>ML681989.1:12238809-12514316 GCA_007922195.1 Podocnemis expansa | reverse complement strand
CTGCTGTTGGTGGCTCTGCTGTTATTGTGTTGTTGCACTGCAGGATGGAGTACACCTTGGATGGTTCTTTGGAGAACAGGGCATTTATCTTTTTGGCCTCTGCTTCTCTAGTGTATCTCCTTAGCCTGGTGGCCAGTGCTGTGAGCCTTTGCTTAGCAGTCTCTAGGGCTTCAGATGGAGTCAAGCCCTTGTATTTTCTCAGTAGCCAAGTCTTATCCTTAATCTCTACACCCTTCTTTAGTTCCACCAGCCGGCTAACTTCTCTCCTGGTTGCCTTGACCTTATCCTCCATCCTCATTTTCCAGGGTGGGGTATGTACTGGTGTTCTTCTTGATTGTGTAGCCAAGTATCTCCAGGATTACAGAGGCTGTCGCGTATACCAGTTCATTGGTTTCAGTGATGGTGGTAGTAGGAATTGTCATTAGGGCTCTATTGGCATCTTCTAGCATACTATCTGATGGTACTTCTCCAATGAGCCTTGGTAATCGGTCTCGAGGGTTGACTGTAGCTAGTTTATTCATGATCTTATGCCTCATATCAGCTACTGTGTTCTGTAATGGAGGGGGTGGCAGTGAAGTTCCAGCTTCGGGTGGTGGCTGCACATCTAGTTGTTCTTCTGGGGCTTCTTCTTGAGTCTGGGAGGTAATGTGGAGTTGGTCTATCTCCAGTTGTGAGAGCAGCTGCCTCTTTACTATGTTGAAGTGTTGGGTAACTAGCTGTTTCTTGGTTAGTGTGGATCAATGTTCCCTGTAAGATGCGCCAGTGAGCGGTGGCGCAGCTGCCTCCGCTCACCGGCGCAGCAAGCACTGACCCCAGCGCAGAGCTGGTGTCGGGGCTGGCGGGGAGCAGAAGCGGAGAGCGGTGGGGGTCGTGGCTGGCGGGGAGCAGAGGAGCCGGGGTCGGGGCTGGCAGGGAGCAGAAGCCGGGAGCGGCAGGGAGCAGCAGGCAACAGAAGCAGGGAGGAGAGAAGCCGAGGTTGGGGCTGGCGGGGAGCAGAAGCAGGGAGCAGAGGCACTGGGGCTGGAGCTGGCGGGGAGCAGAAGCTGGGACCAGAGACGCTGGGGTTGGGGCTGGCGGGGGAGCAGAGGAGCCGGGGCTGGGGGGGAGCAGAAGCGGGGAGCGGAGGTGCTGGGTTGGGGGCTGGCGAGGAACAGAAGAAGCGGGGAGCAGCGGGGGTCGGGGCTGGCGGGCAGCAGAAGCGGGGAGCGGAGCTGGGTTGGGGGCTCCCGGGCTGGGAGTAGATTAGAAGCCCAGGATAAGCTCATGGCACGCGGGGGGGAGGGGAGGGTTGATGTGTAAGGAAACATCTTGTTTCCCTTTCAAGTCGTTGCTGCCCCATAGGTCAGTGGTTCCCAACGTTTCTCTGCCATGGCACTCCTTGCTACCTTTAATTCATTTGAGGCACACTGCCATGTAGTTTCCGAATGAAGCCATATATTTTCATGAGCCAATCCAGAGCGCTCTGAGTAGTTTTTCAAAAAAATTTGTGACACACCTGTGTGCTGTGACACAGTGGTTGGGAAACAGTGGGCTAGGTAGACACAACACACACATTCCACCCAAGATGCAGAATAAACACAGAGAACTGTATAGAACCTTATGTTACTTTATTAACACCCAGCATTTCTACAGCACTTTCCATCCCAGGATCTCTCAATGGCTCACTATACTAGTCAATTTTAAAAGGGATAGCCGTGTTGGTCTAGTCCAGTGAAAAAACAACAAGGAGTTGTGTGGCACTTTAAGACTAACAGATTTATTATTTGCATGAGCTTTCGTGGGAGAAGATCCCACTTCCTCAGATGCTTCGAAGATGGGTGAACTTACAGAAAGGAATGAAACTAAATGCAAGGGGGTGTATGACCTGATCCTATGTTTTACACCCCCTTGCATTTAGTTTCATTCCCTTCTGTAAGTTCACCCATCTTCGAAGCATCTGAGGAAGTGGGATCTTCCCCCACGAAAGCTCATGCAAATAATAAATCTGTTAGTCTTAAAGTGCCACACAACTCCTTGTTGTTTTTTCACTATACTAGGTATTCACACATGCTTGGCTCTGTGGTATCCAAGAGGCACACCTCACCTGTGCTCACATTCAAGTGAATGGCCCTGACAATACATTATAGGCAAACTACATGTGTCCTCCCATTTTGATATCTTTACCAAGTGCCGTAAACAATGGCTTTAGAAGGAGGTGTCCCCTCCATGTATTTTTAGCACAGCTCTGTTTTCAGTTGCAAGCTGGTAAAGGAAAGTTCAAAGCTTGCAGACAAGAACAACACAAAACTGGTAGATGGGGATTGTAGCAGAGAGAGAAGGCAGCCTGATCTAAGTTTTTCAGTAAAGTGGAAAAACTGTCATTGACCTTAATTAACATTAGCTCAAGTAATATATAAGCCTGAATCAGGGTGACTTCTTTTAGCTCTATGAGTGAGATCTAGTCAGAATTGGCACATTCATTAGGAATCTCTAAAAAATAATAGAATTGTATTGGCTATCTGTGATCATCAGCTCTTATCATTGTAATTTCTTACAAATTTTCTTTATGTATTTTCACATCTTCTAAAGGTGAGCTGAAATTACAGACAACCAAAATGTTTGTCGTTCTGGAAAAGGTAATGGCTGGTACACTGAACACATTCTTAGATGTTTGTCACCTATACACTGACAGAAGATAAGTTCCCATTTCTGGCCCAGTTGGTTGATATATGTGGTACGTTTCAAGCATCTAGTGCAGATGCTGAATGAGGCTTCAGTCTAATGAATAATATTAAGACAGAACCTCATAACAGGTTGGATGTTTCTCGTCTAGACATACTAATGCACATCAAGTCATATCTAAGTGCTGGATTCAAGGCTGACCTAGACTCTGTATATGCATTCTGGAAATGTGACAAAGACAGGCGTCAAAAACTGAGGTGTAGAGGAGTCTTGATAGGCAGCATCATTGCTTCATATTTGTTTAATAAAAATGTTAAACTAAAATACTGTGGTTTTATTAATTTACTAAAGTTTGAACAAAAAGACATCTATACAATGTTCCCTCGCTAAGCTGGTGATGCAACTGAGCAAGTTACGGATGCACTTGGGGAGCTGATGGGCAGTGGCTCAGGAACTTGCTCAGCTGCATCACTGGCTTAGAGGGAACATTGGTGTGGATGTAGGTCTTTTGTCTATCCATAGTCCCCTCATACATTTCATATATCCCCTCTCATTAGGTCTGCTGTTGTAGTAGCATTCCATCAATTCCAGGTTCTCTTGTCTCGTCCATGCATGGTTTGTTCCAGTAGCCCACTTATCGTCAGATTGTCCTGGTTCCCCAACATCTGGCGCAGACCTTGTTAATCTGGGCGACGTCCGAGCCGGCACGACTCTCCTAGTTCATGTCACTCTCATATTCGAGGTAGGCAAGTGAGGCGTTAGGGGGTCTTTTTGCCCAAGGACCCCTACTGGGAAGGTAGACAGGTCCCCCCCGGAATTTGAACCCCAGTCTCCCGTATCAAAAGGCGTTGCTCTTAACCACTACGGCGCTCTTAACCACTACGCTATCCAGTCACCTGGATATATATGTAAAATAATAAAACCTACTGATTGGTATAGTTACCTACTTCCCTCAAGCTTTCATCCACAACACACCACATGATCTCTTGTCTACAGCCATGCCCTAAGATATAACCACATTTGCTCTGATCCCTCAGACAGAGACAGACACCTTCAGGATCTCTATCAAGCATTCTTAAAACTACAGAATCCATCTGTTGAAGTCAAGAAACAAACTGACAGAGCCAGGCAGGTACCCCAAAGTCAACTACCACAGGAGAAGCCCAAGAAAGAAAACAACAGAACGCTTCTAGTTATTACCTACAACCCCCAAGTCAGACCTCTACAGCACATCCTCAGGGATCTATAGCCTATTCAACAAGATGATCCCTTGTTCTTTGAAACCTTGGGAGACGGACCTCTCCTCACTTACAGATAGCCCCCTAACCTTAAGCAGATACTTACCAGCAACTACAGACCTAACAACAGAACCATTAAAGCAGGCACATATCCCTGCAACAAACCACGCTGCCAACTTTGCCCACATATCTACACAAAAGACACTATGACAGGACCTAATAAAACCAGCTACTCCATCAAAGGCTCATTCACCTGCTCATCCACCAATGTGATTTATGCCATCATGTGCAAGACATGCCCCTCTACCTTATGTATTGGACAAATGGGACAGTCTCGATCCAAAAATATAAATTGGCACAAATGTGACATCAGAAATCACAACATTCTAAAACCAGTGGGTCAGCATTTCAATCTTTGTGATCACTCCATTAATAATTTGCTAATTGTGGTGCTCAGACAGAATGAATACCAGATCAAGGCTTCAAAGAGAAGCTGCTGAGATTGAATTTATTTGCAAATTTGGTTGTACTGCTTCAGGACTTAATAGGGACATTGAATTTTAATCTCATTACAATAGGTGATTTGACCTCATCTTCCTTTGTATGCTGTTCCCCAGTATTTGAATCTTTACAACTGTTTTGATTTACTGCTACAGTGTGACCTGTTCCTAATGATTTACAGTTCCCTGCATTTATTTCCTCCCATTATGCAAGTTCCCCCATCTTCAAAGCATCTGGCAAAGTGGGATTTTTCTCCCACAAAAGCCCATGCAATAAATAAATTGTTAGTCTTTACACCCCAAATACTGTGATCAGTTAAACCCTGACCATGTGGGCAAGACTTACCAGCCATATACCTAAAAATGAATTCCCTGTTAAAACATAGAACCCACTCATACTTTATAATGTCCCATCATAGGCAACCGGCATATCCACCCACAGTATTCAAAGACCAGTCAGTTGCCAAACTAGGATGTCCTATTATACCATCCCTTTCATAAATTTATCAAGCTCAGTTTTGAAGCCAGCTAGATTTTTCATCCTCATAGCTCCCCTTGGAAGGCTATTCTGGCACTTCACTCCTCTGACGGTTAGAAACAAACCTGTGTCTAATTCAAGTCAAAAGTTCCCTGATGGTCGGTATATAACCATTTGTTTTTGTGTCCACAGAGGCACTGAACTCAAATTCTCCCTCCCAGTTATTGATCCCTCTGATGTATTTATAGACAGCAATCATATCTCCTCTCACGTCATGAATATATTACAGATATGACACAGCAAGACTAATATTGGCGCATGGATTTGCTTTCAGAATATGCACTGCTGACAGGAGCCAATGCATGTTGAGCCAAACTCCTCTGCCCAAGCAAGAAAAAGAATCAGTCTAGAAAAAAAATGACACCTAGAGTCTCCCAATGTATTTCTCTAAATAGTAATGTCTAATTCCACTGCTGCTTTCTAGCAGTGAAAATAAAATCTTTCAAATATCACTCATATGAAGGTCCTATAAATTATATAGAAGCCTTAAAATTAGAGCCAGTCCTTTCACTTTCATCATCCAGTCCAGAATTATCAATTCTAAAGCATTCAAAAATCATGAGCTAGGGTCCAAAAATAAGTGACTTAAAAACAATTCTATTTTTAAAATAATTTTTGTGATGGTTCTAATTTGCTTTCTTATTTTAGCCTGAAGAGTTTACATGTTACAGCTTTTCTCAATAACTATGAAAGTTAAAAGTTTTTTTTTTTTTAATTAATGCTGAGATTCCCATAGAATCACAATTCACTGGGAGCTGAGGCTTTAAGAACAACACTGAACATCATGAGGTGCCGGATAAAAGAAAAAGAATCGGTAACAAAAGGATGTAGGAGGGCATAAAATCCAATCAAATGCCATTCATTAGTTTGCTACAGGCAGGGGTTAAAGTAACGTGGAACACCCCAGAATGCTGTTCTGGGGCCCCCATTTTTAGGGAGCAAGCCTTCTGGGCCCCTAAAAAGAGGTGTTTTGCGGGCAGTAGCTGGGGTACGTGAGGAGGGTCCTCCCCCTGCATGGGGGGGTGCACCAATTTAGGAGGGTTCTGGGTCCCCCCCCATTGTACTTTAACCCCCTGGTTACAGGGAAGCATAAAATACCTGATCTCAGAGACCATTAGGTAACAAATTTTGTAACTTTTCATTTCCTTCTTGTTTTGCTTCTGTTTCTCCCTCCTAATTAGAGATAAATGGATCGACAGAGGCCATACGTTCTGCCACACCTTGTTCTGCAACTTTTTCCTTGCCTTTCCTTTTTGCAAGCCACTCTTTCATTTTTATTTAAGAAATTTAACAAACACCTATGGCTCCTTCTTTCATTAGTGCTGTCTCTAGCTTTAGTAGAAAGCTCGAACCAGAGGATATTTTAGGCTCAGAACTAGCCCCCTTCCAAACTCAAAACTATTTATATTGGATTGAGTCCAGTATAGTGTTTGTACCCTCCTGGTCCAGTTTACCTCTGAAAGAAAACAAGCGTCGGAAAACCAGGCTGCTGGCTCTAGACTGTTCAAAGCCATTTGTCTTTGTGAGTTTTTATGGCTACAGTGAGAATAATAGCATTATAGTATGATAGCTAATACTGAAATGCCACTTTCATTAGAAGTGAAAGCAATGAATTCCTTTTGGAGCTGGACCTGCTTCAGTGTCCCACTCCCCTTTTGTTTCAGTGTTGAGTTCTGTACTGTATATACCCATAGGTAATTTCTATGGTAATTTTGCCCACAGTTAAGTAGCCAATGTTTGCACAGTGGTTTTAAAATGCAGGTAACTTGTCAGCTACAGCCAAGAGGAACAGAATTCAGCACTGCAGAATAGAGAGAAACCATTCCCTCTGCCTCTCATTGACTTTAACTTAAATTACTTCCGAAGAGGGATATGAGATTCTCAAGCTACACAAAAGGAGACAGAACAGGAAAGGTTGGGAAAAGAAGAATGTTTGTCAGAAGCTTTTTCTGATGAAGGAAAATCAGGTTTTAAAAGATAAGACTGTACACATGACAACCATGTGGCAGGGGGATGGCTTGATGGTTCAACATCACATTAAAGTATTTAGAATTCCCTATAATCACAGGATCAAGTTTGAGTTGTGTTTGCTCCTCTAACCCTTTATTCTCATTTTCTGCTGTTAACTGCAAATAGTTTCCAACAATATTTTAAAAAATTAAGCTTTGTCTGTTTGTTGATCCATCCATAAGAGTGAGGCTTTGCCCCAAGTTTTCTCTCTATGAACTTTTTACTAGCACTATGTGGGGCATTTGGCAGTGCTGTGTGTAGATAATAACAGTATAAAACACACTCAGAATGAAAAATGATATAAAAAGATACTCTATAAGGATGACTGAATGGACCTCTTCCAAGATGGGAATTGAGCCTTATATTCAACAATAATAATTGTTATTTAATGGTGATAATATTAGCCTCAATTTTGCTTACTGGAAACAGATATAGCTAGTGTGAAGCAGTCAGGTGTAAAATTTTAAGTTCTGGTCTTCTGATGCACAAGTTTCCAAAGAAAGATTAAGGGTTATTTTGTCCATGGCTAGTCATAGTATCTAAGCAAATGGTGTCATGGTAGAGGCAGCATCAAGTAAAGTACTTCCCAGAACAGGAAAGTTCAAATTCAAAAGCACTTTTTCTTAATAAGTAAAGAAATAAAGACACAGAAAGACAAAACCCAAAGAAAATCATAGCCAAAAAAGTGTTAGTACCATCTTAACAATCATAAATTAAGCAAGTCATGAAAAGTAGAAGTTGAAGCTCAAACTGAATTTAGGCTTACACTTGCTCAGTTTATCATTTGAGCACATAGTGTGCATACAGCCCCTCACACATATGCACACAGACAAGCAGAGGGCAAGCAGCATCAGAGTGATTTTTAAAAAAATGTCTGTCTTTTTAAAAACCATGCACTGGTTAAAACATTTTTAAATTAAAAGCAACCAATTTATTGAAAATTAAGCAAACTGAATCTATTAGTGCTGCTGCCTGCTTCTAGCATTTTCACTATCTATAATCCCATTCTTTAATGCTAAAGCAAATAGAAATAAATAAAATAATAATAAATATTTGCATTGTGAACAGATGCTTTTGAATTATGGGTTAAATATGGCAAAACTCTTCTGAGACTATGCTAATCCTAGGGCTCCTCCCTCTGGCCTCAGTACCCCACACATACTACCTACATGCTGCTTCTCTAGGTAGTCACTCTATTAGTTACTGTAGGTAACAAGCTGCCTACATTAATGACTCACCAGAATCCACTTAATATTCCCTAGCAGAATCAACAGCTGCTAACAGAATTGGGAATTTCAGGCAAATGATACCAACTTCTAAGACCATCCTTCACTCAAATATGCACTGAAATGCATATGTGTTTGGGGAGTAGAATAATGATGTGCCTCTACAGATGTTCTTTGACAACTGAACATGTGAGTTGAAAGGGATGTTTTATTTTTTTGTGGCACTTGAAGACTAACAGATTTATTTATCGCATGAGCAATAGATAGATAGATAAATAAATAAATAAATCTGTTAGTCTTTAAGTGCCACAAGACTCCTTGCTTTTTTTGCTTTCCTAAACTCACACGGCTGCCCCTTTGGAACTTTTATTTTTGTTTTTGTACTTCTTCAGGAAGATGGAGTCAAAGAGAAACAGAACTCTAAATAGTCATTTCAATGACTAAGGAGGGAATTGGTTCAGTACATGAAATTATAAAAATAAGTTTCTGTTGAAATAGCCATGGTTGATGTATAAGGGTTTTCCAAGTGCGATATTCATCAACTATCTTCAGCAGTGGGTAGATGATCAAAGCCATTACTTGCATGAAGTGCATAGTCTTCACTGATTGACAAAGCAATTGTACTTTATAGAAGAGTACTGCACTTTATAGATGAGGATAGCACTTTCTGTTAGTACTGAAGTGTGGTGCCACTCTGAAACAGATTGGATAAAGACAGTTTTTTACTGTTATTAGATCTGCTCCTCATGTGCATTATGTCTTGCACCTTGACTTTAACAAATCCATTTTTAAGTTCTGTAGGGTTAGCTGTGTTATTCTAGCTCAGCAAAATGAACAAGGAGTCCTGTGGCACTCTTTTTATATGTTTTATACTTTTAAAATATGATTTTATTAATTTATATTTCTGACTGCCCTGTAAAGCCAGCACAAATATGAAAAAAAAGGAACTGAATTCTCTACCTTCTGCAATATCAGCAGAATTATTTACCAACTTTCAACTTCAGCACTGAAATCTTCCTTTCAGTTACATCTGAGGACAGAATTATTACTATTTATTTTTATTATTATTACTGGTGATAAAGTGAATACCAGAAACTGAATTAAATTGAATTATGGGGGTTTTACATTCAAATAAAAATATGTTTTTCTTGTGAAATTAAGCTTATTTTCTGTGGGATCACTGAGCTACAATAAACATGGAATTCCACGATGCTGGTTTTGAACACAGACTTTTTTTTTTTTTATATTAGAACCACACTTCAGGCACTGAAAGTACAGTATTCTGTCAGACTAACAAGGTTGTCCTAGTCTACTCAATATTTTTGGTAGAATTCATATGTGTACAGAACAAAACTAATTAATTTGCATTTGGGATGCAAAGGACAGTGTTTTGTTTTTGTCTCCTATATTCAAAGAATTATTGACACTCTAACCTTAACAGCACCCAAAGGCTACAGGGCAATAGACTGCCTGGCACCTAATACTGAGTCTCAACTGATCTGACCAGCAATTATCTTCCGTTCAAAACATGTATCGGCACAATATCAGGAACCAAAAACAAATCTCCCAGAACAGCTCAAGTGGTGATTGCTAATTCAGTTAGCTAATAGGTTATATACAAGTCCTACAAATAAAAATCGCAAACTACAGTGAAACACTGAAAATAGTATGGGAATAGGAATCCCACATTTTGAGATCTTGGTTTGTAAAAATATTACTAAATCAACAAACAACTTATGGCCAAAGGATGCAAGAAATTCAGGACTTTTACAAATTATACTGACAGTTCTTACAGCTCCACAGGATTTTCTAATTAAATTCAGCTATTTAACTTGTTCAACCCAGAACACATGCTGAGGGAGTGCATTGTAGAAACCTGTTTTTGAGTAGGTCTTAGACTAAATAAATTTTGCCACTTTAATCACTCATACTTCTTGGAGTACACTGTATACCCGTTCAAGATTTGAGTGGAAATGATTTTTAAGAACAACTGTGACATAAAAAAATGTTCATTATAAAAAAATATATATAAAACAAAAATAAACTTCAGCTGGGACCAATGGATCGATTCCCTTTGGCTATGTCTACACTAGCAAATCAGTTCAAATTTGGGAGCCTTAATCTGAACTAATTTGAACCCTGTCTACACTAGGCTTCACCTAGTTTGAACTAAAAAATTTTTTAGTTCGAACTAAACTTTGCTTAGTTCAAACTAGTTACAACTGGTTAGTTCAAACTAACTGTGTAGTTCAACCTTATTTACATATTAGGCTGAACTAGCCAAATGTAGACATGCTAGTTCAAACTAACTGTGTTTTTTTAGTTCAAACTAACTTTTATTTTGAATTAGCTGCACTTTTTTAGTTTGAACTAAAAAGTTAGTTCAAACTAAAAAAAGCAGGGCTAGTTCGAACTAAGACATTAGTTTGAACTAAAAAAATGTGGTCAGTTTGAACTAACTTCAAACTATTTTGTTTGGACTAAGTCAGTCTGAACTAAGGTTTTAGGTGTAGACATAGCCTTTGGGGATAGCAAGGCTTTAGTGAATAAACTTTGCTAGAATGAACCAGCTTAGTGTTTACAACCTGATATGCCAATTAGTTAGAATTATTAATGAGACACAAGTTAAATTTCCCATAGTTTTAGTTAACTTTTCTCTTCAAACCTATTTTATTTATGACTCTAGCAAAGCTTTTATGCTCCAGCTGTACACCAGTGGGTAAATAATGTTCCCCGTGACCTTATCTTTTAATTTTACAGAGGTTGCACTGTGTCAGGCTCACTTTGTTCTGCTTTTCTCTTCTTTTCTTTTATCCCATCACATATCTTTCAGAAGGTTTTCTTTAGTTTTAATAAATCCTTTATTGAATATCTAATTGCTGATATGTCATCTACACATGCTCCTATTACAAGACTCCAAAGCTGGATGGAAAACTAAGATTTCAAAACATTTCCTGTCCCACCTTAGGATGAAACTGAGCCCTGGAAGGTTTTCATGGAAAAAAAACCCAAAGAGCACTTGCTCAATAGCCAATAAAGGACACTCACATCGGATGTGGGAGAAACAAGTTTAAGTTCCTGCTTTGTGCGATTCAGAGGGCAGGGGTCTCCCACAGCAGGGCCCTACCTATCAGGCTACTAATTATTCTGGTGGGTCTCTCTCAGTGTCTCTGTTAGAGCTGTTCTGCTTTGTATAAATATTCTTTGGAACAGGGACCAGAATCTGAGTGTCTCACAACCCAGGTTAGTGCCATAACCACTGGATTATCTATTTTTGCACAACACTTACAAGAGATACTAAGAGAATACCCCTTACCCTGTATCTTAGGGCTCTCACTCAAGAGAAACCCAGATTTTTTGTCTGTGTTCTGAAGCATGACAGCAACTTCAATGATCTCTCACATTCAAGGTGAGTGCCCAGGGTATTTGGGAAGGGAGGAGACAGAAAGAGAGGCACATCTGTGGTTTTGAGTAGAAATTGCATTCAGGACCAGATAAGCCTTTCTTGATGAAAGTCAAGTCACGTCAGTATATTTCTATATAAGCTTTTGGTTCTCCTGAAACAGCATTCCCAATCCCTCCCCAAAAGATCCCAACCAGCTCTACCCAAAGCCTCGCTACATAGAATCATATAATATTAGGGTTGGAAGGGATCTCAAGAGGTCATCTAGTTCAACCCACCACTCAAAACAGGACCAATCCCAACTAAACCATCCCAGCCAGGCCTTCCTCAAGCTGCACCTTAAAAGCTTCTAAAGATAGAGATTCCACCACCTTCCTAGATAACCCATTCCAGTGCTTCACAAACCTCCTAATGCAAAAGTTTTTGCTACTATCCAACCTACATCTCTCCCACTGTAACTTAAGGCCATTGGTCCTTGTTCTGTCATCTTCCACCACTAAGAACAGCCTAGCTCCATCCTCCCTGGAATCTCCCCCGCTTTCTTCCCTTTCAGGTAGCTGAAGGCTGCTATCAAATACCCTTTCACTTTTCTCTAATGCAAACTAAGACTAGTTTCCTCAGCTTCTCCTCGCAAGTCATCTGCTCCAGACCAGAATCATTTTTGTTGCTCTCCACTGGACCCTCTCTAATTTATCCACTTCTTTTCTTTAGTAGGGGGCCTAAAACCAGACACAGTACTCCAAATCTGGCCTCACAAGTGCTGAAATGAAGAGAAATACTCAGAAAGACTTTTACATAGAGTATTTCTGCTGATGTGCGAAAGCTAAGATCATAGACAAGCAGCATTACACTCCCCATAACCACAGTCTTGCTGAACACAAAGCCATTCACAGGTTCAAAAAAATCTCTGTCAAAGAGGCTGGCAAAGGTGGTGCTGTAGTCATCATGAATATGTTGAATTATGAATGGCAAGCTCCAAGACAACTCTCTTACACTACATTCTACAAGCCACCACCCTCTAATCCCATGGAGTAATACCAAAAGAAACTACATCTGCTTAAGAAACTCCCTGAAGAAGCGCATGAACGAATCTATACAAAGACACCCTAAGAGCCCTGACCCGGGGTATATTATCTCCTACTAAAGATCCACAAAACCAGGAATCCTGGATGCCTCATCATCTCAGGCACTGGCATTCTCACAGCAGGATTGTCTGGCTATATGGACTCCCTTCTCAGGCCCTATGCCACCAGTGCTTCGATCTAGCTCTTTGATACCACTAACTTCCTGAAAAAAGCCACAGTCGATCAGTGATCTCCCAAGAAACACCATCCTAGCCACTATGGATGTAGAAGCTGTCTCCACCAACATTCCTCATAAAGATGGACTATAAGCCATTAGGAATAGTCTCTCGGATGATGACATGGCACACTTGGTGACTGGACTTTGTCCTGACCCACAGCTGCTTCAGATTTGGTGATGCTCTATACCTTCAAGTCAGTGGCACAGCTATGGGTGCCCACATGACTCCACAGTATGCCAACATCTTTTTGGTTGACCTAGAACATCGCTTCCTCAAAACTCATCTTCAATTGCCTCTCCTTTACTTGTGTTATATTGATGATATTTTCATCATCTGGACACATGGGAAAGAGTCCCTTGAAGAATTCCACCAGGATTTCAACAATTTCCACCCCACCATCAACCTCAGCCTGGACCAGTCCATACAAGAAATCCACGTATTGGACACTACCATAGGAATAAGGGATGGATGCATTAACACCACCCTATACCGAAAAACAATGGACTGCAATACATACCTACATGCCTCCAGCTTCCACATGAGACACATTACATGATCCATCACCTACAGACAAGACTTAAGGTACAACCAATCGCTCTGATCCCTCAGACAGAGGCAAATACTTACAAGATCTCTATCAAGCATTCCTAACACTACAGTACCCACCTGGGCAAGTGAAAAAACAAATCAACAGAGCCAGACTGTTACCAAGGAGCCACCTACTACAGGACAGATTTGACAAATAAAACAGAGTACCACTAGCCATCACCTATAGTCCCCAGCTAAAATCCTTTCAACACAACATCAAAGATCAACAAACCTATCCTAGTTCCAAAGGGGCAGCTGTGCTAGTCTAGTTCAGCAAAAGAAGCAAGTGGTCCTGTGGCACTTAAAAGATTAACAAATTTATTTATCACATGAGCTTTCATGGGAGAAAATCCCACTTCATCAGTCACTTTGAAAATGTTCTCATATCTTCAAAGCATCTGATGAAGTGGGATTTTCTCCCACAAAAGCTCATGTGATAAATAAACCTAACCTAGAAGATGACCCCACACTCTCTTAAGCCTTGGGAGGCAGGCCAATCCTTGCTTACAGAAGCCCCCCAACCTGAAACAAATACTCACCATCAAGCGAACACTATACAACAAGGACACTAACCCAGGAATCTATCCCTGCAAGAAACCTTGTTGCCAACTCTGCCTCCACATTGTATCACAGCTGCCAACAACATCACCCACAACATCAGGGACTCATTCACCTGCACATCCACTAATGTAGTATATGCCATCATGTGCCAGCAATGCCCCTCTGCCATGTACATTGGCCAGACTGGACTGTCCTTATGCAAAAGAATAAATGGGCACAAATCGGACATCAAAAATGGCAACATCCATAAATCAGTAAGAAAACATGTCAATCTCCCTGGACACTCAGTAGCAGACTTGAAAGCTGCCATACTTAAAACCAAAAAAACCCAACAAACTTCCAAGTCAGACTTCAGCATGAAACTACATAGCTGGAGCTGATTTGCAAACTTGACACAATCAGACTGGGTCTGAATAGGGACTTGGAATTGTTAGCACATTACAAAAAGTAATTGTCCCTGTTCACGTGTGCTCTCTCTTTAATCAGCTGGTGTGAATGAGCCCCATGTGCCCTAACTGAACTGACTTTGCTAACTCTTGCCCTTCTCCATGCTGGCATGTGTATATATACTGCTCAATGATAATTTCCACTTCAGGCATCTGCCAAAGTGGGCTGGAGCCCACAAAAGCTTGTGCCTGAAGAAATCTGTTAGGGTATATCCACACACGGGTTTTAAATCGAAATAACACTAGTTATTTTGATTTTAAAAAGTGTAGGTCCACATGACGTTTTCTTATTTCAAAATAAGGAAAATTATTTCGATGTGGTAAAACCTAGTATTACATCAAAATGACTATTTCGATATAACCCTCTGAGGACCTGTTACGTCGATATAACATGTCTGATATAACATGCATGGCACCCTGGAAGGAAGCCCATCCCCCCTCAGCACCCTGGCCAGGGAGGGACTGGTTGGGCCAGTGGTGGGGGAAACACCCCACACCTGGCTCCTGGAGGGAGCTGGGTAGTGGGGGAAGGGATCCCTGCACAAGCTAGGTGCTGGGGACAAGACAGCCCCATGCGGTAGGGAGAAGAAAGCCCTGCGTGTCCAGCTTCCCCCCAGGTGAGACAGGCAACAGGGAGAAGGGAGCCAGGAATGTGGGGGGGAAGTTGAGCATGTGGGGGTCCCACGGGGGAAACTGGACACTCAGGGTCCCATCTCCCCCATAGCTGGCTGAGCCGCAAGGCTTCAGCCAGTCTGAGGGATGTCTGTTCCCCCTCTAGGCTCCAGGAACCCAGAACCAGTGGGGGCTTTTTTTCCCCTGCCACTGGCTCTCCTGGGGAAAGCCAGGCAGAGGATTGGGTGGCAACATGTCCCTGCCAGGTGGCCACATTGCCACACTCCTCATGGTGCCCCTCTCCTGAATTGAACTAGCAATTTCTGTCCCTGGACATGCTAGTTCGATTTCAGAATTTTGGTTTGGACCTGTTAAATTGATTTAACTTATATCATTTTAATGAGTGTTATATCAATTTTACTTAAACTGATTTCAGCTAAATCAATTTTATGGCTTGTGTGTGGACATAGCCTTACTCTCTATGGTGCCATAGGACTCTAGTTGTTTTTGCTGTACACAGACTAACATGGCTTCCACTCTGGAAGTCATTTCCTTAGATCTATTGGCTATGCTCCTATAAATGAAATCCAATATGCCATTAGCCTCCTTGGGAAAAAGGCCATATAATTGACTCATATCCAGCTTATTGTCCACTGTAACCCTGAGGTCTTTTTCTGAAGAACTTCTGCCTTGCCAGTTGGTTCCATCTTAAGTGCAACACTCTGCACTTGTCCTTGTTGAACCACATAAAATTTCTTTTGACCCAATCATCTAATTAGTCTAGGTCACTATGGGTAGGTCCACACGAGGCTTTTATTTCAAAACAACACTGGTTGTTTCAAAATAAAAGACCCTATGTCCACATGACATTTCTTGTTTCGAAACGAGGGAGCCCCTCGTTTCGAAACAAGAGTCCTCCTTTCAAAACTGCTTAAACCACTTTGGTTTCGAAAGGAGGATTATTTCGAAACCAGCTGTTTTGAAATAACACTGTTTGGACATGTTATTTCAAAACAATGATTGCATAGCACCCTGGGAGGAAGGTTCCCCCCCCCCAGCACCCTGGCCACGGATCAGCACCCTGGCCAGACTGCTGAGTGGAGTACAGGGGGGCAGTGGGTGCACCAGCCAGCTTCCCCCACCGCCTCCCCTTGCTGGGAGCAGCGGGGGTCGGGTGCCTCAGCCCCTTCGCCCCCCCGCCCCTGGCAAGGGGAAGCCAGCTGGGGCACCCCGGGGCTCTGCCCCCCCGCCTGAGCTCAGGGGGAAGCTGCTGGCCCCGCTGCCTGGCTAGGGGGGCTGCAGCCCCTGCAGGGTGGACGCTGCCCCGGCAGCTCACCCCGCACCTGGCTAAGGGGGGCTGCAGCCCCCACAGGGTGGCTGCTGCCCTGGCGGCTCACCCCGCTGCCAGGGCTACCCCCAAGCCGGGTGGTGGGGTCCGGGAGCGCCCAGCTCTCCCCGCCACCCGGGCTGCCCCCAAGCCTGGCAGCGGGGTCCAGGGGTGCCCAGCTCTTCCCCCAGCTGCAAGGGCCAGGAGAAGCTCCGCCCCAGGGATTCCCGGGCACCCCACCCCAGGAGAGAAGCGGGGCGCCCAGGAATCCCCAGGGCAGCGCTTACCCTGGCCCCCACCCTGGGAGAAAAGTGGGGCACCCTGGAATCCCCGGGCCCCTGCAGCAGAGGGAAGAGCCGGTCACCCCCAGACTCCGCCACCCAGCTTGGGGCAGCCCCGGTGGCGGCGCGAGCCGCCCGGGCAGCGGCCACCCCGCGGGGGCTGCAGCCCCCCTTAGCCTGGCGTGGGATGAGTCACCAGGGCAGCGGCCACCCTGCAGGTGCTGCAGCCCCCCGAAACAGGCAGGAGGGTGAGCAGCTCAGGCAGTGGCTCACCCCACCACGGCTGCAGCCCCCCACCACCTGGGCAGCAGAGCCTGAGGGTGCCGCGGCTCCCCAAGCCGCTTGCCCAGAGGGCAAGCAGCTTGGGGCACCCCCCAGGCTCCTTAGAAGCCCCCCCCCCGCTGGTGGCAACATGGCCCGCAAGGGGCCATGTTGCCACACCTTCCAGGGTGCCATTCCCCTATAGTGAAATAGCAAGTCCACTGTTTGGACATGCTATTTCGCTTGGGGCTTTTTCCTTATTTTGAATTGACTTTTAGTTATTTCGAATTAAGTCATTTCAAAATAAGGGCTTTATTTTGAAACGACTTGTTTCAAAATAAGTTATTTTGAAACAAGGCCCTACGTGTCGACATAGCCTATGTATTTTATAGCTAGCCACCAGCATGTCTACCACTGTCCCCAGTTTAGCGTCATCTGCAAACCTGCTGAGGGTGTAATCCACTCCATCCTCTAGATCATTTATGAAGATTTTGAAGACAGCTGGCCCCAGGACCAACCTCCAGGACATTCTGCTTGTTATTAGCTGCCAGCTAGATATTCTTAGTCATTACCTGTTGAGCCAATGATTGATCCAGCTTTCTATCCACCTTATTGACCATTCACCCAACCCATACATCTGTGGGAAGAATACTGTGAGAGATTATCAAATGTTTGCTAAAGCCAAGCTATATCATGTCCACTGCTTTCCCCACATCCACAAAGTCAGTCATCTCATCAAAGAAGGCAATCAGGTTGTTCAGACATGACTTGCCCTTGGTAAGTCCATGCTGACTGTTCCTGACCATCTTCCTCTCTTCCAAGTGCCTCAAAGTGTATTCCTTTTTGAATCCATGACAACCTAATCATTCCTTCTGCATAGTAAGCGTATGTGAATACACTCTGGGAAGTAATTGCATTTCTTTAGTTTCCATATACACTTGTGCAAAATAAATAAATAAAGAAAAACTATTAAGACACACGCACACACACAAAATCATTAGATCAATGATATACAACACCAAAACCATATAGGATCAACAGTATCAACCCAAATGATTCCACAATAGTTGAATAGAGTAATTTTGAGCTTTGCACAGTCTGGGATTTAGCAGCTCTCGGCACCCCTTCTGTGATCAACAGGATGCCTTGACTAAATGCAATTTAGAGATTTCTTATATAATCTTCTTATGACAGTCAATTCAGAAAAGAGGATTTTTAAGCACTGGCCAGAAAGGCATGATTTCATTATTTCTGAATCTGTGCAATAATCCATGTTTTCTGGTTTTGAGAGGAGTCTTCAGGTGCAACCCTTCTGGGTGAAGAGTGCAGCGAATGTAGTGGAACTGCCACTGTACCTGCTGTACAAAAATGTCAGGACCCAGAGGCATCACAGCCACATGTATATATACCATAGAGCCTGGGGGGCAGGGCTGGATTATCACGAGGACTATAGGGGCTGAAGCCCTAGGTGCCAGCCAAAAGGAGGGCCCAGGCTCCAGCCTATAAAACCTCTATGATAATCCAGCCGTTCCCACCCCACAAATGCCATCAGAACATGAGTTCTGGGAGAGCTCCTGCCCCGTCAGCAGTTTGGGAAGGAAACAGAGCAGGGTCCTCAAGTCAGAGGCTGGGCTCTGCACTCCTGCCCTGCCCCTGGGTTAGTTGGTCTGCCCTCAGGGGGTGAGGCTGGATGGGCCAGCACCTGCTTGCTCTACCTCGGGGTGTGGCCAGCTGGTGCAGCCTCTGCTCCAGCCTGGTGTAGCCCTCCAGAGCCTGTGGGCCTCAGGGACTGCATGGGGGGCTGCTGCACCACACAACAGCTAGCTTCCCCCAGGCAAACTGACCAAAGTGGGCCCAGGATGGGTGCAACCTATGGTCACATGCCTCTCCAGTGACAGGGGTGGGGGCCTGAGCCCCATGGTGGGGGGTAGCCCAGGACCCCTGGCCTGGTTAATTCGGCCCTAATGGTGGGAGTGGATTGGTGGAAGGCTAAGGATGAAAGTGAGGCTGTGGCCACTGAGTCCACAAACAGCATGGACTCCCTATGTCCAACTGCTTTTTGACTGTCTGTGACGGTGGCCTTTACATGCTGTTTGAACCGGGGGAAAGATGGGACAACTTCATCATCCAGAATCATAGAACCACAGAATCCTAGGGTTGGAAGAGACCTCATAGGTCATCTAATCCAACCCCCTGCCAGAGGCAGGACCACTCCCACTAAACCATCCCAGTCATGGTTTTGTCCAGCCGGGCCTTAAACACCTCCAAAGATGGAGACTCCACCACCTCCCTTGGCAGCTCATTCCAATGCTTCACCACTCGCCTAGTAAAAAAGTTTTCTCTAATATCCAGCCTCGACCTCCCTAACTGCAACTTGAGACCATTGCTCCTTGTTCTGTCCTCTGTTACCACCGAGATTCCAGAGTTTGTCCACATAGCAAAATTCCTTTGTTCAGGAGCTGTGTGGGGCCAGGATTTCACCTTCAGTGACAGTCTCCAAATTTCCCTTTTGTCAGCAACAGCTGCTTGGAAGTATCAACCCCCTTCAGAAGGCATATGGGGCTCAGTGTCACTGGGCTGCAATGAATTCCTTGCTGCGTAGTAGTGGTGCAAACTTTACAATACGAATGCTCTGCAGTTTAAACCATGGCAACTGACTGAGGGCATTCCATAGAGAAATAATGTTTGTTCCACACTGATGCTGGATCCAACGGCCTTTTTGACCATCTCATGTGCTCTGCTGGACTTTCAAAGCTTCTAAAATGTACAGGAAGATATAATATAAAATTCACAGTGACCTTTCCTGATAATAAAAACATTAATTGTGATCTCTAGATGGATGCTTGGACAGCGCTATTCACTGAGTACCCATTGCATGCCAATATGTGTGCAGACCAGCATCAGGTTGGACTCAGTAACAATGTGTTATATTGTTCTCGCAGCTGGAGCTGAAGGGTTACTATGGCAACAAACAAAGGAGGTGTTGAGATTCTTAGACACATAAAGAAAAACTATTAAAATAATTAGGTAATAATTTACCTTTCTTATTTTCCATTTCCAGGGGCATTTTGTGATCCCATTTTCCAACTCCTTCATATCCTATGAACCCGATGCTAATTTTCAGGCTTTGTTGTTCTGAGCTCCCGAGCTAAGTAACAATGTCACCAGTTAGAATCGCTGTTACACTGATGTAACTGGTGCACCACTTTCAGCAGATGTTTATACAATATGCCCATATGTCTACACTGCAAAAAAGAAAAAAAGATCCCTGGCAGCGAGTCTCAGAGCCTAAGTTAACCAACTTAGGCTCAGGGGGTTTGCACTAGGGGCTAAAATTAGCAGAGCAGATGTTCAGGCTTGGCCTGGAGCCCAGGTTCTGAATCTTGGTGAGAGGGGGTGGGCCCCAGAGTCCAGGTTCCAGCCCAAGTTTGAATACCTACATTGTCGTGTTTCTCCTGCAGTATCTGGGCTCAGAGACCTGCTTCAGGGGATCTTGTACTGAGTATGTAGTCTCGAGACTCCCATCTCCAGCTCCTGCAGCAAGCAGGTGAGTAGCCGGTTTCACCATTGTGTTACTCCAGTTTCACAGAAGTTTAGCTCCATTGGTTTTAATGAAGTTATACCAGCATAAAAACTGGAGTAAACACAAAGGCTACTCAGTCCCTAAGGCAGAATCCATGAGTCTGAAACCTGGACTGCACAGTCTGCGAGTGCGCAGAATTTAGATCCACAAATCAGTGGGGGAAAGAAGAAACTGTCAAAAGAGTTTGGGATCTACCACTGGTGGTGGAAGGAAAAAGACTGGTGGAGATGCAGTCAAGAGTGCCAAGAATAATTTGATTTATCATCATGGAGCTTTAGGTTCTGAGAGACCTTTGATCAGATGGCATTTTCCTACTCTAAATGCAGTATACATATGCAGTTATATGACCAAACTCGCCTTCTTTCAATGGTCTGGCTTTATTGGGGGCTCAAATAATATAAGACCAGAAACTTTAGCCTAAACTTTCTCCTTCAACCTTTCTATTTTTAGGGATTCCTGAAATAGCTACCTGTCTTTCCCTTCAGTTTCATAAGAATGTCATGTATCTCTGTTATATGTCCATAAATGTAGGGGAGCGTAACCAAAAACTTCAAAGAGAAACTGCAGAAGTGGAATTCATATCTTACTTAGGGCTCAATATAGACTATGGGATTTTTTCTTTTTTCCCCTTCTCAACTCCCTGCTAATTGCTGTACTTCATTGTTTGAATCCAAACAACTGTTTTGTTTTGCTTTAACCATGTAACCTGATCCTACGACCAACAACACTCCCTTACATTTATTTTGTTCCCATTCTGTGAGCTCCCCATCTTCAAGCATTTGACAAAGTGGGATTTTCTCCCATGAAAACTCATGATAAATAAACTTGTTAGTCTTTACAAGTGCGCCAGGCTCCTTGTTTGTTTTGCTGAACTAGACTGTTATGGCTACTCCCTCTGGATGCTGTTTACAAGTAAGCTAGATATTTTAAAAAGTACTTGTGGCATGCAGTGGTTTTAAAAGTACTTGTGGCATGTAGCACCCCCTCCCCCTTTTTACGGTTGCAATTCTTTGTCTTGTAGAATCCAAGTTTAGAGTACAACAATGTTGTTCAGATGAAAAGATCCTTATTATGAAGCCTGTATTTAAAGTTTAATTAATGTGAATTTTCTGATAGTGATTCATCAGACTGAAAAGGTCAGTCCAATGACAAAGTGAAAGATAGAAATGTACTAAATGACTTGCATTTAGTGTTAATGTGGAAAAATTTGACTATTATTAAAGAAGATTATTAATCCATAATAGTCTGAGTGCTGAGAAGATATTGAAGATCTGCTCTATTCACAACTATCAAAAAGATGTAATGTAAAGCCATTTGCTAAACAATTGTTAGCTTTGCTTATATTTGACTCAAATAAGCTCCTACAGATATCCCCAAAACAGTGCTTGGTGGTATATGTTAGAAAATTTCTCTTATTATTCCTTAAAAATATGTAGTTTATACAGGATATTGCATTTTTATTTACTCACACTTTCTCAAAGACAGGTATGACTGTTGACAATACAGGTTATTTTCCTATATAAGTATTAGGGGAGATGGTGACAAATATGGAAAACAAGTAAAACAGAGTGGCTGTCAGTATTCCTATCATCATAAAAGTGATATCAATTATTTATTTTTATTCAGTCCCATCATGTTTGCTCATCCTTCCTCAGTAGTTAATGTAATACTGGAAGTAAGTCATTCATTGTTTTATTTTTGTCAGCCACATTTTTGTAGATAGTAATTGTTTTTGCATCCCGTGTGTCTCTTCCAAATTCCCTTAAAATAAAAGGATATTTACTCACTGATTTCCAAGAGTTTTGGATCTGACCCATCATGATGAATTCACATTTCCTGCACTCACAAAGACTGAACAGCTATACATCTTGTTTTAAATTCAGCCAACCTGGAGGCTGTCCTAATAGCACAGTAATGCCAACTGGGAGGACACACCTCTGAAAGAACTCTTAAGTCAATTTTCTAACATCAGACTAGAAGTCTTTCAATTTGGACAAATCCAGAAGATATGAGGAAGATTCCTTATGGCATCCTGTCTAATATATTACCATGTATGTTGTGTCTATTTTGTTCTGTGAGACTAATGAGAATATCTATTCATCATTTTCTTCTAGTATTATATCAGTGAGGGGGAACTTGCTGGCCATTATGAACAGCACATTTTATCTTTCTAGTCCCCTGGAGAGATTTGTTGGTTCATTTCCTATTCCCAGCACAGCTGCAAGCCTCCTGCAAAATGCTAAACATCTCAACTCACATTGTCAATATTGCCCTGTACTTCAGTAAAAAAGTGCAAACAATACACATTTTTGTTTTGCCTTTTTTTTTAATCTGATCTGATTAGCTTGTAAACTCTCTACCAAGAATACATCTTGTTTAAACTCCCTCTAATTCTTGGACTTTGTAAATAATGTCTTAACTGGGAAAAAATCCAAAAATTCTGCTCGTCTGATGTGAAGCTATGAAACTAGCAGTTCTATGACTGTGTGAAAGCGTATGGCTCAATTTTCTAAAAATGAAACTTTGATTAAGGCCTGGAGGTGCAAAAGGAGTTTGGCATTCTGGTGCTCAGCATCACACCATCTGATTTTTAGGTGCCTAGAAAATCAAGGCAATTCACAAAACCTGAGTTACGAGTTTAAGCTTCCATATAATGAATAGGGAGAGAGAAGCACCTTAGACCCATGATTTTCAGTCTACGGACAGTGACCCAGTATTGGGATGAAGATGCACAGATACTGGATCGCAGTGTCCCCTGCTGCTGCCACCACCACAAGACTGGAATGGTGAAAGATGCAGTTGTTGGGTAGTGGGCATAAATGATTCTTTTCAACTGGGTCCCGAGGTAAAAACCTTGAAAACTACTGTCTTAGACTTTGATTTATAAAAGTCAGCATGTTAGGCAGGGAGCAGCCTAAGACAAGTGTGTGTAAAGCCCCATTCTTCTCACGAAGATAGGTGCATAGAAACACCTATCTTTGCCAGTCAACCACAACTGTGGATCCTCTCTGGATTTAGACACCTAACTTTTTTTTTTTTTTTTTGAGCAAGACGACAGGGAGGAGAAGGAAGATGACAGCCTCCCTCGTGACTTCTAGACAGTGGTTAGGTACTCACACGGGATGTGGGAGAGCCTCAGTTCAAGTCCATCCTCTACCTGAGGGGGAAAAGAGATTTGAACAGCAATTTGCACCTTTCAAGTGAGTGCTGAGCTACCTATATCACAATGGACTATGGGACATTCTGATATGGGTCTCCTTTAATCTTTCCTGTTGAAACTGTTGAACTTTATAAAAGTAGTATCATTGGAGCAGGGCTCCCACATCCCGTTGAGTGCTCTAATCACCAGGCTAGAGTCATTTTCAGACTCTGTCTCTCTCCAGGGCTGCCCCCCACACCCATTGAGTTTAGAGGCTGCTTATAGATGAGGCCCCACAGGCAAATCAATGGTTCTGAAGGTCTGTCTTCCCCTAGTTTATGAATTGCTCTGGCTGACTGAAAGAGTGAAGTAGCTATGTGCATATTCAGAGGCAAAAACATAGGCATTTAGAAAGCATTTACTGCCTAAACTGAGGTGCTGAGACATTTCAGCTACCTACAGAGTTCAGCAGGAGTTTTAAGCATTATAGTGACGCCTAAAACTGGGAGTTTGATGCCTAACTCCATTTGTGTAGACAGGCCTGAGTTGCTTTTGAAAATGGGAATTTGAGCAAAATTTTCCAAAGCACCTTTGTTCTTATCCATTTGCATTAGAATGCATCAGGATACTCCCTCCTTCCTCCCCCTGTCCCCGCCTAGGGCTGTCCTCACAGCTAATAAGATATGGGTATGAGGTTATAGGATCACTATCTATTACCGGATTTCTTCTGCATTAAGAAATAAGACTTTTTTCCTAGTACTAAAATGGCTCAACCTTGCGAGGCAGTAAGAGCAATGCTCAGCACTGCCCAGCCTCCCAGGATTGGCCTCAGCCGATTTTCAGAAATTGAACTTAATTATCCTTAACTTTATAGTGAAAAGAAAATCCTGTGCTTCTGCAGCTAGTAAATAAAGTATAGCTTCACTTCATTTGTTGTAGAGAAGTTGAAATACTTGAATGAAAAATCTTCAAATTCTTCCTATGTCCCTCCTTCCCTGAGAATCAAACCATTTCTAGTCTTTTCTAATATCCAAGATGATGAACTAAAGGATGATGGAACAAAAAAAGCACACAGCTTTTCAGCTAGTTTAGTCAATAACCAGATGGTGCCATGGGGGAGATATGTTAGGAGGTATTTCTCACAGCTCAGATTCTGTAATACACTTAAAGGTATAACTTTGAGTATCATGTTATAAATCAGATGCTTCAAATACAGGATCTGATTTAAGCCTAATTAACACAATTATTGCATATTACATTAGATCATTTTCAGTGTTACAAATGCATTTATTGAGGTTCAATATTGATCAACATCTGCCTCTGGGCCTTGTGTACCGCCAGCATAACATCAGGGTAATGCCACAGAAATCAATTGAATTTTGATTGAAATCAGTTGAGTTGTACTGACTTCTACCAGTCAAGAATCAATCCCTAACTCTCTCTAGAGTTATAGCAGCAACAGAGTTATTGATTTCTAATTAAATACTAATTGATTATTGACTAGACAAAGGATTTCTCTTTTCATCACCGTCAGATATTGCACTTTTTGTTGTGCTTGTATCAGCCAAGTGCTGGAAGCACTTAGATGGAGACTGGTTCAGCACCTGATAGAGTTTCTTAAGACAGCTCTAACTTACAGGCTGGACAAGTGCCCCTGTTCACTGCTGAGAAACACTGGGGCAGAGTTGTGCTCTAGTAGGCCATACCCCCAACCACACCCAAGATTTTGGCCCTAGTGAGATTTTAACAGATGGTTTCATAAGCAATCATAGGTTAGCTGATTATTTCTCACCTCATATGCTGAAGGCACAAATTTATGTTATGTAATTTAAATTCCCTCTTGCTGGTAGCACTTACACAGTTACATAGTATTTGATTCCTAGTATGAATGAACTGACATTTTCCAGTAGTAAATTTTCAAGTTTCAACTTCATATGATACTTCAAAGTGATACAAGTAGCCAATAGTTTGGACTTCTGCTTGTTGATTTGTTCTCCAGGCAACATGCTCTCATCTTACAAAATGTCATGTTGATAAGTAGCATTGACTGACTTTTTTAAATAGAGTCTTATTATATATGGCATAGCCAATGGGATATGCATCCTATGTAACTATATAAACTAATCATTGTGTTTTAAACACTTTTTAAAGTGCTTGCATGTGTGATCTGGGCAACTCAGTGTGATATGCCACATTAACAGCACAGTTGAGCACATAGGGACTTTAGTACCAAAAACCTTCAGAGAGTAAGTGTAAAGTCATCTATTGATCACCTGAAAAGATATAGCATGAAAAGCAATACTGCAGTCTTGCCCACAGCTTTTTGTCAGTTTATCTCAGTTCTGACCTACAGGGGCTGGTCCTATGGCTGAGATTGTCATCTGAAATCCATGCCCATGCAATCATTATTATTGATTAATCATTTCAGGCCTAAATGATGCTAAGCACTTTATGCAGTAAATGAGAAACATCCAATCAGCCCTCTGGGCTTCCCAGACTAATTACTGGCATGGGGCTGCAAGTGATCAGCTGACAAGGCAAGGGGAAGGGCACAGTAAAAATATGGGGGATTGTAGGTTTGTTATTGGTGTGCACATCTTGATGGATCCACTGTATCAAATAAATATTTGTAATATTTCTCCTTTACCCTCCCCATGGCTCCTACTGGTACTTATGGGCTTTGATGAAGCACTGAGTTTTTAGCAATAATTTGAAAGAACTCAGCAAAGGGGCTTAGCGGATTGGTGTTGGAAGAACAGGATGTAAAGAGAGAAAGCACTCACATCAAAAGTGGGATTAGGAAACAAAGGGTGCATCGAAACCGGCATCAGTGAGTGTGAATGCAGGGGACATAAGACAATCTCACAGATGTAAGCTGTGGTGTGATTTTACATCGTTACAGCCCCTTTGCACTGCTGTCATCTGGCCACAGATGCTGCATCAACAATGAATTTCCCTGTTGGAGGGCAGCACACTGCCAGCAGAAACTGCATCTGGTTCCTATGCTGACAGTGGCCAATTCAGCATATGATGGGTGTCAGTGATGGCATAGGGAACATGCCAGGAATGGAAAGGCAGGATGGCAGTGTGGAGTTCCACTATTCCAATGCTTCAATTTAGAGTAGCAAGGCAGCTGATCTAAACTGCATAAAAGGTCTGTAATTAACCTTAAGAGTCAGAGTCATACCCAGCTCCCTGACACATATCCTGCTTCTACCCCCATCCTGGGAGGCGCAGAATTCTGACACAAGAAAAGATTTCATGAAGTATAAAGTTCACTATTGGATTTGTTTGCTCATTAACAATGTGCTGGGGATCATATTGCTTGTTTGTGGTGACTTTTGTAATCTATGAGAGGCATAGGTGGCCTTAGGGAGTGGGCAATGCAGGCCAGTTGTCCAGGGCCCTGCAGCGGGGGGGGCGGGAATAAAAGGCCCTGCACCACTGTGACAAAGCCAGCATAGTCTCTGGTGGTGGGGAGGGCTGATGGGGGCCTGTGGCAGGGCCATGACCCAAAGGCAGGGCTGGCAGGGGGGCTGGAGGGGCCTGTGGTGGGGCCAGGGAGCCCAGCAGGGGAGTTGGGGGGGCCTGCAAGGCCAGCATGGGTCTGGAGGGGGATTTGGAAGACCCCATGAGGCTGGCGTGAGTCCAGTGGGAGGGGCAGGACCCCGCTGTGGGGGAGGTTTGCAGGGCACTGGCAAGTTGGGGTGGAGGGGCAAAAGTCAAGGATTAGGCCTCCACCTGGCTTGTGGGGCCCTGTCCTTAACTTATGCCCAGGGTCCTGGAATTGCGAAGACTGTCCTTGATGAGGGAGGAAATAAATGGATGCTGCATACTGTTAATAGTAAAAACATTCAATATATTTTTTACCTCCAATTTATGTAGATGTTTGTTGTTTTTCTAGTACATCTGGTTGGATTACACTTGTGTAGAACAAATGCAAGCTACTAGAAAATGCGTACTTGCATTATGTGTAACACCTTTATAGTAACAATACTTTTCATGTCTATGTAAAACAATCAGCAACTAGCATAAGAAATCATAACCAAGTTAACTGAAATTATTGTCTCCACCTCCCCAAGTAAAATGTACTGAAAATGACATCACTGCAGTCATCACAAGTGGGGATTCAGTTCCCCCCAGTCCCCAGAAGTGTTGAAGGCATATGTGACTAGAACAATTTACTTTAGTGGAGGGGAAGCTTCTATTTTTGATTACACTCAGAATTTAAAAAAAAAAAGAAAGAAAGAAAGAAAAAAGCAAATCTGCTGCTGTATCCAAGTTTAAGTGCTTTAGATTCTTCATAGATAGATAGATAGATAGATAGATAGATAGATAGGATAGATCTTTTCTGTCACAGACAGTTTGAAAGGTGCTATATGTGACTCTGATTGAGTGCTATTTACAATAAAAAGGCATGCAGTTAGGATAAATATAAGTAAAACTATTAAGCAAAATCTTGTGTACCTGTTGTTTCTCTTTAACTACACAAGTTAAGTAGAAAAATGTTCATTAGTTTGGTGCTGGGGTATTCAGGAGAGAGGGAATATTTGGTGAATTATAGGAAAGGATTAGTTGTTCTTTGATATAGTAATTTCAACTTTCGTGATAGATGTTTACTATTATTAACAAAAGATATATTTACACTACTAGGAAATCCTAAACCTAAACGAAATAGGTGACAACAGAACTACAACAATTGAAAAAGAATAATTTAGACTAGCAATCTAAACTATGGTCCATGAACCACTGGTGTTCCTCAGATTACTAGCTAGTAGTGTGTGGGGTAGTCACATGGTGTTGGCTCTGTTCTTCCAGCTACTGACTTATATTTAAGACTGCAGAAAATTCATGACTATTTTGCAACTACTTCTCCATGCAAGCAAAAGCAGTAATTGCTACATGTGATCACAAACAGGAAGGGAAGTAATCTACTTGATCACAAATGGGGAAAGTAACGGATGCAAGAAATTCCCCAATACGTTGGGGAAAAGAAAAAAAAAGTTGAACATTCCCCTGCTCCCAGATTTGTCAGTAGCACATGGCTATTCATCATGTTTATGAAAATCACCTTCCTTTCTTACCACTCTCATGTCATCGTTCCTTGAAATATGTCTCCTGTCTTCCTCTCAGCTCTCTAGTCTACGCCTTCTCTACAGTCCTACAAAGCAATGTGAGTAGTCCTCTTTCCTTCATAGCCCCCTTTTCCTGCTGTTATATCGATGTCTTTTTTTCTATCCTGACTGCTTTCTCTTCTTTTGCAAACAAACACTCAATATCCATCTCCATATTTCTGCTTAAAATAACAAAACCCGACACACTTCCTTTCACTTATTGCTCCATTATTAAGTAATTATAACTAGTAGCTTTCATTCTCACATATCCTTTAACTGTTTGCTTGGTATTGTTTTAAGTTAACTTATGGGGCAGGATCCTTCTTGACTTTTTTTAAAGTCACACACACTCTGGTGGTGCTATATAAATAATATACCTGAAACTCATTTGTTTTTATGATTTAGAGAACTAATTCAACTGTATGTTACTGACAGGAAAAAATGAAGAATTGAAGGAGCTCAGAAAGTATCCTGAGTCCTTGAATAACCAAACAAGCTAGAGGATAACCATGTTTTCTTTTAAAGGAATTAGATATTCTGCGAAAGGTGAATGGTTGAAGTAAAGCTTTTTGAAGCTTCATTGTAATGTTCAGCAATGGAAACTTACAATACTATGATGATGGGAAAACTAGCTAGAGTGACTGAACTGATTTGTAACTAGATAGGGTATATAACATATTAAAGTTAATGTGCTTTTCAACTATTTTACTGCTTAAAGTGGATTTTGACTAGGCAGATGTACAAAAAGGAAAAGATTAGTTTCTAAATAGTATTTAGGAAAAACAGAGAGGTTACTTTCCACTAACTCAGCAGTTATTCTTTGAGAAACACCTCTACACTTTCATATTTGCATGCTATGAAATCCCTGGCATCAAGGTATGGAACTGCTCTGTAAAGCAGTGTCTGCTGGGATGGCCAAGTGCTGAATGGAAGCTTGTATATGTCAGTTTCCTCCTCACCTTTTGTTGTTATTCACCAGGCATGAATCTCTTTCTTGGAACAGGACAAGCAATACTGTGGCTGCAGCACAAGTTGCCAACAGCGGGAACTAAAAATCCTGGGGAGGTCCAGGGAGGAACTAATGCAAATCTTTAGCAAGTAACAAGTCTACAGAAGCACCATTTTCTGGGGGAACTGTTTGTACTGATTTTGAATGGGTAAAAGAGGACCAGCAAACAGAGAACCCAGAATTCTATAAAGTGGCCTGATATAGAGCTGGAGTCAATCTTAAGAATTGATATAGCACTGTGACCAAATGGGACAATATCTGGATAAAGAGATTGAAGGACTATAAAGCCTATCAGTATGCCCATGTGGAAGATGGGTGATAACTGATTTTAGGCATACAATTAAGCTGTTTGTTGTTTTTGAGATTTGTATGTTTTTCTCTTTTGTTTTTGTTTTGCATAAATGCTTTGTTTTACATAGTATGGCTGGTCATTAGTTAATCCTGTCATTACCGCTAAAAGACAGGGGGTTAGCACATGCTGATGGAACTCAAACTAAGCCTCCAGTCTAAAGGGAGAGGAACAAGAATTCTTACTCCAAGAAAGGAGAGGACAGAGGTTTCAAACCTGTGTGACATGCCCTCATGAGGACCATGAAGAGGTCAAAGGCTCAGTTACTTCAGCCCTTTGATGCAGCTACACAAATTACTTTGTTGTGAGACAATATAGAACCCCTCAAGTGTAAAAAAACCACATTGTAAGACAGGTGAAAATGTCTTTCATTTTAACTAAAATTGGCAAAAAGTGCTTTAGATATTATATTTCTTGGCTACATAATACAATAATGTGTTAACACATGATAAGTAATCTTCTCACTAGTCTGACATTTTAAATTACAACTAAAAGAAATAATCACTTATTTTTTAGACTGCCGTATAAAATAAATGCCTCACTTCGGCTCTAAAGAATGAAATACTAACAGTAGAAATGTTTACTGGGAGATCCGTTGAGATAATTTCAGGTAACAGCTGTGTAAAGAAAGTTAAGATTAGACTTTCTCTCTCCAGTTTTAGAATCCAAACTAAAACATATTCTAGTTGTCTTCCTACACTAGGCAAGAGATGTTGCTTTCTTTTACAGGAGACTATCAGTAATCCTTCATCATGATTTAAAGCGTTGAGGGTGGGTGAGAAGGAAACCAATTCCACGAAAAGTGACTTCAAATCCTGTGTGTCCTGGGAAGGATGGTGTATTCATTTTTCATGGCAAACTCCTTATCTAGTCAGAAAGAACCATCTTTAGCTAATAAATGATGCTAAGGTAGTAAGAGTCATCTCCCACTTAAAACAAAACAGTCAAAGAGAACAGTCTTTCAGGAGGTAATATAAAACAAATGAAACAAGAACATTTCTTGTGAAAACAAATTAAATTATAATTCTTAGTTGGAGTGAAAGTGACTGAGACCAGGTTGGGAAAAAACAATGAAACAAGCAATTTAAGAACTTAGTCTAATCTACTAAGGGTGAGTAAAAGAAATCAAATTGCAGTAGCAATTATACTTATTTTTCTATCATTCAATTAACTGTGGGCTGGCCAGTAACGTATCTTCACCCACCTGAACACACACATCCTACTCCCTCTGAAGTCATCAGGAGGGATTCTGAAATGGGCCTAAGATAGGGTCATAGGGTGGCTGGCCATTTTAAGGGGAGTTGAGTCCTTCCAGAGGGCCTCCAGAGTGTAATTCAGCAGGGAGCATGGAAGATTGCCTTGACTGCCCAGCTGATGGGCTTTGGACTGTAACCAGTTAATGTGCAGGTATGGGGAGCTCAGGGGAAAGGGCGCAACTGATATGTTAAACTTCTGTTCAACAGCCCTACTTCTTCAAAATAAAACTGAGCCCCTGAAGAAAAGAAAGTGAAATTCTGTGGCTAAAGCATGTCTATGGTGCATGGGTTAGTAAGTTAGCTCACTCATATACAGGGAGCTCACTGACTTTCAGCGGCAAAACTCTCATTAATTTCATTGTTGGGATGTTTAGGCATTAACCTTTGCTGTGACACTTTCAAGTCTGAAGGTTTTTTTGTTTTGCTTTGTTTTTTAAAAAAAGGTAGTTATCCTCTTCCCTTTATTTACACTCAGCCTGACTTTTCTTCATTTAAAAAATAGTTAACTGTGAAAACCAGGTCTATCCCTCAGCCTGAAGGACAGTGGAAAGTAAAATACACAGAAGAATGTTTATCCTGAGCAGAGGGCCACCACGCAATTTGGGCAGCACTTTAGCCTTAAAAATAGAATCATAAAATCATAGGGTTGGAAGGGACCTCATGAGGTCATCTAGTCTGACCCCTTGCTAAAAGCAGGACCACTCTCACTAAACTATCCCAGCCAGGGTTTTGTCTAATCAGGCCTTAAATGCTTCCAAAGATAGAGATTCCATCACTTCCCTAGGTAACGTATTTCAATGCTTCACCACCCTCCTAGTGAAAAAGCTTTTCCTAACACCCAACCTCGACCCAGCTGCAGCTTGAAACCATTGTTCCTTGTTCTGTCCTCTGTTACTACTGAGAAAAGCTGAACTCCCTCATCTTTGGAACATTCCTTCAAGTACTTGAAGGTTGCTATCAAATCCCCCCATAGGCTTCTCTTCTGCAGACTAAGTAAGCCTAGTTCCTTCAGTCTCTCCTTGTAAGCATGGGTGTCAATACACAAGGGCTAGCAGGGCATGGGCTCTGGATCTCCGGCCGGCAGCACAGCCGGAAGGGGCCTGATCCAACTCCAGGCCACTTCCGGCAAGCAATGGAGGCTTGGAGATGACTCATGCCACTTGTGAGAAGTTGCAGGAACCGTCTCCCTGTTCAAGCCTCCTGCAAGAGGCTTGAAGCCGGAGAAGGTCCATGCCACTTTTCACAAGCAGCTGGAGTAGTCTCCGAGTGGGCAGTCACTCAGAGACTGCTCCAGCTGCTTGTGGAAAGTGGCACAGAGCTTCTCCGACTTCGAGCCTCTTGCAGGAGGCTCAAAGTTGGATCAGGCCCTTGCTGCTGCTGGCAAGTGGTAGCAGCTGGATAAGCCCCAGATCTGAATCAGGGCTGCATGGGGGGTGGCCTGGGTCCCAACCCACCTCCAGTAATGCCTCTGGCTGAGAAGGCAGCTGGAGTTTCTTTGCTGATTTGTGAGTGACTAGAAATCACTCATTGAACAAAGATGGTTGTGGTCCATAAGACTAAGTCTATATTGATGGTGACAAAATCACTACCATCAGTGCAATCTTCAAGGTTTGACTGAGCAATCTGTGTAGATGTGCTTAATTGATCCGGAATTCACCATAACAACTCCAGCCCTGCAACTGGAGTATCGTAAGCCAACCAGGAAGCATTTCCAGTTGGCTTTGTGTAGTGTGTAGGGAGTACATAGTAAATCATTGGGAGATATGCAAGGTATTTTATGCATCTTGTTGATCTCCCATCGACTGCTGCCAAAAACTGTGGCAAGTATAGACTAGGGATGAGTGTAGAGGGTTGTACAAGAACAGTACCTGTTAGAGGTTTGTGGCTTTTCACAGCATTATGAAGAGAAGGGAACCAAAGCTTGTCACACAGATATCCCAGATACAAGGCAGTACTTCTGGAGTTCAGCATCAGGTCACATGATGCAAATGCTACAGTCTGAATATAGTTGGATAGACACTCCAACAACACCATGTCTCCAGTTCAAAGAAATCCAGAGAATAGGACCCTCCTCCTTCTACATATTAAAATATCTGCAGGGAATAGGTCTTCACTAAACAAAGTGCTCTGCACTTCAATATCATAGTTTTTTTCAACATCATAAGTAAATGTAGTCCATGTATAAAGATTTTTTTCCCTCTAAGACAGTGTCTCTTCTTCATTGTACAGCTCTTTTGCTTCATAATTTCCTTATGGGAAAAAAAAATCAACATGTATAGGCATGGTTTGCAACACGGAAAATAGTCTTTTAAAACTATATACAACAACATAGCAATTCAAACTGGCAAGAATTTGGAATTTGTGTTTCGCAAGACATTTTTAAGCCTCTTTTTGGTTCATATTGGAATGATTTTTTTTTAATTGAACATGAAGAATCTTTGTGTTAACCTGGAATTATTTTTCTAGGACACTGACAACACCTGCTACTCTAGTTTATATCTTCTTTTCGTGTTATTTTCCACAAAGTGGCAAACTATTTCATTCCAACAAAAACAAGAGACATTTTCAACAGAAAAAAATATGATTTTTCAAATCAATAGTAATTATCACTACCCTTATGATTTTAAATAAGAATCAAACAACATATTTTGACTATTGTCCCAGTACCATTATTGGATATATCATTATGCCTGTTGATATATTATGCACTATTAGTAACATCACGAAATACTGTAAAATAATGAATATAAAGATTAAACAAATTTCATTATAAAATGAACTTCACAATTTTTTTTTCCAAACCAACATTTTCTAAAACAATTATTTTCATTTGTAAGGGTTCAATGGAAGTATTATCAAAATCAATATAGTTTTGTGGGGGAAGAAACAGTTTTGGCTAAAGAACTTTTTATTACAGAAACTTTTTAATAAAATTTTTCCAGCTTGCTTTAATAGCCAGCTACCTCTAAAGGTGCCTCTTTTAACTTGACAACTCTTCTTTCCACTTTTTCCCTAGTTTGAATACATCAAATCATTGTACAATTGAATTATTGTCCTTCTAATCTGGTGTTTTTATAGATGTAAACTGCTTTTGATGAAGTATATGATCTTGAATAAAAATGAGTTTCCACTAGGATTCACAGATTTTTCCACCTGTTCCACATCTTTATTTTGCCACGTTCTGTATCGTTATTATTTGGGTATATTTCTTGGTGCTTTACACTGTCCTCTGTCACAGTACAGCAGTCAAGCACATGACTGCCTCACAGCCAGCTGCTCTCTTTCAAGACATAAAGAGTGGCAGGCAAGCAAGTATTGGAATTTAATAGCATTACAACTCAAGCAATGGCTTTGTATTTTAGTCTCTACTGCCTCATGTCTCATCCTTGTTACAGTTGTTCCATTAAATTGAGTTAGTCCAATCTTTACTATTATTTAGAAGACCGAGAAAGTGAACTCAATGGTTTATAGTACAAACCCCTTGAAAAATGTGAATGTTTTCCTTAAAAATTAATGATGCCAATTTATAACCATCTTTATGAATGCTAAAATCATGTTACTTTCTAATGATATTTCTATTTCCTGATAATTTACTCTCTCTGTAAACATATGGGGCTGAATCCTCAGCTCTGCTGAGCAGGAGCACCCCAATCTCTTCCATTAACTTCTCCTACCCTCATGAGAAGTGAGGGAGAGTGTGGCATAGTACTAGCAATCTCACCTTTATGCAACCTAAGGGATTCAGTTACACCCAGGAGTTTGCTGTTGCCCTTCTCGTACAGTTTTCTGGCCAGAAGAGTGACTGAAGATCTGGTCAATGGTATTGCTTTCTAAGTGACCTGATTCAGTGCACACTGAAGCCCATGGAAAGACTTCCATTCAATCAGCTTTGGATCAGGTCTTCTGGACCCCCCCCTTTTGTATCAATATGTGGCATTGCCCTGATGTGTCCTTTTTATTCAGTTCCCGGTATCACTTACTAAAAGTACAGCTAGCACATTAAAAGTATCTTGGTAGCTGTTCATGTCCAGTAGTCTATGTTTGCAAATGGTGCAGAGCAGTAATAAACAGAATGAGGCTTCAGTGGTGCAAAAGGTTCTTTAATGTGTCTCCTGAGGTTCTTTCTAACTCATGATATTATAACAATGTGTGATGTAATCATTAACCAGTCAGGATGTTTTCACTGTGTTATTAACCAATTAAGTTATCAACTTTCACTATGAGAATAATACATATATGGCTCTTCTGGGTAATGCTGATCATGAATTTGGCTCCTGAACCACTGAGGTCTGAACATGACTGGTGTAGTGCTATTAGTGTAATGACAGCACTGTGAAAGCATTCTGATACGATGAACCATAAAAACTAAAACAGTCTCCTGCTTCTCAAAGTTGTGTTTCTGGAATTATATTATTAAAGTAGCAGAAGGAAGCCAGAGTTTCTAATTCCTTTAGCTGTGTAGCGTGGAAGGAAGGAAAACCACAGAGAACCATAGTGGGGTCACTCAGAAGAGGATAGATAACCTATTCCCCTTCAAATGCAGCTCTCCCTGCCACCCCCCAAAACAGCTGTACCGATGGATGGACTAAAGAAGTGGAACACGTTTGGGTCAGTTGGTAGTGACTGAGAAGACGGCACACTAAAAAAGCACTTTGGCTTTTTTAACCCCAGAGCTGTTAAACTCTAAAAGCAAAACATTCAAAATGTTAGTGTTATTTTGAAACAGCTTTACCTGATGCTTCATGCCCTATAATTCCCTGACTCAGAGGGGTCACAGAGCACAGTTGGAACGTGGTAGTCAGTGGCAGCATGGTTAGTGGCTCAACTTGGCTGCCAGAGGTAATGAGGATTCCCTACCACATGCTTTTGGCATATGTAAGCCACAGAACACAGCAAAAATTACTAATAAATGCAAAATAAGGCACACTGGAAAACATAATCTTAACCATCCATACAAAATGAAAGGGTCTAAATTAGCTGCTAACACTCAAGAATGAGACCTTGGAGACACAGTGGATAGTTCTCTGTAAATATATGTCCAGTGAGAGCAGCATTCAAAAAAGCTAGCAGAACATTAGGAGCCATTATGGATAGCTAAGACATCAGAAAATGTTGTAATGGCACTCCGTGATATACCCATGCTCCAGGATATACCCATGCCTTGTAGTATTGCATGCAATTCTGGTCTCTCCATCTCAAAAAAGATAATTAGAATTAGAAAATTTATAGAGAAGGGCAATAAAAGAAAAATAGTGGTGAATGAATCTGCTGCCACATGAGGAGAGATTAAAAAGATTAGGATTATTCATTTTGGAAAAGAGATGAGTAAGAAGGGCTATTGTAGGGTTCTCTAAAATCAAATAGTGTGGAAAAAGTGAATAAGGAAGTGTTATTTACCCTTTACATAGCACACAAATCAGGGATCACCCAATTAAATTATTAAGCAGCAGATTTAAAAACAAACATAAGGAAGTATTTCTTCACACAATGCATAGTCAACCTGTGGAACCAGTTACCAGGGTATATTGTAAAGGCTAAAACTGTAACAGACTTCAAAGAATATAATTAGATATGTTCATGAAGGATACATTCATCAATGGTTCAGGGATGCAGTCTGCTACTCTGGATGCTGGGATTGCATACATCTGGCACTAGCCACAGGATACCAGGCTAGGTGGAACATTGAACTGACCCTGTTTGGCCACTATTACGTTCTAATATATTTAGGTAGATATGATATATATATAAGTCTACTCAACATAAACAAAGTCTATCATAAAAGGTTCTTTAGGACAGCAGCTGATTGGTATGTCTTTTTCCTTTTCTTTGATATACATCTATTTTTTTTTCCCACTTATCCTGTGATTTGCCTTATTTTCTTAGTTCATATACATTTTTAGAGGCAAAATATCTTCCTAGTAGGTTACACCCACACACGCACACCCACGCTCCCACCCACCCACACCCACACCCACACCCACACCCACACACCTGCTTCAATTCTGCATTTGTATGGAGATTCAAAATCTTCCTGAGAAAATCAGCAGACATGAATCTTTACAGAGTTTGCCAGTTGATTGTTTCCCTACTGTCAGTGATAAATTAAATGCAGGATTTCCTGTTTATTGAACGTATACCTGACTGGGATAAGGAAACTTAAAATTTGTACTTATCTAGATTGTATTCATATTCTTTCCTAAACAATATATATGATCTTAGAGGGCCTCTTAAAAGTTTCTGAACTAAATGTGATATCCTCTTTTCAGCAAAAAGCAAGGTTGGGAGAGATGAATTTTTTCATTATATCCTTGGTAGACAATAACATCTCTATAGTAAAGTATCTGAAATATTAAGAATTCAGGAGAATGTGTTTTTAACTAGTGTAAACTCCCATAGCTCTGTTGAAGATAACGAATCCCCCAAGAATGTTAATACTTATTTTTCTGTTATCATTATACCGAGTAACACATTTATTTTTTTAAAAATAATCCAGACATTAAATAGCATCTCAAAATTAGTAACATGCCTTGTAATTTCTGCTACTACTATTGACCTTTCTCCTTTTTATTTTCTCATACAATTACTAATAGGTCTTTGCGCACACTCCACAGATAACTGAGTGTGCTTGTTATGGCAGTAACATTTTTGCCTTTAGGAAACTAAGCGAGATTCATTGCTTTTTGGTTGTTTGTTTTGACTGCTGATTAATTTACTTATTTTACAGCTTTTTGCTCTATCAGTTCTTTTGGCTTTTGTTTCCTTTCTCTATTATAAATTTAATTAGTCTGTGTTATTTGGCTCTGCCACTAAACTGTAGCTAGACTTTAGGTGTACAGTAATTTAACTCCAGCATATGTTTTCCATTAGGTATTAAGTATCATCACTTTTAAATCAGAAAAAAAAATCATTCATTTTAGAGTTAGAAAATTGAAGCAAAGTTTGAAAGAATGAAAGCTTAGTCAATAAAATCTCTCTACATGGCTGAGCTTCCACCTCCTTTATCATGTCACCTCAGACCTATGCAGTAGGATTAGTGTAGTATTCTGCTTTTTTCTACCTGTGGAGGAATCTGGAATTAGTCCTCTTATTGTATAACCAAGTTTCCTGTAGTCAAATTTTCCACTTTAAACGTTCATAAATCATAGGTTTAATGGTTCTGTGCTTTGTAAACATAACTAAGCAAATAACTCAAAATTCAAATGCCCACCAAAATGATCCCTAGTCTACACTCGCCACACTTAGCCCTGCTTATGCAAGGTACCTAAAATAACTTGCATATCTCCCAGCTGCTTTCTAACACCCACTCACCTCCCTGTACATGGTGCACTAAGGTGACCAGAAATGCCATCTGATTGACTTAGTGCTACCCCAGTTACGGGGCTCAAGTTACAATGTCGAGCTGTAGGTGGATTCAGCACATCATGACAGACCACTCAATCAAACCCAGAAAAGCATACTGATAGTGGGAAATTTGCTACCATCAGTATAGATATACCCTGAGGAAAAAACATTCATTTTTATACATTCACTATTTTCTCTTTCCCATACTTGTTTATTTTAGTGACTATGTGCTCTGGCAAGAATATATCCAAATTTTGAGCACTTATTAGGGAATATGTACTGAAAGCAAATTGTGAACCCAAGCATTTGCATTGATAACTTGATTTTGATAGTACTAAATCAATCAGGTAGCAGAAGCAATGCCTCAAACCTAAACAACATATTGAATATTTGCAAACCAACTACTACAGACACTTAGTATATTAATAATTGTTTATTGAAGTTATTTGGCAAAATGTTTTAAAAAATGAGTATATTTGAGCAAATCAGATGTAGTTCATCAAGAGAAACTGTTCTAAAAGACATTATTCTCTATTTTTAGTAGCAGGCCTAACTTCAAACTGTTGAATCTTTGCAATGTCAGTGAAAACTTGATTTAGAATTTGGAAGTTCATTTGACTGATATGGTGTAAAAGAAGAATCAATGGTAAAATTACATTTAAAAGAAGTCCAAATAGCAATTCCTAAAATTCCAAACTATCAAATTTAGACTGTTCTGTATTTGCTTATTTGGATCCTGATTGCCTTTTATGAGGGAAATATGAAGACACGGGAGAGAGGACCAGATAGGCTATGTCTACACTAGGGGCTTAAGTCACCTTAAGCAACTCCTTGGGCACATTTGGGGTTCATTAATTTGACTTAAGAACTTGCTTAAGTTGCCTTAACAATTCCTATGCTTAAAGTCAACTTTAATGGTTAAGTCGACCTTATTAAGTTGACTTAACACAATGGGCCCCATTCAAGTTGACTTAATAAAGTTGACTTAGTGCAACAGAGCCTTTTAAGTCGATTTTATAAAGTTGACTTAAGCAAGGGGACCCAATTAAAGTAGACTTTAATAAATTGATTTTAAAGGGGTCCCTTTGCTTAAGTCAACTTTATAAAGTCAACTTAAACAAATGGGGCCTCACTAATTCAACTTAATAAAGTTGACTTTAAGTTGACCTTAAGTCAAATTCCCTAACCCCCCTAGTGTAGACATAGCCATACAGAGTGAACTAGATCATTGAGGTTTCCTTCTGAGAGTTTACTGCGAAATAATCCCAGAAGAAATAGGAATTAAACTACAAAATAGCTACACGTCAGCAGTTTAACCAAAGGAACACCACATACACTAAGGTTATGTCCACAATGCCGGAAGAGCAGGCAATGATGCAGGATCAATTTTTCATTTGCAACTGAGCCTTGGTACAGATGCACTCAACTGAACCAGAAGTTACTAAAAGTTGCCCTTTTAAAACCACCCAGCAAGTAGTATAGTGGTGCATCAATGGGAAGACACTTCTTGTTAGCACAGAGCAGTGAAGATACAACATAAAAAAGGAGTTACAAAGTTGACAGGAATTACACAAGCTACTCTACGTAGCTTGCATAACTCTAGTTGACTGCTGCCAATTTTCAATGTAAGTGTAGACCAAGCCTGAGAAATGCTTATGACTCATTATATGCTTTACAGTCCTCTCCTGTTTGCAGTGATGCTCTGCTGGACTCTCTCAAGTTCTCCCATTAATGTTTTCCCCAGAGTCCCCTTAGATTTGGATGAGAAAATGTCTCCACAAAAGTCAATACTAATTAACTTAGCTGGGGATTCCCTGTGTTGGCGTATCATCTTTTCCTGTTAAAACAGTGTTTCATGGTCCTCCACTTTTCCCATAATGCACAATCTTCTTGGTGTGCTTTGTCTATTGGTGGCCTGCTGTCTGTCATACAGATTGTAAGCTCTGTAGTGCAAGGGAGTGTCTTTTTTTGTTACATATCTATATGGTGACTAGAACAACAAGGGTGTTGATCCTTTAGAATAGAGTTCTTAGTCCTTATTGCAATGAAAATGATGATAATGATGAATCCCTGCCCTGGCACAGATCTGGATGTGGAGGAAGAAAAGTTAATTCTGTGGAGTGGGCTCCACTTCACTTCTAAGCTTTCAAGCTGGTGCCTCATAGGATTTGTCCTCACTCTTCTTGTTGGGCAGTGGGGATGACTTGTCCCTTAAATCCTTAAGGCTAAATTCTGCCACCAAATGAACCCATGGCTCAGCCACACACACATAGAAGGGTAGAATCTGTCTCATAAGACTTTACATTCCTGGAAAAAAACGGGCTCAGAAAGGGAATCACTAATGCTAAACAAACCAGAAAAATACTAAATAGTTTAGCATAACCACTCTAAAGCAATATGTTAAAAAGCATAGGACCATAATATTCAGGTCCTTGTATGTAACCATACTGTAACTTTGGGGTACATTATGTATGAATGCAGTCCTATATTTTTTAGTAACTGACATTTTGGTTTGAGGTTTAATTCAACCTTTTGGAACTTTTCCTTTGAGAATGTTTTCTATCTTTACCAAACAATTTCCTCTCCATTTATCAAGCCTTAAAAGAACGTTTCTCTCTACACATTATTGTGGGGGTGGATATAATCAAAAGAGAATTGCCAGTTGAACATCTTCCCTGCCTTGCTATCTAAATGAAAGAAGCAGGAAAAAATCTAAAAGCCATGTGTAGTGGCTAGAGGGTTAAGCTGAAAGTCATCTGTATGCATCTTTCTATGCATCTTCAATGCCACCTTTCACTCTTCCTTAACAAGTAGGAAAGTGTTTTGACAGTTGAATCCAGAAACTTTTCATTTAATGTAAGCTCCAAAATTCATTATATGCAATCCTATACTAAGGTCTCCTGTCCTCCCATGAACTGTTATGAGCTGTGGTTTATCAAAATCTGGCAGATACAATGGAGTCATTCAGAAATACTTGCTTCTCTGATTGCTCTGTTCTTTTAACACAGACACACAGTATTATTTTATCAGTTCTTTGCTTCCCAGCCCTCAAAGCTTAGGATTTTTTTTTCATTTTTGGCATGTACAGTATTTTGTTCCTGTACATATTGCATATATTCATGTAAACAGTGTCAAAAGTATAATTCAAGAAATTTTAGCTCATACAGCAAACCAAAAAATGAAGAATTCTGGGTTATAGTTTCTCAAAAATTATTATTTAGATGGATTATACATGAACACTTAAAAACATATAGTAAATCATAGACTCATAGGCTATGTCTACACTAGCAAATTAGTCCAGATTAAGGAGGCCTAATCCTGACTAATTTGCTCCCTGTCTATACTAGACTTCACCTAGTTCAAGCTAAAAATTTAGCATGATGTAGTCATGCTAGTTCAAACAAAATAAGTTCAAACTAACTTTTTTTTGTTTTGTTTTGTTTTTTTTTAGTTCAAACCAACTTTTAGTTTGAACTAGCCATGCTTTTTGGTTCAAACTAAAAAGTGAGTTCGAACTAAAAAAATGTGGTCAGTTCAAACTAACTCTGAACTGCTTAGATTGGACTAAGCAAGTCCAAACTAAGCAGTTAGATGTAGACAGACCCACAGACTATTAGAGCTGAAAGGAACCTCATGAGGTCATATAGTCCAATGCCCTGCTAAAAGCAAGACTACTCCAATTAAATCATCCCAGCTAGGGTTTTTCTAAACAGGTCTTAAAAGTTTCCAAAGATGGAGATTCTACCACCTTCCTAGGCAACCCACTCCAACACTTCACCACCCTCCTAGTGAGAAAATTTTTCCTAATATCCAACCTAGACCTTCCCAGCTGCAACTTGAAATCATTGCTCTGTGTTCTGTCCTCTGTCACCACTGAGAATTTCCTAGCTCTCTCCTTTTTGGAACATCCCATCAAATAGTTGAAGATTGCTACCAAATCCCCCCTCAGTCGTCTCTTCTGCAGACTAAATAAGCCAAATTCCTTCAGTCTCTCCCTCCAGATGATTTTCATTGCCTTCTGCTAGACTATTTCTAATTTGTCCACATCCTTTCTGTAATCTTCTAAAGCAGTGACTCCCAACCTGTGGTATGTGGACCCCTGGGGGGCTGCAGAATTTCTGCAAGGGGTCTGCAGACATGCTGGGAGCTGAGGCTGGACTCAGTCGGCGTCCTGGGTTGTCATCGAGAAACAACAAACCACCTCCTCCCCCCAACCAACACCTCATCCCAGCCAGGGGCATCGCTGGCGCCTGGCACACAGGGCCCATGCCCCGAATGCCAGGGTCAGTGCCCTGGCGGGGACCTGCCTCTCCCAGTCTCCAGCCAGATCAGGCTGGGGATCCGGGGTCCAGCTGTCCGCGGCAGTGGCAGCCACTTCCGGTCTCTTCAAAGGCCAGGCGACCCTCCACCCTGTCTTCAGCAGGGGGCGTGGCCTGCGGGCAGGGGGCATGGCCTGGGTCCATGCTCCTGGTCATTTCCGGGGCAGCGATGCCCCTGATCCCAGCTATCCTCCCAATGTTCCCTGTAAGCAAGCTGCACAGGAGCACAGCCCTTGTCACTCACCCATGCAAGCAACACTCCCCACTGTGCACAGCCAGCAGCAATGGCTCCTATTCAGTCAGGAGACAGTCCTCCAGCTGGCAAGGAGCTGTGCCAGCTGGGAGTTTTTAAAACTTCTTCCCTGAGCATGCTCAGATGCATGCTCAGGGACAGCAGCTTATGGCGTGGCCAGGTGTAGTAGCTCCAGTGGCCTGGTAAGGGGGGAGAAAAGGGGCACTGGGGGAGTACTGGAGAACAGGCCAGTAAGCGAGAAATTCTCGGGGGGGGGGCAGGGGGCCATGGCCGCAGTGGCTCCACTCCCCGGCAGGGGCTGGGGGCCATAGTGGTAGTGGTGCCACTCACTAGCCAGTCCTGGATCCTGGCAGCGCTGCTGGAGCAGTGGGGGCCAGATTCTTCCTTCCACCTGTGGCCAGAGGGGCTGCAAAGCTTTTTTCATGTTTAAAAGGGGTCCCTGACCTTGAAAAGATTGGGAACTACTGTTTAAAGATGGTAAAGTAACATACAGTGCTACTATACATTTTACATACAGTAGGACTAAGTTATTAAGGATTCCAGGGAATGCACTGTGTCAAGATACACCAATGCATAAAAAGTACATATTGAAACAGTTATTTGCAACAGTGGATTTGTTCCCCATCCGCACCATGGAAAACGTTAAAGTTTTTTGACAGAAAGCAACACTAAGCAGAAGAGAAAAAAATTAACTACATACTCCTATGATTGCTACATAACAGCACAAGCTCACTACTGGCCAGTTACAGTGCCCAAATTAGGGTTTGGTATGAGTTCAGTCAGAATTTCTTCACTGAGTTTTAGTTGCCTGACACTCCAGATTATGCAAATATTGGTATTTACAAAATAATAATTATTGCATTTCAGTTGTACCAGCTTATAATTTTGAATATGAATTGAAATTAATTGCTCTGTCTTTTTACATACTTGTTATGGTAAACTTAATGACTACACTGGCAATATTTTTGGATTTTTGACTGTTGTGAGTTCCAAAGTGGTAGCCATCTTAGTCTAGTTCACCAAAACAAACAAGGAGTCCTGTGGCACTTTTAAAGACTAGCAAATTTATTTATCACATGAGCTTTTGCAGGAGAAAATCCTACTTCAAAGCATCTGATGAAATGGGATTTTCTGCCACGAAAGCTCACGCAATAAATGAATTTGTTAGTCTTTAAAAGTGCCACAGGACTTCTTGTTTATTTTGACTATGATAAAAGTGGTAGGGCATGTTTTTCTCTCTCATACTGTATGTTTAGTGTGGACTGTGGAACTTTAAATGTTACATATCAATGTGAAACTATTATAATCCATTCCCCCAGAAATCTCAGAGCTTGGTTAACATTATACTTCTGCAAGGAGACACCTCTCTACTTTCACAATAAAATACTCAACAGCTCTTGGATTGCATAAGCTTTATACTCACAAGGAAAATAAAATGGTGCCATTACTAGACATGCTTCTCCAATACACCTTTAACTACATAAATCAGCTAAGAAGATAAATCTGGAAGATAAATTTCCAAATCATACAGAACTGAAAGGCTTCCTTAGTTCAATTATATAGGTTATCATCAAGCATCTTTTTGCTGCATAGTTGGAACCATGCAAGAAAATATCTTCATAGGAAGAGGCTTTAATTTTCAGACAGATGTATCTAATTGCACTCACTGCTTTTTTTCTAGTCTCATTAACAGTGCGTGTGAACCAGGCTGACGTGATATTAGGACAGGGTTCAGCAACTCAAAAGATAAAAAGAACTATTTTTAGAAATTCCTTCGATGACCAAGTGTTTTGAGAGCTGCAATGGGAACAGCCTCCTAGTGGTGGGTGGGGGGAGCTGGGTGGGGGGAGCTGGGCCAGAATGGCTGCTGCAGGGTCCCCCATGATGAGGGGGAGCCAGAAGCCTGATGCAGGCCACCCACAAGGTCCCACATGGTGGGCAGGGGGTGCCCAGAGCCACAAGGGGCCACCAAAGAGCTGCATGCGGCTCCAGAGCTGCAGGTGCAGACTCCTGTATTAGGTGAATAGAACTCTAAAGCACTGATTCTCAACCTTTTGCAAGTTGTGACACACTTAGTGGCATATCACAACCCTTACAGGACACACTTGCTCACCCCCACCAAATCCAGTCATCTTCCTGGTTCTCCGTGACACACTTACCACCATCTGGTGGCACTGTAATGTGGACCAACACAGTGGTTGAGAAGCACATGGTAGGCCTGGCTACATACAGTATTCTACTTCATAGCTAAAGATACATAACACAATTCACTTTTTCTGCTTTCCAAGAATGCATGTCCCACTCATCAGTATTACGATTTCAGACTTTTGTCTATTGAGAGCAATAATTATGCTATTATTGTAGATCAACAACAGGTTTTGGGGTTTACAAAAGACAAATACTCTTGTGAGTTACCTAAAAATAATTTGACTAATACCTATGCTTTGCAAACCACTGCTTGCAAAGAGGCCAAATAATGCAATGCCCTTCCTTTGAAACCACTACTTACAAGGAGTATTATTGATGCAGTGACTTTCTATTGTAACTTTACATTTGTTTCATGAAGGTGAATTAGATGATTTTTCTGAATTTGCTTGAAATCGTCTTGAACTTTTAGCCAAGTCTCCCAGTTACATTTCATAGCTGGATTAGGACCATGTTTAGGGTCATGATCTGTTTTTGCCAATTTATTTTCCAAAAGCATCCAAGGTAACTAAGAAAGACAATAGATTAAGTCTCTCACCCAGATATAGATAGCTCCAAGTAATGTAAACTGTAATCTTCCAAAAACATGTGAAACTTGTAAACTAATTAGTTTTATTCTTAATTTTTCAGTGTCCAGCAGACACTTCATATTTCTTCAGCTACACTTTACAATGTTCTGTTAAGAGTTAGAATAAATTTTACCAAAAACGTATCTAATAGTCATAAGGAACTTTCTATTTTAGTTCTTTGAATCTATTTCAAGGAGAATATTTTTATTTTTCTCATAAATAGCCAGGTTTTCTGTAATTGTTTCAGAATGATGCAAGATATTTATCATCATAAAACATTACTAACAAATACTATATTTCATGCATGCAACAAATCACTGAGAATTTTCATCAATGCACATAAGTAGGCAAATATCCAATTCTAAGATACTGTAAACCTACTGAGACAGAAACTGAAAGAAATGTTTGTCACACATAGCAAAATTACTTCATATGTTAGTCATGTCACAGCCACCAAGGACAGAACTGAAGATTATAATGGGAATTGTCTTCTTTTTTCTTATCTATTCTTGCAATACTGATAAAACCTTATGCACTTGCAATGCTGTTTGAATTGTGCATCCCTGAATTTTATTAGATACAAGCCAACAGAATTTTCAATCCCCTGAAATATATTTTGTAAGTAGACTTACAATTAATATTATGATTTACTGTATAAAAATTATTAGCTAATTTTCTCTCAGCACATTTTTCTAAGAATTTTATACTCAATGTTAATATACAGGTCCATAAAGAAAATTCTGACTCAAATGTCAAATTAACAGTGATTGTGTGACTAGAATCAAACTCTTTATAAAAGTATCTCTTCCCATGATTTATGCTTATATTTTTTATGTTTGTCTGTGATAACATTACAATTTCCTAATTTTGTTAAGAAAAATATTCTTTATATATATAATTATAATATATAATCAAAATTATTAATTAAACAAAATTAAATGATTCATAATTATGAAAAAAAATAATGTAGGAACTACGGAAACTTCCAAAATTATTAAAGGGAGAAAAAAATTAAAGTTCTACAAAACAATAGGTGGCTGGATACTAGATAATGTAACTTAGAAATCAGGAAACTAAACTATACTGAATATTAATAGTAGAAATTAGGTCAATGCCTAGTTGTCTGCATCACTTAAGCCCCACATGTGGGAAAATACAAGTAGAATGGTTGCATTTTTACTAATTCACAAAATTAGTTTCCTCTGTACCTACAGAACAGCTGCAGCTGCCCTTTTTCCACTCAGATGGATTGAATTACAGAATCCCTCATCAGCATTTGGACCATGGAATAAATTACTTAAAAACAGGAGTTGGGGAAATGTGCATCTGTAAAGGAGTACACAGAACACTTACATCTCTTCCTACACTAGAAAAATAAAAGAGAATCTAGGAATACAATGACAAGACAGAAAAATAAAATATATGCATTCAAAAGAATCAACATTCACTTCACGGACACCAGTATTATCTAGGGCAATACAAAGAGCATTTACCCCTTGTTTTCACTTTTTAATTTTTTTAAAATATTTTTATTCTTTTTCTTTTTTGAAAGAGGGAGGAAAAAAAAAACCTTGTTCCTTTGGTGTCAAGAACTAAACACTAAATAACACAGCTACAAAGGAAACTAAAATGAGACCTGCACAAAACAGCATCAGAATTCATCAGAAACTACAGCCTATTGATTTATGATGATGAAAAAAATTAGCTTCTGAGGAAATTATTTTAAGTTACTTGGGAAAGAAAGAAAAAAAGAAAAAGAAAACTCATCAGAGGTATTAGCAAAGCATTGTATTTAGTTCTGGAATCCTCTCATTCTTTATACATACCTGTACTATTTTTGATTGTGCTGAAAAAGCTTTAGTGAATATGGTAAGATTAAATTAATTGAATCAGGTATAGTATTTCTTACTGGTTTAGATTCCTGACTTGTGTTTGGGAGTTTCCTAATGCATATCTATATTATAAAATTACAGGAATATAATTCGGAAACCTCAAATGTCTGTGTCACTGTGACGCAATGGAAGCAAGCAAGTGTGGCTGAAGGTTTTTTGTTGGTAATGTCACCAGATTGAATCAACTTTGAGTTTTGTTACCTGCTACCTCTTTTACATTCTCAGCCATTTTGACTTTACAAATTACACTTATGTGGTATAGAAATACCATAACACATATGTATATGCTATGCCACGAGTCCTAGATAATTTTGATATCATAGGTTACTCAACCAATCACCACCTTTACAGCTAGTTATTTGGTTGTATGGCCCAAATATCAAACCCAAACAACAGTAGAAACTGTAAACTCAAATATGCAGTTTCACTGCAACACACTACAGAAACTAAGCAATACAACCAGCACACACAACACCACCAAACATCACTCTGAAGCGTAAAATGTCTTGAGTGTGAACTGATGGAAACTGCTAGAAGCATGATGGGTGAGAGATCTTTCTGTTTAGGTCACCCCTAGACTTAAGTATTCATAAGTTAAAATCTAATTTTCAAAATTCTCAGATGTGTGACTGTTTTATTCTTACAGCTTTATGAATAATAATAGTGAGAGCGCATGGGCTTTACTAGTATTAACTAAACTACCCCATCAATTACATCAACTTCCTATCGATGATGAAGTGTAAATAAAAATTGTTTCATTGCATTTTATAATAATTGTCTTCTCTCTTTATAAAAGCATAAATCTAAAAGGACTGGTCTGACAGGGAAATAATATAGCTTTTTGATTGAAAATATCAAATTTTCATAACATTGTTCGGCAACATAAAATATGTTAACTACCAAGTGGCATACATTTTAAGAGTTGTTGGAATCAGCATTTCATTTCTTGAATATTAAAGAGGACATTTTTATCTGTAACATACACACACACATCCGTAACCTATGAGAACGAAATAATGCCGTGCAGTAGCCTTCATTCAGTTGTTACTTGCCAGCTCTGAGCTCTTGGGGAACGAGGGCATAGTATCCAGCCGCTCTGACTCATCTGAACCCTCCCACACACAGCATCTGCCTGAACCAGAAACCAAAAGCAATGAAAAGCCAGTAGGAGACGCACCCATACCCTTCCAAACAAGGTTGAAAGGACTAAGGCCTCATCTACATTGAAGCAGTGAGAAAGCATTTCTATTAGCACACTCAATGGACAGCAGAAAACTCCATTTGCATCAAAGACAGAACAAAAATTAGCATACCAAATAAAGAACTAACCTCCAAGACAGGAACCACACTGAACTCTGGGATCAGCAAAGCAGGGAAACACTGCATGATGGGGAATCTCTGCTCCAGATGTTAATGAACCCACACCTCCACACACTTTCCTCAGCAGTCACTAGAACAATTCTAATCATAGATACTTTATTGATATCCAGAATACTGAATCTTGCTGATTGCATTTTGAGCTTTCTCAAAGGAATACCACCCGTAGCCAGGAATGATCAGTTCCTATTGTCAAACCTAAATAAAACAACTCTGGCATGGTTCCTTAAATCATTATTTACCAAGAAACAAATCTAGTGTTCTGCCTTGAAATATCATTTCTTCCCCAAAACAAATGCCTACGCAAGTTCAAAATTCTGTTCTGAGGCCTAGATCCAAAAGCGGCCTCAGTTCCACTGGGACCTCACCCATTCCTGACTTTTTGTCTTGGGGTGCTCTGCCTGTCTCAAGCACTTTGAGCCCTAAGCTGAACAGCCTGTCCCCTGGGGAACCTTTCACTGGTTCAAGCTGTGATGAGTGGTGAGACAGCAACTCTCTCTCTCAGTTCAGGTTTAATTAACTAAACCTGACTTTTTATAATCAAACTAGAACAATATTTTGCTAATACTCCAAACTGAAGTTATGGAATATTATAACTGTTTTTCTCTCCTTGTATAATTATTATTAATAGTATCATAAGTTTTATATACCTGTCAATAAAATAACTTTATAATCTACCTGGTTGCCAGACTCTCCCTCCAAAACTTCTACTACTACTTTGTGTTCCTGCTTCGCTATATTGCTCTGCAGCAATGCTTCTTTCACCTATCCAGATTTCCCTGTAATACCCAAAAATCCTGTGAGGTTTGCTCATCAAGAGGGTTACTGCTAGACCAAGTGTAAAGTGACAGTGGGGATAGTAACATTTTGGCATATAAGGGTAGCAGCTGGAAAGTGCTGCTCTGCTTAGCCTGTTGAGTCCAGAGACATAGAAGAGTGGCAGCAGAAAGTAGTGTTTTGATCCAGTCTGCCAAAGTCAAGGGGAATAAAGGGGGAGGGGGGGGGGCTGTTGAAAATTGCCATTTTGACCCAGCTTGCTCAGACTTATGGAATATAAGGGTGGCAGCAGAGAAGTGCTGTGTAACTCAGCCTGCTGAGTTCAGTGACATATAAGGGGTCAGCTGAAGTTGCTGATAGACATGATCCGCTCTGACGCACTTTGTTAATCTATGAACACGTGTGTATATGTAGGTGGTTATTTGAGTCTGAGGCTGGAGGAACCCAATCCTAAGAAATTTAGGTCCTGCAGGGTAGCTCCACTGGAAGAGTACTTGCATGGAGAAGTAAGCTCCATATGAAAACAAAAGTAACACAAGCAGCACATTAATAGAATTACAACCCCTTTGCCCCCAAAAAGTTACTCTGATAAATGAGCATACCCTAAGGTGACAGGCAAATCTGGTAATATTCTAGCCAAGCCTACTTTCCATTAATCTCATTGAATCATTTCAGAAATTGGTTTGTAAACTCCTTAAGGCAGCAAATGTACCTTCTTATCCATAGCGAGAATCATGTAGCACACTTCTGACTGCTGTAAAATAGATGTAGTTTTTATAAAGAGTAATTCTAGTACAGTTTATTATAATACATTGGTCTGACTTAAGCCCCACTGGCCATATTTTCAAGGGTTCATTTGGTTAGCTGGAGATTGCTGGCATTTAGGGACACCTTGGTCATGGTGCTTTGCTGCAGGAGCAACTCCTGAACCAGGTGCTTAAGGTGCAGTGCAGTGCAGAGCCCCTGTGCCAGCACAAGACTGGGTCATTCCAGATGAGAGTGTGAATAGCAGAACATCTCATCTATCAGCTTTAGGCATATGCTATACTACTGAAACAGTGCAAAGCAACTATAAAGGGTCTGAGAATATGGCCCAAAGAGTTCTATGATAAAAACGTGAGACGAAGTAAATTAGAGGGCTTTTTTTCTGTAAGGCCTGATTCTCCACTATGCTACTCCACTTCTGCTGGTGTGACTATACTGAAATGCACTTTGCTTTTGTGCTACAGTAGAACTGAGTGCATTTCATGTAAAGGTGGCAATGTGCTGGTGACAGAAAACAAAATACTGGATTACCCACTGACTCTTGTGCCCAGATACAAATGGATTGTCTCCCAAGCACCTCAGAATTTGACTCATTTAGCAACACAATTACTAGACCACTGCAGATCTGCAGGTATCCACTTCAGATCCACAGGTATCCACATCCACAGATGTAGATGTGGCTATCCACAGACCCACTGCTGTGGACTGGAGCTCAGATGTAGATTCTATTTTTATCTGCCCAGGGTGAAATAGCTGCAGCTGCCCCCACCATAGGTGTGGAGAGCACCACTGCAACTGCTAACCTTCATAGCAGGGGCTCTAAACACCATTGGGAGCTCAGTTTACCAGCTAACCCCACCTGCAGCTGTTCCTCAATCTCTGACTCTAAGGCTATGTCTACACTAGGAAAAGTTAGTTCGAATTTGTTAATTCGAACTAATAAATTTGAGTTTAGTTTGAACTAAACTCGAATTTATTAGTTCAAGTTATCAAAGTGGACTAGTTCAATTTAACATTAATTCGAATTAGTCCACTTTGCTAATTTGAACTAACTGCCCTTAATTCAAATTTATTAAATTCAAACAATGGGTTAATCCTAGTCTATGCTGTCCTTAGTTTGAACTGAGGATCAAACTAAGGGCTTAGTTCAAACTACCCCGGAGGTCTTACTAGTTTGAACTAAACTTTCATTAGTTCAAATTAAGGAATTTCTTAATCCCCAATCCCCATACTCCATCAATCAGCTGATGATGGGCAACTACTCCCTCCCCTTCCCACACCACCAGTTATTAGTCAGATGACTGGAAACTGCCAATGAACAGCTAAGTAAACTGAGCAACCCAGGTTTCCCTGCCCAGCCTAGGTGGAGTTAATGTTGCTGAGATTGGGGCCAGGGAGGTTGTGAACTGCATCAGGAGCTGCTGGCAACTCCCTCCCCCACCCAGCTCCATGTGCCTCAGCTCAGCAAAGCTGTGGCACCCAGACAGATGCTCTGCTCCTCTCCTTAGAGCAGGAGCTGATGCAGGGCAGGGGTGGTATGGATAAAACCTCACATGTGGATCCTAGATTGGATACATAACAACACTGATCCGATGTGGATCTGCAGTTGTGTATCCATGCAGAGCTCTAGTAATCATTAGTAGACACTGGTTGGGTTATACATGAAAGATCAGATGTTGTGACATGCAGAGCTTCACTTGAGAGAGGCAGAGCACCTTAGCTTTCATTCAAGTCAATGAGGGTTGAGGGTTCTCAGCACTTTCTGGAAGTCACTGGGGCACAGACTGTGCAATTCTCATCATTTACTTATTGTTCTTATTTACTCACACAAGTAGTCTCACTGACGCCATCAGCACTTCTCATGTGAAGAAGTGCAGACCAACATAAGGAAGCATTGAACAATCCAGCCCTCAGTATCTTGCAGGATCAGAACTAGAATTTATGTCAGCCCACGGGAAGCAAGATAAGGAATTCTTATTAACATTTTTCCACCTTATGTTTTGACAAATGACTATTTTAGGCTTTCATGGTGACAAGGATTCTGAGACAGAAACATTCCTTGCAATTTACAGTATTTTATATCATTGCATTTTTAATACTATAGCTAAAGAGCTGTCAGAATTTGTTATAAAACCTTACTTTCAAAGATATGGTATCTCAAAGAAAAATACTTTCTGGCTAAAATATGACATGCAAATTTCTGACTTATACAACAATCTTTCTTCTGCATTTGAATTTCTTTTCATTTCAAGATTTAAAAATGCATTGTATGATTCACAGTTTTCTTCCATGTGCAAGACAGCAAAAATGACTTCTGGAATTCCAAATTTTGCATGAACAGCTTCACTTTGTTATTTTGGAAATATGACATGACATTTAAATGTTAAAAAGTAACTACCACAAATTTGTAATAAATATTTTTCAAAATATTGCAGCATATCAAGAGTAAAGTTCCACTGAAGTCCCTGCACATGAAAAGAATTCCATTTGTTGTATAGCTTGAAAGAAACTCATAATACCACATAATGAAGTGTGTTATTCTTGAGATCACATACAATATACTCCACCAAGAGTTCTCAACGGAAGAATTGTAGAATGTCTGAAATTCTCATACAGTCATACTAAAATCTGTAACAATGTAATGGAGTGTCTCACACACTTCCATTACAATATGGAACAGGGCTGCAGAAATAGATTTTCAAACCATGTAGAGAATATCCAATTGTCGGGGAAATAGTTGCTTCAGATCTTCCAAACTAGAATGAAATAAAAACAAAAACACTGAAAATCCAAACTTTGACATCAGGCTTGTGTTCAAACAAGCCAAATATGTATGGCCATCTGGATAGTATATGAGTCTTTATAATTATTTTATATTTGTTGTGCCATCTGTCCCCCACATTTTCCAAGCAACTAACTCTGTGCCTATATGAATACGATACAGTTACATGGAACATACAATAGTTACATTACATGTTCCAATGACACACTATAGGGTTCAGTTTTCATAAATTTTCTTTATGAAGCTATTTAATCAACAGACATGTGTCTGAATAAATGTCTGAAATAACTTTATCGAACACTTTGAACAACAGTACTACCTAATGCACAGTCACATGTAATGTCACTATTGTCATAATCACAAAGAAGTCTTCACTCATTTTGTGCCCTGCTCTATACTTGCTGCACTTTTCTTTGGCAGTGATGGGAAATACGCAAGGTATGTAAAAAACCTTGCATATCACCCAACAGTTTACTAATCCTTTGCTACACACTAGGCCAAGCCAACTGGAAATGCCTTCCAGTCAGCTTACAGCAATTCCAGTTCCAGGACTGGAGTTGCTATGGCAATTTCCAGAATGATTGAGCAGACTTATACAGACCGTTCAATTGCACCTGAAAGATCACATGGACGGCAGTGATTTTGCCGCCCTCGGTATAGACTAAGGCTGAGTCTTTATTCAGATCAAACTGCTGTTCAAGTCAGTATGATTATTGCAGGAGTAAGTGCAGCTTGAAAAACTGATCTATCGAAGACACAGTGAAAAATTCGATATTGCAATAAGTATTTGCAGGATTGTGCCCTTACTGAATAAAGATGTGGCACAGGTAGCATTGGTATCACACACATTCCTCCTCAAAGGCTGAGTTCTGGCCCCAATGAAGTTGATAGATTTTCTATTACTTCAGTCAGTCAGACTTTCATCCTGAGCCCACATGCATTCCATTGTCATGGAAATAGGAGAGCCCTAGAAGAACAATGTTATTTCTCTGTTTCAAAGAGGTCTCTTTGCCCTGTTTTCTCTCTGTGTCTCAAAGTGATTTAAAAACAAAAAACAAAAACTTCCATCAATAATAAGCAAATTTTACAGATAGGCAGAGAAAGAAAAATGCTGCCTGAGAGCTTATATTTTGATTTAAGAATATTTACTTAGAGTATTTTGACATGTCATGTCAACAGTTCGTATTTTAAAAGTAATGAAGCTAAATCATTGAACCTCAGCATTTGCTGTCATTAAATAATTATAGAGAGCTATTATATATATAATTATTTAATTATTATTTATGTCTGTCCCCACTATTGTCTGAGTCTACCAGAATTTCCTACAATGGTAAACATTTAAAATATAAAAATCAAACAATATGTTTACTGCTTATAAAAAATAAAAATTGAGTTCTGACAACCCAATATTAAACTATGTTTATTACATACCTATATGTCAATCACTAGAACGTGTTGGAATTTTATTTGACAAAAGTTAATTAAAATGTTTCAAAATGTGTATTAATCTCAACAAAAATTCCTGTGAAAAAAGAACTACCAATTTTTTTTAAATGTTCTGGAAATCTTCAGAATTTCAGTTTGAAATTTCAGAATTTCAATTAGAATATTATTTTATTTTTCTATTGTTTTTATATTATTTTAATACATCATTATTTCAGTACTACTACTGACATGTCATATGACAATATAAATGTTGAAATATTCTATTTTAATGTTAACAGCCATTCAGTGCAACTGCTACTTAAGTCTGCTCTAATCATTTTTACCATTTCTAGAACTGTCTCTCTTCTGTCTGTGTTATAATGAAGTTCTCTGCTATGATATCTGGCTGCTCTCCAGCAGAATGATGTTTAGGCACCAAGTGGAACCATTGGTTTAAAGGTAAGCCAAAACAACTCAAAAAATTGTATATAAGATAGGGTCTGGTACTCCATTAGTCCCCGATTGCATCTTTTAACCCAGAATTCAGTAGATACAGAACCCAGGTGTCTGGGAGAGGGGTCTGCACCACCCACTTTTAACAGATATGACAATTCCTGTAATATGCTTGGGATCCATTGCACTAGATGCAAAGTCCATGTATAATTGTGGGATGGGACAGTATGGATCCTAGGAGGAGATGTGATGGGAAAGTTTGGGTGATCAAAGGACTGTATTGAACAATGTGGACCTGGAGGACAATATGTGTGAAGTACTTTCTTTTGAGAAATTGTTAGGGGAAGGTGAATGCACATTCACCTCCCCAGTAATGCACTGTTCTCAATTTAGAAACAAAGAAGTTCTGGGGCTCACATAAGAACAACAGCCTCTTCCACACAGCATGACACGGCATGCGCAGCATGTCAGAGGTCACACCTTGCACATCACTGGCAGAAGTAGTATTGGGGCTGAGCCCTGGCATGAAAATGGGTGGTAGGGCTGAGCCAAATCAATCTCCTGCACAAATTAAGCCTTGCTTATGCAAAACAAAACAGCCTTCTGCACCTATGGCCTGAGAAGCAGGCCTTAGTCTGCTGATCACTTGTTACATGAAGCCAAGATAAAAAGGCCTGAGCAGCATAAAGGAAAAGACTGAACTCTTCACTGGTTGTTCTAGTTCTGAATCTGAGATGGTTATGAACTTGTAGGCTATATCTACACTGGCAAGTTAGTTCAAATTAAGGAGGCTTAATTCAAACTAACTTTTTAGCTGGCTATATCAGGCTTTCCTTAGTCTGAACTAAGGAACGCTTAGTTTGAACTAGTAACTACCAGCGCTTATTTTGAACTAAAAGCTTAGTTGGTGCGTTAGTTCGAACTAAGTCTGGTGGAGAGTGGGACTAACCTTTAGTTCAAACTTAAGTTTGAACTAAGGCAGTTAGCTCCAACTAACAAAGTGTACTAGTTCAAACTAACCTTAGTTCAAACTAGTCCATGTTGTTAGTTTGAACTAACCTCGAACTTATTAGTCTGAACTCACAAGTTTGAACTAACTGTTCCTGATGTAAACAGAGCTGTAATGATGGGGAAAACCCAGCTATGGATCCTGAGGACTCACACATACCAAAGGCTGTGACTGGAACTGGGATGACCTCTGGTAAGCCTTTTTTAGCATGTACATAGGTCCTTTTCTTGTTTAGAATATTTTTTCTGTAATATTTCCATTTTAAGAATAAACATACTTGCTTCTCAACAGCTGCACAGTACCTCTCAAAAGCTGGCAATTACATTGTTCATAAGCTTTGAAGAGAAAGCAAAGTGTGAATGCTGCCCTGTTCAGCAATTGAGCTTGCTGCATTTTCAGAGAGTAGGCAGGAAACAGAGTAACCCAGAAAGTCTCCAATCAGGAGAAAGAAAGATGTGGGTTTCTGCCTAAAAGCGGTGATAGCGGAGGAGCAGGGAGTACCCCTTACTGGACCATACAGGAGAAATAGAAGTGTGCTTGTCCTGAAATATGACACTGCTATCTTAAATAAATAAATAGACGTTAGACGAAAGTTTTGTAACATTATTCCGTACTTGGGCGTAGAGGGGAGAAATGGAATCAATGGTAACTCCCAAGAAGACTATAGATAATGGATCACTACCTACTCATTTTTGCTCATTCAAGTAGTTCCTCTCAGTGAGAGTCAGAAGAATGGAATTTGGTTGAAGAGTTGTACTTGAGAGAGGTGTCTCCAAGCAGTTCCTGTCATCAGGGAAAAGGCTTTTACACTGAAACTGTAAAAACTAAATCTTTTGTGTCATCAATATTTCTTTAGCAAGTATCACTTCTGCTGTTCCTTCCACTCTCATCAGGAACTGCCAAGGGCTCCCACCTAAGAAAGCTTAACTAAGGCTTCCTGATTAGCAGGTAGTTCCCTCATCTCATTTCAATGCCCACATTCTCCCCCTTTCAATTTTTAATTTTTCAAAAATTTTTGTTCTTTAAAACCTGGAAACCAGAACTTAACATTTGTATTGCTGAATTAAACGAAAGAGTTTTTCAGTTGTGGCTGACAGACTCTCAAACACTTTGGAAACATGACATGGCTTCACTTTATTGCTAGAGCACAAGTCAGTGATATAAAATACACATTGTGGTACCTTCCCATACATGATAGAAGCTCTTTGAATGCAGGTGTTCAAATGAAACACCAGCAATTCAAAAACAATCAGCCAACACCACCGCTGTACAAAGATTGTTCACAGACCTGCTGACCTGGGTGGCAAAGGGGCCAATTGTCCAGCGGCCCAGTGATTTTAAAAGGAGCTTAGACCATGGGATGCAGTGAAAGCTTCCCCTCAGGAAGCTAAATTCTCATCCTACCCCTTCTGCCCATTGGCCCTGCCCACAGTCCACCCCCTCTATAGTTGAAACCTCTCCTGGCTCTCCACAGCCACATCACCCCTCTTTACTCAGACTACTCCCACTTGTCACTTGCTGTGTCCCTCCTTCCACCTCCCCACTCATCCCCTCCAGCTGTTGCTCACAGTTTGGTGTCGGGGAGTACGGAAGGGGAGGACCGAGTGATGAAGCTCCAAGTGGGCTAAGTGAGGGGAACAGGTGTAGTCTTGGGATAGCAGGGCCTGTGGATGGAGCCATGGGAGTAAGAAACAGACTGGTGGGCAGAAAAGGTCTGGTGGGACTGTTCTGCCTGCAGCTGGATTTCCTGATTTTGCTAGCATGATTATGCAAGTAAGCCAGTAAAGAATAAATGCTCAGAGCTCTCTCTGCTTCATGTTGGTGGTTGCAGCTGTTAGTTCTTGCTCCGTAACTAATGATTAGATATTTCTTATTTTGCAGAATATTTTATTTTAATTACATAGAGATAGGCCTACCTTAAGTGACCTTCAGAGCACAGGATACTCATTTATACAGTTATCTGTGATTTACTAATGTATGCTGTATAAAACTTCTTTAGGATATTATTGAATAAACTTCACATGCACCTTCACATGCACCAGCTTTTAGCTAGGATTAGGCATTAAAAGGATGTGCTTAGATAGTATGATTTCCAACTTGAGTATTTCTTTGTAATTTTACAAGATCACAACGTGCTCTTATTTGCACCTCAACACAGAAGGCTCCCTGCTCCTTACCTTTCAGAGCTTATCGTGTAAATGCAAGTTCCAAAGGGGTAGCTGTGTTAGTCTAATTCAGCAAAACAAACAAGGAGTCCTATGGCACTTTTGCAGACTAACAAATTTGCTTATCACATGAGCTTTTGTGAGAGAAAATCCCATTTGATCAGCTGCTTGAAGATGGGGAACTTACATATTCGAACATCTGACAAGTGGGAATTTCTTCCACAAAAGCTCGTGTGATAAATAAATCCATTAGTCCTCAGAAATGCCACGCGACTCCTTGTTTATCTTAGTGTAAATTTGGACATTACGAAGAATGTGGTAAGATCACAGTGAGGTGGTGATAGCGGACAGCTGTGTAACACCAGTAAGATTAGTTACTTGAAGGCTGAAGTACAGCATGTTGGGTCTAACATATGTAGGGTTAAAAAAAAAAAGGCATTCTTGAAGTTCAGTTTTCCTTTATCTCTAACAATAATCTCTGAATGCACTAAATATCTGTGAGGGTATTTGAATTGATTTGTATTTCAGAGAAGATTGGACAGACAGTAAAAACATCTCATTAATGCAATATACAAAAATACTGTAATTATTTTTTCTTTCCAAATTATTTGAGAACTGGCAGGGTACTTGAAATACCTTTTCATAACACTTCATGCACACAAATACCCTTATTTTTTATAGTCACTTCAGATCAGGACAAAATTGAAGAAAAAGTGATTTTTCTACATCCAGATCATTTGTATATATTTCCATAACAAGAATTTCAGAATAAAATCCTGGTCCCGTTAAAGTCAGTGGGTGTTCTTCCAACAAGTTCTACAGAACCAATGCATCCCACCCACAGAAGTTGTTTACAGTATAGGGATCCATATTAATCTAATATTTTATTTTTAAGAGACTTGCCTCTTTCAGAGCATGAATTCCAAGTACATCTTTATTGCTACTGATAGTATACCTGAAGCCTTATTCAGCAATTGTGAAATGCCTCTCACTTCTAAAGTGGGATCTAGAAAACTGATCCTATTACATATCTGCTCTTCTAACTGGGTATGTCCACACTTAGAAGTTATTTCAAAATAAGGAGGCTTATTTTGAAACAACTTTTATTTCTGACCATGAATGCATTTTGTTACTTTGAATTAAGCATTTGTTTCTTTAATTTGAAATAACAGCTATTTTAAAATAATAGAACCTGCTTTTATTTTGAAATAGTACTTAAATCAAAATTATTATTTTGAAATAAGCCATTCTAAGCCACACAATAGGCTTATGTCAAAATACTGGCCCTATTCTTTTGCCTGCCACCCCCTATTTCGAATTAGAGAGTCTAGTGAACCTCTTTACTTTGAAATAACTCTTACCTTAGTTGCTATGTTCACACACATGGGGTTATTTTGATACAAGTTGTATCGAAATAACGACTTATTTTGAAATAAGTTAATTCGAATTAACAGTTTGTTAATTTGAATTAAGGAAAAAAGCTCAAAGCGAAATAGCAAGTTCAGACAACAGTTATTTCAAAACAAGTCACCGCTGTTTTGAAACAACTTGTTCAGACGGCATTGTTTCGAAACAATGTTGTTTTGTCCCCACATCGGGTTTAAGTTGTTTTGAAACAATGATGCGTCGTGTGAACATGGCCTTTCTTATTTCAAAACAATCTCTGTTGTTTCGAAATAAGACTACTGTGTGAACACACCCATTGTGACTTAGTGTGTCTTCCCTGCACTCTTAATTCAAAATAACAAATTCGAAGTACTTGTAGTAGTTATTTCAAAATAACTATTTTAAATTAATTTTGTAAGTGTAGACATAGCCACCTAGAGAATGCAGTTGTCCCAGGAAGCAAGCAAATAATGACTAAATGCGTTCACAATTACTTTTCCTCTCATTTTCTGTCAACAGATATTTGACTCTCTCTTGTCATCAGCTTTTACACAGTTAATAAATACAAGATGAGCAGTATGCCAGCTGTGAACAGTGTTTTGATTCATTTGTCTACTGCATGAGAATTGTTAGACACCAGGTAAATTGGAAGGAGAAGCTACTAGAGAGAATCCCTGGTTTTTATGTCCTCTTTGTCCAAATTCGAGCATTTTGTAAATACTATTTTTATTGTGTATATAGCTACAGTCCAGAGACTAATACACATCTCCTGTTGCATGGGTGCACTATGACAGTAGAAAGAGTGTGCAGAGGTACCTACTCTTACTGCACTTCTGAAACAGAAGTCATTATGGTAACAGGTACTCAGAAGCACAAAGGAGGGGTTACACTAATGCTTGCAGTACCAATGGTCCCTAAGGTAGCAACTCTGGGCAAAAAAGGGCAGAGCTGCTGTGGTGGGGAAGTAAAGAGTGCCCTGTCAAGCATGTTCCACAGAACATACTTCACAGGAGGTATGACTCCTGCTGTTACCATTTCGGCAGTACATCCATCACCCAGATTTGCAAAACACATGATTAATCCTTGAATGTAGACAGAAAATATTGGGTAACAATTAATGTGCTGATGAGTGTTGGTGACAAAATGAGAGAAGATGGGTTGCAAAAATAAGTTCATGCTGAGGCAGGGATGCATATTTAGTAGACGTTCAGAGGAGGATGGTTGCTGGGGTGGTGACATTTTTTGTTGGTGATTTTAATACTGTTGATGTAAATGCTAATGAGATAATGTTCACAGCACTGTTGAACATATTTCCACAGGTACATACAGCATTCCATTTTTGGAGATTTCAAAGATCTAAATGTGTAGCCAGCTGTGATTTTCTTCCCTGTTCAACAACTGGAATCAATCCATATGTTTCCCAAAAATGATATAATTGGCTAAACAGCAAACAACTGTACTCTGCATTGATTTATCTTTTACTAGAGAACTAAAAAGTCAAATTTTCTACTGATCTATTTAATTCTGCACCATTAAAAAAAGCATAGTAAAGTTTGCAGCAACTCCTCTGATTTAGCACTCCTTTGATTACTCTGAGAACAGCAGTGTTATGTCACTGATGTACAGAAAAATTATAATTAGCTATATTACTACAAGACATATAAGTGGCCAACACCACCCTCCAAGTAGGATATTTTAACAAAATCTCAATGTAGCACCAAAGCTCAGTGAGGATAAATATAATTTGGTTATAGGATCATTAGAGTGTATTTGTGGTCAGAAAATTGTCACAAAACTGTAAGTTTGTTGTCAATGGCCTACCTAAAAGAAGAAATGTTCATAAGAAACACACATATTATTACAGCCAGTTCAAAATAAGTGTAAAGATAATTTTAAGCAGGGGTCTCAAACTCAAATCACCACGAGGGCTGCATGAGGACTATCAGAGGGCCATATGAGGATTAGTATGGTAGCCTGAGGGCTGCACCACTGAAACCTTTCCATACAATGATATTGCAAATATCGGTAACAATTGTGTCATTGAAGGCTGCAGGAAATAGCTTTAAGGGCTGCATGCAGCCCACGGGCTGTGTGTTTGAGACCCCTGATTTTAAGCATGATCATCATGCAGGAATACAGCATTAATTATTAAGTCTCAAAAAAATGCTTATTTGACAGACCCAAAATTAAAAATTACTCTAAAAATAGCACTTTTTTGGCCTCTGGTCAAGTCACCTGACTGTTTCTTACTACAGTACTGAATTGTGGTTTAGTTTTATAAGCAATTTGAAAAAAGGTACAGTAAGATAGGCATGTTACGAGCCTGCACTTCTAGTAAAATATGAACTTAGCAAAATATGGTGACATTTTACAGTTTTTCTACTTTGTGATTATTTTTCTTTTAAATACATGAAGTTAATTTGATTCTTTGTGTGACATTAGTCTCCAAAAGAACCATGCCAAGATTGTTCAATTTAGGAAAATCATAAAAAATGAGGCACACTCCCAAACAAAAGTGGTTATTTCCAAAAATTAGCTCCACCAAGCAACAGCCTCTAATCATCTTCTTGGTTATTCTGAACCCAAAACACTGTTCCCTAAAACCCATCCAATCCTCTCGCTTCCACCCAAACAGCTAAGTCAAATATGATGGAGATTACTGAAATTGTTTGTCTATCATATGCAAAAAGTTCTACAAATCCCAAAGGACTTGTCAAGGAATGTGTCAGATCTTACCCAAGTACATGCTTCAAATCAGTGTTTATGAACTACACTTAATATTTATTTAAAAAAAATAAAAGGAGAGAGAGTGGATGGTCTTTCAGGACTAGTTTTCACATGTTATAGTTCAAATAATCTGTGTATAGAGTTTATTCAAATTCTTCCAAGACAAGTCTCACTACAGAGCATTCCTGGAGATCTTTGCCTTACAACTTGAATTCCCCTGATGAAATCCAATCAATCCTAAACTAAACAAGATTGGGTACCAGGTTTCTTTTATAGTCTTTTAGCAGGCTTATGTTAGCCATTCAACAGCAGGCATCATAACAGATTGTCCTTGGGCGCATAAAAGGCAATTATTTGCAACTCTGAAGTAACCTCTACTTCCTAGGCATACATCAGTAAATATCTACTAAATATTATTATTTATTTAAATTCAACAGACAATGATATTATACCCAAGGTTCATCTAAACCAGTGGTTCCCAAACAAACATTTTTCCTTTGCAACTCCATTTTTACACTTGGAAATTAATGTGACCCTGGACATAATAAGTTTGCATAATAGCATGTAATATTATTATGATTCATGTACTAAAGATCAACACACAATAAAATGTTATTTTATTTATTCGCCTGGTCTAATCAGATACATGGGTTTGCAAGCTGCAAAACAGTCTGTCAAAATCTAGCACTGTTGTTGGAATTGCCCATCTAATCTCCGAAGTGACATCCAGGGTTGAGTGATATGAAGATCTGATACAGAAAAGTGTGCTAAATCTAGTCTTGCACAAATATGTGCTGGAAAAAGGAACCTTGACTTTCAATGCGAGTGTAGTGATGTCAGGATAATCATGCCTCATGCTGAGCCAAACTTTTGACAGGAGAAGTCTGGAACTTGTTTTTTTCCAAAAGAGAATCCCAGGAAATTTCAATAAGCTGCTCAGCACCAGGCAAATCTATGTTGTTAGGTTGATATTGAAAGGGGTTTTGTAACCAACTGAACTTTGGTAATCCGCCAGGGGGTGTGCAGGGATAGGGGGAGGATGCAGAGAGACCTTCCAAGTAGCTGTGATGGTTAGACTTTACATAACTGAGACACACCTGGATTTCATCCTGGGGAGGGGGTGGGGGCTTAGAAAGTTGCAGGAAGCCATTATAGTTCAGCCTCAGCACATTACTCTTCCCAAACATAAGTTTCTTCAGTGCTGTGATTTGATTGCTTGGTTGAAGATGTTTATGTTCTTTTCTTGCATAATTTATTTCCCAAATATTTCCCAAAAATAAATCTGTTAGTCTTAAAGTGCCACACAACTCCTTGTTGTTTTTTTACTGGACTAGACTAACACGGCTATCTCTTTTGAAATTTCCCAAATATGTCAACAATATAAGTGAAGAGGCACATCTTGTTTTGATCACACAGAAAATCAACAAATCTGGGTTTTTTGCAACCCATTCCAAATGCTTGCAGCTGATCCCTCAGTTCCAAAAGCCTGCTGCTGACTTTCAACAGGAAGTGTACTGCAGAGACCTTGGTCTGAAAAGAGCAAAACTTCATGATCTGATTCTTTATCTTCGCATAGTTTTGCAAATAAGTGTGCACAAAGTAGATGAGGTTTAACACAGTTTACCACTGATATGACCTGCTGCAATACTGCCCTTAACTCTGTGCTCAACTCTTTGGTTGCACATTGTAATGAGTCCAAACAGCATTTGGAGCAACTCTCTTCAACAAGGTGTACAGTCCTAACTTGTGGCCTTCTACAGAAGAAGCAGCATCCATACAAAATCCAATCAAGTTATCCCACCCAATCTTTTACTCTTCCATCTACCCCTGTAGCACACTAACTATGTTCACAAAGTGGGGGACAGAATAGCACATCTCAAGAATTAAAGCAAGTGAGGCATTTTGGCTTCTTCCTTGTTTTTGTCAAAAACACTTGTGAACCCAAGGTCAAAAAAAGCACCACCATATTTATTAATATGTTTCTTAGGTACTTTTTCCTCAGCATACTTAATTCTGGAGGTAGATAGTCTGCACAGAAAATTTATCCATCGTGTTAAATGCAAATTTCTGCTAGCTGTCTATCAGAAAGACTGTTCTGTACATTGTGTAGACATTATGTCTGAAAAATGTTACCAATACACTATACCCATTTGATCGAACAAATACGCCAGATCACCTTTGTTGATGCAACTAGGATCTATCTTTACATGTCATAACTGATCACATTTATTTTTATTTTATTTACAGCCTCTTCATTTCTCAAGTCAAATGTAACAATAACAAATCACACACCACAGATTCAATTTCCAGAGGCACTGAGGACTTCACTGAAGTTGCAGATTCATAGATTTTGATGAACAAAAAACCCCACTCATCCTTTGACCTCTGGTATATTGGTATATTCACAGAAATATCACCAGAGGAGTTCAATTACTTGTCAACACTATGTCTATTCTTAGAGTTCCTGTCTCTCTCTTAAGCAGCATAAGGTCTTCCGTCTTTGCTAACATATACGAGAGAAGAAACTGGTTACAAAATGTCAGAGTGATTAATTTTTCATCAGTGAAACTGAGAAATGTGTGACTTGTGCTAAAATCTCCTCTGCTGTGAGAGACAATCCCTGCCCAGAATTTACAAGCTAAATTGATAGACACAGGCAAGGAGAAATGAGTTAGCATTATTCCCCTTTCTCAAAGAGGTTGCTAAGGAATGAAGAGACTGTGATTTACTTCTGACATGTAGGATGTGTGCCCTAAGCAGGGAGCTGAACATGAGACCCAGTCTAAATAGACTCACTGCCAGGGCTCTCCCAGCACTGCATGATCCATGCTGCAGGATTCATTGAGGAGGCTGTGGAGACCTGCTCAGTCAATCCCAAAAGCACGCTCTGGTTGACACAGTGGAGACACTGCAGTAAGTGAAAGTTAGTGGATAGAAATACACAAGTTTCAGTACATATCTTGCATAGCTTCTGTCGATGCTGCAACCCCATTCCCTCTGTCCCCCACTCGATGTGAGGTCACGAGCGAGTCTGGGAAGCATTGATCTAAAAGTTAATATTCCATTTTAATCTCTAAATCAATAGAAGCATCTCACAGGTGTTCTCACTTTCTTTTAAAAATTGGCAAACTGTCCCATATTTTCTGCCCTCTGATTATTACAGGGTTTTGAATGGCACCAAAGAGTGATGGCCATACTCAGAAGGGGCCCTTTAGGGGATGATTGTGGCACTGGCCAGCTTCCTGCTCACCAGCAATCTGCTCATCTATAGTAAACAGAAGGGGTCCAATGGCCAATTATGGAGAGGTGTGCAAGGCTGGTGGTGGGTGAAAGGCCACAGCATGCAGGGTCGGGCCATTCCCTCTGCCCATCTGCTGTGTGCTGGCTCTGGGGCTGCCCCCAACTTGACCAGCAGTCTGTCTCCAGTTGGTGCTGGCTGAGAGTTATGGCAGCCATTGACTGCAGGTAGGTAGAAGCCTCAGATTGGATAGGGAGGCCAGAAAGAGGCAGAATCAGGTACCAGGAGAGGGAGAGGCAGGGCCCAACTGGGCTTGGAGGACAGAGAGCATCAGTCACCTCCTGTGTGCAAGAAAGGGGAGAGGAGTGTATGTATGTTACCCCTTGAATATGGAGGAGGAAGGGGTGTGTATCTCCCTCCAGGTGTGTTCCTGTTGGCCAGGTCTGCATGCCTTCCCACCACACCCCAACACACACAGCACCTGGTCATCTCTGAGCACAGTCACTCCCCCAGCACATGGGCCATCGCAACAGGCACCCTCTCTTGGCTGGGGCAGCACAGATGGGCACCTGCACTCATATTTCTAGCCCATTTTGGTGCCCAGTATTGGGTAGAGTATTTCTGTTCAATGGGGGTCAGTCAATCTGATGCTAATTTGAATATTTGTACTGCATAGTTCTGACTGATTGCCACTGAACTCTCTTAAATATTAGCAAGTTTACCAGGTGTCTTGTATTAAGCATAGGGAAATATGGTCACCCCAACCACTATGCTTATGAATTCTGTACCCCTCAGCTAGTCCAATAAATCATCTATTTGGGATGTGAGGTATGGATCAGGCTGTGAGATTGACTTTAGCTTCCCATCATTCACAAAACCCTCATGGTTTTACCTTTCTTGGGCACCAAGGACTACTTGATTTAGCAGTTATCCCCATTTCTAACATGCTGTCAACCCCTGCCTGGATCTGTTTTTGCATCTCCCCTACAGCTTGATATGCTCTGCTGGGTGGGGTGCTGTGACTGGAAGAGAGCACAATCCTCTCTGTTAAACCAGATTGGTTAGAGACTGCTTGCCCATGCTGTTTTAACAACACCAACATCTCCTTTTCTGGACAGTTTCCCAGTTTTTCCCAAACTAAGTGCTCTCCAGCAGTCTCTCTCCCTTGCTTTCTGCAATTTTAAGTCAATAAAAAGGAACAGATAATGTTCCCTCATGAGCACAACAAATCATATTGACAGCTGCCTCTTATGGTAAACCTTCAGCCTATTAGTATGCACCCTTGGTATCACTCCTTTTCCTTGGGGCTTTCCAACATTATAGGTAACCTCATAATTACCCTATTTACTACCTCATAGGGTCTGACTGAAATGTCCTGCATTTTATTTTTTCTTACTGGAACTAGTGTAACTCATACGGCAAAAACAGGCTCTCTCTTTAAGAGACCTAGTCTGGGTGGGTTACTGTTCATGGGTAAATTAGCAGCCCAGAAACCAGAAGTTTCTGGAATTAGGGTGTGGAGCTTATTGAGCATCCTCCACAAGTTTCTGTTGTTGTGCTGGAGTTACATACCTGGGAGAAGCCTGAGAGGAGCAACCTGAAGGAGAGCTGCAGAGTCCGTGCGCTCAGGGACTGAGTAAGGATAACTGAGCCAGGAGTGGACTGCAGGATGTTTTCTCCCTGCTTTGGACTATTTTGCAGGGGAGTTTTCTATTGTAGAACTGAAAGCTGGATGGCCAGTGACCTGACTGCATGGTGCTGATTGAGGAGAGGAAAGGAATGGCTGCATGGATTCCAGCTGAAGATTCCTGCAGCCAGAGAAGATGAGGATTGCTGTTTCTGTTTTGCATGCAAACCTCAGGGACTTATAGACTGCAACTGAGATAAGGGTGACTCCACCTGAACTTTGGGACTCTTGGTTTCTTACTGTTTTGTTTAAATTTCTTTTGGTTTCTTAGACTAAGGTTTGTTAAGTTAGTTAATAAAGTTCATTATTATGTTTATTCTGAGTAATATTTTGTTGTGGGATGGGACTGCTGGGCAATCTTCGCTGTGAGTCCTGTACAAATTGGATCCTGGCTCTCCACCTGCTTGTTGCAGGGGTTTACCTCTCTTAGGCACTGGAGAGGGGCAAGTAAATGAATTCTAGCCCACCCTTGCAGGCTACACTAGCATGAGCACTACAGGCTCAGTTTCAAAAGCTCTTTCCTCAGCATGCCTATCATACGAAGCTTTTTCATCTTACTGGCTTTCCTTAAGGTTTTGCTGCATGAGATTCATCATGGCTTGTAACTTTTCCTTAAACTGACATGTACATCCTCGACTAGCTGTTCTGTTTCCTCAATATTGCCCTCCTAGGAGTCATGGATTAACTCCAAAGGTCCCCTGACCAGCTGTCTTCCATGCAAGAGATCAAAGGGAGAGCTACATGGAAAAAGCAAGAATGGAAGCAACACATGCTAGTGGTGATCTTGTCTGGAAAGCTGCATTCTCAGCATAGCTTGCAGAGTTCCATTGAACCTGCCTACCAGTCCCTTAGGCTCAGGAAGGTAAATTTTTAAGTGTTTTACCCCACAGAATCCCCATAACATTTTAAAAACCAAAGACACAGTATCACAGTCTGTATGGGCAGCTGGTGAAGCTACCCATAGGGACGCTTAGTTCTGTACTGCCTCAAGACTCCATCCACTCCTCCTGCCCCCCAAACCCTTCCCTGAGCTCCCAACTCACCATCATGAATCCCTGGCTCGCTGACTGAGTCGCTCATCTTGCTCCTTCCCAGGCCAGCGTGAGCTGCTGTGCACCAGTTTGTAGGTGACTGGGCATGGGATGTCAGCTGGCTGCTCTGAGGCGCCTCAGTCTGTTCCTCCCTCCCTGGCTGAGATGGGGCCAGTGGGAAGTTATCAAACAGACCCAAGACTGGTTGGAGACAGGGTACATTAAACAAACCCTGAGGGAGCTAGGGAGGGAGACAAGAAGATTGGGGCAGGAGGCAGGTGGGTGCAGAAAGCCATGCAAAAGGAGGTGAGCTGGCTAGGGGAGAGAGAATGAAGGCCACAATTACAACATAAGGACATGGCTGGCTGGGCAACCTCCCTCCATCCCAAGCCAATGTCAAATGTTCACTTACCTTCTGACTGCTCTGGTGCCGTGCTGCTGCGGAGCAGGACGGGCCATGCAAGCCTTTCCTCATTACACATGCTACTTCTGCCCCAAAAACTGGCAAATCCCATGCACCCTCCCAGTGCTGAGCATTCCCCAAAACGCACTGCTCCTCCCACCAAGGCCAGCCAACCTCTCCAGTACTGCTACACTACCTGTAAAATCCTTGCCCCTTTCCAACATGCCCACAAATTGATGCCCTGACCCGCACTCTGGCTACTGTACAATTTCCCAAAGATCTATTTCTGAATGCTACCCCAACTATGTTGTGTCCCTGAATGCTGTTCCTCCTAAGAAACTACCAGCCGACACTAGTTTGAAAAATGGCTGCCAATGCCATGTTGCACAAGGTAGGCTAAAAACAAACAAACAAACAAAAAAGACCTACCTAGCCTTTCTTTCACCCCCCAACTCCCTTGAGACATGTGCTGCACCCCCTGCCTACTCAGTCCCCCCTCCTCACCACACACATTTCCCTGAGGCCCCACCACTCTCCCCACTGAGCTGAGAACTACCTCTGGCACTTGACCAGGTAAACAAAAAAAACTTTGTGGGGAGCATTTCCTATCTCCAGGTGCCCCTAATTGCAGACAGTCTGCTGCTTACCTTGTGGGAACACTCTGAAGGGCTCTGGGTCAGGTAGAGGGGGATTCATTCCTCCTGGCCATTTATTGCTCAGCTATCCAGACCCTGCTCAGCTGGCACCGGCTCTAAGAACTGGTCAGCATAGTGGTGCCTGGCCATGCTATGCACTGGCCAATCCAGTTCCAGGCCAGCCCTGCAGTGGCTTCAACAAGAGTGATGGGAATGGCCCACACTCTGCACAGAGCATAAGTCTGACCTGCTGGAATCTTGTCTTGTCTAGCTCTCTTGCCTCCCATTTGGAAAGTGATGACAGGATCAGGCCCTGCTGGCCTCCCCCTCACTCGCCTGCCCACTCCTGTTCTGGAAATTTGCAGGAGGAGGAGTCCCCACAAAATCTTAACTACCTGTGATCCAGGAGGAGTGTATATGAATGAAAAGTAAGTTGTGAAAACATTTAGCATGTCTTCTAAAGCACTTTCCATCTGATGACTTCAAAACATCTAACCAAAATCAATGAATTAAGCTACACAATGCTCCTCAGAGGCAGGCAAGTATTATCCCTTGGGATTTTTGGATAGAGAAACTGAGGCATGGGCTGATTAAGTTCCCTATATCCATTAGCTTTTTAAAATCAATGAAAAGATTTCTCTTGAAATCAAGCATGAAATGACTGGTGGTGCAGAATCACACTGCAAGTCTGTGACAGTGGGCCATTATAAAAACCCAAATCTTCACATCCCTAGCTTTGCTTTCAACACTGAGCCATGCTGCTGCTTCCCTTAAATTTTACTTTCCATTTCCCTTAACTGTAACACAACTGAGTGTCTTTGAAGGGACTCTTAATTGATACCAAACAGGCTAGCCAGGCTAGGGTGGAGGAGGCAACTCGTGGAGGAGAGGGGCAGGGAAGTGAGAATGAGCCAGTCTGGCACATAGGAAAGCATTACAGCAGTGAAAAGTCAACTCAGATTAGGGGTGGACAGATGAGAACACCCAAGCCCCACCAGTTAGGCAGTGACAGGCAAAGAGTGAAATGAAATAGAAACTGAGACCAGAGAAGAGATGTAGAACTGCCAGAGGCAGTTTCACACTGCCCATGTACCTTGTGTGTTGAGCTTTATATGCTTCATAAAGGTAGGTTCCTGGAGGGCCAAGGGCAACCTACCTGAAGTGTAAAAATGTGTGTCTCCCCAGCAGAGAGGGCAGGAAAAGACGTGGGCTACCATGGTCCATAAGTTCAGTTGTCTGGCAGCAGCTGTGAGGGGAGGATCAGCCTTCCCCCACCTTTAATGCTAACTTCTCATGAACATATGTCTGCATCTCTTTGGGAAAACTTACCCTGCTAAGTTAGTGAACAAAGCAGTGTCAGCTTCAATGACAGAAAATGCTAAAACCTCAGGGTACTTACTAGCAAAATCTACCAGCACAAGAATTATTTCCTATTTCAGTCCTGGAAGGTTTAGACAGAAGTCCTACAATATCTACAGACACTCTGAGAAATGCCTCTAAAATTAGAGTCCTAGTGCAGATCCATCTGCAGATCACCACAAACCCATTGCTGAGGATTGACCCACAGATGCAGTTCTATTTTTATCTGCCTCGGGTGTGATCCATCACTGCAAATGCTGGTATGCAGCTGTGCCAGCAGCACACAGGGGAACAAGTGCTTCATCCAGTCCTACCTCAGCTTTGATTGCAGTCTGCCAGTCAATCAGAGTCTCAGTCACAGTAGGCAGGGGCTTGGAGAGTCACTGCTCACTGTCAGTCAGTCAGCATGCTGGCTTTTGATTGGCTCATTCCCCATGACTTCCCTGCCCACTTGTTCCTTATTTTGTTTGCAGTTCACATGCCAAGCTGTCAATCAGAGATTTCATTGGTGGGCAATGCTATGCTGTAAATCAGATTTCATGTGAACAGCAAAGAAGAAAAGCAAAAAGTGTGTGGAACCGATGTGGGGAAATGAGCCAATCAAAGGCCAAAATGCTGACTGTGAGCCCAAACTCAGTTGCGGATGTGGTTATGGATATAGATCAAACATGGCATGCGGATCGCAGACCAGATAGATAGTGTCATTGAGTGGATGCAGATCCACATTTTTGTATCCATGCAGGGCTCTACCTATAATGAGTAAAGGCTGAAGGGGTATCATGCTTGGACTCTGAAATCCTTTGCACTTCTGAAGCAAGTCACAGCTCCTGCAGCAGTCTTTGACTAAGACCTAGCCTACACTTAAAACAGCTCAGCTGTATTAGTAAAGCTGTGCTACTGTAAGAGCGCTTGTGTAGCCAAGTTTTCACCAGAAAAGAGAGCACATCTCTGGCCAACATAGTGCTGTCACACAAGCACTTATGCTGGCAAAACTTCTGGCACTCAGTGGCACGGTTATTTTCACACCCCTGAGCAACGATAGTTTTACCAGTATAAGTGCTCATTCAGAAAAGGCCTAAGCCATATATACACATGTGGCCAAAAGAAACTTTGCTTCAGCCTGTCATATGTCCTTTCTGTTCCTAAATGCTAGCCAGTCAAATCAAATGTGATGAAGATTACTGAAAATCTTTATCAATCATATGTAAAATATATTTCTACCAATCCCAAAGGATTGGACACATTGCCAAACAGGTCAATGAATATTTCAGATCTTACACAAATAAATGCTTAAAGCTACCCTTAGCATGTGACAAGCTAATACCTATTTTAAAAATGAGAGGGAGAATTTGGTCAAAAGTTCACACATATGCAGATAAGAGTAATTTCCATAGATCAGTCTCAAAGTAGAAAAGCTGTTTGGCAGAAGTTCTTTCAGGATTAGTTTCACATGTTATATTCCAAATAGTCAATTTACAGAGTATGTTCTAATTCTCCCAGGAAAATTAATAGAGAGATCCAGAGCATTCCCAGAGATTTTAGCCTTTGTGCTTGAATTTCCACCACCGTGAAATCCAATCAGTGCTAAGAAAAACAGGATTGAGTCTCAGGCTTTTTTAAACAGTCTTTTAGCAGAACTATGTTAGCCACTTAACAACAGACATCACAGCAGGTAAACCTTGGGTGCATACCAGGCAATTACTTATAGTTGTGAAGTAATATTTACTTCCTAGTCACACTCTGGTAATTATCCATTATATATTAAGTATCCATAATTAATGATCCATTATCCAGTTTACTTAATCTTCAAAGAGAAATACAGACAATGATACTACACCCCCCCACCCCCCCACACATATATAAAATAAAAAAATTCCCCTCTCACCCCTATGGGTGGTATGTCTCATCCTCAACCTCGGGTCCTCTACCAAAGACCTGGGAGTTTGAGGGTTCTGCGCAGTATCTTAGCTGTTCCGAGCACTGCACTCTTCTGGACAGAGAGCTCTGATGTTGTTCCTGGGATCTGGTGGAGCCACTCTCCCAGCTTAGGAGTCACAGCCCCGAGTGCTCCTACCACCACTGGGACCACTTTGGCCTTTACTTTCCACATCCGTTCTAGTTCATCTTTCAGGCCCTGGTACTTCTCCAGCTTCTCATACTCCTTCTTCCTGATGTTGCTGTCACTTGGCACTGCTACATCTATCACCACCACTGTCTTCTGGTCCTTGTCTATAACCACGATGTCTGGTTGATTGGCCAGTACCTGCCTGTCTGTCTGGATCTGGAAGTCCCACAGAATCTTAGCCCTGTTATTCTCCACGACCTTCTGTGGAATCTCCCATCTGGTCTTGGGAGGGTCTAGCCCATACACTGTGCAGATGTTCCTGTACACAATGCCAGCTACTTGGTTGTGCCTTTCAGTGTATGCTGTTCCTGCCTGCAACTTACATCCTGCCACTATGTGTTGGACTGTCTCTGAGGCTTCTCTGCACAGTCTGCACCTTGGGTCTTGTCTAGTGTGGTAGACCCCTGCTTAAATGGATCTGGTGCTCACTGCCTGTTCTTGTGTTGCTATGATCAGTGCCTCTGTGCTGTCTTTTAGTCCAGCCCTTTCCAGCCACTGGTAGGATTTCCCAATGTCAGCCACCTCAGCTATCTGTCGATGGTACATCCCATGCAGGGTCTTGTCTTGCCATGGCACTTCTTCTGCTTGATCTTTCTCCCATGTCTGCTGCTGCTGCCTCAGGCATTCTCTCAGCAGCTCATCTTTGGGTGCTATCTTACTGATGTACTCCTGGATGCTCTGGGTTTCATGTAGGACAGTGGCTTTGACACTCACCAAACCCCGCCCACCTTCTTTCCCACTGGTGTACAGTCTCTGGGTGTTGGACTTGGGATGGAAACCTCTGTACATTGTGAGGAGCTTCCGGGTCTTCACATCAGCAGCCTCCATGTCCTCCTTCGGCCAGCTCACTATACCGGCAGGGTATCTGATGACTGGCAGGGCGTACCTGTTGATGGCATGGATCTTGTTCTTCCCATTGAGCTGGCTCTTCAGGACCTGTCTTATCCTCTGGTGGTACTTGGATATTGCTGTCTTCCTTGCCTCCTCATCGTGGTTCCCATGGGACTGTGGGATGCCAAGGTACTTGTAGCTGGTCTGTATGTCTGCTATGTGGCCTACTGGTAGTTCCACCCCATCAGTCTTGACTACCTTCCCTCTCTTTACTACCATCCGGCCACACTTCTCCTGTCCGAATGACATCCCAGTATCCTCACTGTAGATCTGTGTCAGGTGGATTAGCGAGTCGATGTCTCGTTCATTCTTAGAATACAGCTTGATGTCATCCATGTAGAGGAGGTGGCTAATGGTAGTTCCACTCTTGAACTTGTATCCATATCCAGTCCTTGTGATTATCTCGCTGAGGGGGTTCAAGCCAATGCAGAACAGCAGCAGGGACAGCGCATCACCTTGGTATATGCCGCACTTGATGGCCACTTGTGCAAGCTGTCTGGAGTTGACTTCCAGCATTGTCTTCCACAGTCCCATTGAGTTCTTGAGGAAGGTCCTTAGTGTCCTGTTGACTTTGTATAGCACCAGACATTCACAGATCCATGTGTGTGGCATTGAGTTGTAGGCTTTCCTGTAGTCAGTCCAGGCTGTGCTCAGATTGGTCTGTCTAGACTTTGAGTCTTGGGTGACTGGATAGCGTAGTGGTTAAGAGCACCATAGTGGTTAAGAGCGACGCCCTTTGATACGGGAGACCGGGGTGCAAATCCTGGCAGGTACCTGTCTACCTTCCCAGTAGGGGTCCTTGGGCAAAAGACCTCCTAACACCTCACTTGCCTACCTCAAATATGAGAGTGACACGAACTGGCAGAGTCATGCTGGCTTGGACGTTGCTCGGATTAACAAGGTCTGCACCAGATGTTGGGGAACCAGGACAAACTGATGATAAGTGGGCTACTGGAACAAACCATACATGAATGAGATATATATATATATCTCACTATGAACCTCTGGATAGAAGGGCAACTTCCACAGGCCCATGCAATCCTAGGCCCCTCTGAAGAGGCTGGCAATATGATTGTCAGACCAGCAGTGCTAGTGGTGGAAAATCTGTGATGGAGCCATCTGTTGACTGAGAGCTGAATTAACACGAGTGTAAGAAGGCAAGATGACTGCCCTTATATAAGGAAGCAAGATGGCCTCCCTCACAGATAGGCAGCCTAATGGGGTGGAGCCAGAGGCAGCCCGTCCATCAGGCTGGAGATGGGGGTGGGGGACAGGAAGTATGAAGGCAGATCTTGGAGCTCAGTTAGGGCTTGGCAGCCAAACGGGAAGGAGCACCCTCTGCTCTATTCACAGCCCCTGCAGGAGATGTGGCCTGCCAAGAATCTGCCATTATCCTGGGGAGCGCATGGCAGCCTGGATATAACAGTGATGGCAGGACCGAGGATGCCGCCCCAGTGGACAAGCCCGGAGGAATTCCTGGACCTGCCCGTACCACCTCCATCTCCATCACCACTGGAGGAACCTGCAGCCCCTAGTCACCCAGCAGTTTCCTGTGACTTAGACAAGCTTCCCCCATCCCGTGATGACAGCCCTGATGAGGCTAGATATGACTCGGAGGAACTAACCTCAGAGGAAGACTTAGCTGGCCTACTGGCTATGCTGCACCCCCACGAGGACAACAAGGAGTTCAGGAACTTACCATTGGGCTACTATCCAGAGAAAGCTGAGGAAGAGCAGGTACCTCAGGACACAAGGGCCATGGGTGACCCAAGCAGTCAGGACCTCTAGGCAACGGAAGCCAAGCCAGGGGCTCAACCAGCGTGTTGTGGTCAGGACCCTGCGGGTCCCCTACCTGACTATGTAGCCCAGTATTGGGATCTGGGCTGGGACACAGTGGAGCTGGGTCAGCCTGTGGCCTTCCATCTCCCCACTTCCGAGCCCATGCTGGAACCCGCTCCTAGTGATCCATATTAATCCTCTTTTTTCCCTTCACGTCAACCCCTAGAGACAACTGCATTTGCCTGCCTGCCCGCCGACGAGCCAGAGACAGTTGCTTAGCTGGCTGTCTCACCAAGGGACCAGAAGCAGTAATAGTTGTCCATCTTGCCTTCCTGAGAAGCAAGGCAATTGAGAAAGACAGCAGCCAGGTGCCTCCCTAAGGAGACTCGGGGTGCCTGTCTTACAACTAGATTGTTTGTTTGTTTTTTCATCCTGTGATGGATCCAAACCCTTCAACACTTAAATCATAGAATCATAGAATCATAGGGTTGGAAGGGACCCCACGAGGTTATCTTAAAACAGGTTATCTTTATGATTCTTCCTCAACAATGTTATTTTGAAATAAAATGAAACTCCTTATCTTAGTTGGTCATTTGCTTTTCTGCCAAGAGCATGATTTGTGTCTGAGGTCTAGTATATGACTTAGTGTTGAGGTGCATCAAACCCTTTTACAGGACATTGGAATGTAGATGTACAAAACCACCACTCAGAATTGTAATCATCATCATGATGGCCAAATAGCAATTTAACCATTTCAGGTGTGTGGGGGGGAGTAGATTAAAGCAGCTAAGGATAACTGAAACTGAGATAAGTGGGCAGAATTCAACAGTGTGAAGTTACTTCTCACAACAATGCTAGCAGAGATATCACCTTGGTTATTTACTTCATAACTTACTTTCAGAATCACTATTTATATCTAAGCTAGAGTTCTAGGCCACTGTATTGTCAGCCTTTACAGCTACGCAAACCAGAATGAATTAATTGCAATGTCATCACAAAGTTTGTACCTTAACTCATAACATTTAAAGCACAAGTATAAAACTTCTTAATAAAGTGAAGTAAAAAAATGGTTTGCCACAGGACAAGAGTTATTCAATGACTTTGTTAGGTGTATACTACAAGAAAAAAAAACCTAATTGCTGTTCCTTATACAATTCTCATTAATGCTTTCCCCACCTCTGTTTTCAAATTGTTTTATTTGAAATTCTGAAACTGAATAATAAAATATACACAATTATGTTTTTCCACTAGTGGTGTTACAAATGATGTAATCATAAGAGTATGAAAAATTAAAGCAGCAATAAGAAAAAAGAATTGCAGGTTTCAAATCAAAGTGTCGACTAGTGGCTTTCAAAAGGGTTTTGTTTGCTACTGCACCCCTCTTGGGCTTTTTACTCTAAAATCCTAAATTATGACAGATTTTATTTTCCAGTGTAACTCTGTTGCTTAATAAAAGGCAAGTTAACAGTGAACCATCCACAGCTAAACTTCTGTTGAAAATTACAGGCAGGTAAACACAGGTAAAAATTTGACTGGGAACTTCTTTCTGGCACTGGTACACAGTAGGCTACTAAAAACCTTAATTAGCATAAAGATGTATTTACATAGACTTTTAAATTAAAAATAGACTCCAAAGGGTCTGGAGTGTTTTAATTTTATTCACAGTCATCTCACTAGCCTGACACAAAATCCCAGGTGGCATAGAGATGTGAAGGACAAAATATAGCTTCAAACCCTTTTCCATTGTTATGGAACACCCATTTAAAGGAACTGATTAAAAGACAGAAAACAAATCAATAAAAAAAATTAGCTGTCAAACAAACCAGGAGTTTAACAGCCACAATCTCTTTTCTGAACTTCCTGCCGCTTGCCCAGCTAGGTTTCTCTTCCTTCTATCTTCTCAGCAAATAAGGTTTATAGAAATCTGCTGCCTAGCTGATGGGAAGCTAGGAGTTTGCAGGCAGAGACCAAAGAAAGTATTCTAGGGCTATTCTTAACCTATCATTTAATCCATACATTTTTTTAAAAGTGTTATGAGCTCAAAAGTGTGGAAAGTTAATAAGATAAAATGCTGGTCACTACATTAGCTCCTCTTATAGTTCAACTGTGGATGATTTTTCATACCAAATGTTATAATTAGACTCAAAAACTTCTTTAAATTAAGAGATCCATTTTTAACCCTGAAATGCCCTAAAACATGTCATTGAAGAGCAGCCACACTGAAGAATACCAAAAGGAATTATGACACCTACTCAAGAATCTCCCTAAGACAGCACAGGAACAAATTAAGACAGACACACCACCAGAACCCCGACCAGGAATATCCTGTCTACTACCTACAATCCATAAAAAAGGAAACCCTGGACACCCTGTCATCTCAGGCATTGGCACTCTTACCGCAGTCTTATCTGGCTATGTGGACTCCCTCCTCAGACCCTATGCTATCAACATCCCTAGCTATCTTCAAGATACCACAGACTTCCTGAGGAAAATCCAGGCCATTGGTGAGCTTCCAGAAAAGACCATTCTGGCCACTATGGATTTAGAAGCTCTTTAGACCAACCTCCCACACAAGGATGGATTGCAAGCTATTAGAAGAACCATCCCAGATGATGCCACAGCACAGCTTGTGACTGATATTTGTGACTTTGTGCTCACCCACAACCATTTCAGATTTGAGGATAGTTTATACCTTCAAGTCAGTGGCACTGATATAGGCACTCACATGGCCCCACAATATGCCAACATCTTTATGGGTGACTTAGAACAACGTTTCCTCAAGTCTCAGTCCAAAGCACCTCTTGTCTACCTATGCTACATTGATGACATCTTCATCATCTGGACATATGGCAGCAATGCTCTTGAAGATTTCCACAGAGATTAACAATTCCCACTCCACAATCAAACTCAGCCCGGAACACTGCACACAGGAGATCCATTTTCTTGACACTACAGTACAAATTAGGGATGGAAACATCAACACCACCCTATACTGAAAACCTATTGATCTGTATAGTTACCTACATCTCTCTAGCTTTCATCCAAAACACACCACATGATCCACTGTCTACAGCCAAGCCCAAAATAAAACTGCATTTGCTCTTATTCCCTCAGACAGAGACAGACATCTTCAGGATCTCTATCAAGCATTCTTAAAACTACAGTACCCACCTGGGGAAGTAAGAGAACAAATTGACAGAGCCAGACAGGTACCACAAAATCATCTACTGCAGGAGAAGCCCAAAAAAGGAAACAATAAAACGCCACTTGTCACCACATGCAACCCTCAAGTCAGACCTCTACAATAGATCATTAAGGACCTAAAGCCTATCCTAAAAGATGATCCCTCACTCTCTCACACCTTGGGAGACAGACTTCTCCTCACCTACAGACAGCTTCCCAACCTTAAACAGATAGTCACCAGCATTTACAGACCTAATAATAGAAACATAAAAACAGGCACATATCCCTGCAACAAACCACGTTGCCAACTTTGCCCACATATCTGCACAAAAGATACCATCATAGGTCCTAATCAAGGCAGCTACTCCATCAAAGACTCATTCACTTGCCCATCTACTAATGTGATCTACGCCATCATGTGCCAGAAATGCCCCAACACCTTATACACCCATACAAACAGGACAATCCCTGCACAAAAGAATAAATGAACATGAAACTGACACCAGGAATTACAAAACAGAAAAACCAGTCGCTGAACAGTTCCATCTTTCTAATCACTCTGTAAATGATTTGTTAACAACTGTACTCAGGGATGTCAGTGGGACATCAACACTTCAAAAAGAAACAGTTGAAGTGGAATTAATATGCAAATTAAATTGTGTGAAAGCAGGACTAAATCTTGACGATGGCTTCTTTTCCCATTACAACAGGTAATTTGACTTCACCCTTCTCAGGTTTTGAACCTTAACAACTGCTCTGATTTGCTGTTACTGTATGGCCTGATCCTATGTTTTACATTCTCTTGCATTTATTTTCTTTCCATTCGGTAAGTTTTCTCATCTTCAAAGCATCTGACAAAGTGAGAGTTTCTCCCACGAAAGCTCATGTGAAAAATAAATCTGTTAGTCTTTAAGTGCCCTCCTTGGGGTTTTTTTGCTTGATCATCAAAGTCATTCTCATCTGAAATCCAGACTAATTTCATTTAAAAAAATATGTAAGTTTAAAGACAGATAAAAAACAGACCTGCCCAAATACTTATAATGTAACTCAATTAACATTCAGCCTGCTGGTATAGTACTTCCAATGAATCCAAAATGGAAGAAAAATATAAGAGGGATATAGGGAACAGTAATTTTAATCTAGAATTGCTATACAAACGGACATTCAGATTTCTTGTCCTCCACATGGCCTGATCATGACTGCTCTCTTTTACTTTTTAAATCCATTGCAAACTCATTTTTTTAACCCAGAGGTAATCCTAGATGGTCATACATACCTGTCACCACCAAGGACAGCATACCCCTACAGGCAGCCTACAACTGGTATTAGTTACTTTTCTACTCCTACTCACACCTCTCCAAAGAATTACAGCTTCCCCCTTTATGCCTCCCTCTGGGCGAAAATAAAGCCATTTCTGATAGCAACACATCTGTTCTCTTCCTTCGCATCAGATCAGAACATAGTATTCCTAAAGGCTAAACTAATCCATGCCATATGGTAGACACTAAATGATCAATATGCATAAAGAATTATTTGTGCACTGCCATACTTTATACAATATTGAGTCAAAAGCCAGCCACATCAAGATTGAAAAGGAAACTATCAGGAGAATTTATGTCCAAAATGTGAGTTATAGAAAAAAACTGATTTTTCCAGAACTTAAGTTCAGTATCAGCAAACCAGAGATCTTTTAAAAATCTCAGTGCAAAAACATGCATGCGAGCACACACATACATTTAATTTATTGTCTGGATCTTGACATCCTCTGCAGGGTTTGTCAAATGGAGCAGCATTGTGCCAATGTACGACAAATGAAAAGAAAAACTGAGTATGAACAAAAATGAAAACTCATAGAGCTGTTTTCATTCTCAGCTGCTTTCCATGAAGACCTGCCCTTAAGTTCACGTCCTTTACTTTACTATTTCTAAAATGAACAAGAAGTCCTGTGGCACTTAAAGACTAACAAATTTATTTACTGTGTGAACTTCTTCAAAGCATTTGAGATAGTGGGATTTGCTCCCATGAAAGCTCATGCAATAAATAAATCTGTAAGTTTTTAAGTGCCATAGGACTCCTAGTTTTAATGAACTAGACTCACAGGGCTGCCCCTTTGGAGCTTTACTATCTCTGATTGTCTGGTGCTGACAGGAGTATCATTGACGAGATCTCAAACACCAAGTTAGGACTCAGTGAATTCTTTGCTTAAAATTCAACAACAGTGGAAAAAAAACAAAGATCCAGGGAGTCTGCTTGATTCCGTGGTCCTCCATTAACATGGAGGGTCAACATGAACTGTACCTCATGGCACTCTTTAGTAATAATAGTTACATGAGCTGTTGAAAAAGTGGGAGCAGCTGTCCCAAAATGAAAGAAGAAAGAGAAGAGGAAAATGATAATACCTGAAGGTAATAATCTCTGTAAGGCACTAGGGTATTTCACTGCACATCCAACAAGGAACAACTGCCATACCCCATAAGACTGTACACACACACAGTCAGTTTTCTGGATCATGCTCCAGGTTGCACAGAAAACTCAGACTTACACATAGAAGGAAAGGCAGAATATGCTTTCCTACCTGATAACAGTTGGTAGTTACTATCGGGAGTAATGGCCCAGCCCCCGCCTCTCTTGCTCGACTGCCGTTGATTTTGTAAGTGGAGTGTTTTATGCATGGCAGGTATAGAATATACAGGGAAAACAGAACAGAGGCAGTGCACCCAGATACAGCCAGGAGCAATCCTAAGGGACTGAACAATTTCAGCATGGCCATAAAGGAACAGGAGAAAACAAAAGGAAGACGGATGAGAGGAAGCACAGATGATCAGCAGGAAGCAGGTAGAGGTTGTTGAGGCAAACATGAGATGAGGCAACCTTAGAATGACAAGGAGAGAGGTTGCACTGCTATGCTCTAAATGGAGGCAGGAAGGGAGAACCTGGACAGTGCTAGGGAAACTCCTATGCCCCACAGGAGCAATATGCTATTGCACAGTACAGGAAGCTCTACTTGACATCAGCTTTTATGCTTCCAGGGCAGTTTCTGAACTGTGCTGAAACAAGGGGCCCTCTCTTGAAAAGTTGTTTAGGAACAAAAACTGTCATGCAGAGCTTCAAAACCCTGTAGGAGAGGAGATGTACTCTAGATACAGCTGATGAGAATCACACAAGAATGAGCTAAGAGCTGCACAGAAGCATGGGCTTCTGTGCAATATAGACTTTGTGGCATATTTATATTAGGGTAACTTGTGTTCCTTCGTGTATCCATATAATCACTATTTACGTATATGTCAACCTTATAACAGCATGCTACTTCTACTTTTCTGGTAGCAAACATCATGGCTGCAGGGACAACCAATTGATAAAGTGCAAAGAAAGATCAGATGGGTCTCCCGTTGAAAAGCAAACTAACTCAAACAAAGTCAAATCAGGATATTCTGATGCATTGGAAGAGTGTCATGGACAAATGACATCTGGAAAATGAAGCAGCAGTTTCTACTGAGTGGCCTGTCCTCCTTGTTCTACATGGCTATGTCCACATGTTAAATGTTATTTCGAAATGAGTTATTTCGAAATAAAGTCCTTATTTTGAAATAAATTAATTCAAATTAAGGGCAGCCCTCAAATCGAAATAGTCTGTCCTGTGTGTGGACATGCTATTTCGATTCAGCAGAAGAGTAGCATGGGAGGTGTAGCAACATGGCCCCCTGGCAGGGCCATGTTGCCACCCAATCCCTTGCTTGGCTCTCACCTGGAGAGCCAGGCAGGGGAAAACGGCCCCCAGGGCAGGGATCCCCCTACCCTACCTCTCCCGCTGCTGGTGGGGTGGTGGGCGACAGACCCTGGGGCGCACCTGCAGCCCCAGGAGCGAGGGTGGGAGCTGGGTCCCCGCACGCAGGGACTAGGCGGCTGCAGCCCCGGGAGTGCAGGTGAGAGAGCCGGCTCCTCGTGCCCTTGGGAACCCAAGGCTGCAGCCCCAGCAGCGCAGGTGGGAGCTGGCTCCTTGCTACCTGGGGGGCTCAGCTGCTGCAGCCCCAGGAGCATGGGTGAGAGCCAGGCTCCCTGCACCCCGGGGCTTAGAGCCTGCAGCCACGGCATTGCAGGGGGGAGCCAGCTCCTGCATCCCCCTGGCTCCGCTGCCTGGGCTCTGTGGGGAGCCAGCACTGAGCTGGCTTTCCCCGCTGCTCCCCCTTGTTGGCAGCAGGGGGGCAGGGGTTATGGGTCCCCAGCCAGCCTTCCCTGCTGCCCGACAAGCCGGAAGCGGGGGGGGGGGGTAGTCCCCAAGCCGGCTTGCAGGGCTTGCCTGCAGCCTGGCCGGGCAATGTCCCAGAGCTGGCTCCGCTGGCTTGCTTGGGGTGCGGCAGCTAGCGGGGCAGCAGGAGCTGCTCACCCCACTGCCCCATCTTGAGGGTTGCCGGCAGGGCTGCAGGGGCAGAGCTCTCCCATGGCCCTGTCCCCCAGCCGCTGGCATCTTGCAAGTGACCAGGTGTGATGCCTGCTTCCCCAGCCCCTGCCAGGCTCCATAGTCTGGTCAATTTCACAGAAGTGAAACTGACCAGGCTGCAGAGTCTCATAGACTCAAAGGTCAGAAGGCACCAATATGATCATCTAGTCTGACCTCCTGCACACTGCAGGCCACAAAACCTCACCCACCCACTCCTACAATGAACCTCAAACCCATAACTGAGCTATTAAAGTCCTCAAATCATGATTTAAAGACTAATACAGAGAATCAACCAGCAAGTGAGCCATGCCCAATGCTACAGAGGAACACAAAAAAACCCAGCGCCCAAGCCAATCTGCCCTGGGGGAAAACTCCTTCCTGACCCCAAATATGGTGATCAGTTAAACCCTGAGCATGAGGGCAAGTCCACAACATCCAGTCAAGAAGAACTTCTCTGTAATAACTCAGAACCCACTCCATCTAATGCCCCTTCCCAGGTCACTATCATACCCATCACCAGTAGTAAAAGACAGACAATGGCCAAGCTACACTGTCCATCATATCATTCCCTCCATAAATTTATCAAGCTCAGTTTTGAAGGCACCTAAGGTTTTTGCCCCCACCACTTCCCTTGATAGACTATTCCAGGACTTTACTCCTCTGATAGTTAGGAATCTGCATCTAATTTCAAGCCTAAATTTTCTGAAGGACAATTTGTATCCATTTGTTCTTGTGTCCACATTGGCGCTGTATTCAAATAATTCCTCTTCCTCCCTTGTATTGATCCCTCTAATGTATTTATAAAGAGCATTCATATCTCCTCTCAGCCGTCTTTTGCTCAGACTAAACAAACCAAGCTCTTTAAGTCGTCTCTCATAGGAAGATTTTCCATCTCACGAATCATACTTGTAGCCCTTCTTTGCACCTATTCCAGTTTGACTTCATCTTTCCCAAACATGGGTGACCAGAACTGTGCACAATACTCCGAGTGAGGTCGCACCAGCACCTTGTATAATGGTACTAATATCTCCTTATCTCTCCTGGAAATCCCCCTTCTGATGCACCCCAGGACCGCATTAGCTTTTTTCACTGCCACATCATATTGGCTACTCATCGTCATCCTGTGATCAACCAGTACGCCCAGGTCCTTCTCCTCCCCCATCACTTCCAGCTGATGCATTCCCAACTTATAAGAAAAATTCCTGTTATTTGTCCTTAAGTGCATGACCTTGCACTTCCCGTTGTTGAATTTCATCCTATTTCTAATGCTCCACTTTATAAGGTCATCCAAATCATTCTGTATGCTATCCCGATCCTCCTCCATATTGGCAATACCTCCCAGCTTGGTGTTGTCTGCAAACTTAATTAGCACATTCCCACTTTTTGTGCCAAGGTCAGTAACGAAAAGGTTGAATAAGATGGGTCCTAGGACTGACTCTTGGGGAACTCCACTAGTAACCTCTTTCCAGCTAGACAGTTTACCTTTCACTATGACTCTCTGTAGTCTCCCCTCTAACCAGTTCTTTATCCATCTTTCTTTTTTCATATTAATCCCCATCTCCCCCAATTTAACTAATAATTCCTTTGTGAAACTGTATCAAATGCCTTGCTGAAATCTAAGTAAATTAGGTCCACCGCATTCCCTTTATCCAAAAAATCTGTTCTCTTCTCAAAAAAGGAGATCAGGTTGGTCTGGCATGATCTACCTTTTGTAAAGCCATGTTGTATTTTATCACAGTTACCATTTTCCTCAATATCCTTAAGTACTTTCTTCTTCAAATTTTTCTCCAAGACCTTGCATACTGCTGAAGTCAAACTGACAGGCCTGTAGTTACCTGGATCCCTTTTACTCCCTTTCTTGAAAATAGGGACTACATTAGCAATTCTCCAGTCAAAAGGTACAACCCTTGTGTTCACTGATACTTTAAAAATCCTTGCTAAAGGGCTGGCAATTTCATGTGCAAATTTCTTCAAAATTCTTGGATGAAGATTATCTGGACCCCCTGATTTAGTTCCATTAAGCTGCTGAAGCTTGGCTTCCACCTCAGATATGGTAATTTCCATTTCTACATTCCCATTAGCTGCCCTACCTCTGTCCCCAATATCACCATCACCCTCATTAAAGACAGAGGCAAAGTATTTATTTAGATATTCAGCCATGCCTAGATTATCCTTGATCTCTACCCCATCCTCAGTGTATAGTGGTCCAACCTCCTCCTACTGTGTTTTCTTTCTATTTATATGGCTGAAGAACCTTTTACTATTGGTTTTGATTCCCTTTGCAAGGTGCAACTCTGCTTGGCTTTTGGCCTTCCTCACTTGATCCCTGCATGCTCTGACCTCTAAAAGGCAGCTCTCCTTTCCTATCCCTCCCATCTTCCACTCTTTGTAGGCCTTGTGTTTCCTCCTAATCACCTGTTTAAGATGTACATTCATCCAGCTTGGTTTAGAACCCATGCCTGAAATTTTCTTCCTCTTCTTTGGAATGCAGGCTTCAGATAGTTCCTGCAGCTTTGTCTTGAAGCAGTTCCACGCATCCTCAATGTTCATATCCATGAATTCTTTGGTCCAGTCCACTTCCTTAGCTAATTCCCTTAATTTTTTGAAGTTAGCCCTTTTGAAGTCAAAGACTCTGGTCACAGATTTATTTTTGTTTACCCTTCCATTCAGTTTAAATTGGATTAGCTCATGATCACTAGAACCTAGGTTGTCCCCTACAACTAATTCCTCTGTGAGGTCCTCACTAATGACTAATACCGAATCTAAGATCACATCTTCTCTTGATGGTTTGGAAACTGCTTGATAGAGAAATTCATCTGCTATCACCTCCAAGAAAATCTGGGCCCTTTTATTGCTGCTAGCGCAAATCCTCCAGTCTATATCTGGGAAGTTAAAATCTCCCATAATGACACAGTTCGCAATAGTGTTTACTTCCTTAAAGAGTTCTCTGTCCATGTCCAAATCAGATCCTGGAGGTCTGTAACACACCACAACCACTAATCCAGGAGAAACTCTAGTAGCTTTCTTCTCCAATGTGATTTTGGCCCAGATAGACTCTGTCCTGCTAATTTCATCACTCTGAATTTCTTTGCAATCTACTGCATCGTTGATACACAATGCCACACCACTACCTTTGCCATTACATCTGTCTTTCCTAAAGAGCACAAAGCCTTTAATGCTCATACACCAGTCGTGACTACTATTCCACCATGTTTCTGTTATCCCTATACTATCTGGTTTCAATTCCTCTACTAGTAGTTCCAGTTCCTCCATTTTATTACCTAGGCTTCTCGCATTTGTATATAAACATTTTAGCTTTTGCTGCTCTGCTGTGCTCACATTCTGTACCCGACATGGCCTTTTATTACTACTGCCAACATCGCCCCTCAGACCAGCATTTGTGCTTCTGTCCTTTCTAGCATCTATATGTCTTTCCTGAATTCAGTTTCCTGCCTTTCAATGCTAGTATCAGGCATAGAGATTGTCTGAGCATCTCCCAACCATCTCCCCACAGTCCTTAGTTTAAAGCTCTCTTAATCAGTTGAGCTAGCCTCCCTCCCAGAAGTCTGTTACCCTCCCTACTCCGGTGAAGTCCATCCCTAGCAAATAATCTTCTGTCCATGAATGCCTCCCAGTGCCCATACATCCCAAAGCCCTCCTTGTAGCCTGGTCAATTTCAACTGCTGTTGTTTCGATTTAAAAGGCTCGTGTGGACATAGCCCATGTTTTGAATAGATTATCCAATAGAAATTTGGAAACACACCACAGTTCAATTAGATAAAATAAAATAAGGCTATAATCCTTCTTAACTGAGGGCACAAAGTAAGCTTCTGAGGAAATCTCCCATGTGAAGAGTTTCTTCTATAAATCATAATTATAGATTTCTTACATCTTCCTCAGTCCCTGTCGGAGATAGGATGTTCCTGTAGAAGGACCACTGATCTGATCTGAGATGGTAATTCCTATTTTTCTAGTTCAATTTCTATTTTGCTATATTCAAGATCTTACCCTGTACACATCTATCACTGCGGCATCATAATAGAAAGTAAACACTGTAAATTCCTTCAGACACTCTTAAGAAAAATGTATCAAAACAATGTCTAACGAACAGGAGTTTCAACTGCAATACTGCAACTTAATTTTTCCTTTCTCTGTAACCATGAATTTCTGCAAGCAAGAACATTAAGAAAACAAAATTTAAGTTTTCTCATTTAAGTTGGTTTCTGAAACCTTTGGCATCTATCTTTCTCAAAAAATGCCTGGGATGTAGATCACTATCCATACTCTTCCCACCATCCCCTCCCCTGCCCCAAAATAACTTGTTTTATCAGATGGAATAACTTCAAATTTGAAAGGAGGGCTTTCGCAAATCTTGATTTTCTCCATTTGATTTGTCCCATGTTAACAATTTATTTCAATGACATCTTCAATAGCATCGTTACTGAAACTGTGGCAATTGAATGTTTGGGAGACCTTGTTGTTTTTAAAGATAAATTTTAAGTACTTTCTTTCCTTATTCATTCCTTGACTTTTCTGCTTGATTAATGTGGTGGAGAAGGTGCCACTGATGGAGATAAAATAGCTGAATTAATCTGAAGAACAGCTATGGGCAATCCAATTTCAATATAGTCCATAAAAATATTTTTTTTTTTAAAAAAAAGCCACCTTGATGCAAGATTGAGCTAAGTTATTTGAGCTAGCAGGGAAGCAAATAAAAAGCTATTTCCAATTATCATATCCTAGGTTGAACACAATGTGGGTGCATGAAGGATGCTTTATTTGCAAATGAAGGTACATCTGTACACCAGACTCTACACTATTTTTGCTATCTTTTTAATGGTATCCTCAAGGTTAAAAGAAGAAAAAACAGAAGGCAAATAGATGGAATGGAAAATGAGTAACAAAAATCATCATGGTTTTTAAGGAAATCTGATGATTTAGGGGAGTAGGAGGCTGATGCATGAATGTTTGATTTTGGCAATTTTGCAGCAAACTTGGTCAGCTATTATAGAAAAGAGCAAGAAGCATGGGATCAGGTGGTCACTGTGATATCCAGATAGCTTCCAAGTGAACTGCCAATCTCTGAACCAGCCAGCATGGCAGTAAAAGCCCATATTGAAGTTTCAGTGCCATATGCATACTAAGATATCCAAAGCTCCTGGCTTATTAGGACTGGCATCTAGGCAGCCCTGCCACCTGTACCCTTGGATATCTGCAGTATGTCTAAACAAAGTCTCACAGATACATTTACTCCAGCTGAAGCTACAATCTGTGTTGGTTTTTGTCTCAAATGATTAGTATCACATCAGTACTACCTACCTGTCCAAAGTAATAGATATATCAGGTTAGAAACATAGCTAAGGCATCATAAACATTCTAAGAGATTGCTTTCAAAATTCATCACAGTGCCACATTTTAATGGGAAAATCCCTGAAGAATGTTTCCTTTTCCTAAAAGAAACACCTCAGCTAGCTAGCTAGCTAGCTAGATATAAAATTATCCAAACAATCTTAACGTATAAGTCAAAAGCACTGGTTCAGATTGGCAGAGACCCTGGAGATGTTACACCTTGCTCTACAGCAGAGAACATGGGTGCCAACCAGTTTTAAACTAGCTTAAATGGTGGATTCTCTTGGGGTATGTCCACAAGAGGCTTTTATTTCGAAACAACACTGGTTGTTTCAAAATAAAAGCCCCTATGTCCACACAACATTTTCTTGTTTCGAAAGGAGGGAGCCCCTCCTTTTGAAACAAGAGCCCTCCTTTCAAAACAGCTTAAACCACTTTGGTTTCGAAAGAAGGGTTATTTCGAAACCAGTGGTTTTGAAATAACATCATTTGGACATGTTATTTCGAAACAAAGACTGTTTCAAAATAACAATGACCATCCTCCCAGGGTGCATATCACCCTGGGAGGAAGTTCCCCCCCACTCAGCACCCTGGCGAGGGTGCTGAATGGAGTGCAGGGGGGCGGTGGGGTAAGCCGCTGTGGGGCAGCTCAGCCCGCAGCCCTGTCAGGGGGGTTGCAGTCCCCCGGGATGAGCCGCTGCTAGGACGGCTCACCCCACCACCAGGGCTGCCCCCAGGACTGGTGGCAGGCTCTGGGGGCGGCCAGCTCTTCACCCCGCTACAGAGGCTGGGGAAGCCCCACCCTGGGAATCCCTGCCCCTCCCACTCCTGCCGGGGGCGGGACCAGGGGAGCTCCTCCCCAGGAATCCCCAGCCCCCCCTGCTCCTGCTCGGGGCAAGGCCGGGGGAGCTCCCCCAGCCCCGTCCTGGGCAGGAGTGGGGGCGCCCAGGGATTCCCGGGGCAGGAGCAGGAGGGGGCCGGGGATTCCTGGGGCAGGGCTCCCTCAGCCCCTGCAGCTGAGTGAAGAGCTGGGCACCCCCAGAACCTGCCGCCGGTCCTGGGGGCAGCCCTGGTGGCAGGGTGACCTGCCCGGGCAGCGGCTCACCGCACGTGGGCTGCAGCCCCTTGACGGGGCTGCGGGATGAGCCGCCGGGGTAGTGGCTCACCCCGCCGGGGCTGCAGCGCCCTGAAGCAGGCAGCAGGGTGAGCCACCCCCTCACCTGTGCAGCGGAGCCTGAGGGTTCCACAGCTCCCCAAGCTGCTTGCCCAGAGGACAAGCGGCTTGGGGCACCCCCAGGCTCCTTACAAGCTGTCCCCCTCTGCTGGTGGCAACGTGGCCCACAAGGGGCCACGTTGCCACACGTCCCAGGGCGCCCTTCCCCTAAATCAAAATAGCAAGTCCACTGTGTGGACATGCTACTTTGATTCCCCCCTTCTAATTGTTTTTTTGGTTATTTCGAATTAAGTTGTTTCGAAATAAGGGCTTTATTTTGAAACAACTTGTTTCAAAATAACTTATTTTGACACACTGCCATGTGTGTGGACATAGCCTTGCACTTTAAATATTTAAATCAGGGGTGTCACACATTTGCTAGGGAAGGCCAGATTTGACTTAAATGTACTTCAAGAGGGCTGTACATACTTTAAATAAAAAAACTACATCACTCTCGTAGCATTATGGAGGGGATGCAAGACCTCTCTCTCTGTATTAGGGCAAGAGAGTGGTCCTGATGAGTGTGTCATGGGTTGGATGGAAGTTTTTGCTGGGTCAGGCAAAACGAGCTGTCTTGAAATCTCATCAGAACAGAACGGCTGAGATAATACAGTGTGGCATATTAGGGTTGTTCACCACACTTACTGTGTCCTGACAGCAGATTGATTGCACCTTCTATAAAGTGACTTGTAACCCAAATGTTTCTTGGTTGACTTGGTGTATTAACAATATTTTGAGTGAACATGATGATGCTTTAGTGATCCACATTTATTGTTCTTAGACATGTTTTGCTTTATTTTATTAATATCTTTGTGTATATATTTTAATTTTATAACATTTTAATAGTTATTAATGTAATTTTATAGGAATAAATGTATTTTATTGAATAAAGATGTTTTTCATGGTCTCTCTTTTTCTCTTCCTCACTCTCTGGTTCTAAATTTCTTCCTTCTTTCCTCATCTCCAGCCCCTTCATGTCTCTTTCCACATTCCCCTCAAGTTCATCATTACTTTTTTCAACCTCACTCAGAAGCAATCCTCTGTTTTCTTCCCACTTTTTTACCTCATATAATCCATTTTATGTTCCTGTCTACCCACCTCCACGTATGTACAGAAATATCTTTTCTGCAATCAGTCCAAATACACAGCAAAAGATGATTTTCTAGTCCTCACAATTCATTTTCCAATCATCCCTTATGTCCCTATCATTAGTCTTTTTATTCTCCTATTTCTACGTTGCTGCTAGCTGAGTGTTTCCTGAACTAGATGACTGTTCTTCAGTCTGCCCTGATCTCCCGGGCCACAGTGTCTACTAAGGAGGAAGCTGCTGCCACACTCTTAGCCCCATATGAGTCTCAGCTCTGCATCTTTTTTCTCCCTCTCACTCAAGAAGAGGAGTTTCAATCCAAAACATCCCCTCCAAGGCAGAATGGAAAAGACTCTGGCCTCAGCTCCAACCTGCTCAGTAGTAGGAGAAAAAGATACTGGCGGAGACAAAATTGGGAGCAGGGGCATCACTGGTGCTTGGCACACAGGTCACATGCCCCAAGTACCAGCACCAATGCCCCGAGTGGCGCCTGCCTCTCCTGGGACTGGGCCAGCTGCAGCGGTGCCTGCCTCTCCCTGCCAGGGATTGAGGCCAGACCACCTGCAGCAGTGCCCACCTTTCCTGACCCCATTCCCAACCAGAGATTTGGGACCAGGCTGGCAGCACCAGGATCCCGATGCTGGAGTGGGCCTGGGCACTGGATCATGGCCAGGGAGCAGGGCCCATGCACGGGGCCAAGGCCTGAGCACTGGCTCTCTCCCTGGGGCAGCGATGTTCCTGGTTGAGAGGGGGGACAGTGGAGTAAAACAAAGAGTAGTGGCTGGGAGGGAACTTCTAAGGAACCTGGTCCAGATCTATGAAAGGACACAGCCATATCAGTGCCTAACTTTTAGGTGCCTTGGGAACAAATCACGGGAATAGTAGCAATGAGATCCAAAGCCACTGAGTTAGACACCCAGGCTTCCTGTACAATGAATGGTTAGAAAATGGTGCCTAAGAATGGGGCTCAAAAAACACAGGATGCTAGGCAGCACCCCAGCTGAGCTAGTCAATCAGAGATAAGGATGAGAGAGGTATATCTCAAGCCCCAATATCTCACAGAGTTCAATTCCTAAATCTGAACTACAGGAAGGCACCTCTCTCTGCTTGTGCTCCTCCACAGCTGAGAACCCATAGGGACGCCTAGAGTCAGGCAGCTTTGGTATTTAGGCCAATTTTTGTGACAATGACAAACACTTGACTAAATACACACCAAATGTTTGAGTGAGGAATGAAGGTCAAGAAGGCAGCCTCCCTTATAAGGTTCAGTTTCATGGTTAAGGTGTGCTCTCAGCATGTGGGAAACTGGTTCAATTTTCCTCTCTGCTTAGTGAGGAGAAGGGATTTGACCAGAGCCTTCCCACTTAGAATAGAATAGAATCATAGGGTCTAGATTAAGTACCCTAGCCAGTTGACTGTAAAATACTTTTACCCAGGGAGGCAGGTATCATCTCTCAGTCCGTCTTGCTGAACATATTAATCTTTAATATTTAATTAGGTCAGAAGCTGAATGAAAAATCACTCCACAGGTGGGAGATCCCTGCTCAGTATGGATCCCTATTCCATATTAACCAAAGGAAGGAATTGAAACACAGTCTCTAACATCCCAGAGAAGTACCTTATCCACTAAACTGAAGGCTATAATAGAGGGTGCCACCTTCTCTCTTCTTCTGATTTGTGGACCATAGATGGGCTAAGGCATGGGGGGCCCGTCTGAGGCAGCTGCAGTGCACATACTCAGAGGTAGAAACTGAGGTGCCAAAGGAATTTTTTTACAGTGAAAATAGAGGCACTAAGTAAATTTAGGTGCCTCCTGGGCTAGGCTGCAGCTGAGCATAGATCTCATGGAGTGCAGTGATTCCTAAAACTGCGGTTTAGGTACCTAAATCCCACGGGTGGATTTGACCCAGTGAGAACACATTAGACCCACAGGTGTGGGAAGGAAGTATTGGGTACACATTGAGGAGAAGAGGAACAGGATGTCAAAGGTTGTAGGTTGGGGTGAGGTGGGCAGATTCTGTCAGAGAGAAGGACCTGAGGATGAAAGAATACTGAGGAAAAGAAAAAAGCTGCAGGTGAAGGCTCTTTTGGGTTAAAGAGAGAGTGAACAGGAAGGGAGAACAGCTGTCAGATACCTGGCCTGTGGCAGGATGAGAAATTCACAGCCAATGTGAGGAGAGTGAAAGGACTTTGGATTCAGCAGGCTGCCTGGAGGTGGTGCTGGGGATCAAAGAACAGGAAGATGAGTAGATTATTTTTTATAGCTTTGTTTCAAAGTTTTTGGAAACTGATATTGAAACTTCTCGACACACACAGTGATTTCATTTTAAAGAAATACGTGGCTTGAAAAACAGACATTTTGAACAGGTCTCTACATAAACCATTTTGTCTACTAGAGAGATGACTAATATTTGAGACATTAAAGACCTATGGGATGGAGCTTTAACTTTTTTTATTGTTCTTATGTAATAAAGTAAGCACAGGAACTTTTCAGAGTGGGTGGGTGGCTGTGTGGGTAAGTAGATAGATAGATAGATAGATAGATAGATAGATAGATAGATAGATAGATAGATAGATAGATGCCACTACCATCACTTTACAGTCACTGACACTGCAGCACTATGTTTTTTCTTGAAAGTCTCCTATACAAATACCAATTAAGCCTTATGTTTAGCTTATTTATCTGATAGGAGCAATGAGCAGGATTATCTGGCAACACATTCAGTTAAACCTAGACAGAAAACACTGCTATATTTTCTATATAGATCAGTAATATCTGAAGTACCATATCCCCAAATAAATCTAAGCTTCACAAGCTGTTGGGGAGAACCTTATATCTTCTATTGAGTCATCTCTTAGGTCAGACAAGAAAAGCTGTAGAGAATTTGAGGTAAATCCTTGACTTGGAAGAGAAAAAAAACTGGATTACTTTGCACAAAGCACATGTTATTAAAGACCTGAACAGCTCAGTTTTCCTTAAGTTACCAGAGATATCTACTGAAGTACTATAATGTGTATGTGTCCTGTTCACTAGGGGCAAACTATGCAGTTCCATCAAAGTGTTGACTTTTTAAACAATCATTGTCTATGTCTCCACTAGGAAAAGTTAGTTTGAATTTGTTAATTTGAACTAATAAGTTGGAGTTTAGTTCCAATTAACAAGCTAACAAATTAATTCAAACTAACTGCCCTTAATTTGAGTTTATTAAATTTGAACGAAGAGTTAATCCTAGTCTACAACATCCTTAGTTCAAACTAAGGATCAAACTAAGAGTTTAGTTCAAACTAACTGGCAGGTCTTATTAGTTAGAACTAAGCTTTCATTATATGAATTAAGGAATTCCTCAGTTCAAACTAATGGAACCCTAGCACGGACAGGTACTAAATTAGTTCAAATTAAGCCTCCTTAATTCAAACTAACTTGCAAGTATAGACACCCATTGTGAACAAATACACCTTTAAGTTTACAAAGTTCCCTTTGGCTGAAAATCATTATTCATTCTTGTTCAGATTCAGCACATCAGCATAGCTCATTCTAGGGTTACGAACAAAAGAACACACAAAATATGTTACAGGTTGGTTGGCTGTCTGCCTTTTTTAGCTCTTCTGGACCATAGTCTACTAACAAGCTTCACTGACTACTTTGGTTCCACTGTAATTCTTCATATGAGATGGTATTTGTTCAGCACTCCCCTCAAATGTTACAGTAAATTCTGCTTTGTGAGGTGGATAAATTCATCTGAAGTATTACAAACATTGTTTAGCTCACTAACCTCAGCATGGACAGCTTATCCCAGAGCCCAGTGCAGATACAAATATGTGGATCTGCATCTGATTCTGCATCCACAAGAAACGTCTGCAGATGTCTGTGTCACATCCATGGATATGGATATAATGCAGCTTTCCAAGGCCCTAGCTATCCAACTAAGTATACAGAGTTCTGGGCAATCCTTTACAGCTGGCAATGAATTCTGTCCTACTAAAGCAAGCTCAAGTAAGTCTACACGTGCTACAGTCTTACACCCTGATTGCAATACAGGTAGTCCTCACTTAGTGACCGGGTTCCGTTCCTGAAACCTGGTTGATAAACGAATTGGTCACTAAACGAGGAGCAGCCCTTACCGGTATTTCAGGCATAATGTACTTTACTGGTAGTGGGTTTTTCAACCATCGGTAGATAGTTTTAATGTCACCTTTGCATCATTTATAACATTTTTAATATATATTTTAAATGTTTTAAGCTCTAATGTACTGAACTTAGTTTGCATAGTGTACTGTAAATATAGGTAATCTGAGAGAGTTGATGCGAGTTCTCGTACATTGCCATAATACCAACTCATCAGAGAGCCGGTCATAACTCTGAGGGGTCACTAAACGAGTAGGTCACTAAGTGAGGACTAGCTGTATAAACATTTCTTCAGTGAGGACTAGCTTTGAAGCATTGTCTTCAATGACCCAAAGTAGCATGATTCAAGCACACTTCACCATTGCACCAAGTCACTACTAATTGTGCATTTTTTAAATGCAAGCACTGGAAGATTTGCATCCAAAAATAATACTTTACTGTGGAAAAATAAACAACCCACATCTATAGCAACACTGAAGTTTCAAGATCACAGTTAAGTACTTTTTTATATGGGAAATTTATAACAAAAAGTCAAAACAACATAAACCCTGGGGAAAGTTAAAGGACAGAAAGGTTGATCTATCAGGGAATTTGAAGTGTGACATGAATGAGAAATTTAGGAAGAAAATAATTAATTTGCAATGTGCTGTGCTGAGGCAAGCATCAAACTTAAACATGCATTTTGTGCCATACATGGAAATAATCTCTTTAGTCAAATATTTAAAAAAAAAATCACTTGTTTCTGCCAAGCACCTGTTATGCAACTCCACATCACATAGAGGAATATAAATGATTCTTTTATATAAATGCTAAAACTGGACTTCATTCCCACACTGGGCAGGTTATTTGATAAAAAAATAAAAGTACAGTATATTCTGATTTGGCAGGCATATGGTGCCTGAAATAAAATGGAGAAGGAGTTAGGATTTATTAACTGTCATACAGTATGCCATTTCTTACAAATTAATTATCTTGTAAGGAGGCAAAACTGCCTTTCATCCACTTAGGAAGCCCAGACCTCAGTGGCACTGCTCTGCCACCAAAGAATACAGATGAAACTTTTCTGATATTGTTTTAGCTTAGTTAATGGTCTGGCTGGCTGAAGTGCTGCCTATTGCATTTTTCCACATTAGTCATTAGCACTTTCTACACTTCTGATGGAAAATTCTACATTTTCTGACTGACTTGGTCAACATTTACCACTCTCCATTCCTCCTCTCTCTATGCCCCAAAATTCTTTCCCTTTATTTGTTCTGCTTCTGGCGCTCTCTATAGAATCTAACACTAAATAAAATGCACAAATGGCTTATTTTCCCACCTGAACAGTTAAGCAAATATTACAATTTCTACAGAATGCTTGGGAATTAAACTACATGCAGCATGATTTCCATTAAGAGGAGCTGCATCATTTGTATGCTAGGCATTGTACTGAAACATATTAATAGAGTATTTATTTTTTTAAAATCTATTAATTCTTTAACCCCCCCCCCCGAGAATAATGTTCGTTGTTGCTATGAAAACATTTTTTGTATTCTATATAATACATGCTTCATATCTGCTCCCTGTATGGTCCAAAATAGCCCGAACCTTCATGGTACTCTACAAAGGTCATCCATTTTCCACAGGCATTAGAAAATGAGGCGAAGGGGAGAGAATTTTTGAAGGGTAAGGTGATTTTAGCTTTTAAATGGCTTGACTTTTGGCAGTGTATGATAGGGAGTTGTATTGCTGTACATTTAAGACATCATTTGTGACACATTGTAAACATTTGTCAAGGGTGCCAGAGGATATGAACAGATGCATGTTTTTAGTGTAAGGTAGGTTTAGAAGCTGTGCCTTGCAGCTTCTAAGGTGGGGGGGCAACTAATCTGCATGGGTTTTGTATTTGCATGAGCACAAAGAGCATATCAGCATAGTCGCACTATAGGTGCAGGGCAGTATGGGTAATGGTATTTGGGTTGATCTAATCACAAATTTGCCAATATCTAATTCTACTGAAAAGAAACTTGAAATACTGTCTTTTGTAATATGCTACTCTCTTGCTTGTTCAACTCTGTTCAGGTGGGTTAAAGTATAAAATCTACCCTTAAGCAAAAGAATATTAAAAGATGGGTCACTTCCTCCTTCTAGCCTGGTGAAGTTAAGACAGGGGGCAGGGGTTTAGCATTAGCTCAGTCTAGAGCTATGCCCAAGGCTTTGTCTCACCCTAGAGCCCTATTGTCAAAGGATAGATCTGGCCAGGCTTCCTGTGAAGCCTTTCTTTTGTTATTTTAATGGGAGAATCTGTTTGCAGCTATGTAAGGTTTAAGAGTTGAAATCACTGAGAGAAGAGACACTCTCAGAGCTGAAATCACTGAGAGGAAAACCCTCTTTCTGAGTTGAAGAGGAGCAGTGATTGAGTAAGTGACCAAATGGCAGCACCGGACAGTAGGCAGAGCCAGCGGACAGTGAGAGCAGAGCATGAATGACCAGCGAGCAGGGCCTGCAGATAGTGGGCAGCGCCACCAGATGGCGAGAGCGGCCAGTGGAGGGCTGGACATGAGTGACCAGTGGGCAGAGCTGGTAGACAGCGGTCAGAGCCAGCGGCGTGTGAGCGACCAGCAGGTGGTGCTGACGGACAGCAGGCATGAAAGACATTCCCTACATTTGTTGGGAATCTGTTCTGCACTAATCCTCCAGATCAGTGCTAATTTTTGTTATTGGGCTTTTCACATTCTGTTTTTATTACTATTAAAAGTTCTGTATACTACACTCAGACTCATGCTTGTGAGTGGGGAAGCATTACCCCTTTGGGGTGTCCAGGGAATATTACATGATTTCCCAGAAGACTGTGTGGGGGTTTGAGCTGGTTGGTACTGTAACATTATTTAGAAACCCCTAGATGTAGAACCCGTCCCTTATTCTGCCAGCTCACCCAGGCAGAAGCATTGCATTAGCATATGTAAAATTCCAACAAAATAAAATAAGTAAGCTGGGGAAATACTTTTTTCTTCACATTAAATAGTATGGGGAGGGCGGGCTTCTGATGGTGGTTTCAAGACCAAAAAAAGTTAGTTCATCTGACATCTTATTCCAAAAACAACAAAAATCAGCTTGTAACTCAAATTTAAACCGGAATAAATTACAGTAAATATTGCATGAAAATTTAGGCAGATGTGGTAATGTCCTGGACACCTATGTCATAGTGAGTTACACATTTAAATATTGTAGCAGTATTAGTTTCATTTTCTAATAAAAGGAATGAACTGCTGTCAGTAAAGGGACCTTTTCATCTTAATCACAAGCAGTTCTTTATTTGATCCATAACTGAGGCTGAATATAGATTTCTTTTCTAGAACATATTGTTTATCCTTTTGCCCTGCAAATTCTCCTCAGAGTAACTCTTCAAATTCTATTTTACAAAGGAAAAAGAATTGTTTTTCTGAGAATTATGAAAGTTCAGGATCAAAAGTGTTTGTTACTGAATTCAAAAAAAAACGTGTTGCAAGAATTTAGCCGGTGTTTTTCTATGACATAACACTTACCAACATGCATGAATAGATGATTTCATCCTGTAACATAGGTATAATACACAGCAGGGGTAGGAAGACACTACTCTTATTTAGCCCTAGTAACACAAGTCAGAAGTTATGAAAGCAATGTTGCCAACTCAAAGCATTTAAAGCCATAAATAAGGCTCTCCCAACTCACCACAATGGCCTAAAATGAGATTTAAAGTACCATGTTTTCCAGAGTATAAGTTGCACCAGTAAGACAATTTTTTAAAAAAAATTCATATATTGGTCACACTGTTATTTAAGTCACACCACTACATTAGTTGCACTCCGTTGTGCAGTGACACCCACACCAACAATTTAAATGGCACTACGTATGGACACCCAGCATGTTAACATTTTTGTGGACCTATTTATAGTTACATTATTGGCATGAATGCTGGCACCAGACCGATTTTACAAGCCATACTATCAGAAAAGTCACTGTAAATTAATGTCATTTAGTCCATTTCTTTTATCTCCATTTTCCAAAGACTGCTTATTTCATTTTTCTTGTAAATTTGACATACAAGTTGAACCACTATATAAATCACACCTTTTGAAATATTTGTAAAAAAACCCCAGTGATGTATTGTCCAAAAAATACAGTTAGTAAATTTGCACAGGTTTAGAGTAGGGTGGGTATTTGCCTTTTGATTTTGAGCTATTAAGGTAAACTTGGGCCATGTTTGCAGATTTTTCTCTGTAGCAGTGTAACTAAGAAACATGCTTAAAAAAAACCAAGCAAACAACACCCGCCCCCCCCCCCCGGACAAAACCCTGAAATTCTTGTGATTATGTGCCTGAAACAACTGGGGATGTAAGTAAGCCACCAAATGATAAAGTACCGTTATATTCTGAGACATTCCCCTCCTGCAATCAGGACTGGTGTGTAGCTGTATCACTCTAGTTCTCCACTCCCGGGCCCCAACTTACTGCGCTTTGCTGCATTAACCCCCACTGCTGGGTCAGGTCATGCTCAATCTCCTCCATGTAATTGGTCCCTCATCCAGTAGAGAAGCACTTCAGACAGCCATTCGTGGGATAGATCCAGAGCCATAACTACACCAGAGCTAGCGGCGCAAAGTCTCAAACACCAAATTTTACAGGGCACAGGGGATGGATCCAGCTCCTCACCACCACTAAGGAGCTGGATCCATCCCCAGCAGGCGCAGGGAGACAGATCCATTCCTCGTGCCCTCTAAAATTCAGCAGCTGGGGCTTCCAGCACAACCTGAGGCTCACCGCCTCCTTCTGCCAGCGGCTGCTGATGGATCTGGTTTCCCACTGCCTCAGCAGTGGGTAGGCAGCTGCATCTGTCCCAGCCACTGCTGGAAGGCAGCTGGGGCCCGATATGGCTCCCCGCCACCTTTTCATGGTGGATGGGGATGGATCAGCCCTATGCCAGATTGGGGCTGGGGCTGAGGGAGCGCCTTTGAGGCTGCTTGCCCTGGGCATCAGAATAGTTATGTCCCTGGACAGACACAAGAAATACCTGCAGTCCTAGATGCAGCCCTGGGAACTACTGTCTTGCAGGATTCAGTGTTGCCCACTTCATTCTGCAAACCCATGTATACTTGCCCAACAATATATCAAAGAAATTGATGTGTGCCAGCTCTGTCACTCTAGGTGAGGTCTCTGCACATATTCAGCCCACATGCACTGCTTTAGATAAATCTGTTTATTGACTACAGTAAGATTGTAAGTGATTATAAGTCAGAATGATATAATTCAAAGATTAAGTTGGTTAGTCACAATCAAATAAAAGATAACTCTTATTCTAAAGTAAGATTACTGTTTTAGTCTGTATATTCAGTTTACCAAACAGTCCAGCTGCAATATTTTGCATCCAACAGCACCCTCCCCCCCTTTCCTGGGGGGAAGGTTCTCAGTGTTTTGTGTTGCTTGGGAGCAAGAGTCCAGGGGAGAGCCAGAACCAAGGGTGCCTCTTCCTTTTAACAAGTTTCCTTGACACCCCCTGGGGGCAAGTGCTCATCCATGTACAGCAACATGTGTGATTCCTGCCACTTGAGCTAAAATGCTCACAGGTGCTTAGGCCAGTCCTTTGTTCCTGTACGAGTGCCTCTGCTGGGAGTCGAAACACAACTTTGTGTTTCTCTGTATCTGTTCAAGCCATATGAGACACACATTTGGGGACACAACATAGCAGAGTTTCATATCTGATATTACAGAAAACATGCTACCATGACAGTAAAATTTAGTATGTCATGAACATGCCAGAACACCATGCATAACATACTTTCCAGCAGGCAATACATAGTTACACTGTAAGAGTGAACACAAATGATACACATCACACCATAAGGGTGCACACAGGGTGGAGCATGTCACACATTCATCTGAAAATCACATACATGGTATCCTATCTGTATTCAGAATTTTTATTCTGAGTTCCTCCTCCTTGCACATGGGATGTCTCAGGTGTTTTCCTGTTTTGCTGAAAGTAAAGTCTTTTGAAGTTTTGCAGATTTCAAGTTCTTGATTAATGGTTTCACCAAAGATTATTATTTTTTTTTTACAATGAATAATAAGACCACACTAAATTCTGGGGAAGGTTTAACCAGCTTTAGCTGGAAGTAGCTGTAGTTGATGAAGACCTTTTCATGTTAAACAGAAAACCCCTGAAGTGTTATACTGAATGAATAGAGATTTTTGGGCCCCTGTATAACAAAACCTTAAAAATCTCTTGGCAGAACAGAAATCCTGAGAAGAACAAGGGGTAGGAGAGCACAAAACCAGCATGTGCTAATTAGCACTCATGTCCTGCAGAACATTCAAACTGGGCCCAATTGGCAGGATCATTATGTTGTCCTACCTCAGTAAATTAAAACAGTGTGTGTCCATAAAGATCTGGCTTAGGTTAAGTCTATACTGGCGGCAGGAAGTCGGTGTAATTTTCCAAGTGTAGATGTGCTCAACCAATTCAGAATTCACCATAGCAATTCAAGGGCTAGAACTGGAGCATCGATAAAACTGGAAGTCATTTCCAGTTGGTTTAATGTAACATGCAAGGAGTACTTAGTAAGTTGCTAGGAGAAACACAAGGTATTTTATGTACCTTGAGTATCTCCTGTCAACTGCTGCCAAAAAGTGCAGCAACTATAGACTAAGGGTTGGACTTTTTTTATGTCTCTCTCTCCCTTTTACTGTATTCATCCTCATTATATTCTATAAGAATCTCAAAATCAGCATATGAAGTTATATAGTAATAAATATTGAGAGAGGCTGAATCTATTTTTACATATAGTAACTTACCACAGAGGAAAGTCAGTGTCACTATGATATTTACAATTGCATGAACTGCTGCCTGAATTTCCCATAAATTACAATAATTCTCTATTACCATTACAGCTAGATTAAAAATAAAAGTTTGAATTCATTCACATTGTTATTTGACTGGAGTGAATCCATAGCCAACAGATAAACAGACATTTTCTGGCTATAGCATATGCTAATGGCATGTCTTGACAAAATTAGAAGAAATTCTGGATGCAAAGATTCTCAATGTGCCTGCAGTATTTTATGAACCTTATCTATAAAAAGGAAGGATCATAAAAAATCTAAGAGATACTTAACACAAATGTTTATGGCAGAAACAGAGAAGTCCAGAGAAGGACAAGAAAACTCATGAGATAAAGAGACTTTCATATGCATAATATTAGGGGAGAAACATTTAATTTAGACAGAAAATGAAGACTTTGCAGAGGTTTAGAATATGGATTGCATAATGGGGAAAAGGTAGGCTCCCTAATTTATGCTTTTCTAGTGACAAGAACAAAACAGAACACACTAATACTTACAAAAATTCAAACTGTTAAAATGAAAAAAGCTTGTTACAAAATGCAAAATTAGCCCATGGAACTCATTCTCATAAGATATTGAGGCCTAGATTTTAGTAAAAATAATTTTAAAAGTTAGACATTTATATGACTAAGATACCTTCAGTTACATAAACCTGCATGTAAAAATGTAAACTCTCAAGGCTCAAAGCATGAGCCATCTGCTAACTACAGGGAGGATAATAAGAAACTTCTCTAATAGAAAAGGATTCCGTATTTTTCCATTAAAAATTTCTTCTCTTTCTAAAGCATCCAGTACTGGCTGCTCTTAGATATAACAAACCAGTCTTAAGATGTCATCTATGTGCCTCACTAGAGCAATTCCTATCTTCCTATAATAAGGAAGCAATGCAACAGGGAGGACTCCACTCACAAAGACTGAATCAAGAATTTCAGTAGTATGGTATATAAGATTCAGCAATATGGTTCAACTCATTATGGAGATCTTAAATTCAATCTGAGAAATACAGATTAAGTTCCAGATTTTTCCTATTTATATGTAAACAGAACAACAGAGACAAGGAGTCTGCTCTCGCCTATCAGAACGTCAATAGGAAACTCAGCAAGGGATATAAAATCAAACTGCGTTCTTTCTGGTTTGTGCCCCACCAATAAGATTCTCCAATCAGATCTTCATTAATAATTCTGTTGATGATGCATGAGACAGAACAAAGTACAACTCTATTTGCCAGATGAGAATTTGTTTTTCCAGGCTAATGGGAGGAAAAATAAAATAAAATAGATGAAATCATTATTTTTGTCTGAAAACTAAATTGATACATCTTAATAGCAAATATCTAATCGGCTAATCAATAGATGGAGTTTCTCTATTCTAAGGGATATCTTTGCTTAAATGGAATTTTTATGTAGAAAGAAAAGACCTGTTTTTTTACACACTAAGACAATAATAGATTTGGATGAAATTCATGAAAACTTTTTCACAATACTTTTGTAGGTTATTTTTAATCATTCTGTTTTCTTCATGATTTTGCATACCAATTTTAAAACAGTTCTTGAAATGTCAGGAGACTGGCACTTTTCCACATGGAAGCATGCCTAAAACTGGAAAAATATTAAGCCACTTTCAGTTGAAATCTCATGTTTGCCTATGTTTAACCTGACATGAAAGCAATCTAGTTTGCTCATGCATTTCTATGTATATCCTACTGGCTGTATATCTCTTGCGATTGGACTGAGGACAGGGTTGAGATACAACAACATCTGAATTCCATTCTGCTCTCATCTAAAGACTGAATCAAAACCCACAATAGCATAGCTTTTTGAACTTTTATTTTGTTTGAAGTGCACTTGTAGTGTTCACATTCTCTGAACTGATTTGGAGGTTGGTAAGGCACTTGCAGTTCATCTAAATATTTTGCCTGTATGTTTCAACCATAAAATAACTGGAATAAATCTAATTACTAAATAAACGAGGTGTAACTAACTTTGGATATTAGGTGCTATGTGCTCACACTAATATGTGGGGGGAGGAACCTAGCAAAATCCTAGTAAATGAATTAATTAAACTCATTGGACATGTCAGCAGGATGGCAAACACCATATCAAATTCTTCTCTGTGCAGTCACTGGATAAGGCTCTCAGGTTGAGGGAAGAGCTGACCAATTAACTTCCAGAGCCTTGAGTAGTTAGATACAACACATCAAGAAAGCCTGTCCCATACACCACAGCAAGAAGGCATGACTAGGCAAAAGAGTTTCTCCCCTTCTAGCCAGACTGGTTTCCAACAGAAAATTCACATAGATTTTCCAAGCAATTTTAAATCCTTTTCTATCCAATTAACCCAATCCCAAGAAGTGAAAATGCATGCAGGTTACTAGAGGGTTCTCAAAGTTTTTTTTAAGGAATAGTGCCCAATTCCTATACATTCAAGGAAGGCAGCATGGTTCCCATGGAACAGGAGTTGCCTTGGAAACTGCACAGGCTTGTACGCAAAGTATTGGCTCCCTGAACTACTGTCCTTCCGACTCAACTCATTGGGCTATGGCCTATTCTCCTGCAGTGTTCTAGGTCAGTGTTTCTCAACCTTTAATGGACCATGGGACAGCTAAGCTATTACTTACTTCATGCAGAACACCTAATTAAAATGATCTTGAAAAAAGCTAGCAATAATAGTGGGAAGTGTAAAAAGCCCCAGCCGCAGAAAACCTCAGAAGAGCGTGTTAATGTTGCCTGCCACTTGCCAGGAAGCTTTGCTGTGAGTGAGGCATTTTAATTTGCTTCTTACTTCTTCCCAACTCAGCCTTTTCCGTCTGAGAGGGGTTGAGGTGGGTCACCAAACACCTGCACTATGTCCGCTGAGTATTCAATGAAACACCAGTTGAGAAACACTGCTCTAGGTTCTGCTGTATCCCTAACCACAAATGAGTTCAGAAACCATTTCAAGGGTGAGAGAGAAAGGGAATGCCATGAGATGAATTACATAGTATTTACAGTTATTGTTTCCTCCTCCCATGGGTTTTCCCAGAGGAAGGGATGATTAGGAATTAGTAAGCAAAGTAAATTAAATTAACACAGTAATATGGCCTTATTCACCCACTCTGTTCTTCTGACTCATCTTGACAAGCAAATCATTTGACTCCAATTCATGAAGAGCCAAGAGAAATGCTAGGGGTCAGGAGGTCTGGCGAAGACCTAGCTCTGTTTAAGTGTATTTGGTAAAGTTAAAGGAAATGTCTAGGAAAGTTGCCACTTTTTGGCCAGTAACACAGTTAATGTTCAAGCAACTGTGCAGTGGGATAGAGAATAATATATAAAATGTGAGTGCATTTTTCAATTGTGGATGTATGGGCATTCTGCTGTAAATTCTATAACCATTTTGGGTTTTGTTTTAGATGCAGACAACACATTGTGGAATCTGAATCTGTAATAAGCTCCTCCTCTTGGAAATTTGGCAGAGCTGACAGTAATAAATCATTCAACCACTCAGCTCATAAGTCCCATGGAGCATGATGTATCTTCAAATTGCAAAGTGTGTACATAACAAATACAATGAAGCTAGAACACAAACGAGTTACTGACATGATGTTCTGCTTGAAAATTTGCAACTGGAGTGCAAAGGTATTGCCAAAGGTAGCACTAAAATAGTCTTTGAGGAAGAGAATGTCACTTGAGAACTTAAAAATAACCTCTAATAAACAGCATTATCAGAGCAGGTAAGAATGTCACAGCAAAACTTACAGTTTTTCACATATTTTCATACAAGAAGAAAACCGGAAAGCTAAGACAAATTCAACTCTTGCCTGTTTTCATACAACTACCATTTCCCCAGGTGGTATTGCATGCATGCACTCAAGGTTACAAAGTTTCTTTTTTGTCTGAAAAGATTTAAGCTCTGATAAATAAAGTCAGGCTGAGATCAAGTTTGAAATTTAGCCATGGAACTGAACCTTCTGAGGTTCAAATCCTCAGTACAAGACAAGAATTGTTCCTGTTATAAGAAGACACTAGCACAGAGATTCCATTCCTTTCTGGAGCTGCCCCAACAGTTCTTACACCACAAAATCAAAAAAAGGGATGGGGTGATTTCTCTGCCTATTAAGAGTTTGCCGTCTTCTCTGGATATTATGAAAGATGGGGTGTCAAACTCATTTGGCATACTGAACCAAAGAATTTTTTATTCTGGTCCATAGGTTGGGGTATAAATTTAAAACTACACACTACCTTCAGTCTACAGCAATAAAGCAATGGAAGGTTTCCCCAAAGATCCAGGGTAGAATATGGACTTTATGTACTAAATAAGCTATTATTTATTTGTTGAGTAATTTATTGTCACATTCAATTTCCCCGGGAAAATCTACTTCAATCACTACAATTTTGTCCACTATTTCTCTTCTTTTTCCATCTAATTTCCACCTCTCTGTAGGTTTGACTCTTCTGTTCACTAAAATGATAATCAATAAAATAAGTTTATGATGATAATGAAGTGTCATCATCGGGCTTTAGAGTTGACTCTTTAGTAAAATTAATACAGAGAGAAGAGTAACAAAATTTGACTAACTGTTTCAGGCCATCTACAGACTTCTAAGACATTTCAGCACTAGTTAAACTTGGAAGGTTACTTTTAATTTGTTTTTAAGGAAAATTTATATTGTGTACAACCTGAATGAGTCAAGTGGGCTAGATCTGGCTCATGATCCACATGTTCTAAAGCATTTTTCCCCAGTATGTTTTTTCCCCAAAAAAACATATACCTTGGGAGAATGGGGGGGAAATACCTTCTTGCCTACCTTACCAGGCTCGAAATCCTGTTTCAAGCTGGACAAGGTGAACAATCTTCTACACTACCAATATACTTACCAGGAAAAAAAAAAAAAAGAAGTAGTACAACTTAAATGTGTTTTACAAATGTTGTTATCTGTCTACTTAATTTACAGTTATAATAGGGAAATGAGTTTAAAAAAAACAAAAAAACCCACAAAATTATAGCTGTCCCACTCCATCACCACTGTTTATAGAGCACTCTCACTCAGACACAGGAGCTATCAAAGTGTGCACTTCTCAGCAGAACCCCTTTTTAAAGGTATTGGTATCACATCACTGCTGATGAGTGAGCATGTTCAGGCAGAAGTGTTCTGGGAAAACACAAATGTATTTTTAAAAGCTTTTTCCACCCAATCATCATAAAAAAAATCTTTTTCCCAAGATTGTTTCACATGACTGTGGGTGGATGAATAGGAGAGAAAAACCACACTCCTTATTACTGATTACATTAAAAAAAGAAAAAAAAAAGACAAAACTTAAGTAACTGTGTGAGCCTGGCCATAAAGAACACTGCCCTTTTGGAAGGAAACACCAGGTAAAGTAGAACTGGAATTTGATTCATTATTAAGCACTTATGATTCACTCAGTCAGAATGCTCAATGGGCTGAAAATTTCTTTCTTTCAGTAGGCAAATCCCACCTCAGGGGATAAACAACCGGTTATTTGATAAACCATTTCACTTTTATTTTTGGGCACAGAGGCAATCAAGAATGCACCTTTAGCAATTTTTAAAAAGAACATTAATATAGAAAAACATTTTTAAAAAAATTAATATAAATCATGTTAGCAAGGACCCATGGTTTCTGCAGTACACACACACACACACACGATGATTTTATGGGTTAGTTTTCACATGCCTGAGTTTCTATTTCAAAAACTTTCACCAACACTTGCTATTTTTCCACATTAAGGAAAAGCCTGCAATGGGAATCAGATCCTTTATTGCAAATGCCATGCTTGCCCTTTTAAACATCACTTACCACATTTGGATCATGTTTGTAATTACATTTCTGCATCAGTATAATGTTAATTGAGATGCACCATCTCTCATCTCTGGGGTGTTCATGTTAACAACAGGATTCCTGCCAACCTCCCACAATGATGACAGCATTTATCAACAAAATTACACTCAATACAATCCAGTTGGAACTTTCCATGGAGCTAAATAATGCAAGAAAAAATAGCTGGAATCTAATGACACTGTCTATTTCTGAATTATCCAGCAAAGTCCCTACCATACTATTTTTCACAAACTCAGATATTCAGATATGATTGGACCTTTATCTAAGCTACACATCTCCAAATAATGCAGTAATTTCTGTTCTCAAATATACATCACATTATTTTTATAAATATCTCATAATAGCACAGACTGATGTGAATATCTGCTCCTTGTTAAACTGTAGTTATGACTACAAAAAGCTGTTATTTGCAGCTATAACAGTATAACTCTACATTCAGGCATTTCATGACCAAAGCTTCTATCATGAACACTGAAGAGAAAACACACACATGATCAGTTCAAAGCAAACTTCACTTGCTAGTACCTGTTCTGGAAATGTTGAACAACCTAACAGAAATTAGAAGCAAACTGCTATCTCACCACATGGTTCGTGTATAATAGATATGCACTGAAGCAGTACTTACAGCTAGAGAATATCAATGGGCAAGAATGTTCATCCATTGGGAAATTATGTAGCTGCAGCTGGCATTCTGCATTGATGGTGAGCCTGTGGGGGGGGGCAAGAAAAAAACAGGTAATTGTCACTATATATCAGCGCAATGAAAAGTTAAAGGAACATGGGGGGGGTAATCTGTGGTGATTATCCCGGACTCAATTGGGAATTTTGAAGCCCTTTAACACAATTAAGGGGTCTATGTATGTGTGTGTGCATGCACACACGTTTCCATCAAACTGTATTGTTTAATGAATGTGGGCTGTAAACAGCTATTCATTTAAAAAAAAAAAACTTGGAAATGTGTGAGATGGCTGTGTGCATGCATGCCAACAGTGGTTTATGCAGCACTGCATGGGTTTTGTTCGATATTTCACTGTGAGCTTAAAGACCCTGTCTGTGATATTCTTTTTCCTGCCAGGGGACCATATTAAACTATTTACTGTCTATACTGCTCATGAAAGAACTTCTAAAAAATTAACAAAGATAGACCCTGCTAACAGGACAGCACAAAGGCTTGCAACAACAACGAAAAAAAAAAGCACCCAACCAACCAACCAACCAAATAAACCTCAACCACATTTTAAAGATAGCTTTGAAATGATTCATTAACACAGGACAAAATAGGGCCAGATTTTAAATTACTAATAAAACAGGATCCAAAGTGGTAGCAATGTTAGTCTAGATCAGCAAAACAAACAAGGAGTCTTATGGCACTTCACTTTTAAAGATTAACAAATTTATTTATGACATGAGCTTTCATGGGAGAAAATCCCACTTGATCAGTGCCTGAAAATTGGACATTTCAGTCCATGGAACTACAAGTCAGTCTATGTATTTGAGTAGATTCTATCATATGTCAGTGTCACTTGGAGGCTACTTTCAAGCAATGGACTCTCTTTACAGGTCCTCAGTTGAACTCCACACAGATCAGCCTCATAGGCCTTTCTATAAGGAAGTTATTTATTTTCCAGAAACAGTAAGTCAAAATAAACATAAAATTAGGCAATCACACTGCTAGCCTTAGTCCCTGCACTTTGGGTGGCTGTCCTCTACCAAACTGCTGCCAGGCCTCTCCTTTCTCTAGCAACCGCTGCCATTCCTTCCTTCCACTACAGTTCCTGAAACTCTGCCATCTCTCCCAAGCTGGAGCTCAACCTTCTAGCTCTGGTGTCTAGGCTTTAGCTAAATATTCTTTCACTCACATTCTCCTACAAAAGCCTTCTGCTTATTGCATCTCTTCCCTGTCATATATTCTCCTCCTGTCTTCCATAATCCTCAGTCTCTTGATAGACCCCAGCTGCCTTCTATCAGGCCCCATTGAAAGGGAGTTAATGAGGCTCAGGTGGACTGGACCAGCTCCTTCTTAAAAAGCCCAGTCCATGCCATGACAAGGGCCAATTGCTTCCCAATTGCTTGCTTATAGTAAAATATTTTGTAGACATGGGACAGATGGTGTTCTCAGTTATACCCCATTAACATCAGTGAGATTTCACAGGTGTATGTAACAGTACACAATTTGGAACAAAATATGGCACAAACAGTTGGTTAGATAAGAAATATATACATACAAAAATTAACCAAATGTGTATCTCCTCTCATTCATCCAGGTCCCGTTTGAAAGCTTACTGAAGCAACTAGGAATCATCCCATGCACTTCCATGGGCTTTGGATAAAAAGCTCAAATGAGGAAAAATACTGAAAAAAATACATAGTGTATATTTACATAACAATTATACACCCATAGCTGTGCTGGCTTACTTGGCTCAGATTTGTGAGGCTTAGGCTGTAGGATTATAAAATTGCTGGGTAGACATTTGGGCCCAGCCTGGAGCCTGAACTGTGAGACACCGTGAGGGGTGGAGGGTTTCAGACCCTGGGATCCAGCCTGAACATCTATACGGCAGCTCAACAGCCAAGTCCAAGTGTGCAGACTTGGGCCAGCCTTGTTTGAATCATGGGTCTTTTAGTCTAGTATGGACATAGTCTCTGTAGCAGTTTCCTTTGCAGATTTTCTCTTTTTCTTGTTTGAAAGTCTATAAACAAAGACACCTATCACTGACAATGCTTGCATGTAGAAACTGAGTATCAATATGATGATGCACCGAGGAGGCTGAATAAAATCAGTGCAGCAAATACAAAGGTGTAGTATGAAAGAGATATTTTACAGATAGATTGCTTGCTGGGTAGGCAATTCTGTTTATGATAGAATTCTATTTTTAAAGAGTTCAACTCCTCCACTGAATAAAAATTAATTTTTAAAAATGTAAATACACTCTGTTCCATGCAAATTTGTAGTTTATGGTATCATCTTGCTTAGGTAAGCTCTACATTATTTCTTGAAGTAGTTCCCTTTTTTGCAACACACATGATGTGCTCTTTCCGTGTGACTTGGATATACAAACTGGCATTGGTAATATTATGCATCTAAACATGAATGTACTAACAGGAGAAGAATTTCTAATATAGTTTTCATAGTTTTCGTCTGCAGAACTGAAAGCATTTTCACAGATGGATAGAACGAGGTACAGAGTAGATAACTGACTCACCCAAGGTCACATAGTAAGAAAATGTCACAAACACGTATAAAATCCAGGTTTTCTGCTGTGTGATTCTGTGATCTAAGCAGTCACTCCCCAGAGGCTCTATTTGGTTCAAATATACACCCAGCAGGGCTGGTCTGTCAGTAGAGGCGACCTAAGGCACTCATCTAGGATGCCAGCCACTAGGGGCTCCAAAGACTGGGCTGGGGTCAGCAAGCCTATCCTACCCTGCTCCACTCAGGCACATAACCTAGGGCAGAGCAAGGCAGGAAGTTGTTTTTCACATGGCTTCATTCCAGAAAAGGTGAGTAAGTGGGAGGGGGGTTGATCTAGGGCAGTGATTTGGGGGATAAGGGGCATTGGGGTTGGGAGGCTAGTGGGGGTGGGATCCTGGCCTCAGCTTCACTCCCCAGCTGGAGTCAGACCCCCATCTGTGGTGCTGCTCCCTGGCAGGGGCCAGACCCCCACCCATGGTGTAGAGATATGGTGTTAATTGTTATCCATTCATAAATCCTTTTTGGCTCACTCATAACTTTAGTGCACTCTTGTATTACTCTCACTGAGGTGCAACTTGTTTCTTATTTTCTGTCAATCTTCATATATTGTAACAATGTTTCTATTGGTAATGGGCCTCCTAATTAATTACTTCCCATTTGTAATAACACCCCAATTTTACCCCTGCCAATCTTCATTTGTATTCATTTCAATTGCTTCATATTGATGGTACTTGCAACTGTATTACATTGGTCATGTCACTCTTTATTTAGCTGCAGTAATAGGTATTTTCCCCTAGACAAGCTGCAGCTTTTGGGGCAGCCGGGACTCAAACCACTACCCTTTAGAGCCCCTGTAGTTTCAGGGAGCAGCTTTTGCCCCGAGCCACCAGCCCCAGCCTGTACTGTATGTGAATTTGTACCTATTTATCTCTAAGGCTCTGGCTCTACAACTATCTTTTCCCCAATCCCTGTAGCATTCCAGACTCCATATTGTAAATGGAAAATTGTTAAGAGCAAGGTGTGGATGAAGGGTGTATGCTGTATGTGTGAACTAGTCCCAAACTGTCAGTTGATCCTGATGAGGCATGAAGTCCATCCAAGGCTGAAGAGTGTGAAAAGGATCCACCCCAGGAACAAAACAACTAAAACTCAATCAAACCATCAAGATCAAACTGGAAGTCACATCTGCTAATAGGAGCAGTGTGACTCAGCAGCATCCATGAACTTTTTGTCACACCTGCTATTGTTCAACAATCAGTAGTGGTGCAGAAGCAACGTGACCCACCAGACTTCCACTGAAACCAAAACAGTATAAAAGACTGGGTGAGATCAGAAGGTTTTGGGGAACTATTCTGCACAAGATCCAGGAGCAAGGAGTGTCGGGCGCCCAACAGAGACTCTGCTCTCCCCTTGTGCCCAGCTTCCCTGGCCAGGTAGCTGCCACGAGCCACGAACTCCAGCAACGAACCCAAGCTACAATCTCAAGCCAGGACCAGGACTGGTAACTATCAGCTATAGGACATCTACTGGTGTGTTTGGGGGCATGTGTGTGTATGTATGTGATAGGAATTAATTTTATATCTTATAATAAATGTGGCACATTGCCTTTTCCCTCCTGAAAAGATCCTGAGTGCTTTTTGCATAATATTAATGGTGGAGAATGGCACCAGTCCCCAGCATGGGCCAGACACCTGCCCATGGGACCGATCCCTGAACGAGGCCAGCACCATGGCTCTGCCTTCCTGCAGTCAAACCCCTGCCCGCAGAAACATTTCAACAAAACTGATTTTGTTGTTGTTTGCAGGGGTTTCTTTTGGGGGGGTTGGGGGAAGGCATATTGTAAATACATTAAACTGAACATGTTTGGATTACTTGGGACAGTAATCCAAGATGTTTGTGTGTGATTTTTTTTTTTTTATGAAAAACAAACAAAACCCAACATTTTTCAAGAAAACTTCTGTTTTTCATCAAAAAACCACCCATCAAAAATATTTTTGTGGTTTTCATCAACAAATATTTTTGTGGTTTTTTTTTTCTCCCAGCTTTCACTTAAGCCAAGTCAGGAAGTTTTATAGGAACTACTTCTCTTGCAAGATTTTTGGTACTACATACTTCTGTTTGGACTACAAAAAGTGAGAGAGCAACATTCCTTGTAGAATTTTGGCAATACTGCTTTCAGTTCCTGAACGGGGCAATGAAGAAAGGCACAAAATAAATTTTAAAAAAGAAGCTTAACCTCAAGAAATTGTTTAGCTTGGTTCTTAGTTTGAATTTTTGACAAATATTTGTATTATTTGTATTTGTGTTATTTCTTTTAAATTGTACCAGTTTCTCTGTCTCTAAAACATATTCTAAGTAAAGCTTGGGACAGTTTAAAAAAACAAACAAAAGATCCAAAAATACTCAGCAGCCAAAAAGACCAAATACATTCAGCCACATACTTCCTACCTTAGAGTATACAAGATTTTCCCATCATTCCATATTCTAAGAAGTTGATTGGGCGTAGTGATCCAATGAGCCTCTGCTGTTTTAGAATTTCGGAAGATAGTGTCTGGTATCCATATCAGTCCAACCATATTGCTGTTTAGAGTCAGTATTTTCATGGTGCTGTTGAAACGAAGGCGGCTGTCTGTCCATGTCTGAGCAAAAAATATATCAATTTGATATTCCTGTAATAAAAGCACAAAAACCAAATAGAAATTGTTTCCAATTTTCCACTTATACTGGGTCTTTGACAGGATATACCATAGTTGTGTCATCAGTGTAGCTCAACATCGCAAATCAATGGATTAAAATCAATGGATGTATGTTAATTTACAGCAGCTAAGAATCTGGTCTTTCAAAAATATTTTTATTTGTTTTCATTCATTCATCCATTCACACAATTAGTTTCCTTTGGGGAAAAAATCAACCAGCACAATCTCCTGAATTGGTCTTTTGGCTTAGCAAGTTCTACCCTTGGCTTGGCAAGATCTGCAGTCTTGACCATCCTTCTCCTTGTGAAGTCATTGCCTTGGGGAAATCACAACTGGACAATACCTCTGCAATAACTTCCTTGCTTCAGTGTCAGAACAAAGACTTTAAGGAGCTGCTGGATGATGAAATAGGTATTTGAGATTCAGGTAGCATTAGACAAATAGGGCTAGTGATGCAATAAGTCAGCTAGAGAATGGCAAGTTTTGTAGAAAATGGCAGCTTCATACACACACGCATGCATGCTCACACACACAAAACGTTTCTGTTTCTAAAATGTTGTGTGTATAGCCAACAGCACAAAGATACCAGGATTGTAGATACTCATTTATTTTTTCTTTACAGATGTCTCATGTATTTCAAATGCCAGAGTCAGAAGTCTCTAAAGCTTCCATTAATATGCTAATATTATAGTCCTGATTTATAATTTTATCTTTCCTTTAGTTCCATTTCTATGGCCATGTTTCTGTTACTAAGTAGGCATAATAAGGGTGATAAAAGAGAAGTTACACACATATACACACACTAGCATGAGTATGTGTATAAATTAATATCTATAAAAAAACTCTTTTAAAAGATAGGCTTTTAAGCTCCAGATTCCAGTTCTTAAAATATCAGTTCCACATCTGCCTGTGCAGCCTTCATTCTGCTCTCTTGTGCATCTAGCCTATGTCCTGAATGATGGATGGATATCATGGGGAAAAACATGATCATAAAATTAAAAACTTTATCATAATGCATAAGTATAAAAAGGGTAGAATGAAGGTTTCTCAGTCAATCTGACATTTTCTTCCTTGAGTCATTGATCAACCTAACTGATTTTAATGTAATATAGTTTTTGCACAAAAGCTCGTAGGTGATTTTTAAAAGGAAAAAAAGGGCATCAACAAATTCTATTATGCACAACTGCAACAATTTACACATCATACATTATTAGGAAGGTTTGTGCCCTGAATTTATCCTAGAAATCTAATTATATTCTGAGAGTCATTGCCAACCCTGTATTATTCCTGTAAGTACCATCTTTTGCAGGCCATCCTTCCAGAACTGATGTTATAACATTAGAAAACCTTATTCACTGACTTTTAGTCCAGAAATATACTTTGGGACCTTTGCATGATGAATGATTGATGAAAAAGTAATTATTCCTTGCATGTATGCAAATAGCAGGTAATATCCCTTTAAAAGTTGCATCATAACTACTAACATTTCCTAGAAGCTTTCCTTTGAGCCTTTCTATTGATTCATATTATTTACAGGAGTGGAACTAGAGATTGGAAGTTGAAGAGGATTTATTTTCATCTTGGTGTTCAAGGAACTGCCCTTCTCTCCCCATTGAAACAAGGAAGTACATCAAACTACCTAACTCACATTCATGGGGTTTTTTTACTTTTAAATATTTGGGAAGTGCTCAGGTACTACAGGGAGGAGGGAAATGATTGTATAAATGCCTAGCTATTATATCTGCAAACATTAAAAAAAATTGTTTCCTTACTTTGCCATTATTGCAGAGAATGGATTGTTTAGATTATGTTCTAATATTTGTTCATCTCTTCCAGCTCCTCAGTGCAATGCTCTGAAGAAGAGGGGCTTGTGTATATTCATCTGATACAGAATGGAATATGCAAGACATGGCAGCATATATAAAAATTTTCTATAATTGCTGAGCTAGGGGAACTGTTCCTTTAACTTGCAAGTGGATACCAGCATTTATGGAGCCAAAGGCTGTGATTCCACATTTATACAGCTGGCTAATGAACATGGTGTCTTTATACACAACAATGGATCAATGCAAGATGTTCATATTTGAAGTTGTTTTATATGAGAAGAATGCTTATTTTGACTGCCAAATTATTTCTAAATTTAGGAGCAGCTGTAATTCTCTTTTAAGATATTGAACACACTCAGGATTTTGCTTATTCACAATGAAAGACAGCCTTCAACTCTTCAGTTAACATTCATGATACTTTTTGTCCCCATATTTTCCACAACTCCTCATCTTTAAGTATTCTAGGTAAGGTAATCCCGGTGGCATTTTCTGGTAAGTATTACACTGAGAACCTGCCCCTAGGGCAGTGGTTTTCAAACCACAGGTTGTGGCCCACTAGTGGGTCACAGACCCTGAGGTATTGAGTCTCAAGCCCTCTCTGCAGCTCCCTTCAACGGTGGTTGGGGCAGGGTAGCTTAGGGACACCATAGAAAGAAATGCTCTGGGCTTCTTTTAGCTGCATGCTTGGGGAACCCCCACTCCTCAGCTGTGGCAGCTGTGGAAATTTTCAGTTGTCTGCCACCTTTTCTCAACAGAGGAGGCTGTAGCGATATGCTTGTAGAAGGTTGTGAATTTAGTGACACTCCCTAGCATGGGCCAGTGTTGTGTTAATTCGGAGATGTGCCCCAGAGAAGATCTAAAATGGCTGCTCCCAGGTACACACCTGGATACCTGTCTGTATGATTAAAGTTCTATTCCTTACTCATTCTGTAGTATCGTCTTTAATGAACCCTCAAGATCATTACATGGTGTCAGAAGATGGGGAATGAGTTTGGAAACTAAAAAGACTTGGGGGAAAATTCCTGCATTTGCAACTGAAAACAGAAAAACATCAGGGATCTCTGAAAACAAAGAAAGCCTTCAGCAACTAAGTGTAAGCTCTAAACATGGATGTTTTACAGGCTCCTTCACCTCTCCAAATGTCTGGTAATGTTGCAGAAAACTGGCTAAAGTTTAAGCAGTGATTTTTGTTGTATTTGTCCCCCATTGGAGTGCAGAACAAAGATGAAAACCAGAAATCATCTATATTTTTGCATGTTGTTGGGGAGGAGGCACTGGATGTATATAATAACTTTGAATTTCAAGATGGTGAAAGCATGAATTTAAACAATATACTGACTAAGTCTGAGGAATATTGCTTGCCAAAAATGAATGTGACTTTTGAGAGGCATAGATTTTTCTATATGCATGCAAAAACCGGATAACACCATAGACAAATATGTTACAGAATTAAGGAAACAGTAAAAGCTGTAACTTTGGTGGCTTGACAGAGTCTCTGATCAAAGACAGACTCATTTGTGACATTACAGACAATGTGTTAAGAGAAAGACTGCTCAGAGAAGGAGAGATCTCTTTGAATGAAGCCCTCCAAATATGTAGGGCCACTGAAATGGTAAAAACACAAGTAAAAGAGCTGAATTCACCAGAACGGACAGTTCATGCACTTAGACAAACAGCATATAGCCAGAGTGGTTCAAATCACAATGTGAAAACAACCCCTGCTATCAGGAAGACTGAGTCCAGACGGTCTTGTGGCAAGTGTGGATCATGGCATGGTTCCAAACAGTGTTTTGCCTATGGGAAACTCTGTCATAACTGTGAGAAACATAATCATTTTGCTAACTGCTGCAGATCCCAAAGGCAGAAAAATCAAGTGCATTTAGTTACTGACAGTGAAATCGAGGAGTGCTTTGTAGATGTACTGGGATTAAGTAAACCTAGTGAGAGGGACTAGATACTGTCTCTGTCAGTGAATGGAACAATCATTCCACTGAAACTAGACACAGGAGCTCAGGTTAACATTTTGTCTGCACGAGATTACAAGAGACTGAGAATAAGACCCAAGCTGGGACCAACAGACATAAAAGTAACTGGGTATTCTGGAACATATACCTGTGCAGGGACACTGCTTCGCTAGTGTTAACCATAAGAACACCATATACAGGCTACCTTTTATTGTAGTGCCACAGGAAGTGACACCAATTTTGGGCCTGACCATCTGTGAGAAACTGAATCTGGTAAAAAGGGTGCTCTCACTACAAGATAGGGCTACATCTATCTATGAGGGACTCCTTGAAGAATATCAAGACTTGTTTCAGGGATTGGGTTGCTTGCAAGGTGAACATACAATCTGCATAAACAAGCAGGTCCCTCCAGTTATTCGTCCATGTAGAAAGGTGCCATTTGCACTCCATGATAAACTCAAGGCAGAGCTTGAAAGGATGGAAGCAATGCAAGTAATACAAAAAATAGAGGAGCCAATGGAGTGGGTAAGCTCCCTGGTCATAGTGCAAAAAAGTAATGGCCAGCTATGCATATGCTTAGATCCCAGAGACCTCAACAGAGCTATATAAAGAGAACATTTCAAACTACCAGCTAGAGAAGAGATTATGGCTCAGTTTGCAAATGCTCAATACTTCAGTAAATTGGATGCATCCTCTGGATTTTGGCAGCTAAAATTAACAGAGGAAAGCTAAAAATTATGCACATTTAATACTCCATTCAGAAGATACAGATTTTTACACTTACCCTTCGGTATAGTGTCAGCACCAGAGGTGTATCACAAAACCGTACACATGATCTATGAACATATTAGTGGTGTGGACACCTCCATGGATGACATCATCATCTGGGGCTCTACAAAAGAGGAGCATGATCGTCGGCTTCGGCAAGTGTTGGATGAAACTAGAGCTGCAAACCTCAAACTAAATAAGGACAAATGTGTGTTAGGAGTTAGAGAACTGAATTTTATAGGGGACATTGTTTCCCATGAAGGTGTAAAACCAGATAAGAGGAAGATTTCAGCCATTGAAATGATGCCATGTTCCCAATCAAAGAAAGATGTCCAACAGTTCCTAAGAATGGTTAACTATCTTGGAAAATTCATACCCAATCTTTCTGCCAAGGTGGCACCATTGAGACAGCTCCTACAGGACAAAAATGAATGGTGCTGGGATGCTGCACAGAAGGAATCATGGAAAAGTTTAAAACAAGACTTGATACAGGAACCAGTATTGAAATTTTATGCTCCAGAGAAGCCCATTAAAATTTCAGCGGATGCATCACAGTCTGGGTTGGGTGCTGTGATTTTACAAAAACATGAAGATTGCTGGCAACCTGTAGCATATGCATCCAAATCACTGACTGATGCAGAGACTAGATATGCACAGATTGAGATGGTGCTTTTAGGAATCTTGTTTGCCTGTGAGAGATTCAATCAGTATATTTATAGACAGAGAGTGGAAGTTGAAACAGATCACAAGCCCTTGATTGCATTATTTAACAAACCACTAAATGACTGTACCTTGAGGATTCAAAGAATGATGATCAAATTGCAGAAATACAATTTATTGGTGACCTATACACCTGGCAAATTTATGTTCACAGAAGATGCACTTTCCGGAGAAGTAGCACCCATGGTACCTGAGAAGACAACGGAAACAGAAGTGCAAGCTTATGTAGATATGATTGTGAGAGCAAATCCCATAACTAAAAGGAGACTGCAACACATAAGAGAAGAGTCTGAGAAAGATGAATCATTCGGAATCCTCAGAGGTGATAATTAAAGGATGGCCTGAAATAATAAGCAGTTGCTCTCTAAGTATAAGAGACTATTGGAACTGCAGGCATGAACTGACTGTGGTAGATAGGGTGATTTTCAAGGGTGGTAAGGTTGTAATTCCACGGAGCCTCCGGAAAGAAATGCTACAAAAGATTCATGAAGGTCACTTAGGAATTGAGAAGTGCAAAGAATGAGCATGAGAGGTCATGCATTGGCCGCAGATCAATCACAACATTACCAATGTGGTAAGAAACTGCTTTTCATGCTTGAAATACAGGCCATGCCAACAGGCAGAGACACTGAGACCCCATCTGTTCCACAGAGACCTTATAAGAAGATAGATGTGGATTTATTTACCTGGAGTTCTAAGGATTACTTAATAGTCACTGACGATTACTCTTTATATCCAGAAATTTGCACACTGAACGGTACTAATAGTAATTCAGTGATCACTGCCATGAAAGGAATTTTTTTCCAGACATAGAATTCCTGATGAGGTCTTCAGCAACAATGGACCACAATTTTCAAGTGAAGAATTCAGGCAATTTGCCTCAAACTGGGATTTTCATCATGAAACCTCCAGTCCAAATTGCCCCCAATCAAATGGACTGGTGGAAAGGTCTATACAGACAGTAAAGAACCTGATGAAAAAGACTTCTGAAAGTGGAAGTGATCTGTATGCAACATTGCTGCTCTACCAAAGTACACTCCTGTAGAATGGCTTTTCTCCAGCTCAGCTGTTAATGGGAAGAAGGATCAGATCTAATTTACCTATTACTGATAACTTGCTGCAATCTCAGAACAAAGCTAACATTCAGAAGATGAAAGAAAATTAGAAGTGGAAGCAGAAATATTAATTTGATAGAAGGGCTCGTGATCTTCTATCCCTTAACCCAGGTGACAGAGTGTGCATAAGGAATCCCTCCTCTAATACCTGGGGCCAAAGAGGTACTGTTAAAAAACAGCTGCATCCACGGTCTTATGTGGCCCACACAGACCAAGGGGACACATTTTGATGTAATCAATGGGATCTACGACTTATTCCAGAGAGTTCCAACACTATGGAAGTTGAGGTAGATTCTGGCATGCCTCCCCTAACTGATACAATCTCTTCAACACACGGTAATGAAACAGTCAGAGAACAAGAGAACTCAGACCTGAATGAAGGACCTGTACCGAGATGATCTAGTCGAGTCATCAAATGTCCAGAAAGATTCATAGAGACTTGCTAGGATATGTGAGGGACGTGGGCGGTAAAGACTCACTTGAGAGTGATGTGCTAGTAACCTCTCCTCTCTGGGTAGTTCAGATCCTGAGTTTATGGACTGTTCTTCTGCATGTTTTTTAGATAGCTGTTATGTGTTGTTAGACATTAGTGCATGCATCATTAGCTAGCTTTTATATGTATCTAAGTGTTTACTTGTTTTCCTTAGGGAGGAAGATGCAGTGATATGCTTGTAGAAGAAGGTTGTGAATTTAGAGAAACTCCCTAGCATGGGCCAGTGTTGTGTGAATTGGGAGACATGCCCTAGAGAAGATCTAACATGGCAGCTCCCAGGTACATACCTGGATACCTGTCTGTATAATTAAAGTTCTATTTACTTATTCAGTACTATGATCTTTAATGAACCCTCAAGATCATTACAAGGGCCCCTGCACAGCTGAGGAGTAGGATAGAAGGGGCCAACACAGGTTGCCAACCGTTGGCCTAGAGCTGGGCTGCTGGCCTAAATGATTGTTTTCAACTGGATTCTGAAAAAAAGGTTTGAAAACTGCTGTCCTAGAGGCTATTCAAAATACAATTGGTACAGTCCAGGATTGGTATAGGTAAATACAACTCCATTTATCTGAATAGGTGCTTAGATCAGGGCTGAATTTACACCTGTGTGCATATAAAACTGCATGCATCTTCTAATAAAAAGACATGGTGTTTTAAAACTGTCCCTCTGCCCTACACTCAGCTTGATATCAATTATTTAAGCAGTATCAGACAACTCAATAAAGAGCATTTTCTCCTTACAGTTCAGCTCCGCTTAAAAATAATTCATTACAGATGCAAACAAACATTTACATTTGATATTTGCACTGTAATCTTCCTCTTTTTCTTTATCTGTTACTCCATTTAAGGATACAGGATCAGTAAAGCCTTTACATTAATCATTGTAATTGCTTCAGCCAAATGTTGAACTGCTTTAACTATTTAGGTATTCAGTTTTTGAGCAAGAGATGAAGAGGTCAGTTTTGAAAGATGGGTATGTAAAATTAGGCTCCTTAGCCCAGATCCTCAAATGAAATTTACTTGCCTAATCTCACTGATTTCAACAGGAGTCAGGCACCTTTGACAATCTGGACCCTAACTCTTAATTTATAGCACCAATTTCACAGATGCTGACTGTGCACCTCTTGACAGTCAGTGGATAAGATTTATTGCAGGGCAGAGGGCTGACACAATAGCTTCTTCGCAATTTAAACCTCATATAGGGACTGTGTAAGGAGTCTGCTGAATGTGCACTCACAGGTGGTACCTGCCTATCCATTCCATGCTACAGGATGCGTCTCTATGCTTGCCCCACAATGGGGTAAGTACTGGGTCATAATGAATGAAAAGACAAGAATAATTTTTAATTCACTTTTAGAGGAATACATATATCAGGGGTGTGTGTTTGTTTGTTTGTTTGTTTTAAATAGAAGGCAATACTAGTATTTACGGTGGTCAGGCAAGAAATTATCTTTACCTTAAGTCCTATATAAAAATGGAGCAATCCTGTAAAAGGGCACAGTATTTTGTATCTCAGTGATCATTTTGGCATCAGAAATGTTTTAGCAGTCTATTCAATGCCCCTTTTGGGGGGGGGGGGGGGCTCATCAGATTTAAGTTATAATCTTTAGATATTATCCTATGTTCAGGAACAACTGGGCCATTAAAACCATCACTAACAAAAAAAATACACTTTCCACTTGTGAAAATATGAAACTACATCCTTGATAGAAAGGAGCCTAAAATTCAAAACTGGGGAAGTTTGGAAATGAAAGGATCTCTGGTTCTTGTGTGAGATACATCACATTTCTTATAAATGGAATAAAATGAAGGATTATTCCTTTCTAGGTTACAGCACAATATTCCATACAACTACTGTGAAAACCTTAATGGGAATAGGTTTCTTTGCTTACATCAAGGTTGTGCAGGTGTTTGCCTTCTAGCCAATGACCAGGAAAGCACTGGAAAGTAATGACTTCCTAAATTCTACTAAAGGGACTCACTGGTATCATTCCTGTATTTTGTGTGAGTAATAATATATGAAAAATAGATTAAAAATGCAGATAATTTCCCAGAAGTAAAATACAAATAGTCACTATCTTCCCTTTTGCTGAAATAAATACAAATAGGGACAAGGACAGGACAAAAAGATTATTATCCATTAATAAAAAGGAAACAAGGAATTCAGTTTTATAAACTAAACAGCATAAGATAATGGTTGAAGAACAAGTAATAAAATGTGGGATCAATGTCTCTTAAGAATACTTGAGGAATGAAGAAATTAGAAAGCAGAAAAACCAATCTCATCAATTACAGTTAGAGATATCAAATTTTTAAGATGTCACCTTATGCAAAATAAATACACACACACACACACACACACACATGTTTGTACATGTCTGTACCTGTTTGTAGAAATAAACAAACACAGGGTACGTCTACGCCGAAAAGTTTTTTGGGGGATAAGCCTCCTTATCCTGAAAAAATGTTTTTGTGTCAAGGGAACCATTCTACTTTTTCAAAATAGCAGCTCTGGTATTTTGAAATAGCAAACTGCTATTTTGATACTGGTAAACCTCATTATATTTAGAAAAATTTTCTTTTTTGAGAACCGCCAAATCAAAATAACCCTATCTTGGACACAGAATAGGGTTATTTTGGTTTAGCAGGACTTCCTGTGATCTTCCCCTGGGACTGACCTTCCTCCCAGGGTTCCAGGCACAGGAAAAAGAGCCTGCCCTGGCCAAAGGCAGGGCAGGATTCCCTGCCTCCTGGCCAGATCTTTCTGGAACTGGCCAGCACTGCACAGAGCAGTCATGTCGGAGCAGGCAAGGCAGTGCCAATGGAGGGCTCCCTCCGGGACCCACCAGGAGATCCTGGACCTCCTGGCTGTCTGGGGCCAGGAGGACACCCAGAGCTCCCTGACTGCATGCCATTGCAACAGGGAGCTGTATGTTGGCATGGCCAGGTACCTGGCAGCCAGGGGCCACCACAGGGACACCGAGTAGGTCAGGGACAAAGTGAAAGAGCTCCAGCAGTCCTACCAGCAGACCAGGGAGGTGAAGGACCGAACCAGCACTGAGCCCACCAGCAGCAGCCGGTACTACCAGGAGCTCAACTCCAACAGAGCCCACACACCAACAGGCGCCTTTGTTTTCTGTTTCTTACCAGAGCCAGCCCAATCACTGACACCTGTTGGCCCTTCCTGGGTGACGCCAGGTCAGAGACAGCATAGGAGGAGGAGGGCACCATGGTCCTGGGCAGAGCAATTTGAGGACCTTGTGCAGTTTGCCGGGAACACAGATGACTGAATGGAGCGCTGGCTGGGGCAGGAGTTCTCCAGCCACAGGGTGGAGCAGGGTCTCTGGGAAGCCCAGAACAGGCTCCTGGAGACAATAGTGGAGCTCTTTCAGGAGCAAAAGCAGAGTCTCCGGTGCCTGGAGCAACACTCCCCACTCTGCTCCACCCCAACTCCTCCACAGCACCATGCATGAACTCAGGGCAGCCGCCTGCAGGCCCAGGATCGATCAGCTCCTGGTCCATAGCCATGGCCTCAGCCCTCCACCACCAGCAGAAGGCCCCTCCTCAAACTTTCCCTTCCCTAAATAGACTTAAAGACCCCATCCCCAACTCCACCCTTGCCCCACCAACACCCTTTTGTAAATAAAATCTTTGAAACCATCTCAAATGCAAGTTGTTTTTTATTGGTGTGGGTTAGTGGGGGAGATGGGTGGGTGGTGGTGGCCTTGGACAGGTGCTGGTGGGGAGGTCCTGGTGTAGGAGTGTGGTTTGAGGCATACTGCTCAGTCCTCCTCTCGCAGAAGGTGGGCAGCCAGCATGTCCCTGATGGCCTGGGCCTGGTTGTGGGCCATCACGAGTGGTGCAAGGTGTCCTGGGTCTGTTCATAGTCCCTGGTGAGCTGCTGTGCCTCAGTTTCTCAGACTTGATGGACTCTTTTCCCCCACAGCTTGCACAGGATGTGCAGACAACAGCAAGTGCTGACAACCTGTGGGATGTTGTGCTCGCCAAGCTGCAGGTGGGTCAGGATAGCTTTCCAGTGGGCTTTGAGATGCCTAAAGGCTTGTTCAACCACCAAGCAACACCAGTGCAGCCTCTAGTTAAAAACATCCCTGGCAGCATCCATGTGCCCTGTGCAGGGCTTCATGAGCCATGGCATCAGCAGGTAGACTGCATCCCCCAGGATCACAATGCACACCTAGATGTTCCTTGGGGGTGATGTTGTGTTTGGGAAACAGGGTGCCCACCTGCATCCACCTGTATAGTGAAGAGTTTTGCAGTATATGGGCATCATGCACCCTCCCCGGCTAGGTGGTCATGATGACACGCTCCCACCACTCAGTGCAGGCCTCACGTGCCCACAGGCGATGAGGCACAGAGTGCAGCATGGTGAGCACAGCGGCCCCGTGGCTTAGCAGGATGGGGTGCACAGAGCCCTGTACCCCTGCAGGCTGTGTGCGGCAAGGACATCTGCCCCACAGGGGAAGCAGCATTCCCAGATTGCGCCAGGTCTCCCACAGGCACATGAGAAACCGCTGGAGTGGAGTCTGAGCCATGGGCTTCTCACCCTCCATTTTGCCAGGCACACTGAGGGAAGATCTGACTCACTACCTCTTTTAAAGGGTTGGCTGGGGGATGAGAGACCTTCAGCTGTGCCACACTTCCCACAATGGACCCCTCCCAGGTTGATCCTGCCTCCATTTTGATATAGAGAGCCAAATGTGGACTCTATTGTAAGTTTGTTATGCCACCTTTATTTCAAAATAGTGGTCCTGTGAAGATGTGCTATTTCAAAATAGTTACTTCAATTAAAAATTGATATAGCTATTTTGAAATAGTTATTTTGAGATAAAAGGGGCAGTGTAGACATAGCCATAGAGATTATATCCAATAGGCCTGCTCTTAATTACATATTTATAAATTACCAAAGTAGTTTAGATACCTTTGGGTAACAGAGGCCCTTGGAGCTAGAGAATGGGAGGGGGCTCTTGAATTCTTTTCTCTGTCATGGTTAGAGTAGAAAAGCAGGCCCAGATCTTCAATGTTATTTGCACTTCTAACTTTCACTGAATTCAACAAAGTTTGGAGCCTACATAATGTCTTTGAGAATCTGGGCCATAGTTATCTTTGCAGTGGGTTAGCTAATGTGTCTTTATATCAGAGGTAGACAAGCTTATGGAACTCAAGAGCCACACAACTTGATTATTAAATCTTCGAGAGCCGCATTGAGGCATATAGCCATATACTTTTACTGACTCCAAAATTACTAAGTTTAAAATTCATTGCACATTTTAATTTTATCATAAAAAGAGGACAAATATTGATCCTATGAATGTCAGATTCCAATAATTACCTAAGGTTACCATGAAAACTAGGCATATACAGTAAAAACTTAGCTGCTGCTCGATGTAGAAGGCTGCATGCTAGTGGAGAGTTTTTTAAAATCCCAACCATGCTGCACTTCTCCCCATTGTCCCAACCCCCTCCTGAACTCCTAGGCTGGGGCTGCTTTCCTAAATTGATTTGCTGACATTCTTCCAGGAGCCACAATTTTTCATTCAAGAGCCACATGTGGTTCCTGAGCCGGAGTCTGGCCAAGCCTGCTTTAAATCATCAGCAAAGGAGCATGACAGTAAAGGGAGGGTAGATATGGTGGCCGTAGGAAGAGTAGATATACGTCTTGTGGGGAAGAGTGAGAGATTAAACACTGTAGTGTGTTAGATACTCTCCTGTGTGAGGCAGGGCATATTGTGAAATCTTTTGTGAATATGTGGACTGGAAAAGGTTTGTGTTATAACAGCTATTACAGCTAGTTCTGAGTAATGATCACTTTTGAGCATCCAGGGTGGCAGCTGTCTGTTTATCGGGGGGTACTTATATGACACCTATCACTATCATATTTGAGTGCTTCACAGGTTTTAGTGTATTTATGCTGAAAACATCTCTGCGAGGTTGAAAAGTGCATTGTGACTGAGCCTGAAGGGGTTAATGAGAACCTGTGGGCACAATCACCCATGCTGGCCTGTATCTGTAATAGCTGTCAAACTTGGTGGAAGGAGATGAAAAGGCTGGCAGTTTAGGCCTAACTGGAAAGAAGAACAGCTCTTTGGCACTCACTCAGTGAGAGAAACTCCCTTAAAGAAGGTAGATCTACAGCAGGGAGCCCAAGGAGCAGCAAAAAGTGAGTTTTACCAGGACTTTGAGGGGAGGGATTTCTGGGGAGCCAGAAGTCTCCTCCTGAGTCATGGAGTGCCCTGCAATGTGCACTATATGTCTGTGAGAGAGAGAAAGAGAAAGTACACACCTGCAGAAATAAGAAAACAGATTGACAGAGTCGGGCGGGTACCCTGAAGTCGTCTACTACAGGAGAAGCCCAAGAAAGAAAACAAGAGAATGTCTCTGGTCACCACATACAACCCCCAACACATCATTAAGGACCTACGGTCTATTCTAAAAGATGATCCCTCACTCTCTCAAGCGCTGAGACAGACCTCTCCTCGCCTACAGACAGCCACCTAACATTAAACAGATACTAGCAATTACAGACCTAACAACAGAAACATTAAAGTAAGCACATATCCCTGCATCAAACCATGTTGCTAACTTTGCCCACACATCTGCACAAAAGACACCATCATAGGACCTAATCAAGCCACCTACTCCATCAAAGGCTCATTCTTGTATTTTGTGTGAGTAATTTAATCCAGGTCTCCAAATTCCTAGTGCCTTTAACTAATGGACAATCCTGACTGTTCAGTCCTTCAATGAACACTTCCAATTTTAAAAACAAAAAACAAAACAAAAAAAAGGTAGAGATTATCCAAAAACATGCTCAAGGCCAACCAAAATCAAGAAGATACAATTTCTGCTTTCACTTTAAATGTAATATAACACACACACGTCAGAACAATAAACAAACATCTCAGGGGAATTAGGAACAGCAAATTCTATATATGAAAATAATACAGAATACTTGTAAGGTATTGATATATGCGTTAAATGTTTATTATGATTTAAACTACATGCTCACCATGAATCTTGATTTCCTTTTTAAACCAAGTTAATCATGTGAGTGTAAGACAACATGCATGATTCAGACAATTTTCTGTGCAAATTCCTAAAATTGGTGAACTATAAGTGCACTTCCTAGGCTTGAGTTTGTTTGAGGAAACTGCACATATTTAACCTCTTTTTAAAAAATCAGGCCAAACATCTATTTCAGTTTTCTCATCCTTGAAGGAGATATGAAAAGGAACTCTTAAAAACACTAACTACCCTTGCTCCCAGTTGAGCAAATCCAGTACCACCAATCTCCCATTTGCAATGCTTGATTTCACTCATAAATTGAAGGAGAGTATTTAGAAAGGTAATATGGGCACTATCTAGCCAATGAAAATAGACAGCAAGTGTAACACTTTTAGTCAAAACTCTAAAAATGTCCAACAACCCAAAATATCCAATATCATAACTGGAAATGCACTATTAACCATTATAAATTACTACAAAGCTGTATTCTAACAGAAAAAAAAATCTTAAGTCTTGATGCATTCTTTAAAAATGGTTTCATTCAAGGTAACAGAAAATTGCTTCCCTTTCAGACTATGAATTTTGCCTTAGATAAACACTTAACTCAGTATTTGCAGTATTCACTATATTTACAGGATATACTTAGGAAAGATTGAAGTAATATTAGTTATCTCAGACAAGATTTTAAGGAGCTCTGCTGTTTTGAGTGAGGCAAACAAAAAGCCAGTTTTAAAAAAGGCCTTAACCTAACCTTCAACTGTGCATATATGGTTTTGCCTAAGCAAATTTTGTGCAATCTTGTGCCTGCACCTGTTGTTAGAAGCAATATGTACAAACCACTTTTATGCACAACACATACATTCAAGTGGATTTCTGTATAGAATTTCTGTCACTTGGTTGCACAAATGGAGGGTGTGAAACTAACTTCCTGTGCATACCGCAAAATAAAGGACACATTTTGAAGATCCATCAAACTGCCAGGGTTTCAATAAAACCTTTGTTTAGTTTAGACATCTCTCTCGCTCTCTCTCTCTCTCTCACACACACACACACACACACACACACACACACAAATCTCTTAAATTACAGTCCAAAATTCTCATATTATTTAAAACCAAAATAGAGTTAGTTCCAGTGCAACACATAGGTAAAAGTCAAAGAAGAGTTTTATAGTCATGAATGTGGAAAGTTTGGGCTGAACTGGAATTCATAGATAGTGACGTTTATATAAAAAAGTCACTTGTTTCAGCTTCAGGAGTACCTTCTCTAGTGTTACATGATTCAACAGCTCCAAGGCTGTGATCTAAAGTTTTGAAGCTACATGCTGAAGAATAAAAAGATTTCCAATTACTCCTGTGAACTTGTTATATTGATATCAAATAATAAATCAGATGAAAGGATTAAAACAACTGCAGTTGGGGGGGTTGTGTGTGGAAAGGTACCCTGTAACTTCATGCAGTTTTCCTAGAAATATAACAGGTAATAAATGTAGATGATTGCATGGATACTTCTGATATGCCTATCTACACTATTAATTACTTGCCTGACATTAGAAGTAATTGCAGCAGTTTTTTCCAACTTACCCAGCTTTGGAAAGCTCTGTTTGTTGCTATGGAAACACTCCCACCTCTATTCCACTATATTGAAGCAATAGGTCCCCTCCCTGTTGCTACAGTAACAGCTTGCAACAGGTTCCTCTTCACACCACAGCTGCTATTCCTCTCTGCATTGCAGTTTTGGTTCTCACAGCTGCTAATTGCCATTATTATGCTGGAATTCACCAAAACTGTCTGACTACAACCTACTACCAGGTTCTTAGGGAGGGCTCAGCAACATGCATATCCCTACCGCTGAAGATAGCTCAGGGAGGAAAGCCAAGAGTGCACATCATATGTAATACAGGCCAGGGTACAGAGTTACTGTTTCATTAATTATGACATTTATATGAGGATATATGCAATTCACCTATGAGCAAAATAATATAATACATATGCATATGCACAACTTCATCTGCATTTCATGACTTCAGTGATGTATAGGTCCATGCCAGTGTATGCACCCTCTACTTGAGGTGCCTCTGAACTTGATTGGGAGTTTTACAGATAGGAAGATCCTGTGTGTTCCAAGGTCTGCCTAGGAGCTTACAACTCCCATGATGACTTGGGAGAAGGCAATAGGACTCTTCTCTCCTCATCCAGGGAGCCCAGGACAGATGGTGGACTCTATTTTCAGAGTGAGAGAGTGGCCCGTGCTGGAAGCTGCTGGTCATGCTTCTGGGGGTCCCAAGGCTGCTGCTGAGAGCCTGCTGGAGGTTTGTTCAAGGAGGGAACTTTGGAGGTTGGTGGCACTGCTCACGCCAAACCAGGGATAGAGCCTGGAGCTGGCCTGCAGTGAGTGGTGTGAGTGCCCCCTAATCCCCTTTGTTTTTGAGCAGGGTTTGCTCAGAAGAGACTCATCTGAGACTGTGACTGGGCCCGAGAAGAGGTACAGTGTTAGTCCGTTCAACCCAGGACCAGGGTCACTGATATTTGGTTGGGCAAACTCCAAATCTTCAGCATGGTACATTGGCTGAACTGAAACACTGGACCACCTGTGAAGGGAAAAATGCTATGTGATAGCATTTCTGAAACAAACCAGAGCAAGCCATTTTAATTGCCTTAGCCCTAGTGCAGCCATCCTAGTGACCTTGGCTCAAGCAAAAGCATTTTGATAACATTTAGCAATTTCAGCTGGTCAGCTAGAAAAGCAGGAACAACAGCTGAAATACCAGTCCTATGGTCTTTCCCTAAGCCCTATATGGGAGTATCGTACAAGCCCCTTTAACCAGTAATATGCAGCTTTGAAGCATATTATTAGCCTTTTTTTGGAACCTTTGATGTAATCCTGTAAGTTATTTGTGTGTGCGTGTATAAATACCATAAAAAACGGTCCCTAGGGGCCGGCCGCACCCAGAAGCTCTTGGTGCCAATAAACCTGTGACTTTTCCTCCTGTTCTCCGGCTCCTTAATTAACCAAAGCAGAGAACGAACAATTTCTCTAACACACCAGAGTACTTTCTCCTTCACCAGACCTTCAAGTGTGCCCACGCCAGCAAGGGGTCAGGGTTCTGAACTCCAGGGAGTGTGCGCTCCAGAGGTGGGGGAATAGAGGCTGTATAAATGCCAGTTAGATAAGTTTCATTTATTACTGTATTCTGTGTTTGTTCATTGATTTATTCAAGTGCCCCTGCACATTTAATTTCAGCCTGTAAAACCAAGTTTCCTTAGTTTAAGTAAAGGTTTGTTAACACTAATTTAGGTATATTGGATGTATTGTATACACAATTGGTATTGTTGAGTTAGACCCATGCCATGGATTCTTCTTAGCATGGATTTAGTTCTGGAGGCTCCCAAGGCACGCCACTAAGTGTGTACAGGATCCAGCCAGGTGGAAGTACCACCGATTTTAAATTCCTATGAAAGCAAAGGGACTGCAGCAGTGAGGTGGGTAGAAGGATTCCCATTAGTCCAACATCACCACTGGCATACTCAGGATCTCCTTGCTGTTACCAGACTTAGACGCCTGTGCACATGAATGTTGCCTGCTCCCAATTAAACCAGGGAGAAAAAGAGGGGTGGGTTACACTAGCCTTTCCACTCAAGGTTGAATGCTAAATGCTTCCCAGTTTTAGACTTTCTCCACTACAAAGTATACAAACTCCACAGGATCACAAACCAAGTCTCTCTAAAAAGGGCTCTTTTCAACATGGCTAGCTTTGATAGAGACATCTTCAACTGTTTTAATGTGCTGAAACTGGAAAAATAATTGTTAATCTGACTAGCTGCTGATGTGTAAGCATAAGTGAAGACAAATTGAAATTTAAGGGCCAAATTTTGCACATCACTCCATTTTCCTCATCGACACAACCCAGAATTTACACCAGTTTGATCGGAATAGAATTTGGCCCTAATTTTTGTTCCTAGAATCTGTATTTCAATACAATAACAGGAACTCTTTATTCTAGAATAATGTTTTAGCTCACCACTGCCTATAACACAGCATAATGAATGTTTGTTTCAAAAGCGGGCATGAACCAGTTCATACTATATAACTCAGTTTTCAACAAGAGCAGAACAAAACCCAACAGTTTCATTATCACATATCAGCTAACTGTGAATGATGTACCTTTCCTCTCTATCACCACTGGCACAGATTCAGAGTGATTGTACCCAGGGGCCCTGCTCTATAGAATAGAAATTCAGGGCACAGGCTCTAGACCTATTCCACCCTTCAGGCCCCGCACTCTTCCCCTGGGTCCCCCTCTCCCCACAGACCTCCACATCAAGTCCCCAGCCTCTCCCAGGCCCTACACGCTGAGCCCCCAGCCACATGCACTGTCCCCTAGCTTCCTGCACAGAGCCCTCAGCTCCATGCATTGTCCCTGATCCCAAGCACCAAGGCCTCAGCCCTGTGCCCCTTCCCCTGCCCCCCTAGCCCACACCTGCTTTTGAGCCCCTCCAGCCCAGCATACTACTTACCCTTACCATTCCTGGTGCTCAAGGGGGAGCTGTGAGACATTCAACCTGCACAGGATGCATTTACGTTGCCCAACCTGCTTTGCTCTGAGCCACATGCCTGGGAGCAGGGCAGGAGATTTAAAAAGGCTCCATGACCCCTCCACTCTAAGGCATGACTCAGGGTGCTCCCCAAAATGTTTGGGGCCTGTGTCCAGTAAAGTCACTGATTGCACCTGTTTCCCTGCCGTTGTGTTCCTTCAAGGGAACCCATCTAGGATTTCAGCCATGCAAGCTAGCACAACTCTCAAGTGGAGACCCACATGTCTCTCTCCAGACCAGAGGTTTAGGTTTGCAGTCTCTCTACACCTCCTTGTGATCTTTCATGCAACTCAGTGTGCCTAGTAGCCAGAATCTTTGCAGTACTTTCTCTCTCAGGACAAAACCAGTACTTTTACCATTGATCACTCTTGTCCACAGCAAAGTACATTCTTAAGACACAAACATCCTAGAAGAGAAACATATCAATAGCAATAAAAAGATTGAAATTTTTATTAAACATATCAGGAATCTCCCATCTTCCATATGGGGAGTCCGATAGTCCAAAACCTTTCCAGCCTACCCACAATGGTTGGGATGCCTTAGGACCAAATGTGCTTTCCATTCACTCAGTTGCAATAAATGTCCTTCATCTCTTTAAACCCAACTTTTTATACACACGTTCCTGCTTTGTCCCATCTCCTATTCCCTAAGAAGTCAAGCTCCGAAGGCTCGAAATCTGCATAGCAAGCTTTCATATTTTGCAATAAACATGCCCAACAGATTCCAGATTGAGTCCCCCATGCTAGAGTCAATTACACATCACCTACATTGATTCAAAGGGCTATGAATGCTTTACGGTTTGTACTGTTAGGCCATATTAATAAATTTGCTTTTTGAGGTGTTCATGTTTTAAACATAAAATGCAATATGGTTCCTAAAGATACTGTATATGATTGCAAATTCTGTCACACCTCAGCCCAAAACCAGAACCTGGAGACCAAGAAAATGATGGTAAAAACTGGGTTTATGGGTTGCTCTGAAAAATGAAGTTAGGAATATGGCAGTGTCTGACATAAACCGCTGAACAATGATGGTGTAATTATGCCTCAGTGAAACAGGCTTTTCCGTACCTGATAAATACATCTAAACCAGGGGCCTGCAACTTGCATGTGGCTCTTTGGCTTCCCCCATGTAGCTCCACCAGCCCCCTCCTCCCATCACCAGGGAACACTATGAGTAATGTACTCCTGGCTCTGGGCTCCTTACCACCATTTGGGGATCCTGAAGGGGGCCTGCTTCTGGTTCTGGGTCCCCCCCCACCAGGGAACACTGTGTCAGGTGCCATGCTCTCAAACCATTTGGTTATTGAAGGATTTTTTAAAATATCTCTTATCTTTTGGGTTGCCAACCCCTGATCTAAAACGATGTCCATTAGAATGAAGAAGGTCCAGCTGGTTGAAAAGTAAGTAGCTGCTTCATTAAAGTTCTGTCTTCCAGAAACAAGAATAGTCTTCAGAGGTGTAAAATGACTAGCTGCTGCAACTTTTATTTGAGTTCAGTGACTTTCACAAGGGAAATTTACATTACAAGTCTTTGGAAAAAAACAATGAAAGGACACTAATGCAAGTGACTGTCTTACACTTAATTTTTTGTTTGAGCTTCATTTTCCCTTGTTCTCTAACAACATGCAGGCTTCAGAGTACTTCAGAGGAGCACTAGACTGGGGAATCATTTGGGAGAAGGCCTAGGCAGAGATGAAACTTTTTAGCTGTTTTTTTACTGTGATTTTGTATTCTTTGATAGTAAGCCAATATTAATTATTTTTCCTATTGAAAGAGATTTTGTGTCCTTCAAAAGGCTTCTGTGAGACAGAATTTGGACAGGAGTGAGTGGAATACTGCTGAACACATCTAAAACAGAAAAAAAAATGGTTTGCTGAGTGGTCATGTTTTAGCAAACAAACGCCAAAGACATAATTGCAGAGCATGACAGGAGAAGTAGATAAGGGTGGGCTTTTCTAGTGTGAGAACTTTCCTCTCAACAATTCAACAAAAAGTATTTCAAGGAAGTCAGAAAAACAAGTAACAAAAAGGCAAGTTGCACAATGGTTGGTGGGTCAACTAACCACCTTCATAATTTTTTCTTACATTAGCATTAACAAATAAAATTCCAAAAAAAAATTAAGTTAGTTACTTAATAACAAAGACAAGAACAAAAAGACATTCAGAACAAATGAGTAAACCATGAGATTTTATCCAGAACAATCAGTAAATATTCCTGATATACAAAAGTAATTAAAGCAAAACCAGCATAAGAAAATGAGACTAAAAAATTCTAAAAACTAGTGCTCAAAAGATGTCTTAAACAAATGAAAATTATCTGTATGAATAACACACAAATGGAAGACAATGATCAAAGTGTATCACCTGCTGTCACAAATTACATATATATTGAAAATATATTAGCATCCTGGTATAGCACTCCCCACTCCCACCAGGGACATGAATACATCACTAACTAATCACAAACAAGCTACCCTTCCTGCTAGTAGCCTTTTAACAAATATGTACAGGTGTTTGCAATCTGTCTACCAGCTGTGTAGGAGGGCTTCAAGAGAACAATCAGAATACCCTAGAAATTCAACAGCAGGTAATGTGTGACTAAACCATATTCATAGAATTGTGAAATAAACAAAGCCTACAAATGCTGAATAAACAAGATCCACATTTAACATAGACCAATCTATTAAAATATGTAGTTTATATTTGATAGTATTAAACAATTCGGCTTCAGAATTTTCATCTTTTATGCTGGTGTAGGCCATCCTAGCTATATGTTATAAGACTTTCTTAATAGGTAGCACCTATGAATATCTACCAACACTTCCTATTAAAAAAATCGTTCTTTTCAGTTGTTTGTATATTCAACAACCTTAACCACTTCCACTGAAATTTTCCATGTCATGTATCTGCTCCAGGCTGAATTATTTTGGAAAATTTCAAACATAATGGTTCGTTCATTTCTCAGAAGAAAGCTAAGGCAAAATAACTTCTTTTGCCCAGATTGAAGTACTCTGGTGAATTTTGTTAGAAGCTCTACTACCCCCATACTTTGTAGCAGGGACTTGACATTTGGTGTATTGGTGGCCTTTTTTGTCAGGCATGTGCCTTGTGCTAATCCTGGGAAAATCTGCCTAGGTTTGCCCACATGATGGAACGTTTGTTTTATCATGCTTTTTTAAATTCCTGGGAAATTACACGCAACAAATCTACATGAAAAAACATTTTATTAATGTTGCAGTGGTGAGCACTCAGCAGATTTGACTAGATTCACAAAATACTTGGGAGTGAACAGAAGAACTCCATTATAACCTTCAGTCCAGTGATGAGGGAAATGGGACACCCAGTTTCAATTCCCCATACTTAATACAAAAAAGGAATTTGAACTCAGAGCAGAAAAATGCTCTAACCACTGAGCTATAAGACATTCTATGATGTGTCTTTCTCACACACTCTGTTTGAAGTTTCTAGTGTTGTATAAACAATTATTCATGGAGCAGGAATTTGTACTTATATCTCCCATTTCTTGGGTGAGTACCAGGCTACAAAATCATTTTCATTCACTTTCCTTAGCCCAATGATTCATAACAAGAGTGCATCTTCATTGAGACGGCCCCTCACCCAGTGCTTTGTGAATCTAGTCCTCCCTTTGCTTTTGTCAAAATCCTGTAACTGAAATGAAAAAGTTCAAGTCAGGCCAGAATGTAATGTTTCATTTTCACCCAACTTGAAATTTTTTAGACTTTTGGATTTGCTGCAAATACTGTTTTTGGTCAGACTTGAAATGAAACTTACTTTGATATTTTGGTATATTGTTATATATCTGTATATTGGTATATATTTGTTATATTGCTAGCAAAGTGAAACCTCCATTATTCACCCAGCTCTAGTTACAGTGGATTCCTTTTAGAATGGTTTGTTTTAATGATTAAACTAGTTTTTTTCCAAATTTTTTAACTCTCATTTGATATAGCTGATCTTGTGCATTACTGACATATTTTATCTGCCATATTTTATAGTCTAATGCCAGTTGTCACCACTACTGAAGAAACATGCACAGGGATGGAACAGAGTTTGGGGAACACTCCCAAATCTCTAAATCATATTAAGCCCACATTTGCCTTCACTTACTCTTGTACAACTCCATTTGACAGAGTCAGGTTGCATGCTTGTAACTGAAGGCAGAATTTGGCCTTGTATTGGTAAAATCCAATAAAAAGTACTAGAAAAGTAAAAGGAAAGTACTGTAAAGAGCAATAAAAAGGAGGCAAAAATTATTTTGCCAAAGACACCAGTTTTAGAGAAAAGAAGAGAGCTAAAAATTAGGAGTACAGTAGACTGGTAGAGCTTTCTAAGCAAATATATCTGGCTATTTTCAGATGACTGAAGTGAAATTCCAGGTTAACATCCTCACCTGAATAAAACAGAGAATGAGAGAGAGAACTAAAATAAAGAAACTTCCTTTAAAGTGTGAGACTGTCTGACAGAGTGGCTAAGAGACTAGCGTTTTTCATGGGGAAAAAATGAAGTTCATGTAGTATATTGTACAGGTTGACAGTCATGGATGACCCACAGTGACACGAGATGCAACAGCAATTTCCTCTTTGTGTATACAGATATAGTTGTGATATCTCAAATACTACTCTATGGTTGCTGTTAATAGAGTGTGGTTGGTTGTTAATTTTAACTTACAATGGCAATAACTTTTTAAAGCATGGTTTTGTTTTTTTTTAAATAGATTTAATTTAGGCTACCAGCACTTCTGTAGGTAAAACTTTTGGGAAAAGAAATACACCCCACGGATGATGTAAGTTTTGCTGGCAAAAGCATCCATGTACACAGCTCCATGTCGGCAGTAGATGCTTTCCTACTAACATAGCTACAGCTGCTTGTTGGGGGTGGTTTAACTACATGGCAACATGAAGAATGTACAGCAGCGCAACTGTAGCAGCACAGGGGTGCCATGCCACTATAAGGTCTGTAGTGTAGACATAACCTCAGGAACTAGGGCTGTGTTCAGACGTGAGTTTTATTTCAAAACAACAACCATTGTTTTGAAATAAAACTTCTCATGTCCACACGATGTACTGTTATTTCGGAACAACGGGATCCATTGTTTTGAAATAACGGCCGTTGTTTCAAAACTGTTAAACCTAGCAGGAAAGCGAAATAGCTATTGTTTCAAAATGGTTGTACCGAAACAACGGCGTTCGGACACGTTTCGAAACAACACCATTGTTTCAAAACAACTGTTTTGAAACAACATGTCTGAATGGCCTTATTTTGAAATAACCATTTCAAAATAACAGCCATTTTGAAAGCAGGCTGTCCCTTAATTCGAATTAACAAACTGTTAATTCGAATTAACTTATTTCAAAATAAGGATTTTATTTGGAAATGAGTTATTTCGAAATGGGTTATTTTGAAATAACAGTTACTGTGTAGACATACCCTAGTGTATTAATAAATTTCTAAAAGGAGATGGGATAGCCACCTGACTTTCATGATTTAGACACAACAAATCCTACATCTTGGCAGGGGGTAGACTAGTTTACCCTTGAGTTTCCTTATAATCTTTTTCCAAAGGGGTAAATGTGTTAGTTTAGTTCAGTGTAACAAACAAGGAGTCAAGTGGCACTAAACACTAACAAACTTATGTATTGCATGAGCTTTCATGGGAGAAAATCCCACTTTGTCAGGTGCTTTGAAGATGGGGAACTTACAGAATGGGAGGAAAATAAATGCAGGGAGTCCTATGATTCTATGACTAATATATGTGGTAAATGCATATGTTTGACATGGATTAAAGTTCTACAGTTGAAGAGAAAGTATGGGGAAATATCACGGGATGAACACCTGTGGACTCTGGATTATACTCTATATGATCTTCCTGTTTACTTGTGAACTGTGATTATGATCTGTTGCGAATTACACCATGCAGTGTATCTTTATGGATGCTTATTACCTATTTCACATGATTAGTATGATATCATGTTCCCTACAGCTTCATGCACGTGCACAGCTATGTAGAGTGGCACAAGGGGGTGGGAGACAGACAGTTTTCTCCCAGCAGCAAACAAGCATCTGGAGGAGGCAACAAAGATATGCTAATTAATTTATCTGGTTGAAGCCAGAAAAAGAGATTACTCCTGCCCAGAAAGGAAAGGGTTGGGGAAGGACTGAAAACAGAGACTCTTGAAGATTTTGGGGGCTTTTTGCTTGAGAATCTTCATCTTGAAACAACTTCAAGCAAGACCTGGGCCCTGCCTGATCTCAAGCAGAGACTGGCTGTACAAACATCTGACAGTCAAACACCTTGAGCTTAATTTATAGACTTGGACTTTGAAGTCAGTTTAGGTAGAAATGTTAACTGAGTATACATATTTTGCCTTTTATTTCTTTGTGGTCTCTCCTGCCTCATTTATATTGTGATTCTGACATGGTTGGCCATATTCTCACTTAGAATTATGATCTGATCAATAAACTTATAATTGTTTTATCTAAAACTGTATTATCTTTAGAGGATGTGAATGAAAAAGGTTGGACACAATCCATTTCTTTGTTAAATGGACAGACTTGAGTATATGGCGTTTGGGAATAGGCCCCAATCTCTGTAGACAGAGGGTCCTGGTGTGGTAACTGGGACTGGGGATGCTCACTTGGGGACCATCGCTTGAGTAGCTAGAGGGCATACACCCACTGCTTGAGACCCATTGCACACCAGAGGCCAGAGTGAGTGGTCACTTGGCAAGGTGGGGCAAATCGGGGTTCAGGAGTGGGAATTGGGGGGTCACAGCAGCGCACCCAACCGGATCTGAGGAGCGGCCTGTCACAGAAAAAAAATCATAAAAGAGAAACTGGTTTTTGAGGAATGAAGTCATTTTAGTTTTGTGCTTTTTAAATGCTAGCATTTCCTGAAGAATCAGTGAGATTAGATTCTTCAAGTTGCGCAATAGCAACAGTAACTCAGGGATACTTTAAGATTGCCTTTTCTCTACAGGTACCTTTGGAAGTCCTCACACTTGCTGAAAGGCTGAGCTAGCTGACTAGTCTCATTCATTATAGAGGAATCAAGTTAGTACACAGTCTTATTGTTTAACATGTCTGGAGAGTGTGCCTGTTTTCCTTGTTTTTTGAAGGTAGATGTGTCCTTTCAAAAACTATATTGACTTTACATTTTCTGGCGTGTTTTTATGTTAAGTGCAGACTTTAGCAGAAATGTTTTTTCAATGGATCCCAAACTTCTTTTAACTAATGTGGATCAATTTCTTTTCCCTTTCCTTGTAGGCTAAATATATAAAAGCCCCAGGTACTGTATTTTTCACTATCTTCAAGTAGCTAGTCACTGCAGACCTTTTCCCAGCCTGGCTGGTCTCCAGATACAATCTATTGTTCTCTTTTGCTTGAATAGAGAAAATCATTTATCACTTCCATAGCTGGTGTTCACAAGCAGTAATTTCCATTCCTTAAGATGTCTATTTAACTTTTTAAATACACTCAGTGTCACAGCCTCTGTTGCTCCCTTTGTTCAAGATATCACACAATCTTCTTCTGTACATAAAGAAACATCTCAAATCCTGTAGAATGTAACTCAATGACCAATATGTATTTGACACTTTGAAGGTCCTGACTGGACATCCATTCTTTCATCTTCTGCCAGATAAGGACAAAAACGGAGAACACCGACAGGTTACTGATGCACAAAGTAAGTACTGGCATGAGCATTTTTATGAAGCAGTGAACAGATCCCCACCATAAAGCAAATTACAATTTAATCCAAAAATAAACCCAGTAGAAAACCAAGCAGTGACATTAGAGGAAATGATGCTTGGGGTAACACAGTTATGAAATGATAAAGCACCTGCTTTATAGGGGAATAAAAGTTACTATTAGAGAACAGGCTAGGTATGAGCCATAGAGTACCGTGGTAATGGGGTTGCCCTCTGGGCAAGTCACATATCTTTGTAAATGGTATAGGATTGTAGTTAAATAATGTTATCTCCCCTTCTCTTTCCCTCATTCCAGCTATCTGTGTAAGGAATGTGGTCAGGACTGTCCTGTCTTACATTGTTAATAGAAAAGTAGTGTTATTTCCTTTCCTCCCTTTCCCTCCCTGCTACCATGTCCTCTTAAGGAATGTGAAGTCATTATTTTTGTGGAAAATAGTGAGTTTGAAGGGAAAGTACATGCATAATGTATGCACAACCTGTAAACAGTAAACGGGGTGGAAATAATTATATGCACCGTATAATCATCAATATTCATTGTAGAGGTATTAATGTAACCATATAAGGGTTCATGAAACCTTGTCAGTCATGTGTGCATTTCCATACTGTTTTGGATAAAAGAATTGTAAGGCAGCCCCTTATTGCTCACTCAGAGGGTCAAGAGGAACAAGAAGGTAATAAAGGGTAATGTACAACCCAATCCACCTCTGGGACAACCTGTTTTGTTCTTCTCACATACTGTTGACAATATTTCATCACAACTGCTAAAAAGTGGAAGCCCAAATTAGTTCACTGGCTTCACAGAAGTGTCTCAAAATTTTGGAAATTGGTCACATTCTGGAAGATTGGTGAAGGAACTGCATCATTCCCTTTTTTTTCTGAAAAGGAAAGCAATCATCTTGCTCAAAGTATAGGGGAGTAACACTGCCCTCAGTCCCACTGAATGTGTTTATAATCATACTGCTGAGATAACTGAAATTCTGTCTCAGTCCAAAAACAAGAGACAACTAAAATGGTTTCCACACCAGGCGATCTACAATCCATGCTAGGTGTGCTCTGCAGAATGTTAATTAAAAAAAGACTGCTGTGACACAGGAAGTTACCATTGTGTTTTTAGACTATGCAAATTCTTTTGACTCATTTCATTGATCAGAACTGGGGATTACTGCTTGGCCACCACAGGGTGCCTCTAGACTCCGTGTACCTAGTGGAGTGAATGTATTCCAGAACATTGAACTATGTGAGAGTCAATGGTTCTATTACAGATTGGTTTTGAGTAGAATCAGGAGTTCTCCAGGCATGTGTTGTCTTACTTACATTGTCTAATGTTCTATCTGATGACAAAGCTGATTGAGAACAAAGTAGGTGGTGTGACATTTAAAGCTTTATCTTTAGAGGATCTTAAGAACAAGGATGATACTGCCTTACTTGCAGACTGACTAACCACAGATAATGCTGGAAAAGCTGCAAAAAAAATGCAGAATCTATAGGACTTAAGATCAATGGGGATAAAATCAAAGCTATGCATGCCTCATACAAAATAGAAATGAACAGCCTGCCAACACTGATGGCAATGACACTGAATGGTTGAATAGTTTTATCTGCCTGGGTAGTCAAGTGATAGCAGGTGGATCTTATGTTCAGAGAAGTTATGTGTCTGGTTGGTCTTGCAGTAATGGAATTCTGGCTTCTGTAAAAGTCTCTGGATGGCAAGATGTCCATGTGAAAACTAAGATACAAGTGTTCAATGCAGTAGCTATGACAGTTTTGTTACGTGGAGTATAAACATGTCTGTTAAAAACAGCTGACAAGAGGAAACTAAATATTTTTCAGTGTCATCCACTGGTTTGATTATTGCCAGAGATAAAGAGATACTCGGACGATCCAAGCAAATAGCAATAATTCAGCATCTGAGTTTGAGATGACTACAATGCTGGGGTCATTTTCCAAGGCACAGAAGGCATGCTTTTACAGAACTAACAGAACTGAGGTTGAGGAAACAGAGCACAAGGCCAATCACAAATGAGGCTGAAAGGTGCAATTTTGAAGCATTTAAGTAATCTAAATTCTCCCATACTGATTTTTGTTGTTGAAGACTTGCAAGGGACTGTTAAAGGTGGAAGTCGACTCTACATGTCATAACAGCTATACTATAGCCAAGTAAATATGCTGCTGCTGCTAATTTTCTCCTTACGTCCTGGTCCTCCAACCCTGTCACATATAATCTGCCTATTTCAGAGTAACCCAGTAGTCCAAATGGTCATCAACCTCACATTGACTCTTCAGTCTGACTCCAGGTTCACTAGGCCTTACCTCTTGTGTCCAAAGATTTCCACACCACCTTCAGCAGTGAACTGGTAGGAGAACTAGATCCTTTTCTGCCTTCTTGGGCTCCTTCTGTCTTGGGCTTTTCCCACAAGCTCTCTCCAGACTTACTGAAGACCATTGTAGGCTATGTCTACACTGGCAAATTACTTTGAACTAAGGAGGCTTAGTCCGGACTAATTTAGCCTCTGTCCACGCGAGGCTTTGCCTAGTCTGAACTAAGAACATTTCCGGTTCAGACTAGGGAAAGCTTAGTCTGAACTAGTAAGTACCAAGTTTAGTTCAGACTTCTGCGCTTAGTTTGAACTTCAGTTTGAACTAGACATGGGCAAGACCCAAACTAAGGCATAGTTCAAACTTAAAAAGTTTGAACTAAGCCATTAGTTTGAACTAAAAATTCATTCTAGTTCAAACTAAGCATTAGTTCAAACTATAACACATGGTTAGCTTGAACTAAAAAGTTCCCTGTTTGTTGGAATTAACTCGTGGTTAGTTCGAACTAACCTCAAACTTCTTAGTTTGAACTTGCAAGTCCAAAATAAGTTTGGCTAATGTAGACATAGCCTTAGAGCTTTCTGACATCCAGTGCTTTTGCAGCTGGAGAATTTTGCCCACTCTCTGATGTTGCATAAATCTTCCTGCACCATGCAAGTCTGTCTGACAGTATGAAGAACCATATGTGGATTCCATTTCCCCAGCTTACCTTCACTGATGCCCTGGATTCCCTGTTGTAGGCCTATTTTCCTTCAGAGAAGCTCTGTTTGTTATAAGTCCAATTCTAGACAGTTTTCCTTCACTGAATGAGTGTCAGTGATCTGCTCTCGTTCCTAACAACCCCCTATCTGAACTGGGTTCATGGCTTTTAACCATCCCCTCCAAACTGTATGTACTGCAGATGTAGCAGGGCTGACTGAGCCCACAGGCTACCATTAACCCTTTCTAGCCAATGTGGGCTTGGTACACCTTATCATTGACACTTTTATAGCTTTATTCTTTTATGTGTGTGCTTGGTTTATTTTCATCTTGTTTTTCCATTCAACAGATTCCTTGCATTCATCTATTTCTTGATCTCAGAACTAGATACACATCTGCCCTGTAACATTTTAATTTTTGTTCTTTCATATAATCCTTGTGATTTTCTTAAGCTATCATTGCATATATCTCCAAAACCCTTCATTTATATTCTTATTGGCTTCTGTATAATGAACATAGTCTTTCTCAGCCTGCTAGGCAATAGTCCATACATTTATGTAGAGCCCAAACTAACCAGCTTCCCAGCAGTTTAGTTTTAAATAAAAATAACAATAATAAAATTACAAAGTTTAGCTCAAACCTTCATCTGAGACATATTGCTCCAAGGGTTCCTCTCTCTAAGATTCACAGTCCATGTCCTATATCCTTTTCCCTACAGAGAATGTCCTATATCCTCTTCCCTACACTTCCTTGATACCTGTACGTAATAATGAGTGGAAACCTGTGAAATTATTTTTGTTATATTATTTTTCATTTTTTAAAGGAATTTCATTTGATTTTTGTTGATTGTGGGAAACCTCGGGTGTTTAGGGGTGGGGAAATGGAGACAGGGTATGTACCCAGTGGGATTACAGAGCAAGCTCACTCTGCACTCACCCCAAAGTGGCAGTTCTTGTCCTGTGGGCCTGGGTCCAACTCACTGCTCCTGTCACAGATGGATGAACAAGCCTGGGTGGTGCTAAATCTCTGTGCAATCTCAATAATCTCAGTATCATTTCTCAATAACTGGAGACAGGAGCTGGGTTCAGTTCCATGGGACAGAAGATTCAGGAGCATTTTAGCAAACAACTAGGTGTCCAAGCCACTGACAGTTATTGAGATAGAATCATAGAAACTGAAAAGGACCATGACAGGTCATCAAGTCCAGTTCCCTGCACTCATGGCAGGATCAAGTACTTCCCTTAAACCATCCCTGACAGGTGTTTGTCTAACCTGCTCTTAAAACCCTCCAATGTAGGGGATTCCACAAACTGCCAAGGAAACTTGTTTGAGTGTTTAATCACACTAACAATTAGGAATTTTTTTCCTAATGTCTAGGCTGAAGCCCCCTTGCTGTAATTTAAGTCCGTTGCTTCTTGTCCTATCATCTGTGATTAAGAAGAAAAATTTTTCTTCTTCCTCATAACAACCTTTTAGGTATTTGAAAACTGTTATCATATCCCCTCTCAGTTGCCTTTTTTTCTAGACTAAACAAACCCAGCTCTTTCAATCTTCCCTCATAGGTCAAATGTTCCAAACCTCTACTCATTTTTGTTGCCCTTCTCTGGACTTTTTCCAGTTTCTCCACATCCTTTTTGAGATGAGATGCCCAAAACTAGACACAGTACTCAAGCTGAGACCTAATCAGTGCAAAGTAGGTGGAAGAATCACTTTTTGTGTCTTACTCGCAATACTCCTGTTAATATACCCCAGAATGGCATTTACTTTTTTCACAACAGTATTACACTGCTGACTCATATTTAGCTTGTGATCCACTGTTACACCCAGACCCTTTCTGCAACGCTCCCTCCTAGGCAATCATTGCTCATTTTGTATGTGTACAATGAGCTATTTAACCCTCAGTGGAGTACTTGGCACTTTATTGAGATGAATTACCAGGTTCTTCTGCATGCATCTGTTAGCCATTGTTAGGTCCCTGTAGTCATACAGTACGCAAACAGAGAAAGGGGGATTAGACAGTGAATGTATACCATGAGCCTGGTTCTGTGCATTCTCTCTCTCTCTGAATATGCTGGGCAAGATGCCTGTGAGAAAACTGGAACTCTGGACATAGTTTAGAATTGTTGATATGGGGAAATCTAGCTATCAAACAAAACTACTTGCCTAGCAGTATTTTTTTTCCCCATGGCATGTCTCTATAAGTCCTGCTTTTGCCCAGTTATTGATTTATTTGGTCAGCTATGTAACATTCTTTTGATTGATGTGTGTCTGTAACTTTTGGGGTATAAGAGGGAGTTAGTTCGCTTGAGTCAGGTGTATTGCTTCGTGAACACGTTTGAAAGATCTCCAGGTGCAGATGGAAGGAACAGCCATCTGGAAATCTATGACTGATTCACCCAAGTATTGACTTGGGGTAATTATCAGTTTTGGAGTACTCTAAGCAGCTATTCTATTTGTATGGGCATAAGACTAATAAGCGGATACTTCAGGTAACCAAAAAAAAAAAATAACCTGTAAAAATCAATAAAACAACAGCAAAAAAACCAAACCTTATTTGCTGTCATGGCTCTGTTACCCACAGCTCCTTGACCCAGTAGCTTTTAGTCTCTTCAGTTATGTCTACACTAGGAAAAGTTAATTCGAACCAGTAAGTTCAAGTTTAGTTTGAACTAATCTTGAACTTATTTGTTCGGATTAAAAAAGTGGACTAATTTGACTTAATTTTAAGTCAAATTAGTCCACTTTGTTAATTCAAACTAACTGCCCTTAATTTAAATTTATTAAATTCTAACTAAGGATTAATCCTGGTCTACACCATCCTTATTTTGAACTAAGCCTCAAACTAAGGGCTTAGTTTGAACTGGCCAGCAGATGTTACTAATTTGAACTAAGCTTTCATTAGTTCAAATTAAGGAATTCCTTAATTCAAACAAATGAAAGCCTAGTGTAGACAGGTACTAAGTTAGTTTGAACTCCTTAATTCAAACTAACTTGCAAGTGTAGACACGCCCTAGCAGTCTATTTTAGGTAGGTTTTTTAATGGTCTCCATTATGGTAGTGTCTCAGTTACTGTAGTATTTTACTGATGCTTAGTAATAAAGCCTCATGAAGTCTGTCTGGCACATTTTAAAATGTCCCATTCTGTCTCCTGTAGAAAGGGAATGCTAAAATGTAAGAAAACTCTTTTTAGATGGAAAATATTGCCTTTCCTATAGGGCCATATTCTTCCTGTGATTTGAAGGACAAAGATTATGATCCTTTTAATAGGCCTAAAATTAGAAAATGCTTATTTTGTAACAATGTGATACCCTTATTTTTTGTTTCTTGTGGACTTTCATAGTGGAGTTGTTCCAAACACATGGCTACGTATTTATTCTCAAGATTGGCTTTGCTATTCTATACTGGTTACCTTACACCACCCAGAAATGTCTCACAATGGATTTTTTTCCATTTTTTTGTCCCTAGTCTCTCTCCCGCATGTCACTCAGATATTCAAATATCCAGACTCAATTTAAAGCAGGGGTCTCAAACTCAAATCACAATGAGGGCCACATGAGGACTAGTGTGTTAGCCCAAGGGCCACACCATTAAAACCTTTTCACACAACAGTATTGCAAATATCAGTTAAAAATAGTGTCGTTGCGGGCTGCAGGAAATAGATTTAGGGACCGCATGCGGCCCACAGGCCACTTGTTTGAGACCCCTAATTTAAAGAATTTATCCAAACTCCATGCTACTTTAAAGGCCAAATGATCAATCTGAATTTAAATAATTTTAAAACCCTAAAACCTCCTTCTGAACCCATAATTCCCACTGCAGTCAATATGAAGGCTACGTTTTGTATACTATTTAAAAATCTTCATCTTAGGCCATTTATCATTCCATAGATACGTCTATACAATTTTTTTCAAAGTAGTTAAAAATTATAGTTCCACTTTAAAAACTATGAAAAAATGCAGCTTCTCCACCAACAGACTTTCTCCTTACATATTCAGTATCACATCTGCTTTGTTTTTATACAAAACTATGTTTTTACTACTGTTTTCTCTCCGTTTAGTACTTAGCGCAGTGTGGACTGAATAGTACTCTGATTCTCATATCAGAAGCATCACTGCCCCACGGAAGGACCCGGGACACTGGCCCAGGCCCCACCCCCAGACCACAGGCCACACCCCTGGCTGGGAACAGGGCAGGAGGTGGCAGCCACGGTGGCAGGGCTGCCTGGCCTAAGAAGGGGCCAGAAGTGGCCGCCGCTGCTGTGGGGGGCTGGGCCCTGGATCTCCAGCCCGATCTGGCCAGAGACGGAGAGAGGCAGGGGCCCCTCCAGGACCCGGGGCACTGGTGCTGGGATTTGGGGCACGGGCCCCATGTGCCAGGCGCCAGCAATGCCCTGTCTCATATCAACAAAATTATTAAGTAAAAGTATCAGTTGCAGAGCAAATTTTGCCTACAGTTACACGCACACAATGAGAGATTCCTTACAGCTAGTGTTGATGCATAGACTAGAAAAAGCACAGTTTGATTCTGGACCCTGGGTGAGATAGTAACAACGTTTTTTACATTTGGTACAGAAATCTTCAAAAGACAATGAACCTGGAACTCAGCAATTCGATTTAAACAATCTCTTGTAAGTAGCATACAAACAGCTCAGCTACCTGGAGTTTCAGTAGCCTTTTTATAGCACAAACTGGGCATCGCTTGGTTTTCTGAGTAACCTAGATTACTAGATTACTTTTAACAAAATGTCTTAAACCCATGTTTAACTTTATATCTAAATGAAACATATTTTTAGTTTGTACTGTGCAAATTCCATAGAAAAACAAATGAAGAAGAATTGCATAAGGCAAGTATTTCAACCTTTAAAATTACATTTTGAAATCTTACCAAATATAGATATCAAGATTCAAATATTTTGATTTGCATGACAGATAAAAATCCTTTATAATTAAAAGAATCCCATCTGTATAATCTGATAATTTATATTCATCTTTACCAATTAATGGGTCTGGGAATCACTACAGTAGACTATTTCTGATAGGGATTAGCAGGCATATCTGGCAAATCCTGGCTGATACCATTGAAGTAAAGCTTTCAATTAAAAGCACTTATTTTTGTCTTTTCTGTGTCAGCCAAATAGCAGGCAGAGCTACTGCATTTCCTTTGGTTTATCTCCTGATAAGAGACCCAAAAGGTATGCCTATATTTGCAAGTTAGCTGGAATTATTATAATTATTATAATTCGAACTAACTTAGTAGCTGTCTGACAGGACCTGCAACTTACTGATCATCGTGTTGAAAGATACTCATTTTACACTTGTTAATTACTTCCTAAAGTACCCTAATTATTATAAAGTACCCTAATCATTACTTTGTAACTAAGTTAGCACTTTTGTTGCTGCCTGCTAGGGATTAACCTGAAGCTTTTTAGAAGGGGTTTTCCTGTCAGTTTGCCTTCTGCTATTCTCACTCATTAGTTCCAGTAATTCTGGGACAAAAATTTTGACTACAAAGCATGTGATTAGTGATGGTGTGTAGCAGAAAATCAAAAAGTACTCTCACCAAAACCTTTCCAGTGATGGAGAATAATGTGAGATCACATAGTTGCTACAGTTTGACATTTCAACTGTCAAATCATATATGGTGGTATCTTTGAAGTCTTGTGGTACATCTTCAGTATTCCATATGTGGTGAAAGAGCCCATACAATCATCTCAGCAAGGTCTTTTCTCAATATTGGATTATTTCTGTAAGAATGCCATCAGATCCAGGGACTCTGCAGCTTTTCATGACACTAATTGCAGTGCTTACTTTGTCATGTGGGTGGTTAGTATCATGGTATGACACTGTTCTGTGTCTGAACACTGCCTCACACAAGAGACAGTCTCTGTTCCCAAAGAACTTACAGTCTAAGTAGATGTAAGGATAGGCTCTGGGGCTAGATTATACAGGACAAGAAAACAATGCAGTGAGAGTGAACAAAAAGTTCTGCCATTTTTTCCCCATGTTTTGTGATTAAAATCATTTCAAGTGGGTTATGTTTGAAGCAGAATTAGTCAGATAGAAAGATAAAGCATGGGAGGGGTTGAAACAAACAGCCAGTCAGTAAAGGGATAGAAAGTTCAGAGTGAGAAGTTCAGAAAGCAGTCTGATGACATCAGTGTCCTTTGGTCTCTGCTTGACCTGCTTTCCACATCTCATGTCTCAGCTTCTGTCTGGCTGACTTCTCTCTGCAATTTCTTTACCAAAGCTCACACAGATGGTGGGAAAGGCACCACTGTACGCCTTGGAGCTCCCCCAGAGGGGTGTCTGTCCCTATCCATTTATGGGTGCATGAGGCACCCAAGAGAGAAAGAACATCAATTTAGCTGAGCATAAAAAGAGGATTATATAGTTCAACACAAAGTAGGATCTTATCAACTTTGTAGTGCTTGTTGGATGGGACAGTTTAATAGGGTAATGCACTGACCTCTGTCTTCTCAAGGCCTAGGAAAAAAATCTGAATCAAATGATAATGAATGTAATGTTTTGTGGTCTGATCCTATAGCATATGTTCTCATACAAATCCAATTTAATTCCAAAAGCTTTTTAAGGTGTTTAGCACTCTCATAAATCACTGAGGTCTGTGCAAACAATCAGACCCTTGATATTTTTACAATGACAAAGAACAATGCGATTATCAATCCCTGCACAAGAGATCCAGGAGTGGAAGAGCTGAGGTAACTAGCTCAGGGATGAGGTACTGGCAGAATTGTAGGGAAAGGTTGTACAGGTTCTTCAGGCATATAGTTAAAAAGAGAACAATAAAGTAGTGGGGCAGCTATTCAGTGAAGATGCTGTAGAGAGTTAAGAAAATCTAGGCATGGTTCAAAAATAATACTTTGCCTCAGTTTTCCATAATGATGCTGATATAGACCCTGGGAGGCAAAGGAAGGCTGGCTAATGAGAATGAGTATACAAAACTAAAAGTTATTTAATTTTAACCAGGATTCTTTGAGATGGGTTTTGCATATACACACTCTTAGGATGTGCTGACCAATGCAGCCAGGATGGTAAAACCTGATAGCCTTCTGCTAGTGTTCTTGCATGCCTCTCCCATCCCTGTCTTCAGGGTTTGAGCATGTTCTGAGGATGTGGCTATAAAAGGGAGCATGCCATTTATTGCCACTTCATTTTTGCCACCTGCTAAAGTGCAATACCAGGTAACACTGAAATTAGGATTTAGCAGGAGCAGGAAAGGCAGGTAAGGTAGGAATGCGAGTATGCAGAGTCCATTTGAAAGAACTCTGGTTACAAGTAAGTAATCGTTATTTCTTCAAGTGTCTTCTGCATATTCCCACTTTGGAGATAGTTTGACAAGCAGTACTATAAAACAGAGGGAGGGTGGAGGAGTACTGGCAAGAGTGTCACTCTGCCAGACTGTGCATCAGACCTGGCTGACAGATCCAATGCTTAATGTTTTGTAAAAGTGTGACTCAAACTCCACATAACAGTTTTGCATATTTCAGTAGGGTGAATATGTTTAGCATGTGCTACATATGTAGCTACCACTCTAGTAGAACAGGTTCTAAGTGGAACATAAGGAGAGAGTGAAGCTCCTCTATACACTCTTCAATACATTATACAACCGATGTTAACAGGGACTGCTGAAATGACCTCATCTTTAGAATTTGAACTAAGTGGCATCAAGTGGCAGGTGTCAGAATTTAAATTCCATCACCTTTGGAGGGATATGTTCTGTGTCACTGCCATGGCCCCAGGCTAGAGGAGATTGTGTAACCTTCGGGTGGACTAGAATTAATTCAATTGCCCTTCTCTAGTGCCTCAACAAATATTAAAATTAATCCCCAACTCCTACAGTGAAGCAGCTGGAGTGCCAGGATTCAGTCTGTAAAGAGCTCACAGCAAAGATTGCTCAGAGTTACCATCCCACATTAAAATGCTACTTAGAATAAACATAACAATGAAGTTTATTAAACTTCTAACTTAAAAGATCTTATACTAAACAAAATGAATTTAAACAGAACAGTTCCCACAGAAATCCCATGAGAAAGCTACCAAAGAGTCCCAAAGTCCAGGTGGAGTTCACCCAACTCCTAGCTACAGTCTTTGTTCAAGTTCAAGGGATCGAGTGGAAAGAAGTAGCTATCCTCTTCTTTTTTGGCTGCAGGAATCTTGAGGAGAATTCTGTGCACACCTTTCTTTCTCCTCCGGGACCAGCACCATCCGATCAGCTTTACTGGTTAACCAACCCTCAGTCTCATATGCATGTGCACAAACTCTGCTGCAGACGACACCATAGAAGGGAGAAAACATCTTGCTGTTCACTCCTTGCACAGCTTCTTTCATGAACACTGAGCACTTGAGCTCTTCTCACTGCAGCTCCTTCCTGCTGCTCTCTCTGTCTGCACAGTCTACTGCTCACATGTGGTCTAACCATGCCACCAGGAAACCTTGTGCGGCATGCTCAAAAATGCTACCACTCCCTTTCCAGAAATTTCTGGTTGTGGGTAGCTAATCTGTCCAGTAGCAGTAACCCACCCTAAATAGGTCTCTTAGGTTATGTCTACACTATCAATTTAGCTTGACTTAAGAGCCCTTAAGTCGATCTAAATCAACCCCAGTCCACACTGGGCTTTCATTAAGTCGACTTAAGGGCATACTTAAGTCAACTTAATAACTCCCAATATTTAGATCGACTGAAGTTCTAAGTCAACCTTACTAAGTCAAACTAAATTAATGTGGACAACTAGGTCGACTTAGTCAACCTAGGGGTAGGGAGAATAGTGCCAGGGTTTGGGGCAGCCCTGGCTGGGGAAAGGGAGCCGTGACTTGGGGAACCACAGCTTGGGGCCAGGGGAGGCCTGTGGGGCTCCCATTGACAAGGGAGTGCAGGGGCTCCCTGAAGAAGCCAGCGGCTGGGGCTACCTTGTCCTGGGAACCCCAGAGAAGTGAGCCACTGGGGCTCCTGGGACAGGGGAGCCCCAAGAAATACAGCTGCCAGGGCTCTGAGGTCAGTGGAGTCCTGAAGAAGCGAGCCCCCGGCCCGGCAGCAAGGGATTCTCTCACTGCTGGAGCCCCGGCCAGGGGCTGCGGGAAGTCCCTCACCACTGCAGCCGGGACCGGGGAGCCCCATGAAGCTCCCTTCTTTCGGGGAGCCCTGGCTTCCTCCTTAGAAGGGAGCTGCAGCTTCCTTTTGCCAGGGACAAGGGAGCCACGGCTCCCTTGTCCCCAGGGGTGAGTTCGGGTTCCCTTGTCCCCGGGGCCAGTCAGGGCTCCCATGGACACGGGAGCCATGGCTCCCCCCATGGACAAGGGAGCCACAGCTCTCTTGTCCCTGGCAAAAGGGAGCCACAGCTCCCTTCTAGTTAGGGAGTTGGGGCTCCCCAGAAGAAGGGAGCTGCATGGGGCTCCACTGTCCTGGCTGCAGTGGCAAGGGATTTCCTGCAGCTCCTAGCCAGGGCTGCAGCAGCAAGGGAATCCCTTGCTGCCGGGCCAGGGTCTCACTTCTCTAGCGCTCCACTGACTTCAGAGCCCTGGCAGCTGTCGTTCCCAGAGCTCCCCTATCCCAGGAGCCCCAGTGGCTTACTTCTCTGGGGCTCCCGGGACAGGGGAACCCTGGCAGCTCCCTTCGTCTTGGGAGCCCCAGCTCCCTGGCAAGAAGGGAGTCATGGCTCCCTGCTGAAAAGGGAGCTGCAGGTCCCGGGGAGAAGGGAGCCTCCGCTTCCTTCTCCTTAGAACCTGCGGGTCTCCCAGTGAGAAGGAAGCCTACATTTCCTTCTCACTGGGACCTGTGGCTCCCTTCCCTCAGGGACCTGCGGGGTCCGGGCAGGTCGCTTCTGCTGGGAAGCCGCAGGTTCCAGTGAGAAGGGAGCCACGGGTCCCTTGGGCTTCCCATGTCCACACTCAAAAAGTTAAGTTGACTTAACTTTTCAAGTGTAGACATAGCCTTAAAGAGAGAGCCTGTTTTAGGCACATGGGTTACAGTTGCTCTCCCCACTGCATCCTGGAGCTGTCAGCTCCCACCCTGTCTCCAGAGCTGGAGAAGTTCTGTGCCCTCACTGATAATTTACATGCTTCTTTCTCCTCTGCAGAGTATAACCTTCCATAACTCTGTCCAAAATCCATCTGTCAGAGGGGATAGTAGTCTCTGCATCACAGAAATGAGAGAGATGATCCAAAAAATGTGGATAATATTTTGTGCAATTGGTTTGAAGTTCTCAATCTTCATGTTAAACCTGTGTCCTGAAACTAGGCAGAGAAGAGGTGGCTTAGCCTTCAAAGTTCTTTATGCTCATCCAGGTCTTGTAGAATTTCTTCTTTTCCTGTGGTAGAAAGGATATTTTTTGTTTGTGTTGCTGCTGCTAATGTGCCTCTTTGTCTTTTGGGTGAACAGGCACTATGTTTTCTTTCCAGGCTGGAAGAGCAGCTCTATGTAGCACAAAAGTTTGTATTTGCTACCAAGAGAAGTCGGTCCAATAAAAGATATTGTCTCACCTGCCTGGCCTTTCTCATTTCCAGCGACCAATACCACTACCACAACACTGCAAACAATACTTTTGAGTACAGTAAGTTGAAGAGGAGGAAGGTGGCAAGTATTGCCTGTGATACCTGTAGGTATCTTATGCCACACTTTGCTAAAATAACCAATATTTTAGAAAAGGGAAATAAGGTGTATCTTAGCTATCTAGAGTTCAGTAAGGCATGTAACATCATCCTATACAGGAAATTATTCAACAGGAGAGCATGGGGATTAACAGAAAAATTGTAAAATGGGTAAAGAGCGGGCTAAAAGGGAGTCTATAATGAATTGTGCATGAGACCTATTGATCTGAAGGGAGGCAACTAGCAGAGTTCTTTGAGGATAGCTTTTGTGACTGATCTCATTTAATATTTTTCTTTAATGATCTTGGCATAAAAAAATAGGAGTGTACTGATGACAGAGTTGGGAGGTACTTTTAATTAAGTTGAATTGAAATATTCTCCAGGAAGAATTGGAGGACCTGTAGGACTGATATAACAGAAATGTGATTAAACCCAATAGCACAAAGTGCAAGATCATACACTAAAACTACCAACAAGAATTTTTGTTATAAAGTAGGACTTATACACTGGAAACTGAGGAAAAGGAAGAACTGGACGTATTAGCTGATAATAAGATGACTGTGAGCCACCAATATGATACATCCATGAAAAAAAGCAAATGTAATCCTAGGATGTATCAAGTGAGGTATTTCTGGTAGAGCTAGGGAAGCACTGATGCCATTGTAGAATTCCCTGTGGCAAGTCACTGCATGGTTCTTGAAAGGCGAATTCATACTGGAACATGGGCAGACATGGACATGAATGCCAGGATCATATAATTTTTGGTTGTGCCCTAGCCATGGGTTTGAGCCTTTGTCACATAGTAGAGGGGACAGCAGCTTCCATGTGGTGCTGTTTGAGACCAGGAGCAGCTCTGGCCAGGCTGCTAAGCCCATTTGGGAGAGGGATGGGGGAAGTACTGAGAAGAGGTAGCAGCTGCTGCCATACCACTTGCACAGCTAAGGCTGGAACAACTCCTCGCCAGCCTCTGAGTATGTTGGGGCCCAGGGGAAAAGAGGCAGAAAGGTCAGGTGACCCCGGACGCTAGGATCTGCTGCACTCTGCACCTCCATAGCTGGCCTCCCAGCACCACAGAAATACTAGTGAAGCTTCATTGTTGGTGGAGCTGAGGAATCACAGGTCCATATAAGTTGCCATCTATGGAGAAGGGCAATTATGTTGTTCAAGAGAATGGAAGGCCTATTTTATGAGAGTGGAGTTTTCTCCCTTGAAAACTCATGCAATAAATAAAATGTTAGTCTTTAAGTGCCACAGGACTTTTTGTTTGTTTTACTGAGACTAAAGGAGTTTCACTTCTTTAATTGAGAAAAACAAAGGCTGAGAGGGGACATGATTGCCCTCTATAAATACATCCAAATCCCTGAGAGGGAAAAAGATCTATTTAAGCTAAAGGACAATGCTGGCACAAATAAAATTGCTATGAATTGTCCATGAACAAATTTAGGCTGAAAATTAGAAGGCTTCTACTCCCACTTGAATGAGGTTCTAGATCAGGCTTCCAATGTAAGTTGGACAGTAGAGATAGACAACCTAACTACTTTTAAAACATAGCTTGATACATTTATTAATGGAGTTTAAAGTTGCCTGTGATAACGGGGTTTGGGACTTGATGATCCAGGAGGTGCCTTCCAGTCCTTGTTCTTTAAAATGCAGGAGATACTGAAGTGCTTTGACAGAGCTATAATAGGAAGTCACACAATATCTTTCTGTTCTATACCTCTCACACTACAGTCAACGGCTCACTTTCATGAGCACTATGTTCAGTTACTAATATGAAATTTTACATAGTTAATATGACATGTGGCTCATCAATTTACAGTGTCACAATAGAATAGGACTTAAAAGTGATGTCTGCATTGGGCTTGATGATAAGTTTTTGGTGTTTGTTTAAAACTGAAAAACAATCACAGCATGGAAGACAACAGTAGTTGGCTACTCCCTGTACACAGCTTCCCAATTCACATTTATATTTCTATATTTATCCCTTCATTTGGGTTTCTGGCATGCATTTTCCATCACAGTTGTCTCTCATATTAATCAGCTAACATGAGTGTTTGCAACTACAACATGGATTTCCTTGTCACTCACATCTTTCATTTGTTAGTGTCTTACACCCCTTATGATCAGAGAGTGCATCACAATTGGTATTTCTCCCACATACTGTATGTAAGGACTAAAAGGACAATTACATTTCAATTTCTCTAGTCAATTAACAATGTCTTGAGTAATACTGTCTCTGCATCTAGTTGTCTCTCATTCTCTGTCTCCATACTGATGTATAATAAGCATGTTTCAGCCCTTGAAAATGGTTTTATTTCTTTAAAACAACAACCAAGAATTCAATGCGTAATAACTGATTTATATTCAGAAGATCAGGATAAGAGACTGAACTGTTAAAAGATTCATAAAATATATTTAAATTGTCACTTGACTAATTTATACTGGAGTTCTCCAGGAAATGCTAAACATTCCAGATTGGGGTACATTACAAACAGGTTGAAAGAAATGCCTTTCAACCTAACTTACATCGATGCAACATGATGTGTCTACCCTACCAGGTCTTTTCTAGCAGTCTAACTTTTCTGTTACATTGATTTAATTACTGCATGAGAGGTGAAGCAATTAATTCAATGTTGATAGGTTGACAAAGAGGCAATGTATAAGTAACACTGGGTCAGTCAACTGAATTGGACTCCATGAGATGTTTCACAATGCTGTGCTGTGACCACTCTGGATATCATTTTCACCTCCACTGTACAGCGGCAATGTACACATGAAAAAAACCCCTCCATTGTTAAAATCCCAGGAACTTCTGAATTCCCATTTCCTGTTTAATCAGTATGGAGAGCTCACCAGCCCATCTGATCATGGCTACTCAATGACAAATGTGCTCCAGCCCGAAGTATACAGGAGGTTTGTGGAGAAAGCTACAACAGGAGAAGCTGTTCTTGACCTGATTTTGACAAACAGAGAGGAACTGGCTGAACATTTGAAAGCTGAACGTTACTTAGGTGAAAGTGATCATGAAATGGTAGAGTTCATGATTCTAAGGAATGGTAAGAGAGAGAACACCAAAATAAATATGATGGATTTCAAGAAGACAGACTTTAGCACACTCAGGAATATCATAGGTAGGAACCTATGGGAAGCATGTCTAAGAGGAAAAAAACTGAAGACAGCTGGCAGTTTTTCAAAGAGACAGCATTAAGGGCAAGAGCAAACTATTTCAATGTGGGGGAAGGATAGGAAGTATGGCAACAGGCCACCCTGGCTTAATCATGAGATTTTCAATTATCTAAAAATGTAGAAAGAGTCTACAAAAAGTGGAAACTTGGACACATCACAAAGGATGACATTAGGCAAATTACACAATTATGTAATGGAAAGATCAGAACGGTGAAGGCAGAAACTGAGATCAAATGAGCTGAAGGCATGAAGGATAAAACAAAAAATTAAATACATTAGAAACAAGAAGAAGACCAAGGGCAGCATAGGTCTGTTACTTGACAAAGAGGGAAAAACAATAACAGAAAATGTGGAAATGGCAGAGGAATAAAATGATTTCATTTTGGTCTTCACTGAGAAGGTTGGTAGTGGCTGGATGCCTGGTACAGGGAAGGGCAGTGAAAGTGGGATAGGATCAGAAGCTAAAATGGGAAAGAAAATGTTAAAAATTACCGAGGCAAGTTAGATATTTTCAAGTCACCAGGACCTGATAATATGCTTCCTAAAATTCTCAAGAAGCTCGTTCAGGAGATATCTGAGCCAATGGCTATTATCTCTGAAAAATCATGGAAGACTGGAGAGGTCCCAGAGGAGTGGAAAAGAGCAAATATAATGCCCATCTATAAAAAGGAAAATAAGTACAACCCAGGGAATTATAGACCAGTCAGATTAATCTCTGTACTGGGAAAAATAATGGAGCAAATAATTAAAGAATCCATTAGCAAACATCTAGAAGAGAATAAGATGCTATGTGACAGTCAGCATGAATTTGTCAAGAACAAATCATGTCAGACAAACTTGATAGCTTTCTATGATGGGGTAACAAGTCTTGAGGGGAAGCAGTAGATGTGGTGTATCTAGATTTAGTAAGGCTTTTGATGTGTTCTTGTATCACCTTCTCATTAACAAACTGGGGAGGTACAGCCTGGATAAAACTACTATAAGATGGGTAAAATTTGATCAGATAACCACTCCCAGAGAGTAGTTATCAATGGTTCAGAGTCATGCTGGAAGAGCATAATGAACAGGGCACCACAGGGATTGGTTCTGGGTCTGGTTTGGTTCAATATATTCATTAATGGTTTAGATTAGTGATTTTCAAACTTAGGGTTGGGACCCAATACTGGGTCGCAGACCCTCAGGCACTGGTTCGTGGCACCCCCTGCTGCTTCTACTGCTGCCAAAAGATTGGAATGAATTGCTCAATGATACAATTGTTGGGTCATGGGCATGAATGATTTTTTTCTACTGGGTTCTGAGAAAAAAGTTTGAAAACTACTTATTTAGATGATGGCATAGAGAGTACACTTATAAAATTTGCCAATGATACCAAGCTGGGAGGCATTGCAAGTGTTTGGAGGATAGGATCACAATTCAAAATGATTTGGACTAACTGGTGAAATGTTCTGTGGTAAACAGAATAAAATTCGATAAAGACAAAGTACTCCACTTAACTGGTGAAATGTTCTGTGGTAAACAGAATAAAATTCGATAAAACAAAGTACTCCACTTAAGAAAAAACAATCCATTGCACATATGCAAAATAGGCAGCAATTGCCTACAAAGGAGTACTGTGGAATGGGATCAGGGTGTCATAGTGGACCACAAGCTAAATATGATCCAAAATGTCAGACTGTTACAAAAAAAGGAAACATCATTCTGGGATGTATTAATAGGAGCATTGTAAGTAAGACATGAGAAATAATTCTTCTGCTCTACTCTGCCCTGATTAGGCCTCAACTGGAGTATAGTGTCCATTTCTGAGAACCTCATTTAAGGAAACATGTGGACAAATTGGAGAAAGTCCAGAGAAGAGGAACATGAATCGTTAGAGGTCTGGAACACTTGACTTCTGAGGGAAGATTGAAAGAGCTGGGTTCGTTTAGTCTGGAAAAGAGAAGACTGAGAAGGGACATGATAACAGTTTTCAGGTACCTATTAGGCTGTCATGAGGAAGAGGGAGAAAAATTGGGCTTAAATTACAGAAAGGGAGGTTTAAGTTGAATATTAGGGAAAAAATTCTTAACTGTCTGGGTGATTAACCACTGGAAAAAGTGGCCTGGGGAGCTTGTGGAATCTTCATCGTTGTAAATTTTTAAGAGCAAGTTAGACAAGCACTTGTCAGGGATGGTTTAAGGAGGTACTTGGTGCTGCCATGAGTGCAGGGGACTGGACTCGATGACCTCTCATGGTTCTTTCCAGATTTTATGATTCTATGATTTTTCATCCCATACCTGCATAATGATGCAATACTACCAGTCAGTGGTTTTTGCCCAGGACTATAAATGATGGTCAGTATGTTCACTTTCTGTGCAATTCCCAGTACCACCCATGAAGTTTTGTTCTATGGCTTGCATCAGGGCTGTTTGAAGAATATCATAATGTTCCACAAAATGACTCCTGTTTCTGCTCTGGAAATTCTGCAGCATATGTTGTGAGGTGTTTGTGATGCTCACAACAAGAGTGCATAGCTGAGTGGGCTCCATGCTTCTTGGGCTATGGTGTATGCTTGATGAAGCCAGGCTTTGAAAAATGGCATAAAAATTGTGTATTCTTTACCGTTGATATCAAGGTAGGTAGGAAGGAAACTACATTATAGTAGGTCAAAGCCATGTTTCCAGTCTACCCTGCAATAATGTTTTGTTCCCATGAAGCATTAACAAACTCTTCCCAAAACTCCTTCAGGATAGTTGCACTGTCCGATAGCTATCTGCTGCTAGGACACACTCCATTGACACAATGAACATGTTGTGGATATAGCCAACTGACTTAATTACCTTTGTGGCTGGGTGGCAACTTAAATTAAGTCAACTTAATTTTGTAGTGTAGATATGCCCTTAGTCTGGGTTTGCAGCTCAGTAGTGAGCATCAATCTCATCTGTGTTTGTTTTGCCACTGTCGAGTAACATGACCATTCTAATCTCATGCAAATCTTTCTCTCATTGCATATATGTTGTATTCTGTATATAGCTGATAGAAACAGGTTCAAAATCAATCATGAAGTGCTTACTTGAGCAAAAACCTCATTGAGACATCCCTACTAGACCCAGAATAGTAAACATTTGGATTTATTTTTCTTTTTTTAACTTAGAAATATGCACTTTTAAAAACATAGTTAGTCCTTTGAGATTTTAAAAACAGCATATCTTGGTAATGTAGATGTGTCTGTAAACTTAAATCTCAATTACCTATTAATGTATTTGCGTCATTTGGTCACCTTGGATGATATAGTAGCCATTCAGCAGGTCCTTAAAACACACAGTAGCTTCAAAGTAAACTCATCTTCTTTTTTGACCCAAACTCAGTTTTGATGAACAGATTCATTCATTCAATAAATAATTCTAATACATCTGGAACTGTCACTATCTCTTGAATTGCGCTGGCACTGACTGTTAGCTCTGAACTCCTATTTTGCTTTTACAGTTATGTTCTTTTTCTTGGTTATTGCTTCCTGATATTTGATGGGTTTACTCAGAAAATTAATCTAAAAAATAAGCATTATAATCAGTTCAGCTACAGAAATGCCAATGCTGATAAAAGTGTCTGATCACTTTACAAAGCAACTACAAGATACTAAAAGATCTCATTGCTAAACACGACTCTCTGGACAATTTAAGTGTTGATATGATGGTTATCAGCTTAATTAACTATACAAAAGGCCTTCGTAACCATTCCTACCTCTTTAGTTTATCCTTGAAAAAGAAAAGCCATTGACACTACAATGATTTGCAATATAGGGAAAGGAGATCTTTTTTTGACAGACTTTACTGAGATGTCTAGTTAGTACAGTACAGTAGCATTCTATCAAGCAGAAGTGCAGGCATACATCTCTGATGTATTTGAGAGATCTGGTGAAAAATCAGGGTTTTTTTTTTTGTCGTCACGTCCCCCCCCCCAAATTATGAGCCTTTGAAAACTACCTAGCATACACAGAGGAAATTGTAAATGTAATAGTAGGCTTATAAAATTTGTAACTAAGGAAAGCTGTAGCGGACAGAAGTGCTCGATATTTTAGTTGTATACTTCAAAAGGTACACAGGCTGAGAACAAAGGTCTAATCAGTTTGTATCTTAAAATACCTCATCATGGAATTTCCTTGTTTGTTTTTTTTTAATAAACATACAAACTAAAATTCCGTGGTACAAAAATATTAATGCTGCAAACAAAACCTTAACTCTTTTCCTGCATGCACATCCATTTCAACAGTCTTTAATTAAATGATCACATAGTAGGCATGTTTACACTGCAGTTGAAAGTGTGATTACAGCTCAGATAGCTAATCTAATCTAGCTATTGTGGTTAAAAATAACAGTGAAGATGAAATAGCAGGGACAGTTCAAGCCCTCTTGGGGGTCCTCAATGCAGACTCACTTGCTAGTCTGTGTCTCACTGCTATTTTAGTCATGCCATCTAGTTAAGTATAATGCTGCAGTTATGCCTGTACAAAATCATGCCTTTGATTGCACTTGGATTGCAGTGTAGACACAATCAAGATTTCTCAGACATTCAAGGAGTTTTGTTTTGTTTTCTTTTATGATCTTAGACATTTTGAGTAGCATTTTATAGCCCTGCTCTCTGCACGTCAGTCAGAATCCATGAAGCCATACACATGCAAAATATAGTACAGATTAATAGTAACAACAAAGTAAATTTAAAGGCATATATTAGCCATCTGACTTCATAGCTAATTTACTATAGCATTGTGTAACATTCATTCTTCACTGAATTCTGTGAAAGCCGTTTTGCATACATATGCAGCTAAATTAGATTTATGATTTATTGTCTCTTCCAGTATATTCCACCTAAAGAAGGCTGAATTGAATGGGAAAAGGATGTCTAATACATATCTGATGATTAATTCATTAACATTTCTTAGAAAAAAGAGATGTTATCCTTTATATACAGCTATATTATAGCATGGTAAGAATGCAGGAATGAAAAAAATTACTCCATAGTTAGATACTAAAATAAGTGGGCGTGGGGCATCCACAATTCACATTTGGAGTCAGTGACTATTTAGAGGTACTCATTTTTGAAAATTAGCTAACTTATTTAAATGTCTAAATATTTAGGTGCAAACTTTCTGTACCTAATTTTGTACATTTTGTCCTTTGTGTCATAAAATTCTGATTCCCTCATGCTTTTTTTATTTTCCTGATTGCAAAAAGAATTTCTTTTATTATTTTCCTTCAAACTGATTACCAGTTTTGGCTTATGGACATGGTAAATATGTGACATGAAGAAAAATAGCAAAAAATGAAAAATATACAAAGAAGAAAAAACAATCTTCATTGTTTGTATTGCAGACCCTAGTCAGTCTATGGTATAGAAATATGCTGAATATATCCTATTAGTATAGACACAGTAATACAAAATTATATGAAAAGGTTTTGATGCTAAATTGTAGGAAGCTGCCATCAGACCGCTAGTAGAAAATAACAACAGAGCAACACAGAACAAGGGGAGAGGGTCATACCAATGTTGCTGCAGTTATAACTGAGAAATTCTGCTTGCTGTGATAAATGTTCATGAATTTTACCCTCATGCTCAGTAACACTTAGACTCTCAGTGGGAGATTTTATTGATGGAAGAGGCTAGTGCACTCTTCTGTCACAAGAGAATAGCACAGAGAAAAATACTGAAAAAATATCATGCTTTTTGCACCTAAGTTGGCTGTATAGTTATATACCTTATTGTGGGGTGAGGGAATGGAAACTTGGGACAATGCTGAATATAAGTCAGAGAAAAATAAAGCACCTTTTTTGTATTCCATGGATGCTACCTCATTTGATTGAAAGGGATTAATTTAGTGACATCTGACCACCCACCGTTATAAGCCCTTAAAAGAAAAAAAAAGCTAAATTATGGGATAACTATTAAACTTACATTAATCCCTGTGCAACATACTTCCACATCTTCTGCTTTTAAACAAGAGGAAGATCAAGGACTGGGTAGGCCTATTACTCAGTGAGGACTGAGGGAAACAATAACAGCGTGTGTGGAATTGGAAGAAGTGCTAAATGTTGTTTCAGTTTTTGCAAAGAGCAGGCATGGCTAAACTGTGGCTTGCAAGCCGCATAACGCCTCTTCAAAGAAAAAGTTCAGCTCGTAGAAGAGCATGGCAGGGAAAGGCGGCACGGTGGGAGACGGGGGGAGAAGTGCGCAATGGTCGGGAACAGCAGAGAAACAGCAGCATGGTAAGAGCTGGCAGGTAGCAGTGGCACGGTTAGGGACTGCAGAGAAGCAGTAACGTGATAAGAGATGCAGTGAAGCAGCAACGGGGCTGGGGTGGGGAATATGTGGCATGTTTAGATTTTCTCATAGGCCCTAATGCAGTTTCCTCATTGTTAAAATACAATTGTGTTTTACAAGTCCTAAACATGATGTGGAATACTAAGAAATGAAAGCGCAAAGGAGAAAAGTTTAAAACTGAATGTAGATTACTTTCAGTTTTTGGCACAACTCACTGCTGTGAAGCATTGTATTCCACAATGAAATTTGTTAAATTGAAACATTGTGCAGTATTTGGAGATCAGCACCTGAAAGAGCTTTTGTGTACTGCACTGACAAGGTACTGCCCAGATTTTTAAAAAAACTTGCCACTAGCCTGCAGTGTTCTACATCCAATGACAGCTAAGTTTTTACTGTATAGGCCTAGTTTTCATGGTAACCTTAAGTTATTATTAGAATCTGACATTAGGATCAATATTTCCCCTGTTTTTACGATAAACTTAAAGCGTGCAATGAATTTTAAGCTTAGCATTTTTGGAGTAGGTAAAAGTATGTGGTTATATGCCTCAGTGTGGCTCTCAGAGGTTTAATAATCAACTTGTGCGGCTCTTGAGTTCCATACATTTGGCCACACCTGGCCAAGAAAGTAAGTAGCAACTGGATACCTAACATAGTGAATGCCAGTGAAAATGAGGTAGGATATGAAGTTAAAGTGGGGAATGAACAAGTTAAAAATTACTTGGACAACTTAGATGTTTTCAACTCACCGGAGCCTGTTGTAATACATCCTAAAATACTCAAGAAGCTGACAGAGAAGATTTCTGAGTCATCTGTGATTCTGTTCAAAAAGTCATGGAACCCCTCAGGGAGAGATTCCAGGGGACTGGAAAAGGGCAAATCTAAAGCCCATCTATAAAAAAAAAAAAAGAAATAAGGATGACCTGGGGGTTTACAAACCAGTCAGCTTAACTTCAGTACCCAGAAAGATACTGGAAAAAAATAAATAAGTAATCAATTTGCAAATACCTAGGAGATAATAAGGTGCTAATTAATAGTCATGACAGATTTGTCAAGAACAAATCATGTCAAACCATCTGATACCTTTCTTTGACAGGATAACAAGCCTGGTGGATAAGGGGAAGTGGTAGATATAGCATATCTTGACTTTAGTAAGGTTTTGGATACTATCTCACATGACCTTATAAACAAACCAGGAAATACAACCTAGATGTAGTTACTATAAAGTGGATGCATAACAGGTTGGAAAAGCATTCCCAGGGAGTAATTAGCAATGGTTCACAGTCAAGCTGAAAGGGCATATGGAGTGGGGTCCTTCAACGATCAGTTCTGTTCAATATCTTCATAAATGATTTAGATAATGGCATAAATAAAGTTTGTGGATGATACCAAACTGGGAGGAATTGCAAGCGCTTTGGAGGATTGGTTTAAAATTCTAAATGATACGGGGCAAACTGGAGAAATGGTCTGAAGTAAATAGGATGAAACTGAGTCAGGATAAATGCAAAGTACTCCACTGAGGAAGGCTCGAACATTTGTAAATACACAAAAATGGAAAATGACTCCCTAGAAACAGTACTGCAGAAAGGGATCTGAGTTATAGTGAATCACAAGCTAAATATATCGACACTATAACACTGTTGCAAAAAAAGCAACCATCATTCTGGGATATAGTAGCAGAAGTCTCTAAGCAAGACATAGAGTTGGAAAAGACCTCATGAGATCACTGAGTCCAACCCCCTAGGGCTTGAACCCACAACCTTCCACATATTAAGCAGAGGTGCTAACCACTACACTATTTACATGAGAAATAGCTCTTCTATTTTACTTTGTTCTGATTAGTCCTCAGCTGGAGTTTTGTGTCCGGTTCTGAACTCCACATTTCAAGAAAGATACGACAAACTGCAGAAAGTTCAGAAAAGAGCAACAAAAATTATTAGAGCTCTAGAAAACATGACTTATGAGGGAAGATTGAAAAACTGGGTTTATTAGTCTGAAGAATGAGAAGGCAGAGGGGATATTATAACAGTTTTCAAGTACATAAAAGAGTTGTTATAAGAAGGAGCAGAAAAATTGCACTCCTTAATCTATGAGGATAGGATAAGAAACCATAGGTTTAAATTGCAGCAGGAGTAGTTTAGATTAGAAATTAGGAAAATCTTTCAAATTGTTAAATTAATTAGGTACTAGAATAAAGTGACTGGGGAGGTTGTGGAATCTCCATCTTTGGAGACTTTGAAAAGCAGTTTAGAAAAACACCTGTCAGGAATGATCTAGATAATACTTAATCCTGGCATAAGCGTAGGGGAATCGACTAGATGAACACTCGAGGTCCCTTAGGTTATGTCTACACTAGCAAATTCATCTGGATTAAGGAGGCTTAATCCAGAATAATTTGCTCCCTGTCTACACTAGGCTTTGCCTAGTTCAAACTAAAAGTTTTAGTTTGAATGGTTAGTTCAAACTTAATGCTTAGTTCGAATTTAGGATGAACTTTTGTTCGAATTAGCACAATGCAGTCATGCTAGTTCAAACTAAATAAGTTCTAACTAGTGGTTAGTTTGAACTAACTGCTTTTTTAGTTCAAACTTTTTAAAGTTAGTTAGTTTGAACTAAAAAATGCGGTTAGTTCAAACTAACTTTGAACTGCTTAGTTCAGACTAAGCAAGTCCCAACTGAGCAGTTAGAACTATGACATGATTGGGATAACAGAGACGTGGTGGAATAGTTTGCATGACTGGAGCTCTGCAATAGATGGGTATAGACTGTTCAGGAAGGACAGGCAGGGAAGGAAAGGGGGAGGAGTAGCACTATATGTAAAGGAGCTCTATGACTGCTCAGAGCTTCATTATGAAAGTGGAAACAAGCCAGTTGAAAGTCTGTGGGTTAAGTTTAGAGGGGAGAGCAACAAGGGGGATGTTGTGGTAGGTGTCTGCTACAGACCACCAGATCAGAAGGAGGAAGTGGATGAGGCATTCTGTGTACAACTAACAGAAGTTTCTAGAGCACAGGCCCTGGTTATCATGGGGGACTTCAATTACCCTGACATCTGCTGGAAGGCCAATACAGCAGTGCACAGGCAATCCAGGAAGTTTCTGGAGAGTGTTGAGGACAACTTCCTGGTACAAATGCTGGAGCAACCGACGAGGGGCCTTGCGCCTCTCGATCTGCTGCTCACAAATAGAGAAGAATTTATCAGGGAAGTAGAGGTCAATGGCAGCCTGGGTAGCAGTGACCATGAAATGATTGAGTTCAAGTTGATGATTAAAGGAAAGAAGGAAAGAAGCAAAACACAGACCCTGGACTTCAGAAAAGCAGATTTTGTCTCCCTCAGGGAACTGATGGGCAGAATCCCTTGGGAGGCTGATCTGAAGGGGAAAGGTGTCCAAGAGAGTTGGGTGCATTTTAAAGAAACCCTGCTAAGGGCACAGGAAGATACAATTCCGATAAGGAGAAAGCACAGCAAATGTGGAAGGCGCCCACTGTGGCTTAACAGAGAGCTCTGCACTGAGCTGAAGCATAAAAAGGACGCTTACAGGAAGTGGAAGCTAGGACAGATGACTAAGGAGGCATATAAAGACATTGCTCGGGACTGCAGGGATAAAATCAGAAAGGCCAAAGGACAAATGGAGTTGCAACTAGCAAGGGATGTGAAGGATAACAGGAAGGGGTTCTACAAGTATATCAATAACAAGAAGAGGATCAGGGATGGTGTAGGTCCCTTACTGAATGGGGCAGGCATCCTCGTGACAGAGGATGAGGAAAAAGCTGAAGTGCTCAATGCTTTTTTTAGTTCAGTTTTCACAAGCAAGGTCAGCTCCCAGCCCACTACACTAGGTACGGGGGACTGGGGAGAAGAAGAGAGGCCCTTGGTGACAGAAGGTCAGGTTAGGGACTGCTTAAAGAAACTAGATGTGCACAAGTCTATGGGGCCGGATGAACTGCATCCGAGGGTGCTGAGGGAGCTGGCTGATGAGATAGCAGTACCGTTGGCCATTATCTTTGAAAACTCGTGGCGAACAGGGGAGGTGCCAGAGGACTGGAAAAAAGCAAATATAGTACCTATCTTCAAGAAAGGCAAAAAGGAGGATCCAGGGAATTACAGACCTGTCAGCCTCACCTCAATCCCTGGAAAAATCATGGAGCAGCTTCTCAAAGAATCCATCCTGAAACACTTGGAGGAACGTAGAGTAATCAGGAACAGTCAGCATGGATTTACCAAGGGTAGATCATGCCTGACCAACCTCATCGCCTTCTATGATGAGATGACTGGATTTGTGGATGCGGGAAGAGCCGTTGATGTCATATACCTTGACTTTAGCAAGGCTTTTGATACGGTTTCCCACAGCATTCTCATTGGCAAATTAAGGAAGTATGGGTTAGATGCATGGACTGTAAGGTGGATAGAAAACTGGCTAGAACAACGGTTTCAGCGTGTAGGAATCAATGGCTCCATGTCAAGTTGGCAGGCAGTAACAAGTGGTGTGGCCCAGGGGTCGGTCCTGGGGCCAGTTCTGTTCAATGTTTTCATTAATGATCTGGATGATGGGATAGATTGCACACTTAGTAAGTTTGCAGATGATACCAAACTGGGGGGAACGGTAGACACCCTAGAGGGCAGAGACAGGATTCAGGGAGACCTAGACAAACTGGAGCAGTGGGCCAAGAGGAATCTCATGAGGTTCAACAAGGATAAGTGTAAAATCCTGCACTTGGGATGAAAAAACCCCATGTACTGCTACAGGCTGGGGAGTGATCAGCTAAATAGCAGCACTGGAGAAAAGGACCTGGGAGTCATGGTGGATGGGAAGCTGGATATGAGTCAGCAGTGTGCTCTTGCTGCCAAAAAGGCCAATGGCATACTGGGCTGCATCAGAAGAAGTGTTACCAGCAGATCGAGGGATGTGATCATTCCCCTCTGTTCTGCACTAGTGAGGCCACATCTGGAATACTGTGTCCAGTTTTGGGCTCCCCACTACAAAAAGGACATGGACAAATTAGAGAGAGTCCAGAGGAGGGCAACCAAAATGATCAAAGGGCTGGAGCACAAGCCCTATGAAGAAAGACTGAAGGAACTAGGCTTAGTTAGCCTGCAGAAGAGAAGACTGAGGGGGGATTTGATAGCAACCTTCAACTACTTGAAGGGTTGCTCCAAGGAGGAGGGAGCTCGACTGTTCTCGGTAGTAACAGAGGGCAGAACGAGAAGCAATGGCTTCAAGTTACAGCTGGGGCGGTCCAGGCTGGATATTAGGAAAAACTTCCTTACTAGGCGAGTGGTGAAGCATTGGAATAAGTTGCCTAGGGAGGTGGTGGAATCTCCATCTCTGGAGGTGTTCAAGTCCCAGCTGGACAAATCACTGACTGGGATGATCTAATGGGAGTGGTCCTGCTTTTTTTGGCAGGGGGTTGGACTAGATGACCTTGTGGGGTCCCTTCCAACCCTATGATTCTATGATTCTATGAGCAGTTAGATGTAGACATAGGATTGTAGGGCTACACACCTATCTTACATCTTCACAAATACCTTCTATCTGGAAACATGCTACATACAACATAATCTTAGCTTTTACTGTGAAACAACTAACTTCAGTTGCACCTCAACAATTTCAGCAAAAGTTCAGCATTGACGTGTACATAGATTAAATATGTAAAGGGATTATGAAATGGTAAATTTGCATATCACACTGTGAAAACCTTTGAGAAATTTTTCTTTCCTGTTCCCTGACTACAGGAATTCCTGTTCCAATGTTTGGTGCTTTAATACACTTCTCCCATCTCAGTAAAGGATGCAACTGTGCCCGCATTTAATCCACCAAAGGACCTTTATGTTAAAAGACTGCTCTGTTGCTCTCACCCCTAGGTGCTGGTGACAAGAATATAAACTCCCTAGTTTTGGTGGAAAATAGTATGTCATCTTGGTGTACTGCTAGTCAATTCATGTTGCTCACTGGCAGAGTAAAACTTGCTCCCACAACCGAGACAGAACTCATGGGCAAGAGAATGGAAAAGACCTCCTTCAAAATACCCATTAGCCAAGGGAAAGTAGATTGAGCTAGGAATCAAGACTACAACAGCCCAAAAACGCTGTTGTTTCTATTTATCTGCATTTCAGGGCCTTTATTATCCATTATGATGATAAACTTCTGACTAGAGCTTGCCAAAAACAAGGAGTCCTCAGGAGTTTCAAAGTTTAATTTCACTCTGAAAGTGAAATGAAAAAAACAGACTGTGGGGGCTTTTTGCAAAACAAATATTCTAAAATATTTTGATTTAGCCTTATCAAAATAAACATTTTGATAAGGTTAAAATGTCTCATTTCAATTTCATTTTTCAGACTAATGTAATATAGTAGTTAGTAAAATATGTAAAAATGATAAAGTCAAAACAAAGTGTTTCAACCTTATTGAAATGTTGTTTTGATCATTTCCTTTCACACATTGTAGCACAAATGGTAGATATCCACAAAATATTTTGATTTTTTTCTAATCATTATTTTTTGATAGAAAACTGTTCCACTGGAAAAAATTCAACAAGCTTCATTCCTCGCTTAAGGAGGCAGGCAAGAATAACTGAACATTTTGCAGATAAAGAGAAAAGAGAAGTTAGTACATAAGATCATAATAGCAGAGTTTGGAACTGATGAAGGGGTCATTCCCATGGCAGACCTAAGTCTCATCTACACTGCATTTCATGCTTAATATCTTTTCTATTCTGTCTGATAATACTAACCACTTAACCACACACACTTTCCACCTAGAGACTGGAAGACATCCCAGCAATTCTGATGCACAACATTTTAATATTGTCTAATAAATAAATTCTTTAAGAAGAATACAAGAATGGCCATGCTGCGTCAGGCCAAAAGTCCATTTAGCTAGCATCCTGTCTGACAGTGGCCAGTACCAGATGTTTCAGAGCGAATCAACAAAACGTCCAATCCCAGTTTCTGATAGCCAGAGATTTAGACTATGTCTACCTTAGCAAGCTTAGTTCAGACTTCCTTAGTCCAAACTAAGCTGTTCCAGGTTAGTTCTGACTAACTGCGGCTTCTTAGTTTGAAATAGCCACGTTTTTAGTTCAAACTAAAAAATTGGTTTGAACTAAAAAAGTATGGCTAGTTCAAACTAAAAACCCTGGTTAGTTCAAACTAACTGCTTAGTTCAAATTTTTTAAGTTCAAACTGAGACATCTACATTGCCCTAGTTCAAACTAAAGTTTGAACTGACCACTAAGTTCGAACTAACCATTTGAACTAAGCAAAATTTTTTAGTGCAAACTAGCCAAAGGCTAGTGTAGAGACGGACCAGATTAGTCTGGACTAAGCCTCCTTAATCTAGACTAATTTGGCATTGTAGACATAGCCTTAGAGACTCCCTTACATCACGATTTCCACCCCAACAAGCAAGAGCACAGAGATATGTCCCTGACAATCCTTGCTAACAGACATTGATAGACTTGTCCTCCATGAACTAATGGCATTCTTTATTGAATCCAGTTATTGTTTTGGCCTACACAATATCCCTTGAAACCAGTTCCACAGGTTGACTGCTTTGTGTAGAAAAAGTTCTGCCTATTATTTTCTTCAGATGACCTCTTGTCAAATGTGCTGCCTATTGTTTTCTTCAGATGACTTCTAGTTCTTGTTTGATATGAAGCAGAAAATGTTTACTTTCTTTGCATCAGTCATGAGATGATAAGACCTTTATCATATCCCCATGAGTCCTTTCTAATTCACTAGTAGCGTATTTCTCATGCCTATTGGATCTGCATGAGGATATGGATGAGGATGACTTCTTTTGCTCACATGGTAGAGCTGTGTGCTTTGGTGTTGAAGAGCCTGGGATCAAAACCTGCTTATGATATCCCATATGATGGGTCCTTGTGGCTGAACAGGATGGAAATTCTGTTTTTCCAATTTTCTTTTTTTTAAAAATCTGGTTTAATTAATTCTCATATTGATAAACCATCCTTTAAAATAGGTTTTACAAACAATAGGTACCTCATAATGCCTTGAAAAGTGAAGATAAAAATATAGCCACTAGCTACCGTTTCTATGACTTTAAGCTTCCTTGCTGATCATCATGGCTACAGTGTACATATGTATTACTACGGACACTACATAATATGTTCTCTCCATGAGTTCCATAAGAAAATCAACATAACATGTATCAGAAAGGTACCAACTGAAAAAGGGGGTGCTTGGTTTTGTAGGAGTCTAGTTTGCATTGGTGCTGTGCTTGCCAGTGATCTGACATGTCATTTTGACAATGGACTGATAGATTAAAATAGCCACACATTTTTGATACAGCAAAATACAATGCAGTAATTTGATATACCAGAGCTAAGGCACTAGGAACTGAATACCAGGTACAATGGGAAGAGCGAATTTCTTTCTCCCTTGAATGGGAACTACATATACAAGTTCACCAGTAATTTTCACACACTTTCCATTTCTGTAGAGTTGAAAGCTGATGACGAACTAGATAATTAGTACTGCTGACTAGAAGCATCACTGGTGCTAGGCTTACAAGCCCTGAGTCCAACAGCCTGAGCCCCGGGTCTCTTTCAGGGCCAGCAGTGCTCCTTCTGCTGACATGAATATAGTACATGAGTCAATGGATCAAGCTGGTATCTAAAAAAAGTAGGTATATATTAACACTGGTTTTGCAGTGTGTGTGTGTGTGTGAGAGAGAGAGAGAGAGAGAGAGAGAGAGAGAGAGAGAAAGAGAGACAATGAAGCAATTTAACATGCCATAGTTATAGTGCTACAGTGTACATATACCTACCTATTTTAGGATTTTATACTGACTCTCATTACACAGTATCCAAGCATCTTGCATGTAAAATCATTTGCAATTGTGAAGTCCAAAGTGGACTTCATGGAGTCACTTTTTTCTTCTGAGCAGCAAAATTCTGCTGAGATCTTTTTAACTTTTTTTGAGTGGTATGCAAGAACCATAGGAGTTGTTAGGGATTTGGAAATGGTGTTTGAATTTTGAGGTTCTCTTGTGGTAGGAAGACTTTTCCTAAAGATAGCTGCATTTCCTAAAGATGGTCAGACTTTGGATTCAGCTGACCTCTGAAAGACTGTTCCATAGCCAGGTGCCAGTAAAAGACTATACTTTTCCTCCAGTTCTCACATGCTTCATTCCAGGCTTTGTGATCTGTATTGTGCCAGAGGAGCACAGCTATTGTAGTGGTTCAGAGATTGAAATTCAATCTTTGTTGTAGTGGAGCATTTAGCCATTAATTAAAAACAAAACTTCAAAGTAAAATTGTTTAACTCCTAGTGTTCTAAAATATTGTATATTAAACTGCTTCATGATAACATATATACACATTATAAAAATAACATTAGCCACCATGTCTATTTTTTGGCAGATACCATCCCCACACAATGGCCCTCCTGCATTATGTTTGCACCAAGGTAAAGTCTAATTTTCTGTTGCTGTGCATCTTGTGTATTCATTTATAGATCACAAAGATAGTGTTTTACACTGACATTGCAGAGACAAGTGAAATTAAAACTCTCAGGACCAGACTTACATTTACACTCAGGTTCCTGTTTTGCTTAAACTGACTTCAAATCACATTTAAAACAAGTTCAAAGCTCCCTCCGCTGCTAGCGCCGTGTGAAAGGGCCTTAATATATATGAATGAGAATCAGGCCCTCTCTCTGCTTATAGAGTAAGAATTTGTGCATAAGCATCTTATCTCTGCCCACCTTATCCCATTACCATTATCATTAGGAATGTCGCTGCCTCAGGGAAAGACCTGGGGCACGGGCACGGGCACGGGCACAGGCTCCGCTCCCTGGCCACAATCCAGTGCCTGGGCCTGATCCAGCATCAGGCCCCTGTCACCGCCAGCCTGGCCCAAGATCCCTAGCCAACGATAGGGCTGGGAGAGGCAGGCACTGCTGTGGGCGCCCTGGCCCTGGATCCCAGGTCGGGGATGGGGCCGGGAGAGGTGGGTGCCACCATGGACACCCTGGCCCCGGATCCCTGCTTGGGGACTTGGCTGGGAAAGGCAGGGACCAGCCCAGGCACTTGGGGCACTGGCATCAGGACTTGGCGTGCATGACCCATGTGCCAGGCATTAGCGACACCTCTGATTATCATATACTATTATCCCTTTTCAGATTCTCCTGTGGGTCAGAGACTACCCAACATACTCTAATTACAAAGTAAATCTTATTAAATAAAGATAGTTCATTATGTATTTCTTTATAGTTTTTAACAATAAAATTCCCATACATAGGTGTTGACTAAGTATTTGCTTATTCAGAATTACAAAATCAAAATGCACATCAGTGTTTTGCAGACACAATCTTGACATACCAGGTACAGAAAGCAGGAATATATGGCTGGACCTATCTGTGCTAGTTACTGACACTGTAGAAAAGTTAATATAACCATATTAAACATCCACTTATCTAAACTATGATGTTAAAAACTTTGAATGGTCTGGGATTAGGATAATTTGCAATTTGAGGAAACATGTTAGATTGCAGTGTAACATAACGATCCAATTCCTTATGATTAACTTCAACAGCAAAGTAATCACAGAACAATCATGTATCCATCTTTTAGCTTCATACATAATATGTATTTTCAATTAGGCAAAATTATAAGAGTTTTAATGCTATGACCAATACTGGCCATACAACTAATTAAACAGAGGAATCAGAAGGTAAAAACCTAAGATTTTAAAGAAAAGTCTGTGGGGCCACATGTTAGTGAGGGAGTAGCTTAAGGCCACATCTACAAATACAGCATGTATGGCGAAGACACTGTTTGCCAACAGGAGAGAATTCTCCCATCAGCATAAAAGGACTACTCCCATGAGTGCATAAGCTATGCACACTAGCGCTTATGTTAGTGTATCTTATTTCACTCAGGGGGTGGAATATTCACACCCCTGAATGACATAAATTCTGCTGACATAAGTAGTAGTGTCAACATGACCTAGGGCTGACTCATCACTTTGCACTAGACAAGTATGTCCATGGAGACACATTGAAGGGATAATTGGTTAAGGACTGGAGGGTCAACCAGTTAACAAGATGATTCAGCCTGTCAGCTGAGAAAAGTTAAAAAGAGAGACCAAAGGACAGAGGAGGGAAGATGACAAAGGAAGGCAGAGAAGCTTAGATTCTCAGGTAGGTGTACTCTTGCCCCTTGTGTCTAGGTTGAAGAAAAAAGCCTTATGCTGCTGGGATCCAAGTACTTGTATAGCACATTGTAAACAAAGAATTTAGTAATCTCCAGCGGGGTAGTCGTGTTAGTCTGCGTATAGCAAAAATAGCAAGTCTCCTGTGGCACCTTATAGACTACCAGATTTCTTCTGGCATAAGCCTTCGTGGGCTCCAACCAACTTTGTCAGATTACATCTGGTACCAAAGCACTTAGTGGTCAACTTGCCACTGCTGAGCTTGAGGACTGTTGGTACAGAGGAATCCAAACTGGGGAATCCTGCTTAATGATAAGTCAAATGAACTGCTTGGAGCTATAATAAAGGATAAGATCCCATACTTTCAAGTACCGGATAATAAAGCAAGGCAAGGAAAAATAAACTTAGCTTATTTTTATTATCCAATTTTATTACACGTCAGTTTATAACACACCACTATTGCCCCATGTTCTCAACTTCAACCTGCTTCAGACATAATTCCATTGACTAAAAGACTCTCTTAGCCACAAGAGAAACTCAGACTGCTTTAGCCACCTCTGCTGACAAAACCTTGACTAAATGAATAACAAATATAAGCAAAGGAATCAATGGTTGTCAGATTTTGCTGTGTGTGGTCTTTGAATCTAAACAGTCCAACTTCACAACAGTTTAGGGTATGGCTACACTACGGAGTTCTGGCAGCAAAAGTTTTGCTGATAAACAGCCACTGCTATAACTATAGTGATGGCTGGTGTAAACACAGTCATCCTTGTGTCAGTGGACTGTGTCTTCACTAAGACCACCTCCACCGACAAACAAGACAGGCTCCCTGGTGCCACCGCTCCCCTTGCTGGGGTCCTGGCACTGCAACTCTGTGCTTCCTGGGGTCCTGGGCACAGGATGACTGCAGCCCTGGACCCACTCCCAGCCCAAGCACCCCTGCCATCACAGGGTAAGAGGAGCCAAAAACAGAGCTTTCAGGCTGGCAGTGGTCAGTACAGAGGTGTCGCTGGCACAGGGACGGACCCGGGGCACGGGCCCAGGCCCTGCCCCCTGGCTGGGGACAGGGCCAGAAGCTGCTGTGCCGCCACAGGCTGCCGGGCCCTGCATCCCTGGCCAGGGACGGAGCCGGAAGCAGCCACAGGCGGCTGGGCCCTGGATTTCCTGCTGCGGCTGTGGGCGGCCAGGCCCCAGATCCCTGGCCAGGAATGGGGCTTGAAGAGGCTGGGGACTGGGATGGAAGTGGCCACAGGCGGCCAGGCCCCGGATCCCCGGCTGGGGACAGGGCCACCACGGCTGCCAGCGGCTGCGCCCTGGATCTCTGGCCTGATTGGGCCAGAGATCTGGGGCACTGGCGCTGCGATTCGGGGCACGTGCCCCGGGTGCCCAGTGCCAGCGACGCCTCTGGGTCAGTGGCTGCCATGCTCTGGAGACCCTTGGAGCACAGCAGCCTCACGACTGCTGCTGCTACTGGCTCCCCTCACCCTGATCACCAGCTGAGCAGGGCAAGGGGAGCCGGCAGCTGCAGCTTTCAAACTGACAGTGGTCCCAAGGCTGCCGTAGTCTGAGGGTTTCCAGAGCACAGCAGCCTTGGGACTAGCCATAGCAGGAGCACCAGTGCTACCCCCAATGACTCCCCTCACTTGCTCACAGACTGAGCATGGCAAGGGGAACTGGTGGTAGTGACTCTCAGTCTTGGGAGACCCTCCGAGCGCACAGCCTTGGGACTGCTGTTGCCCCCCAGCACCACCTGCCCAGCTCAATCAGGGAGCAGTGTGAGGAAAACTGGGGCAGCAGCACTAGGAATCGGAGCACTCCGAATCCCAGCACTGCTGCTGTCAGCAGCTCCTCCTGCCCTGCTCAGTCCCTGGGCACGGCAAGGGGAGCCGGTGGTGGGGAGTCAGTCACCAGGGCCCACTAGAGGAGCATTGTGGAGGGGCAGCAACCAGGGCTCCACAGACCCCAGCAGTGTGGTGTGGCAGTCGCTAGGACTTAGAATCATAGAATCACAGGGTTGGAAGGGACCTCATGAGATCATCTAGTCCAACCCCCTGCCAGAGGCAGGGCCACTCCCACTAAATCGTCCCAGTCATGTTTTTGTCCAGCTGGGCCTTAAACACCTCCAAAGATGGAGATTCCACCACCTCCCTTGGCAGCTCATTCCAAGGCTTCACCACTTGCCTAGTAAAAAAGTTTTTCCTAATATCCAGCCTCGACCTCCCTAACTGTAACTTGAGACCATTGCTCCTCATTCTGTCCTCCGTTACTACCGAGAATAGTCGAGCTCCATCCTCCTTGGAGCATCCCTTCAAGTAGCTGAAGGTTGCTATCAAATCCCCCCTCAATCTTCTCTTCTGCAGACTAATTAAGCCTAATGCTTTCAGTCTTTCCTCATAGGGCTTGTGCTCCAGCCCTTTAATCATTTTGGTTGCCCTCCACTGAACTCTCTCTAGCATGTCCCTGTCATTTTTGTAGTGTGGAGCCCAAAACTGAACACAGTATTCTAGATGTGGCCTCACCAGTGCAGAATAGGGGGGAATGATCACATCCCTTGAGCTGCTGGGAATACTTCTTTTGATGCAGCGCAGTATGCCACTGGTTTTTTTGGCCGCAAAAGCACACTGCTGACTCATATCCAGCTTCCTATCCACCATGACCCCCAGGTCCTTTTCTATAGTGCTGCTACTTAGCTGAATGTTCCCCAGCCTGTAGCAGTGCATGGGGTTTTTCCGTCCCAAGTGCAGGATTTTACACTTGTCCGTATTGAACCTCATAAGATTTCTATTGGCCCACTGTTTTAATTTATCTAGGTCTCCCTGAATCCTGTCCTTGCCCTCCAGTGTGTCTACTGTTCCCCCCAGCTTGGTGTCATCTGCAAACTTACTGAGAGTGCAGTTTATTCCATCATCCAGATCATTGATGAAAATGTTGAACAGAACTGGCCCCAGGACCGACCCCGGGGCACACCACTCGTTACTGGTTGCCAGCTAGACATGGAACCATTGATTGCTACATGTTGAAACCGTTGATCTAGCCAGTTTTCTATCCACCCTATAGTCCACCTATCCAACCCATACTTTCTTAATTTGCCAATGAGAATGCTGTGGGGAACTGTATCAAAAGCCTTGCTAAAATCAAGGTATATCACATCAACGGTTCTTCCTGCATCCAGAAAACCAGTCATGTGATCATAGAAGGAAAGGAGATTGGTCAGGCATGATTTACCCTTGGTGAATCCATGCTGACTGTTCCTGATCACTTTATTTTCCTCTAAGTGTTTTAGGATGGATTCTTTGAGAACGGGCACCATAATTTTTCCAGGGATTGAGGTGAGGCTGACAGGTCTGTAATTCCCCAGATCCTCCTTTTCCCCTTTTTTGAAAATAAGCAAATATAGTACTTTTTCCAATCCTCTGGCACCTCCCCTGTTCTCCATGAATTTTGAAAGATAACGGCCAGTGGTGCTGCTATCTCATCAGCCAATTCCCTTAGCACCTCGTCTGGCCCCATGGACTTGTGCACATCCTGCTTCCTTAAGTAGTCCCTAGCCTGACCTTCCATCACCAAGGGCCTCTTTTCTTCTCTCCAATCTGCCATACCCATGGTAGTGGGCTGGGAGCTGACCCTGCCTGTGAAAACTGAAGCAAAAAATGCATTGAGCGCTTCAGCTTTTCCCTCATCCTCTGTCACAAGGATGCCTGCCCCATTCAGCAAGGGACCTACACCATCCCTGATCCTCTTCTTTTTATTAACATACTTATAGAACCCCTTCCTGTTATCCTTTACATCCCTCGCTAGCCGCAACTCCATTTGTCCTTTGTCCTTTCTGATTTTATCCCTGCAGTCCCTAGCAATATCTTTATATGCCTCCTTAGTCATCTGGCCAAGCTTCCACTTCCTGTAAGCTTCCTTTTTATATTTAAGCTCAGAGCAGAGTTCTCTGCAAAGCCATTCTGGGTGCCTTACATGTTTGCTGTTCTTTCTCCTAATTGGAATGGCAACTTCCTGTGCCCTTAGCAGGGTTTCTTTGGATGCCTTTCCCCTTCAGATTAGTTTCCCAAGGGATCCTGCCCATCAGTTGCCTGAGGGAGCCAAAATCTGCTTTTTTGAAGTCCAGGGTTTGTGTTTTGCTTCTTTCCTTCCTTCCTTTAATCAGCATCCTGAACTCAACCATGTCATGGTCACTACTGCCTCGCTTGCCATTTACCTCTACCTCCCTGATCAATTCTTCCCTGTTTGTGAGCAGCAAGTCGAGAGGTGCAAGGCCCCTAGTTGGTTCCTCAAGCATTTGTGCCAGAAAGTTGTCCCCAACACTCTCTAAAAACTTCCTGGATTGCCCATGCACTGCTGTATTGCCCTCCCAGCAGATGTCAGGATAATTGAAGTCCCCCATGAGCACCAGGGCCTGTGATCTAGAATCTCCCGCTAGTTGTCCATAGAACACCTCATCCACCTCCTGCTTCTGGTCTGGTGGTCTATAGCAGACCCCCACCACAACATCCCCCTTGTTGCTTTCCCCTCTCAATGTAACCCACAGACTTTCTACTGGCACGCTTCCACTTCCATAATGGAGCTCTGAGCAGTCATAGAGCTCCTTTACATATAGTGCTACTCCTCCCCCTCTTCTTCCCTGCCTGTCTTTCCTGAACAGTTTATACCCATCCATGGCAGAGCTCCAGTCATGCAGACTATCCCACCACGTCTCCGTTATTCCAATGATATCATAGTTCCTGTCTGTGCTAGTACTACCAATTCTTCCTGCTTATTTCCCAGGCTCCTCGCATTTGTGTATAGACACCTAAGATACCAGGCTGATTTCCCTACTTTGTCATTTTGATTTTCAATTCTATTACATATACCTCCTTGCATTTTTTCTTGGAGTTGTCCTCCCCCACTCTCCTCACATATGGGGGCTTTAGTTGAACACTTAAGACAATTATTTGTTCCCCCGCCCATGTTTCAACTACTTTCTCTTTTATTCCTGGTGTTACAGTCCCAGCACCCCTCAAGTTCCGTCTTTTCCCCCAGATCTCCCACATTGTCACTTACCTGCGGGCTTTGGCGTCCTTCCCCCTTTGAACCTAGTTTAAAGCCCTCCTCACTAGGTCAGCCAGTCTGTGCCCAAAATGCTCTTCCCCTTCCTGGACAGATGAAGGCCATCTCTGCCTATCAATCCTTCTTCCTGAAACAGTACTCCATGGTCAAGGAAGCCAAATCCCTCCTGACCATACCATCTTCGCAGCCAGGCATTCACCTTTAGGATGCATCTGTCTCTCCTCAGGCCTCTAGCCTTGACCAGAAGGATCGAGGAGAACTTGTCAGTCCCTGGTGGTGGATACTCAGAGCAGTGATGTTGACAAGTACACTTACTGTTAGAGCAGTGAAACTGTTAGAGCAGAGAAATTTCTAGATATAACTGCTCCCCCCTGCTCTAGGGGGGGCAGAGTATCCATGCTGAACTCTGCTCCCTTAACTTTGCTAACAAAAGCCCCATGCCATTCAATTTTAGGTGGTTTTATTTTGTTGGCAAAACGGGACATTCTTCTTGGCAAAGAGAGGAGTCTTGTGCAGTGGTTTTCAAACTAAGGGTTGGGATCCAGTACTGGGTCACGGCACCACCTGCTGCCATCACCAAAAGACTGGTCTGCCTTGTGTAAAGGTGTCATTGTTGGGTCACGGGCAGAAATGATTTTTTTTTCAACTGGGTCCTGAGGAAAAAAAAGTTTGAAAACTGCTAGTCTGGTGTGCGCGCTAAGACTGTTTTGCAGACAAAAGCTGACTTTGTTGACAATATCTTCTAGTGTAGACAAGGCCTTAGGGATTACAGCATTTGTTCCTCTGGTTGCATTCCACATGACAATGAGCCAACCAACAATGGTGTGGATAGGTTATTGTTTGGATGTTAGAGGTGGAGGGGAGTAGAACAATGGATGACTGACATGACGCTATCTTGAATTTCAGTGTGTAGGTAACAGAAGTCTCAGAAGACCAATACTTGGGTAGCTCTTTGGAAGAGGTGAAACATAAAATTAAGAAAGAAGCATTGCTTTCCTTAAAAAAAACCCCAAAAAGCTGCCTCAGCCAGTGCCTTCTTTGAAAAAACAAAACAAAACAGTTCAGAATAGTGGGAAAGAGCTTTAAAGGTGAGGTTGTCTCACACACACTCTGTGTGTCTACATTGGAGGCTTAAGTCGACTTAAGTTACTACAGGGCTATATTTAGAATTTATTATTTTCACATTAGCATTTGCTTAAGTCAACTTAATAACTCCTGCCCTGGAAGTTGATTTAAGCTTATAAATTGACTTTACAGAGCAGGAAGGGTTGGGCCCTGCCCCACTCCCCAACCTGGGTGCTAATTGGGTTCCAGGGCCTGATCAAGCCCCAGCCACCACCAGCAAGTAACTAAGAGTCTGATTAGGCTCCCAGCCCATTGCCACTGGTGGCAGGGGGGCTGGGAGCCGGCTCCTGCTGTGAGTGGCAAGCAGTGCAGAGCCAAATCCACCCCTGAGTCGCTTGCCTCAAGCTGCTTGGAGCCGAATCTGGCCCCAAGCCACTTGCCCACGCTGGCAGGTGGCTCAGCAGCCTGGTTTATTTCACAGAATACTCCTGATCTATCTCCCTGGTGGTAGCCTTTGTGAAATCAGGAGTAGCCTGTGAAATTGACCATGCTGTTGAGCCACCTGCTGGTGGCAGCAAGTGGCTCAGGGCTGGATCAGGCTCTGAGCCCCCTGCTGCCTCTGGCAAGCGGCCCAATCCGACCCCAAGCCCCTTTCTGCAAGGGGTAGGGGGGGTCAGGGCCAGATTCTGCCACCACCGGCAAGCAGCTCAGGCAAGGGGCTCAGACTCAGAACCAGACCGGGCTCCCAGCCCCCTGCCACAGGCAGCAAGAGCCAGCCCCAAGCCCCCACTGCCTGCAGCAAGGGGCTGGGAGCTGGAATGGGCTGTGTGCCCCTTGCTGCCAACATTAGGAGCTGGCTCCCAGCCCCCACCACCTGTGGCAAGGGGCTGGGAGCAGGATTGCACTCTGCTTCCCTTGCTGCAGCCAGCAGGAGCTGGCTCCCAGTCCCCACCACTTGTGGCAGGAGCTGTCACTGGCCCTCTGCCACCTGTCATTTGTGGCAAGGGGCTCGGGGCCGGATCCGGCTTCCAGCTGCCTGACAGAAGCAGCAGCAGTCAGATCAGGCCCCCAGGGCTGGATCAGGGCCCCAGAGCCGGGTCGTGTCCTGGGGGGGGGGGCAAGCCCAGGCCTAGGGTATGTCTACTAGTGTAGACATACACTTAAGTAGACTTCAGAAGGTTGACTTAAAGTCGACCTTGTGAAGTCATCTTAAAATAGCCCCCCAGTGTGGACATAGCCACTAAGGCCAACAAAGCCTGTGTACAACACATGGGAAGGGCAGCATGAATAAAGAAATGTGTGTGTGTGCACACACACATGCACATAGAGGGTTGGTTTGTTTTTGTGGTTAAACGGGATTGTGGATTTCCAGCTCTGACCCCTTGCCTCTATAGCCTCAGTGCTGAACTACACAAGTGAACCTTTATGTCCAGCTGGTCTCATGAATCCTGGAACTAGGTGCTTGTAGCTCAGATTCAGATTGAGCACAGACAGGAAGCTTGTCTTGCTGGCTTGTTGCACTTAGCACACAATTATTTATAAGTACTTGCCTCAATGGTAACTATGGATTTTGAGGCAGAGAATTTTATGCACTAGAGATCTGTTATTTCAGAGGTAACCTGAGAAAAGCTGGTTACATATTAGAAATTTCTAGCAAGGAACATATTTTACATTATGAGTTTCCAGCATTCAGTCACTTATTTGTTTCACCAGAGATAAAACTGGCTTGTGGTAATTTCTCATCTGTAACTTTAGTGGATGACCTACATTATTCATTATTATTGTCTGACTTATGCATTTACAAAACAAATATGGGAGACCATTAAGAGAAATGATATCTGACATAAACGATGTTCTAAAAGAAAGCAATGTAGATACACAGACAGTAAATTCACTTTAATTTTTACGGTAAGTTAATGGAACTAGTCTGCTTACAATATAATGCAGCTTTGGGTGAAATCAGTCAAAGAAGATACATAACTATCCCACCAGAATGTTAGAAAAGGAAAACAAATTAACAGTTAGTAACAACCATAGCAAGTCACACATTCTGCAGTCACTGACAATTTGGATACCACTGGACCAGACAGTCTTATAAATCTTTCACTTTTTTAGAAAGAGCTCACATGTTCTCACTTACTATATTAACAGGAGTATTTAATGTTGCATATAATTTAGATCCTCATTTCCAAATAGTACTATCCATTTTATATCAGGTGGAATCTATGGTTGAATTCCATTTGTACATTCTGCTGTCAAATTACTTATGGCTGCAAATAAAGATGATTTTGAGGATACTGTCTCTATAGAAACTGATGATAAAGGAAATCCCCTGCTTCCTTATCTCACCATCAGAAGCTAAGAAGACCATAATCTCCTCATTAGCTGGTAGATGCTAGTGTATTTTGCATATAAATATTTTTCCTCTCTCTTCCAAGACTTCTTAAAATTTACATTTGACAATATTTCTTGGATAGACAGCATTCATCAGCATCATATAAGGTTTTTGGTTTGTCCGTTGTACTAATTCTTTTTCTCATGCAAAAAAGAAAATATTCTGACAAAAATGTTGTGCTAATACAAATAACAAAAACACACATGAAGAACATCCTTGGTTATCATCTTTTTTAAAGTTTAACAATCACATTCTCTTTTCTACATAATAGTTAATGTTTGAACTATTATGAATACAAAGGAGGATGAATTCAAAACCGTACCTTAGGTGGTATTGCTGTTTATTATTTGTAACATAGTAGCCAGAGTCTCCAACTAAACTCCAGGCCCTACTGTGCCAGGCACTATACATACAAATATTACCAGACAATCTGCTCCCTTAAGAACTTATTATTTAAATGAACAGGCGGTAGAGATAACTGAGGCACAATGAGACAAAGTAACTTGCCCGAAGTCAGAGTGGTAGCATCAGAGCCTGGACTAGAACTAGAAAGTTGGTCCAATGCTTATACAGTACATCATGTCACATAGATGCTCTGCTGGTTGGCCTCATTATCTCCCTCATCTCATCTACGGGGATGAATATGATCCACTGGGATGCTAGACAAGAGAAGTCTTGTAATTTTCACTAATCTTTTTGCTGAGGCAATTGGTATGGCGTTCTTTTTGTATGCACAATTTTTGCACTTATGCACTGGAGAGTCAAAAATAAATTCATAGATGCCCTGACTGAAATCCCATTGAAGTCAATTGTTAGACTCCAGTTCGCATAAAAGAGCTTTTGATTTGGTGCTGAGAATGCAGACTAGTTTTGAACAGGTCTGCTAAGTGAATCAGGGGCAGGAAAAAACCAACCAGCTATACTTTAAGTATTGTTATGGCAACAGATTGATGGCCACATTAAAGTTTATTTGCAAGATGCTTGTTTGACTGTATATAATTTAAAACTCAGTTAAACAGTGTGGTGGGTCATTGTAGTAATGTGAAGGTAAAGGTGGCAGAAAGCTAACTTTTACTACCAAATTTTGTTGTTTCAATCTGAGTAGTAATCTAGATGTGTTCAGAACTTTGTGAATATGACCGTAAGGCTATCATACAAAACATCCTTCTTGTAGGTTTGCCAGGCATTCTTGATAAGATGCTCAACAAGGAGAAATTATGTTGCTGCTGATCTGTGCTCAGATTTGGCCCAGAGGGGCATGTGTAAGAAAACTTATAGTTCTAATATGACTGGGTTGACTAATATTGGGACAAAATATGCACCTTGCCAGATTTTATTCTTAGGGGGAGAGTTGGAGACTAAATGAAGTGGTGTATTAATCTTCAGGAGACTTTTGTGAGTGAATGGAAGCTGATTGCAAGTTCCATTTCAAGCCACACTGACTTTTCATAATCAACATACACTCCTTACTTACTACTGTTAAATACTGAAAGAGTAAGAAATTCAATGAAGATGGAATTTGATGTCCAAGTCAATAAGAGAGGATTGATGAGCAATGAAAAAGGTATTCACCTCCTTTCATCAGGCTGTTGTCGTGGTATTAACAAGACAGTTTAGAGTCACCTCATTTAGTGTTACAGACTGATTTAATCAGATTGACTTTCATTTCTAAAATACTTAGATCAATAAAATTAAACCAATACCAATCCATCACCTCCTCTCAAGTTCCCTATGTTGTAGCATTGTAAAGACCCTTTTAATAGTTTGTTATAAGTCTATGTCAGCTGTATGAGACAGTTAATCATTGAAGCACTATCAGTTAAAAAAAACTAATTTTCTGGAAAGCTTGTCTACCCTTTCCAGGATATAAAATACCTACAGCCACTACATTTTGTGATTTCTATGCTTTTTGAACAGTTCCATCACTTATATACAGGAATTTTATTTTCCTGCTGGACCAGCTGATTGGCTACAGAAAACAATGTCATATACTGCCTTCCCAAAATCTAGTTTGCTGTCTTGGGGTGTCTGTGCTCTACCAGTTATTAAAAGACTTGCTGAAACTCATGCCTCCCCATCTGCTTCATGATTGCCATAGTACTACATTGAAAAAAAAACATGTTTTGGACTCTGAGAAAGCTGGCATGACAGGCACATTTATGTTAGTAACTGCTTCCTGGACTTGTAAATATTCTTCTAAGTTAGGAATAAACAGGATAAAAATCAATGGATCCATTAATAGTATAGCTTCCTCCCCTCAAAAGAAAAGGTTTGTGTAGAGAGGGTGAGGGATGAAAAGTGGTACTATGCAACAAGATTTGTCAGAGGATGAGGTTCTACAGGAGATGGAATAAGAGGTGTGGTGGTATTTTCCCCCTCTCTTTTTCAGTGGGAACTGTGCTTAGTACTATATTAGGTTCCAAATACAAACGTAACAAGTGCAGTGGGCCGGCTGCCCTTCAAAAACCTGAATCTTAATACTTGTCTATTTTTAATGAAAGGAGGTTTTAGCAAAGAAAGGTATAATATGATCAAATGGCTGGAAGCTGACATTAAGACAAATTCAGACTGAAAATAAATGTTTAATAGCGAAAACGGTTGACCATTCAAACATTTGACCAAGGGTCACAATGAATTCTCCGTCACTGACAATTATTAAATCAAAATAGGATATTTTTTCTAAAAAATATGCTCTAGGAATTATTTTGTGGAATTTCTATGACTGTGTTATACAAGAGCTCAAACCATATGTTCACAATGTCCTGTCTAGCCTTGAAATCTGTGAATCTATGAAAGGGAGGAAGAGAGAGACATCTCAGTTTTTGTCTATTAGGAATTAATCAAAGTTTTATAAAAATAATGAACCAAATCATTTTATATTTTTCTGAGGTCTGACAGAATGTTCATTCCAGATATATAATTTTGTTCTTATTTTACCCATTTGAGGGCTTAAACATAGAATTACTTCAAGCTCTCTTACTGCAGTCTCTGGAGAAAAGACAGTTCTATACTATATATGACCCTTTATGATCCTATGCTATACATGACCCTTTATGAGAATCAGCATAGTAGAATTACAGTAAGCAACAATCCATACCTATGCCATGTGAATAGGTTATATAATAACTAAAAGCTTTATTTTTATGTAGGCATCCAGTAACAACTCCATACCATGGCACTCAGACTATACACCACAACCTCAATTATTTTCCCCAGCAACACCAGCATTCCATCACTTTTGTCCTTCTGCCAAGTTGCTGCTACCAAATGACCCTTTATCAACATTACCAACTACTACACCAAACATACACAGCTACTAGGATAGGGAGGAATAAGGGAGTAAAGAGAAGCATGGGGAAGGGACAGGTGGAGGAGACAAAGTTAAGGGTGAAGATGTTCTATAGATTTGGTATTGGGAAGGTATGTCTCAGTGGGTGGAGAACAAGTCAGAAGACAGCTTCTACACATTTGTATCAGGTATGTTCTATATGCAGCAAATTTAAATGCTTCAAAATGAAGATTTTTATGCATTAGTGAGTAGTTCGATAACATGCTGCTGTTGCATTTATTACTCATGGTCATAAGGCATCTGTTAAAAAGATCTTAATCTATAGTGTTGTTGAAATTATCTCCGAAGAGTTATAAAACCTAAGCATCTTCTAACTAACACTGTTGCCAATGAAATTAAGACAAAAAGCTCATTGAGTTCAATTCACAGATGACCTACACATTGTGTGGTAATTTACATCTGTTCAAAATGAACATAGAGTGGGCATACAGTACTAGTATTCTGGTATGCACTGATGTAAACGACTCTGCAAGATGTAGAACAATGGTAAACTGTACCCCTTGTCTTTGTTTACAAATTGCTAGGATCCAAACCCTTGTAGTGATAAAGAATAAATCCAACTTCAATTTTTAGAATGATGAATAATAAGTGTTTTAGCTTTCCCTCCCTGAAAGCAATATTTACTATTACCAGAAAACATGAATAATGAAAAATGTGTTCATGCAACATGGTAATAATGAGCATTAATACTTTGATAAAAGCACACTTCCAAAGTAAATTTATAGCCACCTAGAAACTCTTGAGTGCATGAATCAAAAAGCCCCTACAGGTCATTTGTTACTGCATGAGTGGCGATGTTAACTATCATCATAAATATATCAGGAATATTTTATAATGATTAACAGTTTTCTGCATGCAAAATAATTGCTAAAATAAATAATGCTGAGCTTTTAATTGAAAGCCAACAAATTCAACAGGAAAATTACTTATGAATGTTTCTGAACGAGTGTGATTTCAGTGATCTCTTTATGGCATCCTGATGTTTTGCTTTTGGAAACTGTTTCAAGGGAGACCAAGGCAGTGATTTAAAACTACAGTACAAAATCTAAATAGAATTGCAGAAATATCAAGGACTTCACAGTGAGTGGACTTTTCATATGTAAAGCTCCACTTACATGACTTAGGCTATCAGGAGCTCAACAGATTCTGCTCCCTGAAGGAAGACAATAGTATCATCAACAAAAGGGCTCTCCATTTCATCAAATAGGATATTGAATTCAGGTGTAAGAATGGTATGGCTGTGGCTAGAAACCCATTTCCATCATAATCTAGGATTGTAAACTGTGATGCAGCAGTTTGAAGGCAGAGTTACAGTGATCATAAATCACCTGAAAAGAAGAATGATGAGCCATTTACTGCCAGAGATTACACAGAGATGAGAATGGGTATTAAATTAAGAACTGAAAAGCTGTGTTATTTCTAATAAGTAGGGATCCACTCCTAAGTGGTCCTGAGCTGCTGTAACATCCTTCATGGTTTCAGGATTTGACTTGAATACTTCAACAAGAGCTGTAGTTGCACAAATCTACCTGGTTCAGGTCTGAAGTGATGAAACTAATATTTATATAACTCTAATATTTGAGTTCACTCATCATTTTGACAAATTGCAAACAACCTTAAAACAAGTTGCAATTCAGGACTGTTTCCTGTTAACAAACTTTCCTACATTCTAAAGACGGAAGATTTTAGGTACATTTATAGTAATGTGGGTAGGAGGAAGAGAAAAGGGCTCAGTGCTCGGTCGAGCCTACAGAGAATGGGGGGCAGGATCCAGGCAGATGGAGGCCTTAACTGTTCTCTGCAGAAACCCTCAATTTAGCTAAAGGAGGCAAGTGCCTCTCATATGCTGGCTACATTAAGCTGTTTAAGCAAATAGCAATTAAGCACACATCCCCTTATTAGTTTCCTGCTCCAAGGGCTTTTATGTAGACAAATTCCAAAAAGTAGCCATGTTAGTCTAGTTCAGCAAAACAAACAAGTAGTCTAGTGGCACTTTTAAAGATTAACAAATTTATTTACCACATGAGTTTTCATGGGAGAAAATCCCACTTCCATCAAATGCTTCAACATGGAGTACATATGAATGGGAGATCATCTGTACTTCTCCATTGTCAAGTATCTGATAAAGTTGGATTTCCTCCCATGAAAATGTGTTTGATAAATAAATTTGTTAATCTTTAGAAGTGCCATTAGTCTCACTAGACTCCTTGTTTCTTTGGCCACAGGAAGAGTGCTTAAGCAACAAGCAGATCAGTACACGTCCACCTGCCCGTGAACCAAGTTGAATTTGAATCCCTTACATTAAGGGAAGTGATAATTGGGTTAAGCAAGCAGCCCACAAAGTTAGACTTGGGCAGAAGGTCACAAGTAGCTAGGCTTATGCCAGATGGGAAAATAGCAGGAATGATTCTGCTAAAATCCTATTGCAATGTATGCCCACAGTTTCCAAGCTTCCACGCAAAAGAGACTAATGAAATAAATAAAGTTAGAGGCAGGCATAATTACATTCACAACAAAGGCTAAAACCTGGTCAAGTATGGTCAAGCCAGGTGCAGGTAAAATGAACAAATATGCACTTGAACATGCATAAATATAAATATGTATATGGCATGGGAGATAAATAGTCATAGGTAATAAAAGTAGGAGCTCACTTCTTGGGTCTCAAGAGACAAAGAGGAATGAGTGGTCTAGATGCTGAACTGAAAAAACTGTTCCTTACCATTCCACCTGATTCTGTCTTTCATCATTTGACCCTACAACAAGTAACAGGGTTGCCAACTGTCTATACATTTCTGGGTAGTCCGTAAAAAGGTATGCAAATTTACTACATTCTTCCATATAAAGAAAAACACCCACATAAATCTCTCCCTCATTCAGAAGAAGGGACACTAGCCTGCTGTAAGAGCTGCAGCATTGCCCCTTTAAGAGCCACTGGAAGGCTAAAAGTGAAACTCGGTGCCGGAGTTGCTCAGGAATTGTTTGTGAAGGCTCCTGCCAGAGCATTTGCCTCTGATGGCTGTATTCTTTCAGGGAGAGTAGCCAGTTTTATTCAGCCACCCTCAGAAAGAGCCGGTGGCCAGGGAAATCTCAGTGGCCTGAGGAGTTTGGGTGCCAGGAGTAGGCTGTTTTTTGTGCTGTCAGTAAAAAGCTCACTGCGTCAGTAAAAAAAGGCCGGTTTGTCAATAAGAACTAAAATGTAAGCTTGGCAACCCTAGATGTTAAAGATATTAGAAAATGATAAGACTTAACAATCAGATATTTTAATTTAGACTTTTTTGGCAGCAAAACATATGATTGAATGGTATCAACTCATTATTATCCTTACCAAAACATAAATGGGCAAACTGTGTTCAAATGAGTTGAACATTTTTACTTCATTCATTACTTAGTGTTTCATATTCTATGTATAAATCATATAAAGAAATCTTTTTCAGAAATTTATGAAAAAGAAAACGGCCTGATCCAAAGCCAATTGAAATCAATGGCAGTTTTTCAAAAAATTGTTTTGGGTAATCACTTTTTTTTTCACTTTTGGCCTTTTCAAATGTTGTATAATAACATAAAACAAATACAAAACAAGAAACTTCAAAACAAAAGTTCTTTTTTTTTCTCTTTTTTTCTTCTAAAACCTAATTTATGAAACACTGAAGAGATTATAGAAAGCATTTTAATTTCAATAGAATCACATAGTGTGACAAAATATGGTTTAGTCAAAATTTCTCCAAGCAATTCTCCTGCTTACCTTGCAGTTTGCACGTTCCACTTACTTCTGTTTTCACATACTTTAATGTTGAGATTACTATATATTCAGTAGGGAGGCCAAACACTTTTACTGAAAGGTGACTGTTTGCCAAAGTGACTAGCGATTTTTGGGTACCTCAGGGAGGCCTGATTTTTAAAAAGTTCTGAAAGCATCCATCCTTTGAAACCCAGGCTCTTTTAAGGTGTGTCTGGTTTGAGCACCTAACATTGCAGACACTCAGATTCATTAGTCATTTTTAAATAATCTATGTTAAAGATCCTATAGAAAAATAGGAAAACATCCTTCTCTCTCTTCATTACAAATTCCTCTGTGTTGTTATTGGACGAGAGTAATTTGCAAAAGGCCTAACCTTGTAAATGATTTGTTCAAAATTCAATCACTCTTTCTTTTTATGCATTGTACAAATAAGTCACTACTCAGGCAGCCAGAGTATTAGTTATGCAGAATAGTTTTCTTAAGTCCTGACTGGGGCAAAGGCATTTTTTCCACAGTATACAAAATCATTCCGGGTAGTGGAGTGGTGGGAGGAAGAAAGGAAAGAGCATATAAGTGAGTCATCAGTGGTTTTTGAATTAATGACTTTTTTTCGTCTCTCATAGATGTCTAGGAGAAAATATATGCTCTATCAATATGGAACTAAATGTCCCTTTTATTAAAAGACAGATGCTTGCCTTATATATGAGTCTCTTCAAACTTATTCTAACAAGTACACAAGAAACTCAGTGAAAGCATTCATGTCAGTTTCTCCACACACAAAAGTGTTTGCAAATGTATCACAGGGCCTAATAGGAAAATAGAGATTTGAAATAAAGATATTCTCCCCAACTGAAGAAAGTCAGAATATTCTAGAAGATCCCAAGATTAACAGGAAACATGTTTTGGAACCAATAGAGCCCAGTGAGTCATCACTGAGGAAAGTAAGTTGTCTGCAGATGGAGGAATAAAGTGGGGAGCCGGGGAAGGGTTGAGATGAGTGACCAAGACACAGGAAGGGGAAAGCAACCAGCCCAAGACTGGGAAGGAATGGCCATGGGTTTCCTATCTCCTTTCCTTCTGGTGTGCTCCCCAGCCCAATCCAAAGCACAAAAGTGTTTGCTCCAGCCCCTTTAAATCTCACTCTAACCTCTGCCCTCCCCATCCTCTGGCATAAATAAATTTGTGCAGGGGCCAAAGCGCCATAATATTTCCATTGCAGGGGTGTTAGCCTTCCTCCCCAGTTCTATCACATCTGCTTGTCTGTGCCTTGTCCATGTGAAGTCTAACCTACTGCATTGCTCTCTATGGGGGCTTCAATTTTAAACCTTTTGGAAGACCAGGGTCAGTCTCTTCATTAAGTGAAGCTTTAGACATGGAGCACTTACCAACAGTCCTCCAAAGGCTGCACATGGGTAGTGGGCTTCCATGTGGAATTAAAACCATAACCAGGTAATGGAATCATGGCAGCACTTCAATGAGGCAGACTCATATGCATGTTGTTTCCATCCTTTTTCTCTAATGTTTTGCAAGTATGTTTAAATTAATACATCTACTGGCTTTCTATAATGTGGTTATCTGGGTATATTCAATCACTGACCTTTTTTGTCCATAAAGGAAGGAACTGCAGGTGCTGAAACCCAGCTAGACTTGCAGCATACTAAGTGACTGATACACACCAAGGGCCCACAGAAAAATCATGAGATTGCATCCAAGAAATGCTTGTGGGAGTGCACTTAGAGACAGCTTTTAATTTTCCAGAGACGTTGAGTTGTCCTTAGGATTCTTTGTCTACCTGTGCATGATCTAATATGCCTCCATAGCAAGATTTTTGCTTTGAGTACTGTTTTGTCGATATAAGTGACTACTACTACATCATCCATCTGGAGGAAGACATGGGAAGCCAGACTTTGACTTTTGAAAGTGAAAAGGACCTTGCAGACTCCGGTGAACTCCAGGATATTGATATGTCATTTCTCCCTCTGTTGGATCTAAGTCCAAACATGTATGTGGATGCCCCAGTATCTCTGGTGGACATTTCTAGCAATTATTTTCTGCTGAGTCCAACAGTGATGAAAGCTTACTTTGAAGGTATAAAACCTCACTTAACTCTGAGGTGAGGGTTAATTCAAATTTATTAGTTTGAATTAACCCAGAGTAGCCATGTTAATTTGAACTAACCATTAGTTGGAATTAATGCCTTTTGACCTGCTTCCTCCCAGGGTGCCTTCCTCTTTCTGTATATTGGATGGGGGCATGGCCCTTCCTGGGGGCTATCTTACCACACCTCCCATAGTGCCCCTCTTCTAATTTGAACTAGCAAGTCCTGTCCATGGACATGATAGTTTAAATTGGTTTTCCTAGTGGGGCCATGTTAGTTTGAAATAACTTAAGTCAAAGTAACCATTATTCATTCAAATTAATTAATTCAAATTAAGTTAATTCAAACTAACTTTCTAAGTGTAGACATAGCTATGAATACCACCCAATCAAGAAGACTGTTATTTGATATCACTCTGTTTTGATCCCTTCAGGCTATGTCTACATTAGGAAAAGTTAGTATCTGTTAATTTGAACTAATAAGTTTGAGTTTAGTTTGAACTAAACTTGAACATATTAGTTCAAATTAACAACGTAGACTAATTCAAACTAATATTATTTTGGATTCTTCCACTTTGTTAATTCAAACTAACTGCCCTTTGTTCAAACTTATTGGGTATGTCCACACGTCTTTTTTATTTCGAAATAACAACGGTTATTTTAAAATAAAAAAGAGTAGGTCCACACGACGTTTCCTCATTTCGAAATGACGGGCTCCATTGTTTTGAAATAAGAGGTGTCCTTTCGGAACACTTGCATAGCACCCTGGGAGGAGGGCCCATCCCTCCTCAGCACCCTAGCCAGGGAACCCTCAGTACCCTGGCCAGGGTACTGAGGAGGGTGGCTCACCCCACACTGAGCTCTGGGGGCTGCAGCCCCCAGTGGGGTGGCTGTAGCCGTGGCGGCTCACCCCGCGCCCAGCTCTGGGGCTGCAGGCCCTGGTGGGGTGAGCTGCTGTGGCTGCATACACCCTGCTGGGGGCTGCAGCCCCCAGAACTGGGTGTCGGGTGAGCTGCAAGGCTCCCCGCCACTGCAGCTGCTCAGCCTGGGGACCTGGTGAGCCAGTGGGACCCGGCTCCCTGTGGCTGCAGCTACTCAGACCCAGGGCGCTGGGGAGCTGGTTCAGATTTGCTCCCCGTAGCTGCAGCTGCTCAGCCCCCGGGTGCTGGGGAGCTGGTGGGACCTGGCTCCCCATGGCTGCTGGGGTGCCCTAGGGCCCCTGCCCCACTGCCCCCAGCAGGAGCAGGGCCCAGGGCAGGGAGATCCCTCCCCTAGGGGCTGTTTTCCCCTGCCTGGCTGTCCAGGGGAGAGCCAGGCAGGAGATTGGGTGGCAACATGTCCCACAGGGGCCATGTTACCATACCTCCCAGGGTGCCCCTCCCCAGCAATTGAAATAGCATGTCCATATGCAGGGCATGCTATTTCGATTGGAGGGGCTTTACTTATTTTGAATTAATTTTTTTTTAATTTGAAATTTGTAGTTTCAGTTTAAGGATTTTATTTCGAAATAAGTCATGTTGAAATGACTTATTTCGAAATAAAACTTTGTGTGTGGACATAGCCATTATGTTTGAACCAAGGATTAATCCTTGTCTATATCATGCTTAGTTCGAACTAACAATTGAACTAAGGGCTTAGTTCGAACTAACCAGCAGGCCTTACTAGTTTGAACTAAGCTTTCATTGGTTCAGATTAAGGAATTTGTCAGTTTGAACTGATGAAAGGCTAGTGTAAACAGGTACTAAGTTAGTTCGAATTAAGCCTCCTTAATTTGAATTTACTTGCAAGTGTAGGCATACCCTTTAGAGCTCTTTTTATTAGCAGGACCTCAAGTCCAGAGGAAATAATCTCCACGTGAAAATAGCTCTTTTGAGGCAAATGTGTTCACAAGCATTGTAAGAACTTCCTAGACTAATAAGCAAACTGTGTTTCTGAGGTATGATCAGGGCCATCCCCTGTTAGGGGTGGGGCCTGGGGCCAATCAGCCTATAGGGGGCCCTCCATCCCTTCCCATGCTGTGGAGCTGTGGTGGGCCAGCCCAGAGGTTGGGCCTTGTGCTCCCACCCCTCCCATGGAACAGCCACTCCGCCACTGGCAACAGGGTGGGCTGGCCCAGAGGTGCAGCAAGAGAGTGGAGCCAGGACTCTAGGATGGCCCACCCCACTCCTGGGCCAACTATTCCACCCTGGGGGTGGAGAAGGCCAGCCCCAGAGGCCATGTTCCTTCTGCACTCCAGCCACTGCCCCATTGCTTTTGGCCTTACACTGAAGGCATCAGGGACTGGGGCAAACAGCATGGCAGTGGGGAGGGCAGCGGAGTGGGAACATGGTTTGAACTGGGATAGTTGCCACCACTGAAGAGTCCTTGGGCTCATTTACAAAAGCTTGAATGGAAACAATGGATGCTAATAATGATTTGGATCAAGACCAAATATCAGGTATTTAAGAAGCATTTCCACAACAGGAATGTAGAACTATGTCCTTTAAAAGAATTGGTTTAAAAACAGAAGACTGTCAGGTTCTATCATAGCAAGGAAGCTTCTGTAGTTATCTGTAATTCCTTATGAGGTGTGAAGTAAAGCATGTTATCAAAATTTAAACACTAAACCTTTCGGTTTTCTTTAGCCTGGTCACTCAACAGATTAAGCCTGATATCCTTTCCAAAGCATTTTTTTCAATTAGAATTGATTTTTTTCTCCTGCTGGGTGGCTATGAATGCTCGCAGTAAGGAAAGCTTTAAAATTGCATCCTTTTATCCATAAAGCAGCTAGAAATACAGTGTGAGCTGTTCTAGACTCCCACACTAATTTTTCAATGACATCATCCAAACTACTGCATCCCCCATGTAACAACACCTGGAATATTGCAGTCAGTTCTGATCACCAAATTATTAGAAATGGTGACTGAGGGAAGTTTAGAGAACAGGAATAAAGTCATCAAGTGGTTTATGAGGAAAAATAAGAAAGTAGCTTTGTGTTTTTTGACTTAGAAACAATTTGGTTAATCAATAAGAATCTCCAAATTGTGATGATGGATTTAACATTTATATTGCACCAGTGCCCACACACCACAATCAAAAGCAAGGGGCCCATGTCCCAGGCACTTACAAGCACATAAAAAAATAAACAAATAAATAAAGAGTTTTTAGCCCAAAGACTTTATAGACAAGACAGAAAAAGCGCGAAGGAATGAGACATGACAAATAAGCAAGCAAATCAGGCAAATCTGTGGAAAATACTAACAATTAAAAGGGATTCTGATAGTGTGCTTCTCCTAGCATCTAGTTCCTCCTGTGAAGAGAGTATTTGCTTCTAAGGCTGGTTGTGTTTCATTGCAGTGTAGAGGTACCCTTAATTCCTACTGTCTTGGAAAAGAGAATGTCCTCTGGAGAACAAAGCCTTCCCAGATGGTTTCAATGAGGGTAGCCCCAGCTTTGTGTAATGTAAATGAATGACTCATGATGAAACAGTGGCATAAACTAATATTATGGGGAATAAACTAAAGAAAAGAAAGAATTTGACTGATTACCAGGCAAATACCTGATATAATACAAAAGAACATAGTGAGTTAAAAGCTTGAAAAAGACTAGCACAAGAACCAAGTTCCCTATAATTGAAGGACAAATGAATTGTGTGTCTCAGTAAAATTAAAAATATACTATCCTGCACAAAAAAAATTATAGATATAGCTGGCAAGCAATTTTTCTGCCAAATGGAGGTTAGTCTGGAACACATATCCCTTCCTTGGTCTTTTTAGGGATCAGTAACAAAGGGGGAGAGTGAATAGGAGCTCGTTTTCAAAATCCAAAGGAGTAGCTTTGTCAGTCTAGTTCAGCAAAACAAACAAAGAGTCTCGCAGAACTTCTAAAAACTAACCACTTTGTTAGTCTTTAAAAGTGTCATGAGACTCCTTGTTTGTTTTGGATTACAGAACTGACCTCCTTTCAGGATTTTCATCACATAGTTCATCAAATCATTTTATATTCCTGAACCATAATGAAGCATTGTAACAAGACACAAATGCCTTAGAATATTTAGGATAGCACACAGAAGATGTCCTAATGTGCAGTGTGATATCCCAAGTACTTACCCTCTTTTGACGGTTGAACTGCCTGCAAAAGGACGATAGTCTCAGTTATGTAAGGATAACTAAGCAAAACAGATAACTGGCTGAGTGCCTTGTTGAGATACATAGTTACAAATAGGTAGCAACTGATGTGTTTGATGGTGGCATTGCAGTAAAAAGCAGAGATATAACAATATAAACAAAGACAAAGAGAAAATTTCTGTGCGAAAGAGGGGAGCTTGTGCAGAAGCAAGGCTTCACAGATGTATCATGGCTTGTGCACAGTGGTATAGGACTTGCTTTCTCATTTCTACATAAGAAAGTTATTTGTTATGTTCATGAATGTGTGTCTCATAGACTTCAAGATCAGAGGGGATCATTATGATCATCCAGTCTAACGTTGTGCACACTGCAGCCCACAGAACCTCACCCACCCACTCCTATAATAGACCTCTAAATATGACTGAGTTATTGAAGTCCTCAAATCATAATTTAATGATTTAAATGTACCAAGAAACTACCAGCAAATGACCTGCACCCCATGCTTCAGAGGAAGGCAAAAACTAAAAATATAATTGGCAACAAAGTAAAAAAGAGTTGATGTGCATACTGTTTGGCCACCTCATTTCAAGACTAGTGTATCTGTACAAATAATACAGCTTACACTTTAAATACATCCAGACTGCATCATTGACTTCACTGTTATTGAAAAGCCAGTGTGCAAAGGCCTGGATGTATCTGCGACCGCTCAGTAAATAAAGTGGGCAACATGGATCTCATCACAGGTGCAACAGTATCCTTTAGCATCTAATTAACTCCTTCCTTTCTCATTGAAGTGCAGACATTTTCAAACCTCTTACTTGAAAAAACAAGACCTGATCAAAATGTTGGATTTAACTAAACTCACCTGGTGGTGAATAGCAATATCAAAAAATTACCGAACAACAACTTTTACCACCTGCAAGATGCTCAGCTTCACCTTTCTCCAATATGGGCCTTGTACTTGGCTAATGTTTTCAGTAAACAATATAGACTAGTAAAATATATTCCCAGCTATTTCTATTAGTTCACTGATGTTCCCTTAATTCAGAAAACCTCTTACTTCTTAAAAATATAGCTCTGTTTCATCTGTCTTGTAACTCTAGTATTTGTTTTGAAGCATGTCTCTACTTCCATTCCTTAGTGTTCTACCCTGACAATTTGTTTACACTTACAAATGGTTTTTCTAGTACAAAGTCCTATTTGTGGCAATAATACACAAAAACAGATGGTCCTACACAGATAACCAGTTGTATTACAATACTTCGGTTTCCACATATTCCCCATTAATGTCTTTTTTTACCCTGAGTATCAGTAGCTTAACAGAAAATGACAAGAAAATTTCCCTAATTAGATGTGAGGCAATCCATTTACTCCAAACAAAGTCAGATTCAGTCAATTTCTTTTATATTATCCTACTTCGTCCTCCCTGCCAAAATATCCCAAGTATCTAAAAATAAGAAACCTTGCATCAGTTTCCTAATTATTTACTAATCCATTCTGGTCTTTAGGTTCATGTTTATGAAAGCATTCCTTTTAGCAGTTACTGGTTTTGCTGATGAAAAAAGGTGTTACTAATTACTACCAGCATACTTTTACAGAAACAGCTGCCAGAAGTCACTTAACTGAATCTTTTATAATACTTCCCTAACACTGCTTCTATGTTCCTGAAGTGTTTTTGTATTAATTTAGATGGAAAAAAATGAGCCCCAAACCTCAAAGGTTTGGGATTTTGTATACAGAGACTGCAGTCTTCTTAGAACCATGGCAAACATAGCCTTGAAAAATTGTTTGCCTTCTTCTCCGTGCCTTTAATAATAGGTTAAAAATAGTTAAAATATTTAAAACAGGGAATGATAAGCCCTGGCATGTGTGCCAACAGTGGCACACAAATCCATTAGGAGCAGCACACAGAACTCCCTGTGACACTACAGAAAATGCTGCTCCTGCCCCTGAAAGTCATTCCAAGTATCTTCTTTCAGGGATGGCTGGTTTGCAGGGGGTCCCCACCATGCCCAAGTCCCAGGCATGCCATGGAAAAAAGCCACCTGGAGTGGCTCCTCTCTGCTGGGTGCCACTGCTAAAAGGAGCCACTACAGGCGGCTTCTTTCCATGGCATGCCTGAGTACCCCCAACTCTAGGCACGCCACTGAGAGGAGTCACTTTACGTGGCTTCTTTTCACGAGTGGCTCCTTTTAGAGGGATGCCTGGGACACACCACCCCCAGTTCCACCATGGATGCTGCTGGGTTTTCAGGCAGCCGCTGCTCTTTCTCAACAAGGGGGCTGCCAGCACTGGCTGAGGGTGAAGAAGGAGGGGCTGGCATGGGGGATGGCAAAGGTTCCAACCCCTAATTTGAAATGTAAATAAGATTTTCATTTTAGACATAACTCTTTTCCCCTTTTCCTTTAACTTAAGTTTTTAGAAGGAAACTCCCTTTGTCTGACAGTGTTTTAGACAAACTTTTTAGGTGGTAAAACAAACAAGAAATCTTGTGGCACTTCCAAAGACCAACAAATTTATTCATTTCATGAGCTTTTGAGGGTAAAATCCCACTTCATCAGATGCATGAAATGGAAACTACAGTATGGAAAGGAATAGATAATACAGAGAAGAGAAGGTCCTGGGTTCAATTCCCAGGGGGTTGGACTCAATGATCTCATGAGGTCCCTTCCAGCCCTATGATTTGATATGATATGATTTGATTTGATTAGTTCAGATTTTTTTTTTCCAGTAAACCAAGCAAGCTGTTTGGATTCAAACAGTGTGGAACAATGGATAAGAAGATGGTAAGATTAAAAGAAGGGAAAATCACCTCTTGTAGTCAGAGCCACTCTAGATCTCTATTCAGGTCTAAAGTAATAATGTCACATTTGCATATGTATTCTAACTCTTTAGTTTCCCTTTGGATTCTTGATTTGAAGTGTTTCTGTTGAAGTGTTCCCTTATTGGTCTCTGAATGTTGCCATTCATAATGTCTGATTTATGTCCATTTATTCTTTTGCACAGACACAATCCAGTTTGGCTAATGTACAAGGCAGGGACACTGTTGGCACATTGTGGCATATATCATACTGGTGGATGAGCAGGTGAATAAGCCTCTGACTGAGTAGTTCTGAACTAATCTTGTGCTTACCTATCACTACATTTATGTATTCTCTTCCATTTCTATATTCACTTTTCTCCATCAGCTGAGCCTAATTTCTCACACACCAGCTCTGGTTCACTGATTTTCAGTCTCACACTTCTCTTGTTTATCAGACACAATCGTTACACAGTCCTTGAATGATAAGTTGACTTAAGCCCCTAGTGTAGACATAGCCAGTTGGAGTAACTTTGTAGGCTCAGTTATTACAAGAGTATATACCTCGATTTTCTGAATTAATCTCTAACTCCAGAATGCTGGAAGCTTCACCCTCCTTAGCAAGAGGTATGTGGGAGAGCAAACTCTCTTCCCTCTTATCACTCTTGCATTGGCACTCTGGAGCATTTAGAGAGTTTCACAGGATTATGGGGAAGAAAAAGTTAAGGGAATGTTAATGAAAGGGGAGAAAATTGGGGCTACATGTATTTCCCTTGTAGGAACAATAAGTACCAGACAGTAATCTTACTAAATGTTCACATCTCCTGAATGATAGGTGTTCTGGTATCAGGCACCCACAGTAACATTCATGTATAATTAAAAATCTATTTATTCAATCCTGTTCATAAACCTCTCTTTTTTCACATCTTACAATCTCCCAGTCACTGTCCTTGGGGCTCACTGTGTATCTCTTACAGAATGCCAGCTCTTAATCAGTACATTGTCTTCATCCAGAAACTCTTTCATCAGTCTCCTCCTCAGCGATCAATCCTACTAAGTCTGAAATTGGCTTTGTAGAGTATTTTCAATTAATCTCTCCAGTTTACTAATTTCTCCCTTTTCCTGAAGTCTTTATTTGATATCACCATTAACATTCACTCCTTATGCAAGGTGATTAATTTATTTTGCTCTATTTAAAATACATACTGAACTCATAACAAAAAATCCTAAATACTTTGATTATTTCACAGTGGCTTCCAAAATTCCAATTGACCTGTTTGTCTGGTGTTTTTTAAAGAGCTGACACCTTCAAATGTTCAATTTGTCTTTTCCTTAAGTGGTCTAGACAGCTTCCCATGAGTTGTGGGAGATAACTTTCTTGTCAGTGACTCTTTTACAGTTGCTCCCATATTTAAACTGCTCCTTAGCTTCTGGTGAATAGTTCTTTTCTTTGTTCCCTTTCTTTTCTCAGAATGGAAAATGCGCTCTTTTCTGTGTGACTTCTCCTACAAAACTGCCTGGGCAAACAATCATTCCTCTGCAACTTCTGATCTGCAGCTTTCTATCTTACCAGCCATAAGGCATTTGACAATAAAAACTCTCAGACAGTGAGAGAAGCATTGACTGTTGTTTGGGCCTTTTTGCCATTTTCATTTTTACTTCTATACCACCTGTTTAATAATTATTATAGATCCAAGAACACTAAAAACCATTTATGGAAGCCTAAGAACAAGATAAACAAGAACTGACTACCAAAGGGGCAGTCATGTTAGTCTAGTGAGTAATGGACTCTGAGATTAAAAAGATAAAACAGCTTTAACTTCCACATTGATAAACAGTAGAACAGGTGAATCTAGAGCAGTGTTCATCAAACTTTTTGACAGGGGACCCAGCTCTGGGCCCCTCTGCCATGCTGCGACCCTCCACTGTTGGGGGAGATGGGCCACCGCTGCCCCCACTCAGCACCAGGCAATGCTTTCGGCTCTGTGCCGGAGCAGCAGGGAGGGGGCTGGGAGGGAGGCAGCATGACTGGGGGGGTAAGCGGTATGGGCCCTAGGCTGCCCCCTGACCCCTCCTCACTGCTCCAGCACAGACCCAAAAGCAGTGTGCCTGGCTGGGGAGGGGGTGGACCAGCAGCGCTGAACTAGGCTTTTGCTTTTTTTTCTTTTGGCCAGCTCACCCTGTCCCTGGCATGGGGGGGCAGCAGTGTGGGCCCCGTGGGGCCTTGGGTGGTCACCCCTCTCCTCCCCCCCAGGGACGGCTCTGCCGACAGAAGAGTGAGGGCAGTCCCCCTGCTCCCAGTAGAGCTGGCCGGCAGGACAGCAAGGGGCAGCTGGTCCCCCTCTCAGGTGCAGCAGGTATGTCATGACCCAGTCCCTTCGAGTCTGCGACCCAGTACTCGGTTGTGACCCGTAGTTCGATGAACACTGATCTAGAATATTTATTTATTACGCTGGTCCATCCACATAAAATTTTACACCCCAACATCAACTTATCCGTGTCTAAAAATTGTGGAAGTAATTTAGATATGCTCCAACAGTAGTGGAGGGTTTAAAATTAGGGACAGTTGAGCTGGATTGATCTAAGGGAGAACAGTTTTTGAAATCAGACTATCTAAGTGATGCCTTATTTAAAGCAACATATTGAAAGTGGGGGGTTGTTTGAATGTTTATAACCCCGTTGCCTGTAAATCCAGGTATCCTAAATTAGTAAGAGTCCAACTTCCCAGAGCTCAGATGGAGCTCTAACAGCATCTAAAATGTTCTAAAATAGCTTTTCTAAACTATAATGATTATAATGTCTATTTTTAGGGGCTACTGCGATTAAGAGGGAAGTGCATCCCTTTGGGAAACTAGGGTATTCCTTCCTCTGAGGTAAAGTTTCTATTTCTAGCCCTGTAGGGCCAAGAGAAGTCTTTAAAATCATGACATTATGTGTGATAAACCTGTTACTGATGCAGTACTGAACCTTGCCCATTCTAGGCATAGGTGAGTACTAATTTATGGGTCGATGGATGGAGAGGGAATTCAAAATTGAAGGAAAGAGGAAAAAACCTCTGAAACAAAATGGTGGCTGTTTGAAGCAGCTGAAGATTTGGAGTGAATGCCAGAGAAGACATATCAGTATATTCTCATACACACATATATACACACAGTGGAAGACACTTTATACACTCTTGTATATTTTAATTATAAATATATATAATAGGGCAGTGGTTTTCAAACTTAGGGTTGGGACCAACTACTGGGTCACAGATCTTCAGGCACTGGGTCTCAGCACCCCCTGCTGCCACCACCAAAAGACTGGACTGCATTGCTCAAAGAAGTAATTCTTCATTTGCAGGCATAAATTATTTTTTTCAACTAGGTCCCAAGGAAAAAAGCTTGAAAACCACTGTAATAGGGCACTGGACAAAGGAAGACCTTGTACCTCTGAACCAAATTTTCAAAAGCACTCAGCACATTGGGCATGGAATAACTGAGAATCTAGCCACAAATATGGCACGCTGACATCTTCCAGGCACTGAACACTTCAGAGAATCTATCACCAACTGTGAGGGTGGAGCATTTGAAAACTGGACCCTATGCCTCTTAATCAAATAAATGGCAAAAAACCCCAAGTATTTACATCAAAAGAATTTTCTGTGGTTCTTGTGCAAAAAGTTGGTGATTTCACTCCCATTCCTAGAGGTCAGAAATTTACCAAAATACAAACAACCCACTCCACTTCCACCATTGTATTTGCCACCAAATACCTCCTTGTTGCCAGTACCATCAGACATTTTAAGAATTGACTATCTTGTGAACTAAAAAAAGGTCACACTTGCCATTTTATTAGCAAGAAACTTTACTTTTCCTGAAGAATGGGAAAGAAAAGATTCTGCAAAAGTGAAATAAACAAAACAGTCTAACCGACTTCCAGACTTTTCTCTTATCTGCTTAGTGGCAGCTCTCACATTGCTCTTATAGGTTTATCTTGAGAGTAATTAATTACAGAGGAGCAGAATTTTTAATTTCAACAATACATCATCTTTTATCTGTCCCCAGTAACAAATACCAAACAGGAACACAGTTTAGCATATGTGAGTTATCACTCCTTCTGTTAATGTGTTAATGCATTAATCATTAATCCATTGAAATGTGTGCACTTTACACATACCTAAACAGAATGGACATACAAACTGACATACTCTCTTATGGCTAGAAGATGTCTCTCCAAAACTGACTTGAAACACTTTAGTGAGAAAGTTGTATCTGCTCTGTAGTATAGAACTTTGGCTTCCATGGCTGTCAAACTGGCACTTCCCAGAAGATTGTTTTGTGTTTTTTTTGTTTGTTTGTTTGTTTGTTTTTTTTAAAGGGAAAAGCCCATTTTACAAGCCTCTAACTTGGATATTTATTTATGAAGAACAAGGAGTCTGGTAGTGCTTAAAAGACTAACAAATTTATTTATCACATGAACTGTTGTGGTAGAAAATCCCACATTGTCAGATGCTTGAAGATGGGAAAGCATCCAACAAAGTGGGATTTTCTCCCATGAAAGCCCATGTAAAAAAATATAAGTTAGTCTTTAAAAGTACCACTAGACTCCTTGTTTGTTTTGCTGAAGTAGACTAACATGATTTTCCCTATTGGAACTTATTTATGCGGTTCACTAATAGAATAAAGCAACTCAAATTAGTCAGAGACATAAATTAAAATATTATGGTTCAATTTCAGGATAAAGTATTCTGCACATAGCTTTTTTTTTTCAGTCCAAAATAATGACTCAAACTCCAAAATGCAGAATGAAGTTTAACGCTTTCATTCAAAACAGAAGTGGCAGCGCTGTAGTTTCTGTCATTTGCCACTGATAAACAGGTACATCTTGCTCCAGCAGCAGCAGTCCCTTTCTAATTAGTTTTGCATCAGAGACTTCGTAGAAGTGTTGCTGCTTCACTGAAAACAGGATACAAGCAAATAAACAAAACCAAGCCGGCCGAGTTACATGGTACTCCTTTGGGTTTATTATTATTATTTTTATTTATTAGTTAAGAAATTAAAAGACCTAGAGAATTGCAACTACCACTCAACATGCTTTGTCTTCTTCTTTTTCCAAAGCAGCAACTCCCTATTCCCAATTATGGATCTTAGGAAGTGCAATCCAATCCCCTCTAAAATTAAATAATAAACAACACACCAACAGGAGAGAAGGGGCACAGGCTCAGGGCTGATCTACACTGCAAATGCATTATGATAACTAACATGATTTAACTAACAGAATATTGAACAAAAATTTGGCCTTAGCATAGACAAAGACATTTGAAAGCACTAAGTAGTTTGATTTTGTAGCCAGGGAAATTGCCGCCAGCACCATCCCTTGTAGCAGAAATGTGCTTCTGATTCTCTCCTTTCATTATTTGAAAACATTACATGTCTAATCTTTATGGTTATGAAGAAAGATCTTCCAAGTGTGAACTAAATCTATTCAGCTGATAAAGTGCTATGCACCTGAGCTTGCAGACAACTTGAAACAAACTCAGTGTTGTGAGTTGCCCAATTCAACACATTAGATGTTAACTTGAAACTGAATGATGAAAATTGTTAACTAATTTACTACTGATGATTTAAGCAAAAAACTCCAGTCAGTGTACTATCACACAATCCCAAACTGACTTCCACTTTTACCCAAGTTCCAAAAGATTCATGGCAGAAGGAAGGAAACATTAAAATAATAATAAAAAAAGTTAAAATAAAAATATCAGGGAGCAATGACTTGCTATGGCTAATTTTCTAGTCTCCCCCATCTGTTCCAGTAAATGCCTGGCATACAGTAGTATTTGGATTCTTGGATGCTCCTCCCCCAGCCTAAGGGGAGGAGCTACTGAGCCCAGGACTCAACTTATTATGGGTATGAATAAAAACAAAAAAAAAAGAGGTGAAGGTCAAAGTGCTAAATGGAGGGAATCTGAAAGGGAAACTCAGCAGAAATCTCTGGACAGACTGCTGGATACATAACTGTATTTACTGAAGAGTTGTTATGCTCTATGATTATTATTATTGTTACAGTAATAATCCAAAGATTTCAAAACTTTTAAAATATTAAAATAGATAAATAAATATAAATAACAAAATAAACTATTAAATATAAATAACAATATCTATTAAAATAAATAATTAATAAATACATATTAAATACTTAAAATTAAAATAAACATTATTTTAGAAGTTAATACAAGCATTACTTTCCCTGTTACCAAATAAATAAACTGAGGCAGAAAGAGGGTAAGTAACTTGTCTAAATCCCAGAAAGTCTGCAGCACAGTCAAAATTAGAAGCATCTATCCGGACTCCTATCCTGTGTTTGAACCACTGAATTATCTAGGTACTCTGGACTTAAGGAACTATTATTTTTTCTGGTTATTATTACTTCAGAGCTGCCAAAGTTTTAAGCTTCTCAAAGACTCTTTGTTTTATTGTTATAGATGTAATTACACTTGTACTAAATTTACCATTTGTAAGTGCCTTTATATGCTTTTATCTGGGGATGAACATGAGCAGCAATACAATGCAAGAGAGCACTGCCTTTATCACCACACAAGTAGTCAACAAGAAATAAGAAAAAAAATCGATGAAAGACAAATAAAAATGAATCACATGAGACATTGGGGGCAAAAACAGATTGTACAGTTCACTGTAGTGTACATGGAGAACTGCCATGACAAAAGGAGTCAGAGATAGCAGTGTACTCTATAAGCTGAAGGGAGAAGAAATGAATCAGGCTTTTTTCTGTACAAAGCAAAGGCAACACAGGCTGAGATTGCTTGGTCTGTTTAATGGAAGAACACATTTGTCATCTTTTGATGAACACATTTGTGGTTTCTGAGGCCAAAAAGGACCATAGTGACTATCTAGTCTGACCTCCTAGCATAGGATCTGGCTACATCATGAGGTGTGAATCCCAACACAACTGGACAGACCTGTGCTGACTCCACTAGAGCTATAATGCTAAAATTAGCATTGTGGACACTGAGGTGTTGACAACTACATAGGCTAGTTGCCCAGCTCCAAGCTCACCTCACCCCTGGGTCCAACCATTGGCAGCTAAGCAGAACCCCTGTGACCATCCATGCTGCAACATCCAAACTCCTACATTTATTAGTGACATGGACTGTGAATCACACTTCCCAGCTGCAGTGTGGATAACCCAAGGCTCCCCTGAATTACTTTCTATCTGAACTAGAGCATATCTTTTAGCAAAACATACAGTTTGAATTTTCAAATTGCCAGGGGTGTAGAATTCATCACAAATCCTTGGTAAACTGCTCCAAAAGTTAATTACTCTCACTTTTTAAACAGTTGTATCTTATTTCTAAGTTGAATTTGGTCTAGCCCAGTGTTTCCCAACATGTGGTACATGGACCACTAGTGGTCCAAGAGGGTACTGCAGGTGCTCTATGGGAAGAGGGGGCAGATTATTACTGCAAGTAAATGTACTGTGACGAGTACAATATGTGAGTGAGCATAATAAATTATTAGAAATAGCTGTAAGAGCAATAAGAGTCCTGTGGCACCTTATAGACTAATAGATTTCTTCGAGCATAAGTTTTTGTGGGCTTCAACCCACTTCATCAGATGCCATAGGACTCTCGCTGCTTTTGCTATACACAGACTAACTCTAGAAATAGCTGTGTTTTTAATACCTGTTGTTATTGAAGTTTGCCTCCTGTTAGCCATACGGCTATGTTCAAAATGTTTAAAATGGCTTGTTCCACATAAAAGAAAAGGTTGGGAACTGCTGTCTAGCTTCAACTTCCAGCCATTGGATCATATGACACCTTTGTCCACTAGGTTGAGATGCCCATTATCAAATACTTGTTTCCCATGTAGGTACCAATAGAATATAATAAAGTCACATTATCCTTTTCTTTGTTAAACTAAACAGACTGAACACCTGGCATCTTTCACTGTATGGCATTTTTTCCAATTCTTTAATCAGTCTTATGACTTTTCTCTAAACCTTCTCCAGTTCATCAAAGTTCTTCAATTGTGGAGACCAGAACTAGAAAGAGCACTTTGGCAGCAGCAGCCACACCAATGCCAAATTCACAAATAATATAGTGTTCCCCCTCCTAATCAATATTCCTATTTATATGTCCAAGGATCTCATTAGCCCTTTTGGCAACAGCATCACACATGTTCAGCTGATTATATACCAGGCAGCCAAGTACTTTTCAGGGTCATTCCCTTCCAGGACATAATCTTCCATCTATAAAGATAGTCTACAATATTTGTTCCTAGATATATGTATTACATTTGTCTATATTAAAATACATATTGTTTGAAAGGGCTTATCTAATGAAGTAATCCTGATTGTTTTGCTTGTCTGTTCTGTCATCAACATATTTTATGACGTCTTCAATTTTTGTATTATCCACAAACTTTGTCAATGACAGCTTGACTATTTTCCTCCCCATATCATTGATACAAATGTTAAGTAGTACAGTACCAAAAACTAACCCTTCTAGCCCCCCACTAGAAACATGTTTGTTTGATGATGACTCCTAATTTATAATTACACAGAGACCTGTCATTTAACCCATTTTAATCCATTTAATGTTTGAGTTTGGAATGGAACAGAATCATAGGGTTGGAAGGGACCTCATGAGATCATCAGGTCCAACCCCCTGGGGCTTGAACCCAGGGCCTTTTGCATATTAAGCAGAATGTGTAGCATGTTGATTTTTTAATGTTCTTGTTCCATAATGTCATGTGGTACTAAGTATATTGTATTGATGCTATTACCTTTATCAGCAAAACCAGCAATCTTATAAAAAAATAAGTTAGTTTGACAGGATTTATTTTTAATAAAGACCTCTTGATTTGCATTAATTATATTACCTTCCTTTAATTACTCCTGTATTAACTTTTAATATTTTTAAATATTGGTACATTAGCTTTCCTCCAATCTTCTAGAACTACTCAAGTGTTGCCAGAATTATTGAAGAGCAGCATTAAGTGTCAAAGAGCTTATCGACCTCCTCTTTTAAAACGCTCATATGCAAGTTATCTGGACCTGCTGATTTCAAAACTATCTACTTTTAGTTGAAGTTATTTAACTTTCTCCTTAATTACTCCTGGAAAATGTTTCCTCATCATCAGTGATGATTATATTAGGACTATATTATCTGATTTTTCCCAAGAAAGAACAAAAATATTTATTGAATAATTCTGCCTTTTATTCATTATGATGCACAATTCTACCATTGCGTAACAGACCAAAGACATTGTTGGGAAGGAGGCAGGGGGAAAAATGCATAGTGGTTAAGAGTGCTGCCCTTTGATATGGGAGACCGGGGTTCAAATCCTGCTAGGTACCTACCTACCTTTCCAGTAGGGGTCCTTAGGCAAAAGACACCCTAATGCCTCACTTGCCTACCTCGAATATGAGAGTGACACGAACTACGAGAGTCATGCCAGCTTGGACGTCACCCAGATTAACAAGGTCCGCGCCAGATGTTGGGGAACCAGGACAATCTGACGATAAGTCAGCTACTGGAACAAACCATACATGGATGAGACAAGAGAACCTGGAATTGATGGAATGCTACTACAACAGTAGACCTAATGAGAGGGGATATATGAAATGTATGAGGGAACTATGGATGGACAAAAGACCTTCATCCACACTAACTGAGAAACAGCTAGTTACCCAACACTTCAACATAGTAAAGAGGAAGCTGCTCTCACAACTTGAGATAGACCAACTCCACATTACATCCTGGACTCAAGAAGAAGACCCAGAAGACCAAGTAGATGTGCAGCCAACACCTGAAGCTGGAACTTCACTGCCACCCCCTCCATTACAGAGCCCAGCAGCTGATATGAGGTATAAGATCATGGAAAAGCTAGCTACAGTCAACCCTCAAGACCGATTACCAAGTCTCGTTGGACAAGTACCATCAGATAATATGCTAGAAGATGCCAGTAGAGCCCTAACGACAATTCCTACTACCACCATCACTGAAACCAATGAACTGGTATATGCTACAGCCTCTGTAATCCTGGAGATGCTTGGCTACACAATCAAGAAGAACAGCAGTACGTACCCCTCCGGAAAATGAGGTTGGAGGATAAGATCAAGGCAACTTGGAGAGAAGTTAGTCAGCTGGTGGAACTACAGAAGGGTGTAGAGATTAAGGATAAGACTCGGCTACTGAAAAAATATAAGGGCCTGACTCCATCTGAAGCCCTAGAGACTGCTAAACAAAGGCTCACAGCACTGGCTACCAGGCTAAGTAGATACACTAGAGAAGCAGAGGCCAAAAAGATAAATGCCCTGTTCTCCAAAGAACCATCCAAGGTGTACTCTCAACTGCAGTGCAACAACACAATAACAGCAGAGCCACCAGCAGCAGAAACTGAACAGTACTGGAAGAGCATATGGGAGAAAGAGAAGATTCATAACACCAGTGCAAAGTGGCTGCAGGACCTGAGAACAGACCACAGCAATCTCCCAGAACAGGAACCAGTCACCATCACAGTAGCAGACATCCAACAGCGGGTCAAGAACATGAAGAGCTGGACAGCACCTGGTCCGGACATGATCCACACCTACTGGCTAAAGAAACTAACAGCAGTGCATGAATGCCTAGCACAGATGAACCAGCTGCTAGCAGCAGGCTCACACCCAGACTGGCTAACACAAGGAAGGACAGTGCTGATCATGAAAGACCCCCACAAGGGAACAGCACCGTCCAACTACCGGCCAATAGCCTGCCTCCCCACAACATGGAAAGTCCTATCAAGCATCATAGCCGCCAAGCTACAGGACCACATGGGCCAGTACATGAGCACAGCTCAGAAGGGCATTTTGGGAACAACACCAGAGGCTCAAAACACCAGTTGCTCATAGATAGAGCAGTTGCCCAAGACTCAAGGTCTAGACAGACCAATCTGAGCACAGCCTGGATTGACTACAGGAAAGCCTACAACTCAATGCCACACACATGGATCTGTGAATGTCTGGCGCTATACAAAGTCAACAGGACACTAAGGACCTTCCTCAAGAACTCAATGGGACTGTGGAAGACAACACTGGAAGTCAACTCAAGACAGCTTGCACAAGTGGCCATCGAGTGCGGCATATACCAAGGTGATGCGCTGTCCCTGCTGCTGTTCTGCATTGGCTTGAACCCCCTCAGCCAGATAATCACAAGGACTGGATACGGATACAAGTTCAAGAGTGGAACTACCATTAGCCACCTCCTCTACATGGATGACATCAAACTGTATGCTAAGAATGAACGAGACATCGACTCGCTAATCCACCTGAAATGGATCTACAGTGAGGATATTGGGATGTCATTCGGATTGGAGAAGTGTGGCCGGATGGTAGTAAACAGAGGGAAGGTAGTCAAAACTGATGGGGTGGAACTCCCAGCAGGCCACATAGCAGACATACAGACCAGCTACAAGTACCTTGGCATCCCACAGTCACATGGGAACCATGATGATGAGGCAAGGAAGACAGCAACATCCAAGTACCACAAAGGATAAGACAGGTCCTGAAGAGCCAGCTCAATGGGAAGAACAAGATCCATGCCATCAACAGGTATGCCCTGCCAGTCATCAGATACCCTGCCGGTATAGTGAGCTGGCCAAAGGAGGACATGGAGGCTGCCGATGTGAAGACCCGGAAGCTCCTCACAATGTATGGAGGTTTCCACCCCAAGTCCAACACCCAGAGACTGTACACCAGCCGGAAAGAAGGTGGGCGGGGTTTGGTGAGTGTCAAAGCCACTGTCCTGGACAAAACCCAGAGCATCCAGGAGTACATCAGTAAGATAGCACCCAAAGATGAGCTGCTGCGAGAATGCCTGACGTGGCAGCAGCAGACATGGGAGGAAGATCAAGCAGAAGAAGTGCCATGGCAAGACAAGACCCTGCATGGGATGTACCATCGACAGATAGCTGAGGTGGCTGACATTGGCAAATCCTACCAGTGGCTGGAAAAGGCTGAACTAAAAGACAGCACTGAGGCACTGATCATAGCAGCACAAGAACAGGCACTGAGCACCAGATCCATTGAAGCAGGGGTCTACCACACTAGACAGGACCCAAGGTGCAGACTGTGCAGAGAGGCCTCAGAGACAGTCCAACACATAGTGGCAGGATGTAAGATGCAGGCAGGAACAGCATACACTGAACGGCACAACCAAGTAGCCGGCATTGTGTACAGGAACATCTGCACAGTGTATGGGCTAGACCCTCCCAAGACCAGATGGGAGATTCCACAGAAGGTCATGGAGAATAACAGGGCTAAGATTCTGTGGGACTTCCAGACCCAGACGGACAGACAGGTACTGGTCAATCAACCAGACCTCGTGGTAATAGACAAGGACCAGAAGACAGTGGTGGTGATAGATGTAGCAGTGCCAAGTGACAGCAACATCAGGAAGAAGGAGCATGAGAAGCTGGAGAAGTACCAGGGCCTGAAAGAGGAACTAGAGTGGATGTGGAAAGTGAAGGCCAAAGTGGTCCCAGTGGTGGTAGGAGCACTCAGGGCGGTGACTCCTAAGCTGTGAGAGTGGCTCCACCAGATCCCAGGAACAACATCAGATCTCTCTGTGCAGAAGAGTGCAGTGCTCGGAACAGCTAAGATACTGCGCAGAACCCTCAAACTCCCAGGCCTCTGGTAGAGGACCCGAGGTTACGGAAGACACATACCACCCATAGGGGTGAAAGGGGAATTTTTTTTTTTATTTTCTAATTGCACATATTAAATGTTATCAAGTCATGATAACTTATACCTAAGATATCACCGATTTTTAGTTGTATGATTTAATCTTCTTTATTTTTTCAAGATGAGAGCTAATATAGAATTACACCATGTTGGATGAAACACTTTTAGTGTTAGGAAATTGTCATCTACAATATTCAGAAATTTTGAGGATGTTTTAGGTACTGGCATCTTGAAGAATCATAGTTACAGTAATAACTGTTCTTTTTTTTTTTTTTTTTCTTTATGATTTTGTGAGCCAGAATGATCTCTCAATTATAGGAGTTGACAATTTTCAATTTTACTTAAAGCAAATGTAAATAATTCAAGAAAGAGAAACAGACAAGCATCTTGTCATATAGCCTGCTTACCTTTAGCTGATTTTTGAAGCAAATGTAGATTTATTTTAAAAGTTTCTAGTTTTATGAACATGCAATTCTGTTAAGTGTGAAGAATTAATATTTCAGTCTACTAGCTGTAGTGGGCTATGTTTGCAAAGTGATTTAAATTGGTTTAGATAGGGAGAGGATGATTTCATAGCTGAAGGAGAGACAAAGTTCATATATAAGTGAGATGATAAGCTTTATTAAAACATGGGCTTTTATGGTCTTCAAAAAGGCAATACCTGAAAAGTATATTGGCTGGTAGTAGACAGTTCACCTGAGTTAAAAACTGATTTTACTCAGTATATTTCCCTTGTCTATTTTAGTAACATGGCCTGTAAATTACAATGTAGTATAAACAGTATTTGCATATGATTGTGACAGGTACTATAGAAAAAAACTAAATGACAGATTTAGCTATTGCAAAAGAAAATAATCAGGAGGTTACTTCAATGCATTGAAACCATTTTGGAAAAACACATAGAATTAGGGCAAAAGAATGATGTAATTATTATGGGCAGAATATTATAACTCTCCCCTCTCCCTGTTCCTGGTATCTGAGTTAACCAGCTGGGTTTAAAGTACTTCAGGCATGATAAGGAAAAAGGAATGCTTCCTAGAAGTGGGGGGAAAATAGTTAAAAAAAGTATCCCTTAAGATCCCTTTACGTAAAAGCCTCCAGCTCACATCAGTGTGACTCGCCACCACTTTTATGTGTTGTCTGTGAGCATTCAAATGAACAAAGAACGTTATGGAAGTGTTGTGAATATTTGTGCAAAATTCAGAGGTATATGTGCTGCCAACTGACAAGTTCTTGGTGGATTTGGGAGTCATCCAGTTAGAAGATGCAACATATTACCATCTGACTTAACTGAACAATCAATTACAGAGCATGAATAATGAATTACAAATAGTCACAGCAAACAGTTTGCTTGTAATCTGGAGGCTGAAATATGTTTACATAAACCTCTTTATTGAATAATTTCAAATAACCATCAAGTCAGAGAAAAAAGCATGCCACTCACAAACAAAATATAGAGCTAAATTCATTCAATAATCTGTGTATTATGAATAGTTTGACCTCCTTCACTCAATGGCTGAGTGAACATCTGCACAGCTGTTCTGAGTAGCACAGCCAATAGATTGAAGTAGCAACTAACTGAGAGATTTCCACGCCCTCTTTACCAAAGGATACAAGTGGTAGCTTAGTGGATTTTTATAGTGACTTAACCACAATCAAGCCACACAGACTTTTAGGATGCACCCCTCATTATTCATGATCAGACTACCCAGTCATTGCTCCTCACCACATACTTAAAGATTTAGAAACACCTGTGTATTTCATAAGCATTTTTGACCAATCCATAAAGTTAACACTTATTAAATCCTGCATATTTCATAAGCTTGTATGACTAGTCTGTAAAGTTAACACTTATTAAATCCAGCTTAATATTCAAAACAAATGGGAAAAGATCCTTTAAAACAGGGAGCATCACTCAATGTTTAAGTATCCTAACAGCCCCTCTAATAACTTAACAAAGAATGTGAGGCACTGTGTTATCATTGGTGAATTAATTAATTTTAAGTAATGTTTTCTCCATGGTTTTTAATGATCTGATACAATCTTGTAACTGTAAAATCAGATAATTCCCATTTTGCTGTAATCTACTGTGCGGTTAGGGTGACCGGATAGCAAGTGTCAAAAACTAGAACTGGTGTTGGGGAGGTAATAGGCTCCCATGTAAGACAAAAGTCCTGACTATTGGGACCGCCCCTATAAAAGTGTGACATCTGATCAGCCTAAGTACAGTGCAATGAAAATCTGATTTTTTTTTTTAGTTTACAGTGAGTTTATGTGTAATTATATATATTTAGCTACTAAATGTATTTTCTTTTACAAAGACAGAGGGTGTGAGAAGACAGCTATGTCCCTTTACTTTAAAATGACAGTGTCTTATGAAGTACAGTAGCCAAGATGGATTTTGGTCAGCAATGGGCTCCTCTAAATCCCTGTACTTAATTCACTGTTTTTGCAGGAACCTGAATTAGAGGTGCTTTAGAAGAATAAGTAAAAAGAGATGATACTTCCTCTGAAGAGCTTGGAATCCAAATTCAAAGATGACATAACAAAAATAAGCCAGAGATAGAGAAACAAAGAAGCATGGGAATGGCAGAGAAAAGAGGGACCATAAGCAATGTATGCATAGGAATATGCTAAAGGAGCATGAAAAGGAATAGGGATTGAGAGGATCTTGAATAGAAGAATAGTCTCTCTTTTCTATACATTTATCTTGGGAAATTTTTAAACTGATGATTCAGTCTGTCTTCCAACAAAGCCTACCAAGGTGCTGGACTTGAAGGGAATGGTGGGATGCAAAGGCAACTAGCTTAGTCACTTTCACACTGTTCCAATCTTGGAAATAGCTAAAAGTTCTAACTCTAACACTAGCTAACAATTTCCAGGCCCTAATACACAGCTGAGAACCACTAGAATGATGCAGCCTATATGCTGATTTGATTTAATAATAGACAAGAGAGAAAAAAACTCTCTCAGAATCACTATATTTAAGCTATTTGAAATATGCTACTCTTAAGACTTGGGGTTTTCAAGAGGTGGCTTGGAATACAGATCTAGGAGACAGGAATTCAATTCTTATCATGGCTCTGGCACTGACTGCCTGTGAGGCCTGGGATAAATAACTTGACTTTTTCCTAGAATTTCCCCCCACCAAAGAATAGGATTAATACTGCCCTACCTCACGTATGATATGGAGGATTTGATAATGATTGTGGAACTTGGAAGGAGAAAAGTTAAATACAGTGTTATTAAAAATAATCAAGGCCTTGCCCTGCTTTTTAGAAAATTGAAATTAAATTTGGAAAAGGTTAATACAAGTGACAACATACTAATACAAATTTAAGTCAGTATAACACATTTATGTAAAATTTATCATCATCCTCCATTACTGTGTGTAATGCTCAAATGGAAAGGAAATAGAACCCGTGTTATTTTTCAGTGAACAATTATGGGTGACTGAGAATTTCTGGCAACATCTAGTGTCAATTCATTAATATTTATAAGTGAATATTGTGCATTTTGAGAGAGCAGCCTTGCATGTTCTCCATATGCTTTTAGTTCTGCAAATGCCTCAGAATGATTTCTTACAACTAGCTGTTCTGAAAATGAATGTAAACTATATAGAGATTGAGAAGCAGTAAGGTAATGCACAGTTACAGAACCCCAGGCAGTAATATTTTATGTATTTTTTCATGTTCTGATTTAAAAATTCATGAATTTCTACTCTTCTTACTAAGTCCATCTCTCTCCTTGGGAATTCAGCTGTGCCCTTCCATAATAACAAGGTGGGCTGGCTTGAGACTCTAGTAATTGAAAGAATCTGTGTTTTGAGTCCCTTATAGATGCAATTTCATACAAACTGAAACTAACAGCCTTTACACAAACTTCTCTAATCTCCTGAATTAGGGGACTGAAATAGAAGGGTGTGCATTCATGAAATGGTCTGTTTTACACAGGATGTCAGACTAAATCCTCCAACAGTTCCTTCTGGCTTTAAAATCTGTGAGGGCAGCACTAACAACCAGAATGAAACCATCCAACTACGGTGCAAAACTAATACTTAGAATGATTATCTAGTCCAGAAACATGCTGTTCTCCACCGTTTGAATCTAAACAACCGCATCGATTTGCTGTAACATATGACCTGATCCTCTGACTTACACTTCCCCTGCATTCATTTTCCTCCCATTCATCTGTACTTCTCCATCTTCAAATGTCTGACTAAATGGGATTTTCTCCCATGGAAGTTCAAGTGATAATTAAATTTGTTAGTCTTTAAAAGTGCAACTAGATTCCTTGATTGTTAGACCAGAAACAGTGGCAATAGGATGGTGTGTCTGAGAGAGAGAGAGAGAGAGCATGAAAATAAATGGTTTAGAATTAAAAAAAACTAAAATGGGTGTTAATAGGCAAGTGTACAAATATTAGTACTGAAAAGCAAAAATAAACAAGGACTAAAAACAGAACAAAAGTATATAATGGAAACAAGCATTAAATAGAAAATAGACCCGAGTTAGATAAATTATAACATTCAAGCAACCTTTTGAAAAGTAGACCAGTTAGCCGTTATTTGGCAATTTTAACCCATCCATCTCAAAGCATCTTACAGAGGAAAATCAGTATCATTATCTGCCTTTTACAGCTTGAGCAACTGAAGCCAGAAAGTAAAGTAACTTACATTAGGTCATACAACAGGTAAAGAGGGATGGTGTCCTTGAGCATGCTCCCCTAATCCAGCTTCATTAAAAATTATGAATTTGTTGAGTGCTCTAATTTATTAAAACTTGTGATGTAACAATTTCAAAACATTAGCACTGGGTGATTTGCATTTAACATTTACTATACAACCAAATCACTATTATTATATGAGAGACACGGTAATTTATCACAACACAATTAGCTGAAAAGTCATGCATATAAATTAGTCCCACTTTTTGATGCTAAGACAGCCTGATTCCTAATTTTTTTTTTAACCGTTGTAAATTCTTTTGTAAGAACAATTCACAAGTAACAAATGCTGACTACCTATCTCTTCGTTTGCAAGGTAATGTGGACAAGAGAAATGTGTGAAAAGCCTGATCCAACATTCATTGTTCTCACAAACCATCTGACAAAATTGGATTTTCTCCCATGAAAGCTCATGAAATAAATAAATTTGTTAGTCTTTAAAAGTGCCACAGGACTCCTTGCTTGTTTTGCTGAACTAGGCAGTTAACTTGACAACAAGAGTCTGGTCAATTATCAAGTTCAGTCAGCAGCTTCCAGTGTTTCCAGGGTCCCCAGTTCTACTGCAGCCCATCAGAGCTGCCAGGGATCTAGAACATATTTCCTTTAGGAAACACCACATTTTGGTGTTTCTGAAACAAATATTGCAGAATTTTTGTTCCATGAAAAAATTCAAATTTTTTGCCGTTTGGGACAGGAGAACTATCTGAAATCTCAAAATGTTTCTCTGGACAGGAAACAGCTCTACGAACCCTGGGAAGCAGGACAGGAGTGCATAGCACCAAGGATAAATTATTCAAGTTCCCATGGGACAATGTCTTTCCTTGTCATCATTCAGTGTTGCTACCAGCAGCTCGTGCCCTTTTTCAACTTTTCCCCCTCTACTTCCCATGTTTCCACAATATAATTCTGAAAGCATGGGTCCAACTCTACTCTCCAGTGTTGCATACACCATTATGAACACATCTCAGTTGGTTGCACAGTACGTCTTGTTTTCTGAATCAGAACATGAAGCAGACAATCCAAGCCTGCTGAGTGTCATGCAGAACAGCAGCACCGCATTACTGAGTTTTTCATGGAGCATCTGCACACAATGCACCACCAATTCTAGTTGTGAGAGACAAGCAGAGAGTTATGCATGTTTATGATGATGAGCAGTGGCTACAGAACTTTCACATGCATGAAGTTACCTTCATTGAACTGTGTGAAGAGCTTGCCCCTGACATACAGTGCAAGGACACCAAAATGAGACCTGCTTTCACTGTGGAGAAGCACATTGCAATTGCTGTGTGGATCTGGCAGCTCCAGACTGTTACTGGTCTCTCACAAATCAGTATGGAGTTGGTAGGTCCACTGTTGGGTCTGTGCAGTCATAGATGCGCAGAACGATCAATTGCATTCTGCTATGAAGGACTGTGACTCTGTGCAATGTGCAATGTGTCTGAGACAGTGGACAAATTTGCAGCCACAGGATGCAGTGGGGCATTGGATGGCACACATATTCCAATTCTGGCTCTGGACCATCTCATGGCTGAGTATGCAAATACGAAGGGCTACTTCTCCATGTTGATCACTGGCGACGTTTCACAGATGTCAGTGCTGGGTGGTTGGGAAAGGTGCATGGTGCTTGTATTTTCAGGAACATGGGACTGTACTGGAAGTTACCAGCAGAGACCTTCTTCCCAGATTAAAGGATTACAGTTGGGGGTGTGGAAATGCCTGTAGTGATGTTAGGAGACCAAGCCTACCTCCTGATGCCATGGCTTATGAAGCCCTACACAGGCACCTTGGATGCCAGCAAGGAGTGGTTCAATTACAGGTTCAGTAGCTGCAGAATGACCATGGAGTGTGACTTCAGCAGACTCAAGAGTCACAGAAGGTGCTTATATAGAAGGCTTGACTTAAATGCAGACAATATTTCAGCCATTATCGTAGCATGCTGTGTCCTTTACAACCACCGTAAAGGTAAAGGAGAGAAATTTCCCCAAGTGGACCACTCATGTGTGTACAAGCAGCCAGATGGCAAGGCTATTGGGGGGCACAGCAGGGAGCCATACACATAAGGAAGGCACTGATGGAGCACTTCAGTAATGAGAATGCATAAGTAAGGCACATATAAATTACTGTTTCAATGTGATGCAGAGAACCTGCAAGGCACTGCAGCAGCAGGGGGAACATACATACATGAATTAACCAATATTGATTACAAATGAATAAAGATTGTATGCACGATTTAAGCATCATTTTTATTATTAATCAAAAACCAGTAGTCAGGAAACAGTGAGCATACCGAGTGGTCACTCTGTGGGCCACTGGAATGTGTGCATGTCCAGGCCTCATTTCCGTAGTTGTGTGAAGAGGTGGATGTAAGCTTGTAGCAAGTACCAAGCAGATCCTTGGCTTTTGTAGAAATGCTCAGTGGGAGTCTGTGGGGAGAACTGATAAACTGCTGCTGTGTCTGAAGGGGTGGGCAAGCTTGTAGCAGCTGTGACTGGAACACACCCATTATCTTTAGGACCTCTGCTTGCTCTTCAAGTAACTTAATCAATTGGTCTTTATGATGTTGTCGCCTCAAAAACTTTTCTTTGCAGTTTTGTTTACTCCAGGCCTTTTTTGTCTCCTAGATGCCTCATTGGACTATAGGAGCTCCTGGAACATGTCCTAGTTCGTTCAGTGAGGCTGTTTCCTTATTGGTCAGAGGCAGTCTGCAGGACTAGGTTACCTGCCCATAAAGGTCATTTCTAAGAAAATGAAACTAATGAAAAAAGGAATTGTTCTTACATTCCTCCAATTACAGATGTAAGAGTTTGCAAACCATATTACATTCTCAGTGTCACACTGTGTATAGTACTGCTCCCTGATGATGCTGGAAATTGTGAGCTGCACATAGGGGTCAAGAATGCTCCTTTGATCTAACTTTTGAGGATCCAGGGAGAGGTACTCACCTGGGTAGTCATGAATATGAATCTTAATCTGTGCCCCACTTTCCACAGGACGTGGCTGTAGAAGTTGATGTCTTGGTTCTTAGGGTAACCAAGGAAGCTAGAATGCATATCCTGCATGGTAGCAGATCTAAACTGGGCCCCTATACTTCACGCTTGCATGCAGCCATGGTCCCCAGTAATGTGCTTTCTAACTGGCAAGAGAGAGTGTCCTTCTGTGAGGGAGGAAACACATCTGCTCTGCTGAGGAATCTGAGGCAGAAAATGGGGGTGTGGAGTATGTCCAGGAAACTTTCAATGAGTTCTCAGTGAAGCTGGGTAGACGCACTGGAGAGTGGGTAAGCATAAACAACTGTAGCTACTCCAGCACACTTCTCTCCATACCAGTTTGTTATAAAGTGGAAGAGTTAGCTCTCAAAAAGAGCAGCATCAGCTTTGCAAACACTTATCAGAGCTCCCCTCTGCCACCTCCAAACCACTCCAGGTGAATGGCTGCGACTGGCTGCATGTCTCAGGGGGAGGGAGTGGCAGCGAACACTTCCTCACTCCCAATGGCTGCTGTACTGCTTCCTGTCTCTGGGTCATCCTTCATCTCCACTCCCTCATCAATCACCTCCTCGTCATGCTTTGCTCTGCTATCTGCTGGTTCCTGGGCTGCAGACATGTCTATGGGGGTCTTGGGAGTGGATGTGGGGTCCCCACAGAGGATGGCTTCCAGCTTTTTGTAAAATCGGCATGTAACTGGCGATGAACCAGTCTGAGATTTTACCTCCCCAGCTTTCTGGGAGTTCACCTTCAGATCTTTGACTTTGGCTCTGCACTGCAGCGTGTCCCTCTCATATCCTTTATCTGCCATGGCACGAGAAAACTGTCCATAAGTGTCAAAAGTTCTGCCTGCTGATGCGTAACTGCATCTGCATGGCAGGCTTTCTCCAGATGCTGACCAGGTCCAGCACCTTGGCTGTGCTCCAGAAAGGAGAAAGTTTGATGCTTTGAACCACCATTGTCTCCCATAAATATGCTTGCTCTCCATGCCGTGACAACAGGCATAGTTAAAAAATTCCCAGGACTCACATGAGAGAGATAGTAATTGTGTTAGAGCAGCAGAGTGCAAGCGAAAAACCAGAGTGGTCAGGCTTGAAATTCTGGGACATTTCTGGAGGCAACAATGTGCAAAAAAATGGGTCAGCATTCACACACACTCTATGGCGCAAAATCCATTCCACAAAAGGCGCTATGACTCTTGCACAGATGGTATTATTGTTGCATTAGAACAGAGCAGTTTAATGCAACAAGTGTACAGTGGGCTTGTTTTGCTGCAATAAGATGACTTCTGCCACAAAAACTTGCTAGTGTGTGCAAGGGGGAAGGAAGAAAGGCTGCTGCATAATCTGACAATGGCCTTTAAAAAGGGATCTGGGTCAATGTACCTGTGGTTCATGAACTGACTCAGATTAGATTAAAAAAAAAAATGTTGGCACCCTACCAGGGACGGAGAGAAAAAATAAATAAATAGAACAAATCCCACTGAGAGAGACCTGGTGAGTTAGGAAGCAGTAGCAGCAGGCTTGCCAAGGTCTACCGGAAGGAAAGGCAGAGAGACCTTGAGAGATGGAGCCTGAATTTGTAGCCCTGGGTCAACTGAGAAGCTGTTGTTTGTTTAAGTTTAGAACATAATACTGCTTACAGGAGTCTGTGGGTGTGGCAGTAGATCCTTTGCAAGATGGGAAGAATCCCTGCCTTGTTACAGCCCCCTATTCAATTATCCATCAAATTCATAATTTGTGTGGAGATGTTCATTAAAGTCCATATAATAGTGTATAATGCACCTGGCAAGCTGACTTTGTTTCAGTTCTCTGAAAAAGTCACTCCATCTGCTAGCTGCGTGTGCATACATGTATATACAGTACGTACACAGAGTTTATCTACAGAGACAATTTTCTCAGGGCAAGCTATGATATAAATTTACCCCACACTAGCCTCCAGTGGAGTAACTGTGAAGATGGATCCTGCTGAGATGCGTTAACAGTTTAATGTTTCTTGATTACTCATGTTTCTTATGTTTGTTAATGTGCCTTGATTAGTCATGTTTCAAAGAGGACTAATCAAGGTGTATTAACAAACAGCGCATGTCAACAGGGTCCACATGGACAGTTAGTCATGTAGCAAGCTCATTTTGCTATTAGACCACTCTGAAGAGGAGAATAAGGAGTTTGTAGTGAATCACAAATATGTACATACTGTTTGTTCAGATGCAGAAGGTTTTAGTCATCCCAAACAAAGAGACCAATTTTCATATGTGGGTGCCTTAATTGATTTAGCCACCTACACTGTAAATGCAAAATTGAGCATCCAAATGTGATATTTGGATAGCTGATTAAAGATCTAAGCCAAAGAGTGGGCCTATACATCAAAGGTCATAGCAACTGCACCTGTATTCCTTGCCCATGGTCCTGAGGGGGCACCCCTTCTCAACTCCCACCAACTCTGCCATCAGCTTTTTGGGTAGAAACCCACATCTCTCTCCCTCCTGACTGAGGTGTTTCCAGATTGTGCAATTCCCTGCCTACACTATAATATTTCCAGCTACCCAGATTGACTAAACAGGCCAGCGCCTGTACTTTACTTAGTCTCCAAAAGCTTATGGACAGTTTAATTGTCAACAGTTATATGTTATAACAAAGCTGTTTATAATGCACAGTTATCCTTAAGGTAAAAGCATTACTGAGAAAACATATTTAAAACAATGAAGAAGCTACACACATGCTAATAACTTTACCACAAAACATGGGTTCTGGTAGAAGTCAGTCCTTGAGACCCCACAAAGAGGCTTTTCTATGCTTACAAGTGCACAAACAACTTAGAACCAAAACAGCCTTGACTAGTTCAGTCTTTCCTTTACTCAATGTGGGCCTTTGATCTTGGCTTCATGTAATAGGAGGTCAGTAGACAAATGCCAGTCCCCAGGACAAAGCTTCAAACGGCTGGGGTTATGCATAACGGGGGGGGGGATTTGTTTTCACCCTGGTATTTTACACCTATTGACCCAAAAGAGCACACCTGTCTGATGTCTTCCTTTGATCATCCAAGCCCACAAAAATACATAACTGGCACAATTAACACAATGGATTCCAAAGACACTTAAGCTTAATTCTAATTTTTTTTTCTAAGGCTACTACAGAAAATTTCACCATCTCACTATGGTTTGTAGTGATTAAAACTGAAGAAAAGAACAGTTCCTAATTTAAAAGCATTTTTTCCTTAACAGATTTTTATTAATAATTTAAAATCTACCACTACAATAGATGTCCACCCCCTTAGAATCTGAGCATTAGAAGGATGAATAACTGCCTTCTATTTCATTAAACTGAAAGACCTCTTATCTCTCAAGAATGTCCATTAAAGATCTTCTCTGAGCATGCCAAAAATTGTAAAATGATGCATAAATGGTATTTTTAGTAATAAATAAGGAAATGCTGTTCAATTTGAACATTTTGATTGGAAAAAAAAAATCAGAAAATTCAATCACCTATGGCCTGCGAAATCTCTTGTCACCTTGCCTCCATGGGGTAATAGTCATACTTAAATGTTAGATGACAAAAGGAAAAACTGGCTGTAAAACATGGCAAGTTTTACAGTTTTATACTGATTCTGCAATATTCTTCTTCATGTTTGCCTATCAAGAATGTTGTCTTGCTAAGGCTTTCACATAAACCATACTTGGATGGTTTTCATAAAAATTCTATACATCATGGTAATACTGTCATACTGTATGATTAAAGATAACCACTTATAGTATTGATATTACTATCATTAACAATTCATAGAATCAGATAAGATTAGGGCTGCAGAGAACCTCAGGAAGTCATCTAGTCCAACTCTCTACTGAAAGCAGGACCAACCCCAACTAAATCATCCCAGCTAGAGCTTTGGCAAGTTAAACCTAAAAGACCTCTAAGGATGGAGATTACATCACCTCCCCAGGTAACCCATTCTGGTACTTTACTAGTGAAAAAGTTTTTCCTTATATCCAGCCTAGATCTCAGTCACTGCAAATGGAGACTATTGTTCCTTGTGCTGTGATTTGCCACTGCTGAGAACAGCCTAGCTCCTCCCTTCAGTAGATGAAGACTGCTATTGTAAGGGGACTGATAGGCCCTTACTGATACTGAATGGGTCTTTGATTGGCTACTTCAGCCTGCAAGCAGGACTCTGAAACAGACAGCCTAAGAGCCAGTGGGTGAGGCCATTGTTCCAGGATGGCCTGATTGACTGGCTGGATGGGACAATGATGGGGCTAGGAGAGTGCTCCCCCACCCCTGAGTTGAAACTGCAGGCTGGACATGCCTTGGCAAGCCAGAGAGTGTGTGGGGCTGAGCTAAGGAAGAAGCACTAAGCAGCCAGCAGCTGAGAGACAGAGAACCCAGGAAAGGGGGCCAGGCTGAGCTGATATGTGCAAAGCAGCCCCACAGCAGCTGGACCAGCTGAGAGCCAAGTCAAGCTGAGCAGAGCAGAGCTGGAGCCAGAGACAGAGCTGGAGTGGTCTGAAGCTGGGTGCAGGAGGCCAGAGAAAGAGTCCAAGTAAATATGGCAACTGAAAGATAATACAAGGGTTGATTCAAAAAGGTATGGTCCCAATGCTGCAAAAATTCACAATACAAAATCCTTTTACCCATATAAAGTATTATGTCCTCAAATGGAAAACTACCATCCAAACAGTGCCATTGAGGATGCTCCAGCTGAACTGTACAGGGGCCTTAGCAGCTTTTGCCAGCAACCAAACACAGAGCTTAAGGAAAATACTAAACAGCTATGATACTTGGGGTATCTGGAAAATGGTCTTTTGGGTACCCCTAATAGTAAATTACCCAAAGAGCCTTAACCCCAACTTGTTCTAGACACCTAAAATTAAGGTAAACCACAAAATATAGATATGACAGGTGTCATGGCAACAACCTTAGACAATTTGGAGGTGACTTTTAAGAATAATCAAACAGCAAGGCAGCAGGAAAACAGGAAGGAACTCCTCCTCTCCTCCCATTTTCCAGTGACCTGCTTGCTATAAGGAAATTGCTTGCCACTGTTACTGCAAGTGAATGCAATGAAAAAGGACAGTGATCAATTCATCCAGTACTGAAGGAAGATACAAGCTAGAAGGCCCTTCCTGAGCAGAACTTAACTGGCTTTGACTGGGGATTGTAACATCAGTTGGTGGGTTATAACTTTGCTGCTGTATTATCATTTGTCTAATCTATACTCAGTGAGTGTAGTGCAATAGGTTAATAAAAACTGGTATCTATATCAGACAGATGTGCTGTGTTTTCATGGAGCCCACCAACTCCTTTTGAACCTTTTAAACCAAAGTCAATGAGTTCCCAGGGACTGGAGGAACTGAAGGGTGGTTTTGTTGTTTTTCTTTCTTTTTCTCCTAATCCCTCCACCCCCCATCAGGAAGCTTCCAGGGTTGGAAAAACTGAAAGAAAAACACCTAAGCCTTATTCAGGCAGTTCTGAGGGCTGGGGACTCTGATGGGTCTAATTCAATAACCCCTTAGAACTGGGGAATTTGAGACTGCAGACAGCAAGCTCTCAGGATGGGGAATCAGACCTTCTGACCCAAGGCAAGTGTACAAAAGCAACACATCTACAGTACCCAAAAACTGAACCGTTTTAATAACTCTTAGAAAGTTATTTTCTGCAGAACAGAACACTAACACATGCACTCAACACAATATACATTGGAAAGGTGAGAGAATCATCTGCTATAACCTTTACAACTTTTAATCAAACAAGCTCCTGGGAGAAACTACTCATGACACAGTCAAGCTGATTGGGGTGGATAATGAGTTGCTGGTACAGAGAGCTGAGCTGTTCATGCTGATGATTGTTATGATCTATAACACATAAATTACATCTTCTTTGTTGTCCATAATTCCTGAGTCAGAAAGTTTGCTGATATCACTAATATCTCTGTATAGTATAAAAATAAATTTACATAGCAACGTGCAACCAGAAGGGCAGTTTTGCCTAGGAATGTGTGTTTTTGCTTTGAAGAACGGTGGGTTACTCACCAGTAACTGTCCTTCTTCGAGATGGGCTGCTCAGATGCATTCAGTAATAGGTGTCTCCGTGCCGGAGCACCGTATTGGTTGGAAAAAACTTGTCCTAGCCTGTCAGGAGAGGGTGGGCAGCCTCCGCCCCTCGCGCCACCCCGTGGCTATACATACAGTTGCCTCCTGACCCCTCCTCAGTTCCTTAGAGTCACCAACTCCAGGTGCGGGGATGGAGGGGAGGGACCTGAATGGATCCGAGCAGCCCATCTCAAAGAAGGACAGTTACTGGTGAGTAATCTACCATTTTTCTTTGAGGGCTGCTCGGATGCATTCAGTAGTAGGTGACTACTAGCCATGCTGATGGATAGTGGGTGGAGTTGGGTCTTCCGCCTTCATAACAGTAACATGCCCCATACGGTAGAAGCCTAGCAACAAGATCCTTGCCAGAGTCAAGAGGCGAACAGGCCTTGACGTGGCCCAGAAGAGTCAAGAGCTGAGGGCCAACCCAGGACAGGGGCAGGACTGAAACTGCCAAGACATATGCGCATAAGCAGGTCGGAACAAGGTCACCATAACCGGAGAAAAGGACACAATGTGAACATAGAGGGTTGCGTTAGATGTTCCACATAGGTGGAAACATGAAGTATGACAGACAAAATATAGTGTCTGGGCATGGACCTTGCAGCATGGTCTCGTGGGAGAATGCTGGATGCCAACAAGTGCGGGTTTAGCCATATTAGCCACGTCCTGCATGAGAATGAAGAAAGGGTGGGGATTACTCCCTGAACTGATCACCCCAAGATTTTAGCTGGAACCACAGAGTTATAAACTGATCTGGGCGACTACTGGGTACACAAGTAGCCATAGGAGAATAACCTTATCGCTTGGCCAGACATAGCCGAGTCTGGTTGATGCAAGTGAGGGTGAGGGTAAAAGGTTGTAGGGTGGGGCTCGAGAACAACTGAGAAGACCCACAAGACACTAAACAGCAGCATATAGAGGCCAAGCTGAGCAGAACGGAGGGCTTACGGTATGCTAGTTATAAAACCGGGTGGTGTGGGAGCACACATTTTCAGCCAAAGCAGGTAGCAAGGGCCAGGTTCTCGCAGAAGAGAGGCTCTGGGACATAAGAGCCACCGAAAGGCAAGGTGGCCTGAGGCAGTGCTATTGAGTTGGTCTCTATACGGCTTGCGGTAGCCTGGGAACACATGGGAAGGGCCCGCTCAGCCTATAATCTCGCAGGGTTTCGCATCACGAGAGCCCTCACAAGTGCGTGAGGGAGGGAGAAGAAGGATCGGGAATCGTGCCAGCTATCATTTGGTCACCTCAACATGGACCAATAGGTTCGTATAAGTGCCGTGTAAGGTCATGGTCTCAAGCAGCTATGGTATTTCCTGGAGGGATAGCGCTACTGCTCTGCTGCACCAGTGTGAGCACCAAGGAAAAACTCCTCAATACGGGGATATCCCGAGAACCCTGATGCCGAGGGAGGTTCATTTCCTACCAGCTAGGAAGTGAATCCACCACAGGGTGGCAACTGCAGTATTTCAAGGGTACTCTGGGGTTAGAGGACTGAATAAAGTATTTTCCCCAGGCGGGAAGTCGGAGGGCGATTTGGGGGAGTACGATCCCCAAATTCCTGGATATTGCAGGAAATAGGCTCTAGCTTGATTCCCTCTGTCTGTCACACCAGTGGACATCAGTGTATGTAAATGGATCCTCAAGAGTTGAGGAGGAACAGCAGTACTATTGGGTGCCAACGATGCACGTGGGGGTAACCCCACGGTAGAGTTATAGGTCTGCAATCAGATGTGGTGGGAAGGCCCCAAGAAAGCAAAGGGCAGAGGAGTGGGTGGGGCATGCCCTGCCAGGGTACAAGACCAAGAGGCAGAAAGGGCAGCTACAAGTCCCTTGGGAAGGACCCCTCTGCCTACACATGGTCTCCTGCCCAGTATGATGGCTGGTGACGTGGAGGATGGTGCTGATGAGAGAAGGCCCAATAGGGTGACCCCTCACTGTTCCCTTACGTGGAGATGCGACTAGGTGTTCTCTCCTAGGTTCCCTGTGGGGGTTCAGGGAAGGTACACCCAGCCCATGCTTATGAGCGAGGGCGTAAGGAGAATTGACCACTGCGATTGTGAGGTGGGTTTAGGATGAGGGTTCCCAGGGTAGGGGCCCTGGTCATCACTGAGATCACCAAGAGGTAAGGGTGTGGAGCCGTAGCTCGCATGAGGGAGGGGAGTGGTTTGGGATGGGCCATTCACCTTGCCCCCCCCCCCAAAGGCTAAGATCCACCCTGGCTAAGCAGATGTGTCCCCTTCGATGAGTAGGAGTTATTCCCGTCAAATTGGGGTTGGGGTCACAAAGGATGGTACACGTTGAGCTGACGGTATGTGACTGGAGGTATCTCCCCTCCTCTTGCCCCGGACGTGGGGAGGCCTACCTGAGGGAGGCATCAGGGTCACAGGCACAGTACTGTGTGTTGGTAGGCTTCGAATATGCACGTCTCAGAGCCTCTGCAGCGGGAAATCTGACTCGGACACCTGATACTTAACACTCACCGTGTCCGAGACCTGGGGAATGGAACTTGGGCTCTGCTACTGGGAGCGTGCGAGGTCCCATATGCTCGGGTGGAGCGGAACTGCTAAGGGTGCCGTTGAGGCAAACGCTGGCCCAAAGAGGGTATCAGGGGGGAGGCTCAAGGGCTGCACCTCCATGCCTAAATGGGACATAGCCCAATGCAACAAATCAAAATGCGCCTACAGGTTTCCTGTGTAAGACCCCGGTGCCGGAGAGAGAGCGTTACCAGGAGCTCGCCATGGTGGGGAGGGAGTTCCTGGAGGAGACCATTCCTGCGGCCTGAAATGGAAGGGTGATGAGGCCAATGGATGTCACCAAGGCCGTTTGGAACCCCTGGAAGGTCCTTCCTCTGGGCTGGAAGCAGGGGAAGGGGACTGAGACTCCTGGGGCGGTACTGGCGATGACGGGGCGGTGCCAGCCCCGACTGGAGTGGAAGATGGGGGGCTGTGTGGTGAGGGCGAATGCCCTGGGTGGATCCAGGCCTTCGATATGAAGGCCGGTTTGCCCCTTCTGGTTGGGAGTGGGGCAGGGGGTGAAGGGAGTAGCGGGAGGGCACGTGCAGCCTCCATCACCTCTGGGGTGGACGGGATGAGGAGTGACTCCATTTGGCACCATAGCAAGTCCTTGCCTGGGAAGGGAGGACTGACTGGGAGGGAGGACTCCCACACCTGCAGCACCGGGCTACGGCGGGCCTGCAGTGCCGAGGGTGAAATTGGCTGGTGCTGGGGTGAGCTCGGCACTGGCGAGGCTGGACTGTACTGAGCCATTGGCGCTGGAGATGATGTGGAGCGGTGCCGGGGTGATCCTGCTACAGTCAGTGCCTGACTACCTGAGGGTGACCTTGAGTGGTGCCAAGGTGCTGGGGCGCCGGGTAGGCACTGGGGTGCTGGAGTTGGCACCGAGGTTGTGCAGCAGCGGCAGTGGCGGCTACTGGTAGTGCGGTGCTGCATAGGCTCCAGTGCCGAGCTGGGTCTTGGTGCCGGGTGAGAACCCAAAGCCTCGGGTGAAGGGAGCCAGGCCTCCTCAGAGGCTAGGGTGCAGCGCCGCTGTTCCCTCTCCTTGATCGTTCTAGGTTTGCAGGAGAGACAGATGGAACAGGCCAAGACCATGTGGTCTTTGCCCAGGCACCTAAGGCACTTCCCGTGGGGGTCGTCCCGGGAGAAGGCCTTGCCACACTTGGTGCAGGGTTTGAACCCTGGCATGGTCGACGAGATGTTCCAGTCCGGTAGTGGGAATTCTTGTAGTGGAATTAAATCCACGCAGAGATGCTCCTAGCTGGATAGTAAGCTGAAGAAAAGGACAGGCTGCTTGTGGTCTGCAAGGAGTGGACGTTCCAATTCTGACACGCAAGGCGGAAGAAATGAAACTGAGGAGGGGTTGGGAGGTGGCCGTATATATAGCCACGGGGTGGCGCGAGGGGCAGAGGCCACCTACCCTCTACTGACAAGCTAGGACAAGTTTCTTCTGACCAATCCGGCGCTCCAGTACGGAGACACCTATTACTGAATGCATCTGAGCAGCGTTCGAAGAAGAAGTAGTTTTTCAGCACAATATGGAACTACATAAGCAAGTGAAGGAAGGCATTTTTGCCTAATTAAGACAGGAATTTTGTACATCACTTTCTTTTCCTTATATTTACTTCGCTGAAGTCATGCCCCACTAAATTCAGTTTTCAATTTCTCGCATTCCCTCTCAAACCTTTCCCTGTTCTCTGTTACCAGTGGCAACTCAACTACCCTTTGTCCCCATAAGCTCCTCATTTGTGTCATCTTTCACTGCTCTGACTTCTTTACTCCACACACTGTGCTTTTTGCCAACAGTCCTCACAATTTTTTCTCCCATGATATCTTCACAGTAAATCCACCACTATCTTCTTTGACTGCAAGCATTACATCCTCCTTTTTAGTCCCTTCTTCTCTCCTCCTTTTGGTATTTTGAATCTGATCTGCTTAGTCCTGTTTTGAATTGCACTCATGCCACTGTATCAATCAAAAAGAAAAGACCTTAGCAATGAGATAGTTTTTCATGTGCATTCCATGTGCAGTGATTGTACAAAAACAAGTTCCTTTCTGCCATGAAAATTCTCTGTATGCCCCATTTTAAATGGACAGAATATCTCCAACTGCTGTAATTTTTATAAAAGAATTAACTTTAAGTGCATTAAGCAACGTGGAATATATATGTGTATTGAAACTCTATGAAATGAAATGCAAACATTGTCTTCCTACTACAGAAGATTACAGGCCATAATCCTTGACTTTACAACAATGGGTTGTAAATGACAGCATTAAAACACTTGTTGAGGGCATTCGGTATACTGTTTCCTGATAATGTAATCTGGTAGACACAAAAATGTATTTACCATCAATGACATGGTAGGACAGATAGGCAAAATTCCAGATTTGCGTTTCACATAAACAGAATTTCCAAGTTTCAAAGGCAGTTACAGTTTTATAGCACCTTACATTAAAGGCATGTTTTGTTTTAAATTATGGTTGTTCTCACATTTCTCAAAACAGTACCACCAACAGCTTGCATCTCTAATCTGTGAAAGTGGGGATGGCTCACTTCATTAGGGATATGGAAGAACAGGCAAACCACTAAAAATACATTAGTGGCTCACTGCTTCTTAAGTGCCTGTTCATAGGCTGGTTGCCAACTATACGCCATTTTAAAATGCATCCAAGTCCTGCCAGAATGTTCTCTCCCTCTTGCTCTCTTTCACCAGCAACTCTCTCAGGGCTACTTCTTCTTATACCTCATCTACTCTTCAGCTCCTTTCCTCTTCCATCAGAAAACTTTTTTTGTATAAGTCCAATGTTAGTTTTTCAACGCTTCACAGTACAAGCCAGCCATTTGTGTACAAAGACCACCAGTTCAGGATCTGATCCAAAGCTCTTTGAAATGAGCGGGAATATTTCCATTAACTTTAAAGAGCTTTGGTTCAGGTCTAACTGCCTATTTGGCCATTTACACATACAATATATGTGTAATCTACAATTCTTAGTGTACACATAAAAATACCAATTAATCAGGTGATTATGCCCATAAATTATGTGCAGTGACGTGTTTCTGATAATATAGCCAATATCTATTGCCACCACATCGTAGTTTACATTTCTAGATGGTGATTTAAGAACTTATTTTTTCAGTAGGAATGGCTAGAATAAATAATATGTAGAGTAATTTTAGGGTTTTTATTTGTGTTTTTGTGATGGTATATGCAGAGAATTTTATCATATTCCAGGAAAAATGATATTTCCCTGCGCTGAAATAAAAAATGTTATTCTTTCCACACAGCATTAAGCATCAGTGCTGTGGTACACAGCATAAAACTTTGGAAAAATTGCAGAAGTCTTTTTTTTTTTTTTTAAAGATTATCAGTTAAACTTAAGAAAAGGTTGGATACTACTGTTGCTAAAATAGATTTAACAATAACTGTTAGTCCCCTGAAGGAGAACAGTACATAGTAATAATTCTCTCTTTTTCAATTATTGCATGTTTAACCTTTGCTGCTGTCTGGATTTAGAGGACCATTTATTATATAATTTTGCATTTATTTTTCATAATCATTATAATCCATATTAGATATGTCATTTTTGGTACCAATAGAAAGGTTATAGTTTTCTGGGAACGATTTTTTTTTGTTTATTTATAGGAATTGTGACTGTATTAGAAGTTATGAATCTGTTTGTTATATCTGTGTTACTACTTGTGTAATTCTGGGAAACAGCCAAGGCAGCACATTTGCAGTCATTATCTTCTTTGTGGCTGATTAAGAGAACCACATGTCCAATGAGTCTGGGGAGAAACCTACTTAGTGAGTCACAAAGAATGGTCATGGACTTAACTCCACATAGCATAGGGAAAGCCAGAAGTGATAAAGGCAGCATTACCCAACTCCATTTTGTCTTCAGTCTTCAGCTGCCTCTGGATCTATTCATCTGCAGCTGAATGAAGGACTGAGACCACTGGTGTCCAGCCTTGCAGGCTGGATTCTGGCCCATGGGCCACAGCTGCTGGGTGTTGACTAGAGGAACTGAAGAAGCCTACAAACTCCAAATTTTTCCAAGGACTTGCTTTACACTGACTCTTACTCATTTGTATGTATGTAATTCACTTTGACCATTTAACATCTCTCATATTTTGTTCTGAAATATTCCCCTTCAGAGTTATTTTGCTCTCCTTACGTAACAGTTTAGACTCTCCCACACTCATAGTTTTATATGACTGCTACTCCTCATTATGACCGCTTTAATCTTTGTCCAACACCTAAATATTCTGGTTCTGTGGCTCCTGCCATGACTATGCCAATGTGACCCAGGCAGGGGTTAAAGTATAATTTGGTGGGCCCTGGAACCCTCCGGCATGGGTGGGTCCCCCAATACTCATCCCCAGAACCCACTCCCTGGCTCAATACCCACCCCTAGACACAGCCATCCCTAGATACACACACACACACAGCCATCCCCAGGCATACATACACACACAACTCCCAGCAGCTCCCCCACACTAAAGCCCTTACCTCCCCTGTTTGCAGGCTGCCTGACCAGCCACAAGCTGCTCCACCCTGCAGGGGGGAGATTCACAAACTCCAGGCCTGCAGCAGCTCTCTGCTGGCTGGGTTAAGGTGGAACAGGGATTAAGGTGGCACCACCGGAATGCTGTGTTCCAGCTGCTTGTGCTATTTTTAGTGTGGCCCCGGAATGCAGCGTTCTAGTGCCTCCCTCTATTTTTAGGGGCCCCAGAATGCTGCCTGCCTAAAAATAGTGGCCCCCATAACTGCGTTCTCATGCATTCCCCCATATTTTAACCCTTGGACCCAGGCCTCCTGGGATAGCCACCTGAATGTACAAAGATCAGGGCAAGTTGCAGAGCTGAGAGCCAAACTCTCTACATACTGACGGGTGACACTTAAGCCAGACTCCTAATTTGCAACAAACCATAATTCTGATTCCCCACATCAGTTATCAAGAAACATAACAAAGTATAAACATCCCCCTATATTGCATATCAGCCTCTGTTTGCCAACAAGTCACTGGGTCTCTTAAAGAGATTAGTTCTCTTTATCCCCAAACGGCCAGCCACATTACACAGAACAATATATGTTTTGATCTTAACCAAAATGCCACACTGCCAGCCAATCCTTTAGTAATAAAAACTAAAGGTTTAGTATAAAGAGAAAAGAAACAAAATATGAGAGATCTGAAATGGTCAAAGTGTGTCACATACCTAAAAATGATTAAGAGTCAATGTAAGGCAAATCCTTGGAAGAATTTGGAGTTTGTGGGCTTGTTCAGTTACTCTGGTAGACACCTAGCATCTGGGTAGGTCTCGGTCCTTTCTTCAGTTCCAGATGAATAGATCCACAGGTATAGAATAGAATAGAATCATAGGGTTGGAAGGGACCTCATGAGAGATTAGCTCAAGATTGAAAAGAAAATGGAATTGGGTAATGCTGCCTTTTATCACCTCTGGCCTTCCCTGTGCTGTGTGGAAGTGAGTCACGTGACCACTCTGGGTGATTCACTGAGCAGGTTTCTCCCTAGGCCCATTGTATCTCTGGATCCCTTAATCAGCCACTAAGAAAACAATCACTACAAACGTGCTGCCCGGGGTATTTTCCAGAATTACACAAGTTGGAATACAGATATAACAAACACATTCATAACTTCTAATACAGACACAATCCCTATACATAAACAAGATAATCGCTCCTAGGAAATTATTAGGTTTCTATTAGGACCAAACACGGCATATTTCATACGGATTATAATAATTATGAAAAAATTAATACAATATAATATAATAAAAGTCCCCCTAAATCCAGATGCTATCACATAACCTTCAAAATTTCCTGTTGTTCAATGTCAGTGGTACTTATAATGCTATGTCGTTTCTATTCATTTCACTGCTTTGGCTTAAAACAAGGACACTTCAAATAGTGTTGTGGGAATGTATATTATTTTTAAGCAAGTGTTTCTAGATATCACAGTGATATTCTCAAATTGCCTACCAGGTTTACTGACCTCACAGCCATTTATATTTCTAGGGAGAAAACAAAATCTAAAGCAAAAGACAGTTAAAATTTGCTGAAAGATCAGTTCATCTTTCTATCCTATTTTCCTGGCAGCTAGCTTTCCTTCAGAATGGAAAACAAAGAATAGGAGTATATCATGGCTGCAGTAAGTCTCATTTATAAGCTTAAGACTGACTATTGAAAAGACACAGTAAAAAAATATTGTAAATACCAACAATTTAGAAAACCATTCAGTTCTCTTTGTAACAAGAAGGGATTTATATTGCTCAATATAAAGGACAGAGGATTATTGACTTGGTGAATTAATGACAGATCAATTTTCATGAGAAAAACTAGGGATTTTGTACATAAAATTCTTTTCTTGTTTCTTACTCTTTTGTGTGGTTTTCAGATTTTTATTCCATTACTGCTGTTGTTAATTGCCAGCTGCAACTGCCTATTTCCAAAGGGATAGCTGTGTTAGTCTAGTCCAGCAAAGAACAAACAAACAAACAAAAAAAAACCAACCAAAAAACAAAAAACCGAAAAAAAAAAACAAAAAAAACCAAACCAAAAAACCACAAGGAGTCGTGTGGCACTTTAAGACTAACAGATTTATTTTTCACATGGGCTTTCGTGGGAGAAAATCCCACTTCTTCAGATGCTTTGAAGATGGGTGAACTTACAGAAAGGAATGAAAATAAATGCAATGGGGTGTAAAACATAGAATCAGGTCATATAGTAACAGCAAATCAGAGCAGTTGTTAGGTTCAAACCATGGGAAGCCTGAAGTCAAATTACCTTTTGTAATGGGAAGAGAACCCATAGTCTTTGCATTTATTTTCATTCCATTCTGTAAGTTCACCCATCTTTGAAGCATCTGACGAAGTGGGATTTTCTCCCATAAAAGCTCATGCAAAAAATAAATCTGTTAGTCTTAAAGTGCCACACGACTCCTTGTTTTTTTGTTTGTTTTTGCAAGTGCCTAGACTGCAAAATTGTTCTGAATTTTGTAACTAAATCATTCACACCTCTGTATCTCAGACATCTTTAAGCAATCCTAAGAAAATGATATGGATGCCTTACACAGCCCCTTAGGATATTCTCCTGGGACTGACACAGCTACACTAATATTGTATGTGGAGCTCCTCTCTCCCCACACAAATACACAGCACACATCCTAGGCTTTCATTTTTGTTTAATACTTGCTACTCATTTCTACAGTGTCTTCCAAGTTAGGCTTGGACGGGAGACTGCTTCTGGGCCTCCAAATAGGAACAAATGATTTCATGAGGGTAGACTACCACAGCAGTTGGTATACTTTCTGAGCAGACTTTCCCTGACAATGCAGAATGAGGTCCCAGTTGGCTGAAGCCTGCTGCTCATTCACGTCATGATTTAGCTAAAGATGAGCTATCTACACTCACACACTATTTCATGTGTTTGACATATTGGGTAAGACCCAAGTAATCCTGTGGAGTTTAGAGAACATGGCCCTTCTAAAAACTCATCTTGAGACAGAGAAGCTGCTGATGGTTCTGGGAAGAGAAAAGACTGATTGTTCCAAAAGAAGAGTGTCAGGGGGTGTGCATCTGTGCATGTTTATGTATAGCTCTGGACAAAAGGTCTTACAAAGAGGAAGCCCTCTTGTAGTGAAGCAGCTGAAAACCAGCCCAAAGCCAAGGATGCAGAGAACAACTGTCTGGGAACATCCCTGCATGGGAGCCAGAAGGACTACCAGACAAGAAAGGAATCAGGGCTGGACCCAGGGGTTAAAGTATAATTTGGGGGGCCCCAGAACGCTCCCATGCAGATGGGCTCCCTGGACCCAGCTCCTGACCCCTCACATGCCAGCACCCCACCTGCTGCTCCCAATACCCCCCCCCCCAGCGCAAGCCAGGCCACCCCCGCACTCACCAGCGGCAGCGTGGCTGGGGAGATGGGGACAGTAGGCCCTGGGTCTGGGCAGCAGTGCAGCTGGGGCAGAGGCTGCAGGTCCCAGGTTGGGAAGTGGCATGGAAGGGAGGGGTCTGGGGCAGGTCTTGAACCCTCAGCAATGCCCCTGGCTCCTGCCTCCCGGAATGAGGCAGAAAGCCGCTCTGGGGCCTGCTATTTTTAGGGGCCCAGTGTTTGGGCCCCTAAAAATAGAACATGGGACCAGAATACTGCATTCCAGGGCCTGCTATTTTTAATGGTGGGCCCCAGAATGCAGTGTTCCAGCTCCATGTTCTGTTTTTAGGGGCCTTTAACACTTGGCTGGACCTGGTATCATAGGTGCCCACAGTTGCAGGAGGCCATGAGTTCTGGGCCCTGTGACTTTGCATTGGAAATAAGAAAGGACCTTGTAGCTAGTCTAGAATTTCACTGAAATTTGGTGTTTTTCATTTATAGCTACACACTATAACCCTTCTTTTCACTTATTTTTATTTATTACAATTATTTGTATTAAACTTCTCTGAAGTACTCAAGTTTATAAGACACTGGCCCCCACAAAAATTGTAAACATTAAGTACAAAAGAAGCTGAAAAATACCTTACCAAATGAAAAACATACAGCACAGACATTTGCAGCCTCTCCTGTAACCTGAGCCAACCAGTCAAAGGAAAAATTGTCACAAAAAGGTTGCTCCTGCTTTTTTAGCATGTCAGTGTGAAGGTGATAGGCAGATAATGGTGAAATCTGCAATTCAGTAAAGCACAGGTCCTAATGATAGTTTACCTTGATGAGCCAAGACTGAAAAGTGTCCTACTGCCTCTGCTGGGTGAGAACAATTTATATATTTTCTTATATTTTCATTTCTGTCCACCAAATTGAGGATGGGGCCCATTATTGCTTGGGGCCCTAGGTAGCCACCTGCTTTGCCTACCCTAAAACCACCACCACTTCCCTGCCCTCAGCTACTTGAGCTCATAGTTAAGTTAATCAAATTAGCCAGAGATGTTTTAGTAGTGAGTCTCTGAATTCTCTTGGCAAGACTGAGAAAGCTTTAAAATGACCACCAGGCCCAGCACTTGACATTTGCTGCAGTCCCTCAAAGACAGTGCCTCTGTTGAAGATGTGCGTCTTTTCTGCATGTAGCAGCTGCAGCAGCTTCTTATTGATCATTTCCTTTTGTGAGGAAGGCACCAGAGGACACAACTAGCCAGAACCCTAGTTTCATAGTCAGTGCCTCTAGGTTTCTATTATAAAATGGGTATTAAATGTAACATATAGCAGCATGTGAAAATTCTATCAGTTCCCTAGCTGCATAAATCAATGGTAATAAGATAGAGGAGTGCAGTATCAAGCAATAAAGACACTAGGATCAACAGAAAAGGGACACCCGGCACAACAGAACAGATTCTTAGAAGGCAGCTGTCTTGGAGAAACTGTCTCTTCACATTACCAGTATGCTACGTTAAATAAATGGAAATGCCACTGTTCCCTGGTTGAATGGGCAAGGGGAATAAAAAACCAAAACGCACTAGTCAGCAGGACTACAGGGTTTTAAAACATCTTCTTCAGAAAGCTATGTTTCCTGAAACATGAATCTTCCTGTGCATTTGTAATGAACATACATATACCTTGGTAAATCCCATTTGAAGTTTCAAGAAACTTAAATAAAATCCAGAGAAGATAAATCAGCTTCCAAACAGAGAGGCACAGGAGTTTCCAGGCTGAAGGATCATTGTTCAAAATATAAAAAGTGGAAATGGAGACATAGTGTTTATTCTGGACTAGATCATACCTCATGCCCCTGTCCCCCTGAAACACTCAAAATGATTTCCCTGGACCCAGAAAAACAGAGCAAAGGTATATGGCTTCACTAAGCAAAGAGACAGACCTTGTACCATATAACTTTAACCATGTGCCAAACCAACCAATTGTGTGGAGCCCCACTGAAACCAATGCCTGTGCTGCAATCTGAGGTGGGGAGTCTTTGTCTAGGACTAGGCTTGCAGGGGAAAGAAAAGTGGTGGTCACTTTAAGTATTACACCCTTATCTTCAATGGATTTGAGAAGATGGAGCACTGTGGATGACTAGTTGGATGGAAGGGTGCAATTTAAGTTTATTGGCTCTCATGCGCCCAAAGGAAAGATTAGACACTTTGCCCCAAACTCTCTGGGATTAGAGAAAAAACAGATTTGCAAGCTTTGTGGAGGGCATTGTGTTAGTCACCCTTCTGGGGTTGGGAAGCAATTTTTCTGTTACCAAATTGGTCTGGGCTCCTCCTCCTATTCAACACCAGAAAGCTGGTGAGTAGGATAGTTAAGCTGTAAACTTCATTTCTGTCACAGGTCATCAAGTAGCCAGTGCAGGAACTCATTCAGTATGGGTTTATGGAAAATTGATTCTGTACAAGTACCTTGATGTCTTTTTTGATGGGTGTGACATTGGGCCAGAGAGGGCTAAGCAAGTTTGCCAGCTGCATGTCCCAAATCTGACCATAGAGCCATATTATAGGAAAGCACAATAGTAATACAACAAACAGGGAGTCCTATGGCACTTAAAGACTAACAAATATATTTATTGCATGAGCTTTCATGGGAGAAACTCTCAGTTCATCAGATACTTTTATGATACAGTAGTATACAATACAATAGTAGTGAAGGTCATTCCTTACAAGAAGATTAGAGCTTTGATATGCAAGTGTATGTTGCTAATTATTTGATGATGTTTGTATATAATCTTGTTAGAGGTTATCAGTGTAGGTCCTGCTTTCCTGTCTGCTACAGTTCTATTGATTCAGAAGTCAAAAGGAACATGTTAAGATTTAGATGGATCTTGAATAGAAGAATACTACTGTTTTTAAGTAGTTTAAATACTTGTGAATGTTCACAAATAGCCAACTGCCTTGTGCTAATGTAACGAGTTACTCTTGTGCACAGAACATAGATGATACTTCGGATCAGGGTGCCAACTGTTGGTAAATTCACTGAAAATCAGTAAAAAAAAAGTACAATTTTAATGCTGTCAGTTAATCCATAAATAACTTAAAATGCAAAATATGCTTAAAATTGAGTAGAAATAAAACATATTGTATTTGGACATTGATTGTCATTCAGAATCACTTATTGTATCAGAAAACTACACTCATCATGATGTTACCATTTCTACTATTTCACATACACAAAGAACCAGATCGATCAATTAACTACAACTAAAAAAAACTGCTTAGTTCCAAATTTCTGTGTGCAGAACATGGTGCGCAAACCAGAGCCGGCGCAAGGGGTTGTGGCATCCCAAGCCAAATTTTGATTTGGCGCCCCCCCATCTCATTCATGGAGGTTGAAAACTGTTTTCCAAAGTGCATAAATCTCCAGCATCTGCCTGCAGAGGGATTTAAAGTGCACTCCGCCTACATGACTTAAGCTGCAGGTTGACTAACAGTACCTGAGCTGCTAGGAAAGAGTTGAAGAGGTGAGAGCCAGCCTGATCTTCAAGGGGGGGCTGGGCACCCCTAAGAACTTTCACCTGAAGCCATGTCTGTCTCTTGCCTCATAGGAGAGCCAGCCCTGGAGTACACACTTCTGTGACATTATTATATTGCTTATAGTATTTTAGTGATGTCAGTAAAAAGTTTAACATGTCAGTAAAATAAAATCAATTTCAGATCTTTGTGTCAATAAAAACTAGAATGCAAGGTTGGCAACCCTTGTAGAGTCACAGATAACCATGTATTAATTGTTTAAGGAGGTACCTGCTGTTAAGAAGGTATCAGTCAACCTACTGAGATCTATAATACACTCTGTTGAACTGATCCCTTTTATCTCAAATGTTCCCAGGTTTGCCAAGGAAAGTTTGGATCAAAAGACTAGGATCTCAGCACCAGCCTGGAATCACCCAACTGATTCTCATGAGAGAATTTGAACAAATGCTGCACATAAACTATTTAGTCTTCATTTCTGTGGGCATGATTTCCAACAAAGAAACTCTAAATGAGCGCTGATGACCCCCAAGCTGTTTGGGTAATTTCAGTGACTTTGTGATTTAAGGACTTCACAACTTAGTTATCTCTGCTGATTTATAACTTTACTTTCATCTGTTTATACATAAAAAGGAAAGAGAGTAATGATTAAAAGCTCTATATTATAGAGCTTTTAATCATTACTCTCTTTCCTTATTTAACATAAATATTAAGTTTAGTTAATAAGCATTGGCTTTAAGAGTGCATATAGGTAAGATATGAAGTGTTCATTGACTTGCTAATGTGTCCAATTTTTTTGGGACAGGCAGAACTCTTTTACATATGATGGATAAAGATTTTCAGTAATCCCTATCATATTTGACTTGGCTGTCTGGGTGCCAGTCAAAGGACTCGATAGTTTTAAGGAAATGGTGTTTTGTCTTCCCCCTTCAAAGCCTAACCGTACCTCATTGTGGTGGAGGGGTGAACAGTATAAGTTTTCTTATGCTGGCCAACATGGCTCTGGCCTGGAGAAAGACCTGACGACCTACTCCAGTATTTTTCACCAAAAAACTTTATGGATCAACTCAACTATGCAATGGAGAGGCTGGGAGGTATCAACAGAGTGACTGGGGAAGAGCAAAGAGATCATCTTAGTATCAGGGGTATTTATGAAGCAGTCGGGATAAAGCCCATGGGACTCCCGACTGTTGATGTTGATGTAGCCCGTAGTGAAAAGAGAACTCTGTGCTGTACAAAGGTTTTTAAAATGGGAACATGAAATGTTAATGGGTTACATCTAGGAAAGTTGGACATCATTAAAAAGGAAATGAATCGGCTTAACATCGATATTTTAGGTATCAGCAAAGTTCACTGGATTGGAAGTGGCTTTTTCAACTCTGATGACTATTTCGTGTACTATTCTGGCAATGATACCATCAGAAGGAGAGGAGTGGGTTTTATATTTCATAAAAAAGTTGGCAGAACTATAGAAAGTTTTAGAGCAGTTAGTGATAGGATAATGGTGATGCAAATTAATGGGAAACCTCGCAATATTATCCTTCTGCAAATTTATGCTCCCATTGCAGATTCAGCAGAAGAGGAAATTGAATTCTATACTGAGATTCAAGAAGCCCTGAAACAAACACCAAAGAAGGATGTCATCTTTATCATGGGAGATTTCAATGCAAAAGTGGGAAAAATGGAAGAAGTTGAGGTTGTAGGCAAGTTTGGTCATGGTGAATGAAATGACGCAGGAAATCATTTGATTCAGCTATGTCAAGAACAGCAGTTAAGCATAATGAATACGTGGTTTGAGCAGCCCAAGCGATGGTTATACACTTGGATTTCACCAAACGGAGAACATCGAAATCAAACTGATTATATTTTATGCCAACAGAAGTGGAAAAAGTTCCATCCTTGCAGTGAAAACGTTCCCTGGTGCGGATTGTGGATCAGACCACGAACTGCTAGTTGCAAAGGTGAAGCTAAGGTTTTGCAGTGTTAAACAACCACCCACAATTCAGAAATTTGATGTCGAGAAGATTACTCCTGCATAATGCAGTTGAAGTTAGGAACAGACTTGAATCGCTTAACATCATAGAAAGACAATCAGATGAATTATGGGAGGAAATAAAAGCAATCGTCATTGAAGCAACCCAGCAACATATCGCATATTAAAAACCAATGAAGGCAGCTAAGTGGATATCAGAAGCTACAATAGAAACTGCAGAAAAGAGAAGAAAGGCAAAAGCTGCTGGTGATAGGGAGGAAATGCGAAAATTACATGCAAAGTTCCAGAGAGAAGTGAGGAAAGATAAAGAAGAATATTGGACTGAACAATGCAAAAAAATGGAGGAAGCAGCCCAGAAAGGTCATACAAGATAGTGTTTTGCTTATGTGAAGAAGGCCAGAACCCCTTTTATGGCACAAAAGGCAATGGTTATTGGACATGATGGGCAGGAATTATATGACCAACAAGCAATCAGAGAAAGGTGGTGGGAATATACACAACAACTTTATACAAGTGAAAATCAAAGTCAAGACATAGAAGAAGAAGAACTGTTAGAGCTGGAACCAGATATCCTGGAGGAGGAAGTGGTATGGGCACTCAATCAGTTGTCTAACCGCAAAGCCCCTGGAATTGACGGAGTACCAGCAGAGCTACTGAGACCAATACCAATAAAAGTATTGACAGTGTTATGTCAAAGTGTATGGAAGACTGGTCAGTGGCCAAAGGAGTGGAAAAGGTCAGTATTTATCCCAATACCATAGAAAGGTAACACGAAAGACTGCTCAAATTACCGCACCATTGCCTTGATACCACATGAGTAAAATTCTCTTGAAGATTATTCAACAACGTATGAATTCAACCGTCGATAGAGTGACGCCAGATGTACAAGCTGGATTCCGAAAAGGAAGAGTAACACGTGATCATATTGCCAATCTACGATGGATGATGCAAAAGGCAAGAGAATATCAAAAAGGTCTCTATATGTGCTTCATTGACTATATAAAAGCTTTCGACTGCGTTCATCATGACAAGCTTTGGGACTGCCTCAAAGAAATGGGAGTATCACCACACCTTATCTGGCTTATACAATCGCTGTATTTTGATCATGAAGCCACTGTAAGAACAGCATATGGAGACACAGAATGTTTAAAATTGGAAAGGGCACTCATCAGGGCTGTATTCTATCACCTTTACTCTTCAATATGTATGCAGAAGTGGTTATAAGAGAGGCAAATTTGGAAGAATCTACCATTGGGGTGAAAATTGGTGGTAGGTACATCAATAACCTTCGATATGCTGATGATACAACATTGCTTGCAGAAAGTAAGAAAGATCTAGGGTGGCTAATCCTAAAAGTCAAAGATAAAAGTGAAGAATTTGGATTGCGCCTTAATATTAAGAAAACAAAGATAATGATGACTGTAGAGAACGTGCAAGTTAGAGTAAAGATTTACAATGAAGAAATCGAAGTAGTAAAGGATTTTAACTTCCTTGGCTCTAAAATCGATCAACACAGTGACTGCAGTCCTGAGATCAGAAGGTGTATAGCGCTTGGAAGAACTACAATGACTAGTATGAGCAGCATCTGGAAGAGCAAAGATATCAATCTACCAATCAAATGTAGATTAGTTAATGCGATCATATTTCCAATAGCTACGTATGGCTGTGAAACCTGGACTTTGAAGAAGGTAGATAGGAGAAAGATGGATGTATTTGAACTGTGGTGTTGGAGACGTTTGTTATGCATTCCATGGACAGCGAGAATTACCAACAAGGAAGTTTTAGACTGAGTTAAACCAGAAATATTGCTGGAAGCCAAGATCACCAAACAAAGACTGTCATACTTTGGTCATGTTATGTGAGCTAACTCACTCAAAAAGTTAGTTAGACTAGGAATGGTCAGCAGAGAAAGAAGGAAGGGCCACCAAAGGACTCGCTGGCTTGACACCATTAAAAATGATACTGGAATGACTACGGCGGAATTAAAGGAAGTTGTATGAGATAGGACGCCATGGAAAGCATTGATCTATAGAGTGACTGAGAGTCGGACACGACTGAACGGATAGTGTAGCGTAGTTTTGTCTTCTGAATGAGCAATGAGGTGATCAGAAACTGATTGTTGCTGGCTTGATATAACAGGTCTCAAAGTCCAAAGGGGCAGCCATGTTAGTCTAGTTCAGTAAAACAAACAAACACTTAAAGATTAACAAATTTGCAGGGGACACAAAAAATGGCAGAGTGGTAAATAATGAAGAGGATGGGTCACTAATATAGAGTGATCTGTATTGTTTGGTGAGATTTGCACAAACAAACAATATGCACCTAAAACCAGACAAATGTAAATGTCTGTATCTAAGAATAAAGCACATCACCACACTTACAGGTTTGGAGACTCTAACTAGAGAAAAAGTAAGCCTGAAAAAGATTTTTGGGGCTGTGCTGGATAATCAGCTGAACATGAACACCCAGTGTCATACTGTGGACAAAAGCAGTAATGTAATCCTTGGATCCATAAACTGGGGGAATATTGAGTAGTAGAAGACAGGTTATTTTAGATATGCTTTTGACACTGGTGCAACGACTGCTGGACTACTATCTAAAGAGCTGCAAGAATGATTGAAGAATTAGAAAACCTGCCTTTCAGTAATAGACTCAGGAAGCTCAATCTATTTGATGTAACAGAGAGCATTACAGGCATGACATGATTACAGTCCATAAGGATATGTCTTCACAGATGGCAGCAAAATTGCTGCCGTCAGCCTGGCTTTCTGGGAGTGCCAAGCAGAGAGTCTGAACTTGCTGTGGCACTCCTGGAACTTGGTGCTGGAAGTCCTGGGGGCCAGGAGGCCTAGGGGAAAGCTGACTGCAAAGGATTTGCAGTCGGCTTTCCCCAGTGTGTCCCGGCAGTTTAGGAAGTCACTGTCATTTATGCAGAACATTTTATATTCCCTGCGTACATGACCGTTGACCGCCACCAAAAAGCAGCCCCAGTGTAGATTAGGGCTCTCTATCTACACAGGGAACAAATATTTGACAATGGGCTTTTCAATCTTACAGGAAAAAAATCAGAACACAAACAAATAGCTGGAAGTTAAAGCTCAAAAAGTTCAGATTGGAAATCAGGCATACATTTTTTAACAGGAAAGGTAATTAACCAGTGAAATAAATTTACCATGGTTTATGGTGGATTCAAATTTAATCTCTGACAATTTATAAATCAAGATTAGATGTTTTGCTAAAAATTATTTTTGGGAAGTTCTATGCCTGTGTTATTCAGGAGGTCTTATGGGTGTAATGGTCCCTTTGGTCAGAAGACGGCAATTTATCATTTGATCTATGCCCTCTAATCTAGTCCCAGCTTCTGGCAGTGAGAGGTTTATTGACAGTCAGAGCATGGGTTGCATCCCTGACCATCTTGGTTAATAGCCATTGATGGACATCTGCTCCATGAGCTTATCTAATTTTTTTTTAACCCAATTATACCTTTGGCCTTCACAACATCTAGCAAAGAATTCCACAAATCAACTGTGTGTTGTGTAAAGAAACACTTTGCTATATTAGTTTTAAACCTGTTTCCTGTTGATTTTTTTGTCTGGCCCTTTGTTCTTGTGTTATGTGAAGGGGTAAATAAAGCTTCCACATTTATTTTTTCCACACCATTTTTTATTTTATAGAGATCTATCATAACCACCCTTTATTGTCACTTTTCTAAGATGAACAGTTCTGGTCTTTTTAATCTCTTCTCATACAGAAGTTGTTCCATTCCTGTAATCGTTTGTGTTGCACTTCTGTGTACTTTTTCAAATTCTAGTTTAGCGCTTTTGAGACAGGGTGACCAGAGGTGCATGCACTATTCAAGGTGAGCATGTACCATAGATTTGTATAGTGACATCATGATATTTTCAGACCTCTCTATCCCCTTCCTAATGGTTCATAGTATTGTTTGCTCTTCTGACTGCAACAGCACATTGAATGGATATTTTCAGATACCTAGCTATAATGACTCCACGATCTCTTTCTTGAGTGGTAACTACTGATTTAGACTACAACATTTTGCATGTGTAGTTGGGATTATGTTTTCTAATGTGGATTACTTTGCAATTATCATTATAGAATTTCATCTGCCATTTTGTTCATCAGCCACCCAGTTTTGTAAAATCCCATTGCACCTCTTTGCAGCGAGCTTTGGACTTAACTATCTTGAACAATTTTGTATTGTTTGCAGAACTTGGCTACCTCAGCATTTGCTCCTTTTTCTAGATCGTTTGTGACTATGTTGAACAGCACTTGTCCCAGTACAGATCCTTAGGAAACCCTATTATTTATCCCCTCCAAGAATTCTAAGGGATCTATGAATCATGATTTCATTTTACAAAAGTCATGTCGATTCCACCTCCACTCAGAAGATATCATGTTTATCTATGTATCTGAGAACTCTATCCTTCACTGTAGTTTTATCCAGTTTGCCTGGTACTGTAATTAATCTTACTGGCCTGTTATTGTCAGGATTGCCTCAGGAGCCTTTTTTAAAAAAAATGGCATTCCATTAGCTGTCCTTCACTCATCTATTATGGAAGCTGACTTAAGAAATAGGCTACCTAGCACAATTACTAGCTCTACAGTATCATACTTGAGTTCCTTTAGGTGACTGGTCCTGGTGATACAGTACTGCTTAATTGATCACTTTGTTCCAAAACTTCTCATCTTGGAATTTATGACTAGTTTATGATGTAAATGAGAACTGGAAATGGATTAGCAGAAGGAATCTCATAAAGAAGATGAAAAATCCAATGGAGGCATCCAACATCTGATGTAGTGATGAAACAACTACTTTGTCTTCATCCCTTCACCTTTCTAAAAGGTGAGGCCCATGGGTTTCTACTATGTTATTGGATCTAGACAGAAGGGAAGGGTGAGGGCTTGATGGCAATCCTCTACTAGGATTGATTACAAAGGAGTGATGATCTGCAATGGAGAAGTTACCAATGGATAGGTCCCATATATGTTACTTAATAAAGTTGTGGCTTAGTTCAACCATATTTTGTTCTCTTATTTTTCTTCCTGAAGTGGTTAGGGTAAATAGGACTCTGCATGAGTACAAGGGCCCATTAATTCACTTGAAGAATTGGAATGCAAATTGCATTGCAAACTTACACATATACTCATAATTTTTCCCAGATAGGAAAGTTTTGGAGGCAATGTTTCAATTTCATAAATGCCCTACAAATTCAGATACAGTCTAATTTGAGAAATTTAATTTTCAAATCAAATATGTTGCAGAACTCCTTTGTTAGCATTAAGACCCCAAAAGCAATTCCAATATTCTGCTGTAAGGGTCTTTCCTTTCGAATTTTAGGAACTGATCATGTATTTATCTTTCTACACACAATTAATAACCTGGAAGTCATTGAGACTGATCATGCAGTTATTGTAAGTACATACAGAAGTGTTTGCAGGATCAGGGCCTTAATTTCCCCTCAAGTATCTGATCCTGGAATTCTGACTTAATGAAATGCCCATTTACTTCAGTGGAAACATAAGCAGTTCACAAGAGGGCCATTGAAACTCTTGTTTTACACAAAATTAAAAGTAGAATACTGCTTTGTTTCAGACCACTCAGGAAACAACTATTAAGGCATCTGTTTTAATACTTCTTAAATTCTCAAGACTGTATCATGACGAATTGATTCTGGTGATTTACCTTTTCATGCTTATTGATTCTCTTTAGTGACCTTGTTTATTTTGAATTTCAGTGTTGAAGAATATGTGGTCCTTAATATACAAGATAAGTTAAATTATATTGTTCTTTGTCACTGTTATTATAAAAATAAATCATCAACATTTAGATATCTATTTAATCTAATCAATCATACTGGTCCTTCAGCCTTCACATTACTATGTAGCTTTTGACTTTTTCCCCTCAATCATTTTTTCATGTTTTGCAGAAAATCTGTTCCTTTCTAGGTCCAGTTTTTCTTTATTTTACAACAACAAAAAAATTACGTATGTTCTGAAGGAATTTACTAAGCATTCAGGTTGATTGGCTAATTCAAGTAAAACTGCTGTATCATCAGGAAATTTAAACACAACTTGAGCCTCATCCTTCACCAAAATTCATATTTTTTTCTTAAATACATTGGGGTGCAAATAGATAATATGAGAATTTGCTTTAAATGACCACACTCTTCTTTTTGACACTATTAGAAAACTATGTAATTGAATCACACCATCATTAATTGAGAGGATGTATATATTAAAACTGTTGTTATAAATAGACAGGTATATACTACCCTTCTGAACTAAAGCTTTATTTTTGAGAGATCTGGTGGAGAGAAAAATATGTTTTTATTTAGCTGTCTAGGACCTTTTTTTTAAACGTGAGGATGAATTGCTATTTTTTACTTAATAATGTTGCATTTCAATGAGAATGTGTTTTAAACATTAACTAGCTATATCTGCCTTTCATTTTGCCACATCTGTATCAGTATTTGAACTTAATCTAATGTGGCCTCTGCAAAATTAAAGGTTTAGATTATAGGGAAACTTTACTGGAAATTATTTTGTAAAAGGGTTCAATGCTCCTCTCACTTGCACCAGTGTAAATCAGAAACTCCATGAAAATGGAGTTGTACCAACATAAATCTTAAGTGAAAGGATAATAAGCCCCAATTTAAAAGACAAAGGTATACAAAAATTATGTACTAAGATGTTAGCTAATAAAACTAAAAGACTTATTATGGTTAGAAAACAATGGTCCTATTATTTATATATTTGATGCGGGACCAAATCTTTCCATTCAGCTCAGACTCATTAAGGCCAAAATCATGTCTCAAACCTATGGCCTAATTTGTCAGGCTGTACATTGGCCAAATACATTGGTGCATTCTCTCAGGCCACGGGGTTGCATTGCAGAAGCTTTGTAAGTCCAATGGCTGATAAAGTCTATGTTTCTTGTAACAGTTTTCCAAAAACACCCTGACCTTATATCAGTGGGCATCAGATAAACTGAACAAGCTTGTACTAAAGTCACAACAGGAATGCAGTCTTTACATCAGTTACCCATTTGGACAGGAGAAGTACAGCCTGGGGAAGTACAGATGGAGCTACTATAAGATGGGTGAAAAATTGGTTCGATGACCAATCCCAGAGAGTAGTTATCAATGGGTCATAGTCATGCTGGAAAGGCATAACAAGCAAGCTGCTGCAGGGATTGGTTTTCGGTCCAGGTTCTGTACAATATTTTCATCAATGATTTAGAAGATGGCATAGAGAGTACACTTATATAGTTTGTCAATGATACTAAGGTGGGAGGGGCTGTGAGTATTTTGGAGGATAGGATCACAATTCAGAATGATTTGGACAAACTAGTGAAATGGTCCAAAGTAAACAGAATGAAATTCAATAAAGGCACGTGTAAAGTACTCCACTGAGGAAAGAATAATCCATTGCATGTGTACTATGGAAAGTGATCTGGGTGTCATAGTGGACCACAAGCTAAATACAAGTCAACAGTGTAACACTTGCAGAAAAAGCAAACACCATTCTAGGATGTATTAAGAGGAGTATTGCAAGTAAGACATAAGAAGTAATTCTTCCGTTCTACTCCATTCTGATTAGGTTTCAACTGGAGTATTATGTCCACTTCTGGGCACCTCAGTTCAGGAAAGATGTGGACAAATTGGAGAAAGTCCAGACAAGAGCAACATGAGTGATTAGAGGTCTGAAACACTTTTGAGGGAAGATTGAAAGATCTGGGTTTGTTTAGTCTAGAAAAGAGGCAACTGAGAGGGGAAACGATAACAGTTTTCAAGTATCTTAGAGGCTGTCATGAGAAGTAAGGAGAAAAACTGTTTTTCTTGACTGCTGATGATAGGACAAGAAGCAACAGGCTTAAATTACAGCAAGGGAGGTTTAAGATGGACATTAGAAAAAAATTCCTAACTGTTAGTTTGATTAACAACTGGAGTAAGTTGCCTAGGCAGACTGCTGAATCCAGGGTCATTGCTGGCGCTGGGCTTACGCGGCTCAAGCCCTGAGTCCCAGCGCCCAAGCCCTAGGTCCACTGCCAGACTGCCTGCAGCAGTGCCGCATTTACGTGGCTTGAGCCCTGGGTCTTTTCTCAGGCCAGCAGCACTTCTGGTGGAATCTCCATCTTCAGAAGTGTTTAGGTTAGACAAGCACTTGTCAGTGATCACTCCAGAGGGTACTTGGGTCTGCCGTGAGTGCAGGGAACTGGACTTGATGACCTTTCATGGTCTTTTTCAGTTTTTATGATTCTAAGCTGTACTCAGGTATTGTTCCCACATCTGCTCCCTGTCTGCCTTAGGCCTACTCGTTTCTGACTTACAATTCTGGAAAAGGGGGCTATCACACAGCAAGAGATTCATAATCCCTGACATTTCAATACATAAAGCTCAGAGACTAGATCCTCTGTATAAATTGTCATAGCTCCAGTGAAGTCAATAGAGTTATGACAATTGACTCCATCTACAGATCTGGTCCAAGAACTTATCCATGCCTCATAAAACTCCTCATTCATCCTCAATAAAGTAACTCACCAAGTCACAGGGCTCTGTAGCGTCACCCACTGTGAAAATGATGGAAGACAGAGGCCAATTCACCATGGGCATAAGCATCTTTGGAGTTGCATCTATTTATGCAAGCAATAAATGTGACACAAAGTCTTCTTAAAATACCTCCTCCCCTTAGATCACTAGCAGTGTGTTAAGTTACAGTTTGTTAACATGTTCTGGGATTAGGAGCACTTCAACAGAACATTATAGTTCCATGGACTTCAGCTGCCTCCTGACTTGGAAAGAAGAATGACTTCTGAAGACTGTTGTTAATGACACATTGAGATATTGTGGTAAACCAAGTGCTATAATTTGTAGAGTTTATTTTTAGGGATGCGTTTTGGAGAATTGAAGCTTTGATGGCTATGAAAAAAAAAAATAAGACACAAAGGATAAAAGACAAGTTTTCTGAAGGGCATACTTCAGAACAAGAATTGGTTATTTATTTTTCTCTGATACTTAAAGGGAAGAAAGAAGATGGGGAAACCTGGTTGGTCTTTAGAGGACTGCCAAAAGACTTTTAAATACCACAGAGTATGCAAAGCACATTAAATGTAAAAGACCTGTCAATGATTTTAGGTTCATAAAAGCTATTGCTAGGAAAAACAATGATAAATTAACTTTACTATTCCATTTATTAACTAAAACCAGAGAGTGAGCATATTAGCTAGGAAACAACAGAAGATAAGTGCAGACAGATATTTCAATCAGCTCTCCTTTTTCAAAAACCTTTTCAGAGTCTCACCATAAAGACAGACAATCCTGTCATATTTAACAAATGATGGGATAATTATAGGCAGCAAATATGCTTTTATGTTTTAATTTAATTAGAACTTCTAGGAACTGGGGCACTGATTTTTTAAGATTCAGAATTGGTTTTTAATCATTGCTCCGCACAATTAAAATACTAGTCAGGTATTTGTTATTGAACCAGATTCTTTTCAGTGTTGACAATTTAATGTTCCCGCCACAGCTTCTGTTGACAAGCACCCAGGAAACTATCTAGACTTATTTTTAAGCAAATACCTGTGCATTGTTCCTTTTTTCTTTATCTGTCAAATGTATTCTATGTGCTACTGTACCTTAAAAAATATTTGCCTTTGCCAATATTCTCTTTCGTTCAAAGAATATTTGTTAGTGTTATTGTACAGTATATCCCTTCTTACAGTTTTCAAAATGCATCCAGGGTCTCACTGTAAATAAGCAGTCATCAGTTGAACAGACACTTTTGTAAAAGAAAAGTCTTGACAAATGAAACAAATACTCCCCCTTCATAAATGCACAAAACTATTTAAAAACTGCATGTAAAGAACCTTCTTGGAAAGGCAAAAGACTAGTCATTTCACAGTAATACCACATTAAACCATCCTATTGGACAAAGATTTTTTCAGCAGAAATGATCAGGATAAAATAGGGAAAGTACAAGTTAAAAATTACTTGATAAGACTTCAAATCACCAGAGCCTGGTGAAAAATACTCTTGAATACTCAAGCAGCTGACTGAGAAGATATCTGAGATGTTAGCAATTATGTTTGAAAAGTCATGAAAGATGGGTAAAATTCCAGAGGGTAGGAAAAGGGTAAATCCACACAGGCTGTCTTAGCTATGGAGCAGTGTGGGGGACACAGGCAAGGAGGCAGCCAAGTGGGAGGGTGTGGGAAGCTGCAAGGGGATGGGTGGGAGGTGGCGGAGGCCAGTGGCAAGTGGCCTGCAGGGGGAGGGGACATGGCAGGTGGCCAGTGGCAAGGCTGCATCACCAGTGAATGGGGGAGAGGGATGGCCACAACATGGGTGGGGTGGTGGCAGCATCTGAAAGGTGGCTGTGGAGGGGCTGAGTCCAGGGGGAATCGCAGGACCTCAGGGGGAGGCAGCGGTGGCAGTCTTAGTGTTTTTGGGGTCCTGGACAAAATTCAGGGATGGGGCCCCCACGTGGCAGGGGAGAGGGGCATCCTTGAATTATGCCCAGGGCCCCAAAAACACTAACCCTGCCCCTGCCATGAGAGAGAAAGAGAAATAAGGATAATCTGGAAAATAATGGAAACAGTCATCTTAACTTCAGTACCCAGGGAGATAAAGGGCAAATAACTGAGTGATCAATTTGCAGATACCTACAAGGTAATAACCTGAGAAGCAGCAGACAACATGAATTTGTCAAGAATATATTACATCAACCTAACTTCATAGCTTTCTTTGACAGAGTAACAAACCTTGTGGATTTGAGGGAAGTGGTAGATGTGGAATAGTAAGGGTTTTTATACTATCTCACATGTCCTTATAGGTTTTGTTAGGGATGAGTTCTGGGTGCAGATCTTTTCAATATCTTCATCAATGATAGATAATGTTACAGAGGAAGTTTCTGGAGAATACCAAGATGGAAGAACTTGCAAATTTGGAAAATAGGATTAAAATTCAAAATGATCTGGCCAAACTGGAGAAATGGTTGGAAGGAAATAGAATGATCTTCAGTAAACAAATACAAAATCTTCTGTTTGGGAAGGAACAATGAATCCTAGAGAACTTACTGCAGAAGAAGATCTGGGAGGCATGGTGGATCACAAGTCAATAATGTAACGCTGTTGCAAAAAAAGCAAACGGCATTCTGGGAGGTATTAGTAGGAGTCTTGTAAAGAAGACATGAGAAGTAATTCTTCTGCTCGACAACATGCTGATTAGACTTCAGTTTGAGTATTGTGTCTATTTCAGGAAAAATGTGGACACATTTCAGAAGGTCCAGAGAAGAGCACCAAAAATGATGAAAAAATCTAGAAAGCACGACCTTTGATGGAATATTGAAAAAATGTAGTTTGTTTAGTCTGAAGAAGAAAAGAGAAGGGGGGAAACATGATAACTAGTTTATATAAAAAGTTGTTATAGGAGGAGGGAGAAATTCTCCTCTTTAGTGTCTGAGGATAGGACAAAGAAGCCATGAGCTTAAATTGTAGCAAGGACATTTTAGATTAGATCTTAGGCAAAACTTCCTAACTACCAGGGTAGTTAAGCAGTGGAACAAATTGCCTAGGTGGGTTGTAAATCTCAGTCACTGGAGATTTTTAAGAGCAGGTTAGACAAACACCTGGCAGAAATGGTTTAGATAATGCTTAGACCTGAGTGGAAGAGGCTGGACTTGAACTCCTCTTTAGGCCTATTCCAGTTTTGCAATTCTGTGACAGAGAAGAACAATCTCCTTTAATGGTCTTACACATTACAGCACCTATTTTAGAAGCATGGAATCGGTAAAAAAAAGTTGTAAGGCCTGATTCAGCAGAGCACTTAGCATATGCTTACCTATAGACTGAAGTAAAAGAACAACTCATGAGGTTAAAATTAAGCCCGTGCACAGTCAAGCGAGGTAAGACCAGGCCTCCAGTCACCCCTCTCTGCTGTGTTTTTTAGGGATTTATTAAGCTTTCAGTGTAGGCCTCCCTCCCCTCCTCCCACCACTCTTTCAGAAGATCTTATTGATACCTTTGAGCATAAATGGACATCTGGAGTAAATATTTAGTAGTAAAAATATCAGTAAATTTGGCAGCTTTGTTCTCTTTAAATTACAGCCTATTTCTAAAAAAAATTCAGACAATTTAACATCATTATGACTCACAGAGTGCTAGCATAAGGGTGATAAGCTAAAAAGCTTTCTCAAGACTGATTTATTTATTTCAAACTTAATTTACTATGAAAGCACCTACCTTTCTAAAATCTTTGTAAAGAGAGTTTCTTAATTGATGTGGACTGACAGCAATTTCTATGGGACTGCCTGGCTCAACTAAATTGCTTCCAGTTCAGTATAAAGTGATTTGCGTTTTGGCCCTCTATACATGCTGCCCAGAATCCAGGCCTAAATAAAATAAATAAATAAATGGCAGTATATAATAGTCGAGAGAGAGATCAGTTGCAAACATGTTTTATAATGGGTGGTGTTCTTTGCTCCAGCCACATAAATCTGCTCCCTTCTTTAAAAATAAGCTTATGATGCTTTATGTTAATTTTCCCACATTTTGATTTGCATTGAGAATTAAAATGCAACAGTTATTAACTCAGAGAAATAATTTTGGATCTGATCCTGCAACAACTTCTCAGCAGGCAAATCCTTCTGCTTACATAAATACCTGTTGACATCACTGGGGCTCTGCATGGTATTGGTGTTAGCCTACACAGACTTCATTGCATGGTCAAGGCTTCATTTGGGATGCTAAACTACAAGATGATCCCTTACTTTATGCAGCCTTAGGAGGAAGTCCTCTCCTTACTTACAGACAGCTACGTAGCCTTACGTAGCTACTCACCAGCAACTATAGACCATACAGCAAAAACACTCAGGAAGGTACATATCCCTGCAACAAACCCCACTAACAGCTCTGCTTAAATGGCACCATCATAGGACCTAATCAAATCAGCTACTCCATCAAGGGCTCATTCACCTACTCATCCACCAATATATACATTATCATGTGCCAACAATGCATCTCTGCCTTATACATTGGACAAACCGGGCAGAGTCTGAGCAAAAGAATAAATGGACACATCAAATATTAGGAATGGTAACATTCAGAAACCAATAGAACACTTCAATCTTCCCGCACACTCCAAGAAAAGTGTTTCAGTTGCAGTGCTCCAAAAGAGAAACTTCACATCAAGTTGCAACGGGAAGCTACAGCATTGTAATTCATATGCAGATTTGCCACCATTAACTTGAGTTTGAATAGCAATATGGGCTGGCTTTCTCATTACAAAAGGTGATACCCCCCTCCCCCCGCAACTCTTCAACCTCCCACCTTCTTACCATTGTTCTACATTGTTTAAAAACCACTTGTTTGGTTTGCTGCAATAATCTTAATTGAATTTATGGTTTACCCTTCACTGCATTTATTTTTCCCTTCCCTAATGTAAGTTGCAAAAGATAAAATTGTTAGTCTTTAGAAGTGCCACAGGACTCCTTATTTGTTTAACTTTAAACTGATTGTTTTTACTACTAGCTTTCCCCCTGTTATTCCATTTCAGGTGTAAGGCATGACAAATATTGCAAACATTTCTTTTATTACTAATCATATGTGCTCTAACAGAAAACCTTAACCTGAGAAAAAATAGGTTAAAAACAACTGGTGGCAAGAGTTTACAATAAAGTTTACAGCTTGGTTATGCTTCTAAAAAGCTTGGTCATGGCATCTCTCTTTCCCTGTATCCACTGACTCTGCAGCCTATATGATGCTGCATCATTCAAAAGAAATACAACATAGTATTCCTCGCTTAAAATGCCTGTTATAGGGTGTAGAGCATAGACCTGGCTATATTATTTCTGACTCCCTAACTTGCTGAACTAAATGGCAAAACACATTACTTATTCTCCTGTGCCATCATCATTCCTCTTTCCTCTCTCCTATATCTCCGATCTATTTATAAAGACCTTTATGTGCAAATGGTGTTCATCTATCATTAAATTTTCATTCCAGGGGAGTACCGTTTTCAAGGATAACTCTTTAAATTCACTTCTCTCTTTCTTTAAATTTCTGTTTCTGATACCTTTTTTTAAGTAATGGATTTTGGTGATTTTAAAAGACATACCCCACCCCTCCCCACCATGAACAGTTTGCTTGCCAGTGTAACTCTGAGGTTCAGAGAATAAAAAGGGAACTGAATGAATTTTTACTCATATCCAGGCAGCACAGTGTAATACAACGATAAAGTAAGAGTTTATTGGTTGTTTAAATCAACATGAGTTGTGCCATGGTATATACACATAGTGTTCTCCAGCTGTCTTCTCATTACTGGATATATAACAATATACAAAGTTTTGTGTATATATAGCTTTGTATATTGTTTGTGCTGCTGAATGACTAACAGACAATTCAGTGAAGCTGCATTATTACTGTAGGACTCTAAACTTTTGCATTTCCTGGCTAATTGTATACCACTAATATGGTTATTTGGGTTTTTTCCTGTACATGTGAAAAGAGTGACCTAATAGAGATGGCAATATGATAGGACAGATTGTAATGCCCTTACAGGAAGTAGTACCTTATCTACAAATAACACTGTTGATTTCATTGGGATGACACCAAAGCTATGTGGACACTTGGGAGCTAAGGTTATGGTTCCCAGCTCTCTGGTATTCCCCATTGCCTATGCAACCCCAGCTACGCTACTGTTTTTAGCATACTAGCTCAATAAAAACTAGCACTAGTATGTCTTTAAATGCAGACATAGTCATAGTGTATGCTGTGAGCACCCAGAGTGTGAGTAAGCATATCATAATTCGGGATGATGGGATCAGTTCAGTTCGTAATCCTAGCATTCTCCTGGATTCCTCCCTAATGCTAAACTCTCACAGAGCAGCATCTGTGCATAATACTTCCTACTATCTCCAATTGGCTACAAAGCTTCATCCTGGCAAACAATCACCAAGCCTCAGCATCAGAAACCTTGGTCACTGCCCATCTGGACAGATCATTGTATCACGGCTCTTCAGTGTCATTAGCTAGCGTGAATACATCAAACCAGTCCTCCAGTTGCCTGGCAAGGAGCTGAGAATCATGGGCTGCTGAGGGGCCAGTGGGGAAGATTTCCCATCAGGTTCATTGATACTGGCATGTCCCTGCAGAGTTTGGATTTTTGCAAGTTGGTATTTTCTGATGGAAAATCTCTGACCCACTCTAATATACACGATACACCCAACAGTCTAGGTGTACCCATTTAATGATTGACCAAAATTTGAGGTGCTCTATTGCTGTATTAAACAGGAAATAAGAAGAGTTAGAGGGCAAAAGCCTACACATAACAACATTGCTGACTTGGTGCTGTGCAACCACTCATTAAAAAAGCAGCCAACATGTTGGTCTGCTTCCTCCAAATGAGTGTTTGGATACTTTCACTGCACATAGGTTATCGCAAGACTTGGACTCATCTAGGATAAGTCTACACACCAATGTAACCTTAGCATAAATTGCAAGCAAGTTAGCGGCCAGTGTCAAAGAAACCTCAGTGCTTGAGCCTTCTTAATACTAGGTTAAGGATTTTCAAATCCATGGTTGAAGCAGGGCTTTAGTGTCCACACTACTGTGCAGAGACCCAAGTCAAAGTAAGTCTATCCTAGAATGCCTAACACTGGGCCCCACCCCCTGGGTCTACTTTAATTCATGTGTAGACAACTCCTGGCACACATGCTGACAGTGTCCCATGAGCCCATTCAGAGCAGCACGTGGCCCCTCTGAGCCATGTAAAGTCACTCCCAGAGGTGTCTTTCAGAGGCAGCTGAGGCACAACGGGTCCCTGTAGTGACCATGCCATGTAAAGAAGGCTCCTTTCCACAGTCTGCCACTGCCAAAAGAAGACACTCCAGGCGTTTCTTTCCACGGCACCTCCGGAGACCCCTGTCCAAAAGAAGTCAGTTCAGGCAGATTCTTTCTGTGAGCAGCTCCTTTCAGCGGCATGCCTGCGAAGGTCCCCCCTCTCCTCCCAGCCCACTCCAGCTATGCTAGATAAGAGCTGGAGAGGAGGGTTTGGCACCTCTGAGCCTTACAAATGTGTTGCCCTGTGGGAAAATGCGACCGATCCTCCCACCGCTGCCATATCCACTTGTTTCCTTGCTGTGATGTTTCTGTCAATAGGGCTCCGGTGTCCATAAGAAACACACAAGTACAATAAACTGCATAATTAGCTCCAGGGATGACTGTCTCCATAGAACGATGTCATTTTGGAAAGGCTTAATACTGAATGTCCATCTAATCTGAGAATTGGGAGTGCCAACTCTGGCCTGAGTCAGATTGGCAGGAAAACGTCTCTCTGCACCTGTTCTGAGGATAATTTGGATGTCAGGCTACAGGGCTGTCAAACCATTAACACCAAACTTGGCAATTCCTAATTTTTAAACTGGGATGTTCAATTAAAGGGTTTTGGGCTGGGTTTTTATTTATTTTTTCCTGTTTGTTTTGAAGGTTGACATAAAAATGGAGGTTTCAGAGAACACACACAGCCACCCATCCTCTAGCCTGCTTGTTGCCATCTGTGGGGCAGTGAAGTGCATCCCAAGAACTTAGGGTTCCATGTGCTTCAGCACCCAGCAGGATCCCTTACTCCTGCCCCTTCCATACCTCAGGAGGCATGGATAAGGGGGACCTCCATGGCTGTGAGAAAGTTTGGGTTTGACTCCTACTCACTCTTCCTGGACACCTCTACACATGCAGTTCACAGGAGGACTGAAGTGGTGACTAAGTGTCTCCCTCCAGGAAGTGGGAGCAACTGGAATGTTGGACTTATCCTCCCCTCGTGATCCTGAGCTAGGAGCTCTGCCACTGCTCGTCTGCAAAGCAGCCACCTAATTCCAGGCAGGTAACTACGGTAGGTCCAATTCACCACTATCTTGTACGTTAGGTATCATGTACATTTGTGCAAAGAGATGTAAAATGTTCTCTCTCTGACTGGGTAAGAAATCATTTTGTGCAGATGTAGATCTTTGTGCACTCTCCTGTACAATCTAATGCGCTACTTAAATGTTTATTTTGAGCACCCCACTTTACAATGTGAACAAACTGGAGAAAGTATAAAGGGGAAAAATATTTATTATTGATTTAGGAAACATGACCTGTGAGGAAAAATTGAAATAATTGGGCATGTTTAATTGAAAGAGAAGGTTGTGGGAGTGCACATGATTACTGCAGAAGATTCTCAGCATGTGACTACCAACCCCCCGAGCCTCCCACCAAGAGCCTCCTAGTGATGTTACAGGGAATTGCTCAAGGGGGCCCTGTCCGGTGGGCAGTGCTCCTTCTGTTCCACTCTAAGGACCTCAGGTCTCTGTTTAAGTCCACTGTGCTCCCCCCTCTTTTGTGTGTAAGTTCCACTACTATTGCTCAGCTACTCATCACCTCAGTCGATGGCCATGAGTAATAGTGATGTTCCTAGCATTCTGAGGGAGCAGGGAAAGACTTGGGCCTGCCCACTTCTCCAGGACCCAGTCCAGGGACCCTACATGCCACGACATTGGCACTGCCTGCTGCCTTCCTCCAGTTTCTCCACTATACTGTTTTTCCCTGGCCACCTTCCCCGCAGCCCCATCTCACACTGACCCTCACCTCAGGCTTCGCCTCCGAAGTCAACTCCTTGGCACCTCCCTGGACCTTCTACAGCCACCATCCACTCCAGACACCATTGCCTCTAGATAGCTGCTCTGGATCTCCTGCTGCCATCTGTGTCTTTAGGACCCCAGATCCGTGGCAGCCCCTGAGCCCTCCTGGGTGCTGGCTCCCTCACCTTCTTCCCTGACCTCCTGACCCAGACTGACTGTCTTGTCACTGAAGCACCTTCATATACTGAGCTGCTGTTCCCTGATTGGCCCTCAGCCTCTGACAACCCATTGGCAGTTGCTCACAGGCCCTTTTAACCCTTCACTCCCATAGCAAGGAAGCAACACTGCTACAATTATGTATTTGAATACTGTTAAAGGTTGTTATAAAGAGAGTGGAGATCAATTGCTTTCCATGTCTACCAAAAGTAGGACAAGAAGTAATCAGCTTGATTTGCATCATGAGAGATTTAGGAGAGATATTAGAGAGTGTCTAAATGCAAGGATAGTTTTATATTGGAATAGACTGGAAAGAAGGCTGTGGACTACTCATCATTTTAAGTTTTAAAGAATACTTAAGACAAACAGTGGTCAGGTTTGTTTAGGTAATTTGGCCTTTGGGCAGAGAAATGGACTAGAATATAACCTCTTAAGGTCCCTTCCAACCCCATATCTCTCTGTTTTTGTCACCATGCCTGTAGGTTAAGGGTAGGGTGACCAGATAGCAAGTGTGAAGTTAGGACAGGGGATGGGACAGTAACAGACTCTTCTATAAGAAAAAGCTGTAAATACCAGAACTGTCCCCATAAAAATTGGGACATCTGGTCATCTTCGCTGAGGCTGGATGACGAAAAGGGTAAATTCAGTACTGAAACCTGAATTGAAAGCTTCACAATTTAAACTCTTCAAAACTAAAACAGGTTAGTATCACAGATGTTTAAGGACTACATAGCCTCAATCTTATCTATGTTATATTTTGTTATCTAAGAATAATGAATTTATGTCTAATTGATATAATATATGCAAGCACCATTTGCTGAGAGAGACTGACTGGTGAAGTAAATACAAGAGCTCTTATTGACCACAGTGGTCTTTGGATTAGGCCCATACTTTGTACAGTTTCAATTCAAAAGCATTTACTATGCTTTTGTGCCATCCCTACCACCAGCACTGCAGCAGCGAAGACAGCCAGTGTGAATATCAAACCCAGGTCCTGCTGAAAGCTAACTGAACTTCACCTAACCTTTCTCTCCCTGTCTTTTGTTAATAGTTGTATTTAAAGATGAAGTATTTTATAGTGGGTAGTTCCCAGAGACCATCAATGAAACAGAACTTCGCAAGAGACCAGAAGGCATGGTTAAATATGAGATTAAAATTCTCTTCACATCAATTCTCAGAGAATTGATGCCAGCAATCACAATGAATCACTGCGGTATGTGAGTGCCAGTCACTGAGCCAGTCAGTGTTGCTTATCACCTGGCAGGTTACTCATCAAACAAACTGGGCAATTTTAGCAGTCTCTATGCCTCTCTCATACTATTTGAATGATACATACTCTCCTTGGAGCAAAGCGCCAAGAGCAGGTTTTCCATTTCAATTCAGTGAGTCTTCAGCAACACTTTTACAGCTCATCATGCACAGAAAGTATGACAAAGAGGTTGAGGTGACCCTGCCAAGATCGGTTTATGCTCCACATTTGGGGTTGGATCCACTGTATTCATCTGTAATCCCCCTCAGTTCCCTGCGCCCGTTGTAGGTCAGTATATAATGTGATGCCATTGCTACCATCTCTCTTTTCACTCAGGGTTAAGCGCAGCTGTTCCTCATCATTTCTGAATGAGAAGCATTGTATAGTCCCTAGTAGTTTGACGAAATAATTCTTGCACTTCCTTAGATTTTTAACATTTGAGTAGAAAGTGCCTCTGTTTTTCAATCCTCTTTAACTTTGGTGGCACAGTCACTTCTCTCTGGCTTTCAACCTTGCTTTGTGCTTCCCAATTCCCACCTCTACTTCATGCTTACTGATTCAGTATTTGGGAAGATCTTTGTACATTTTACTATGATGACAGAGTTTCACTGTGATTGCTATGTGCAAAGCTAGATACTCTGTGTTGCTTTTTTTTTTGCTTTGTGCAAAGCTAGATACTCCACTGTGCTGCTCTGCTCTTCCACATGAATGCCTCGTAACATTTTGGGGGCTCATGCCAGACCACTGCCTGCCCTGTAATCCATGGGTGCTTTGGGTTAGCACTCAGACCCCAGCAGAGTGTCAGAAAACAACAGCCCCATAGATTCCAACACACTCCCAGTCTTGAATTTTCCCTGTCTGTCCTGAAATGTCCAACCCTCTCCTGGACCACTGAGCAGCAACAAGGTTCCTTGCTCCTTTAAAGATGTTGCCTCTTTAACTGAAGTTGCAATCCCTTCCATTCAAACAAAGCTCTAAGTTGGTTTACATTAAAAGTAAAGTGTTTATTTAATCAAAAAGATGAATATTTTAAGTGAGTTAAGTAGAGATGGTTACAAGCTAACAAAAGTAAAAACATGCATCTAAAAGTCTGAAACATAATTTAGTAAAGTAGAGTTTGATAAAAAGTCTGCCTTGAACAACCCCATGGCAGGACCTTCTGCAGAATTAGAAGATGTCCTAGCAGCTTGTTACACACCTATATTGTTCCATGTGCTGGTCCAGCACATTAAGCATTTTTTAATTTCCATTGTTTGCTCCAATGGGCAGGTATAAGTTTTCAGCCTGGGGAACACTTTTTTTTTTTAAGAGACACTTTCTAGAAAGCAAATTGTTATACGGGGTTTTGCTGAAGTTCAAGGTTTTAAGTTAGGTACCACCAGCCTATGTGCTCCTTTTCTCTTCTTAGTTTAAAAAAACAAAAAAACAAAACGAAACAAAACAAAACAAAACAAAAACAAAAAAACCCCACAGACCAAAGAGATATTATGGTTGCTCAGATAGAAATCATATTGACAGACATTCCTTTTGTATGATAGTTAACATTCAGAATGCTAATCTACAAGTTAAATTTCACTAATAGCCAAGTCTGTGGTTTAAATACTTAAAGTTTAGTTATGATTTTTTATTTATTTAAAAATACTCCTGAATGTAAATTAGATGTTGAAGTACATATACAGGCTAAAAAATTAAAATGTATTTTAACAATTAAATTGAATTGTTTTACTATTATAAAATATCACCATAAATATCTTTATTTTGCATTAACTAAAATTAGTTTAACTATTTAAAGTTGAAATGATGAAGTATTTTGTGTTTGGAACAGTAATGTTAATTTGATAATAAAATTATGTAAGTTGCTTAATATAGAAGCAAATTGGGGATAAAGATTCCTGTATGTAGGTAGAAATAGATAAACTCACCCTGAATTAAAATTAGTTGTACATAAATGAATAATGAACTTGAAACTAAGATTAAAGGAACATTTAAGGGCACTGTACATATACTAAAAAATGCAAAGAGACTTATGGCTATTGAAAGTTGCAGGAAGAACTATAGAAAGATAGAAAGATCTTGGAATAAAGCAGTTGGTGTTATATTTTCAGTTAACACACAGAGTTATAAGAGTCTAGAAAGAACTGAGAATGAACACACTGAAAGACAAGCCTTTTTGAGATTTGGATGCCACCTACTGCTTGGGTGGAATGAACTCCATGACACCTGACTGGCCTACCGGATAGATTTCACATCTGTAACCTGCAAAAAAATTCCAAAATACGAGGTGCCCAATCATAAAAAAAAAAGCACCAACATCTGAAGTTAATATTCAAAGCAATGGTCCAAATCCAACAATTCTAAAGAATGGAAAATGTGTGTGTAGAAAGATGTCTCTCACTGCCACAGGGCAGTAAAGTAGCAGCGTCACCTGAAAATGAACGATTCTGACTAAAGGGTCATCTTAATCCAGACTAAAAGTAGTCTTCCCTCTTTCTGTACAAGTAAGCCTGTAAAAGTATCTTCAACTCCCTAAGAGAGAAAAATTTCTTTAACGGACTCCTTCATGGACAAAACCTTTGGAAGATTTGAGTACTGGTCCCAAATCCTAACCAAAGTTGCTGTGGGAAAGAGAAAAGCTTTCCTGAAGACTGAGGACACTAAGAAAAATCACAAGCCTTTATGCAAGAAACTACAGAAAACTACAAAGCTGAGCATGAGGTTGTTTTATATTATCTAAGCTTATATTATATGGAGAGAAGCAATATTTGTCACTCATGCTCCATAGGTGAATCCTATGTACTCTGAAGGGAGGCCAGGATCTTGAGAGAGAGAAAGGAAAATGCTATTTTTCTAAATTATCAGGACAATTGAAATCAGAATCTTTGTTCCCTCAAACTAGACCCTTGAGCTGGTAAGTGCTAAATCCTAAAGAAAGCAGATGCAATAATCTAAACAACTTCTATAGATACTATCAAAATATTATGTTCTATAGAATAGGAAGGAGATTTTGTGTAGTGACAAATGACATACTTTTAAGTTAGTTAAAACACAGAGGTGTTATATTTTGATAAGAACCAAATGTGTTGTTTGTTTAAACTGGCTTTTGGTATCTCTTTAAATTAGTTCAATTTGAAACTGCAATGCATGTTATCACAGACTACTACTGCTCTGTCTGCTCTCAAGCCTGTTACCTTCTCCATCAAAACGCCTGACGGGCAGTTCAACTCCATGCATGTATGAGAGAAAGAGAAATACTTTCAACTTTTACCTCTGTTGTCCAGAACCCCTCCCACCAATAGACTGGTGTGCAGCAAGTGGTTTGGGCAAGAATAAAAACCTCCTTTTCAAGCATTCATACAATCTCAGTGATGTACATAAAGGTTGCCAACACTGACCATTTTTCTTACCTTGGCATGTGTGAACCCCTTAAACAAGTTTTCAGAACTTTTCATTCTTGCTTTTACATGTTATTTCCAATTACCCTAATAATTATTTAATGCAAACTTTAGAGAAATTGATAAGCTTCTGCTAAGCTTTTAGGCCAAACTTTTTTGCTGGGTAATAGATATTAATCTACTGATATACCTGAATATTAACATGTTTAATCTTTCAATACTGCTTATTAATACAATGTAGTGTAAGTTATTAGTATCCATTTTGTTTTGTATTGTAACAAATTTGCTAATATTGCACTTGTAATTATTTTTTTTAATTAGGCATGTGTACTAATTTTAGCATTAAACTACAATTGTCACAGGAGTTAAAGCTGCTTATTATGAATACTGTACTCATCTTAAAAAGATTTTATTTTAAAGAGCATTGACAGGATTTTTAGTTATTACTAAAACCTGTTTATAGTTTAACACATTTTTGTAGTAAGTCTCTTTCTCACTGTTACTTTCTGCTTGATTTTAAGATAATGGCTATAATGTAGATTACCACAGGGTTTGGAATAAAATATATCTTAGTTGAATATGATATTGATTTTTTTTAAGACTGGTTCTTAAATAAAGTTAGTGGTACTTTACCCCCAGTAGTTGAACTGAAAGTTATAATCTTTGTTTCCCTGACACATAGGTATTACTTTACATCACTGAATGGAGCTTTTGTACCATAAAGCTTAAGGTAATTCTGGAGATGGAGCTTTCTTGTGAGTGGGCACAATTCTGCGGAAAAAACTCTCCCAAGAGCTAACAATCTTCACAAACCTCACCAACTGCCACCGTCTTCTCTTACAACCTATGCTGTGACAAGTATAAATAAACAGACATTCTTTTACAGATTCCAGAACAATCGACCATACTGCACACAAGCCTTCCCTTGGGAAAAGATAGAGAAACATATGACAGATGTAAGTCATGTTGCTTCATGCATTACTGGATTATGATGAGACACTACAGTAATTAGTATTATACAAGAACCTCTACTGAAAAGATTGCTTTGTGTATACTAATTTTCATAGTCTTTGATTCCTACTTGATTTTAGATTTTTTTTTTTAAAGTTTTATTTCAAAGTTGATTTTCTTTCTCTGGTTGGCATGCCCATAGGGAAACAACTCTTGGGAACATAATGGGAGATCACACCTCTGGGAGTCTCAAACAATGATTATCAGTAACTCAGTTAAATTTTATTTTCTCTGAAGTAGTCACATGAGTAACTATTAGTAAGTAGTTTTATCTTCACAATTATTGTTTCTCCCAATTTTCAATTTCACCATTTTTGTTATTTTAATTTTTAAAGTTGACTGGCACTCAATACTTTGGGAGGGGGTGTCACCCCCCACAATCAATCCCACATCCACATGGGAACTGGCCCAGTTCTGTTCTGCAGCCACTGGATGGCAGGAGATTCTGTGCACATGGAGTGATCTTTGTCGTTGGGGATGGAGGGGAGAAGGAGCAGGAATTCCATGTACAAGATTATGAACTGCAGACACAGGACCATTTGGGGGGGTATCCTATTAATTTGATTGGATTATTAAACTGGACTCCAAATTTCAGTGACATGCAGTAGAATAGATTGCTGTTTTTCAGCCTTTAAAATATATTTTAACAGACAATAGTTAATATGAGCCTTTTGGAAGGCAAAGTTCAGCTGACATCATGAAGGATCCTCCTCAGTTTTTTAAGTAAGCTTATTTTCCACCTGTTGGCTGCACAATATTTCTTCTAGTAATTCCTAATTAAGTATCCATCAGCCTAACAGCTTCCTTCGAGCATATGGGTAAAAACCAGATACTGCTTTTAAGAAACACTGTGAATGGAATACATAATTTAAAAACTTTGCAGAGCTATTAAACTAAATGTACTAGAAGATGCAATTTGAGTTCCCAATTGATGTAATCAAGAACAAAGAGCTCATTTTTAAGTGTCACCATAAAATGTCAAAAAAGTAATCCATTTGGTTTTCTAAGCAATGTGGCTTTTACATTATAGAGCCACCCAAACCGAGGTGTGTTAAGTAATCATAAACAAGGTAATAAGATGTCCAACAGTAAACATAAATAAAAATATTTTCCAGACTATTTGTAAAACCATATAATTTTATTTTCTATTTACTTTGCTTTCAATTCTTTCTGAATGTAAAAACACACGCCATGGAACCTGCTTCACTGGTGGTTTTCAAAGAGAGCCTAGATAGCTATGTGTCTTGATTAACTTAGAGACACAACAAATCTTGCATTTTGGCCAGGGGCTAGCCCCTTGCAGTCCCTTTCAACCCAATAGTTCTAAGATTTTAACACCTATGCAATATGATAAAGAAATTGACATAACACATTATGCCATTTAGCCTGAGGTATGCTGACTGTGGCAAGCTTTCAAGTTATTATGGCTCATGGTTCAGATGATCTTTACAGATTAGCCAACATTTCAAAAATGTGCTTTTCTAACAGTGCAATATATTAAAGCCTTTAGAGTTGGCTTTCTGTCTAAGCACAAAGCTTTTTTGAAATGCCAACCTTCCTTTAAAATAATTTTAAAGGAATTCAGCTTCAGTGAAAATAATTTTTCAGAAAATAATCTGACCAAATTACAACCATCTGGACTCAACAGGAAAAAAGTAAATCCATCTTCTACTGTACACTTTGAAAGACCATATAAAAACTCTAAACATCAATTTGTGACTTTGTGTAAATATTTAGCATAAAAATCTCCAGAAATGGTTTACATACTGATGATTTTAAAGAGAAAATAAAAGTATTTGGGGGATAATAGCTGTGGATGCTTAAAGCCTCTGGGGGAAAAAAATCAAGTTACATTTCTATAGCTGTCTACATAGGTGTAATGATTGGCAATAAAGTTTGGAAAAATATTGATGTAATGACACAGCAACAAAACTGAAGTATTCTGGCAGTTCAGTGTCTTCAGAGTATCTAGTATTGCCTACCATCCCACTCCTTGATAGATCTATTATGTAGTATATTTTTTCATCTCTCCTTCTCATTGCCCCAAGGGATATGTGCTATTATGCTGTATGTCTTAAGTCCACATATACATTTGATTAGTCAAAGAGCTAAGTCAATATGAGTTTTGTTACTGACATCACTTGTCATACACATTTGGTCCTGAGGAAGGAAACAGCTATGGAATTATTTTTATACTGGAATACAAGCTGAAATATAGAATTCATGTTATTCTTTATGTCCAGTGATATATATATCTAAAGTTAACTGTCTCAAAATGAATTTAGGAGTTTAAATAATAAAAATGCTGAGAAGCTGGAAGATCCCTATGGCAAAAAAAAACCCCCTCCAAGTGCTTTCCAAAGGACAGGATTCTCCAGAGCTCTTGGAACCCGTCCTTAGATTTTTACCATAATGAAAATAAAGAGAGCTGGAAGGCTGTCTGAGAATTCTCTCCTTGCAGCTAAACACACTTCTTTCATCATTCCATCTTGACCACTTAATATATCCTGTTCATATCCTAGCATATTCAGCTCTATAAAGCTGTATATTATGGGGATTCATTTTTGTTAACATGCTACCTTTAAACCTTCTCCACTGTTCCTAATGGTATAGGAATGCCTATATTACTGTGTTTCACAAAGAACGTTTCCATATTACTGAATGTAGGAGAAAGTAAAAGTTTAAAACAGAAAAGAAATAGGAATGCCCAGGTGCTGGTCCAAGGCCTAAGTAATCCAAACCAAGAGACCTGAATGGAATTTACAGTGGGCCTGAACTGAAGGTACAGACAAGAGACAGGTTGTAAAGTTCATCTTCACTGAAATTGGCAAGAAATAACTGAAAATGCAAAAATAAATATGAAAAATGGAGAAGTGCCTGAAAGGTGGGAGGTGTCAGGTCAGCCTAGTGCCAAGGAGATAAAGATAATGCTTCGATCAAACCTGACACCTTGACAGGCAAGGGATGTGTGGACCTATCAAACTGATGGGTGGCATCAAAAAAGCAGTGCATGGACAAATCAATGTAAATACAGATAAGGAAATAAAAGTAGGAGCCCTGCAGCTCAGACTTCATGCAGCCAAAGGGGTTGATGGCAACTGCTGCTGTCAGTTGAGCTGTTCGGTTGCATTAAGAGCACCAATGCTGCTGACAAATCTGTTGATATAGATTGTTTGCTGTAGCACTATGTTGCAATAAAGCCTAGCCTGGAACTTTTGTTTCTACAAAGATCCATGGTTATTTTGGTTTCCTCAATCATGAGTGTTGCCTCAGTTTACCTCTTGCACACAGGGTATGCCTCAGCTCCAAATCACTGAGCTCTCACTAGAGATTTAAGTCAAAGGAAGCCCAAGGAATTAACCAAAGGAACACCTCAGCTTAGGATAACCAGGCTAACTGAGTTGCTGCTTAAGTCCAAGTCAGGCTCTAGATCACTAGGCTAACTCTAACTGAGTTCCCACTTAGAGATGTGACCCAGTGGTAATCCCAAGGGAATATACCTTCAGAGATTCACACACACACACTCACAGACATGGCCAAACTCATATCAGCTCCAGGCACAGAACAACACTGATGGTAATGTAACCTATGTGCATAAAAAGGTGCAATCTCTTTCAGGGATCCCTTATGGCTGGGTTATGTTGCTCAGCAGAGTTTGCAGCCCAGAAACCAGAACCTTCTGGTAAAAGGGGGTGGGAGCACATTGAGCATGCTCCACAAGTTTTATTGTTATGCTGGAGTTGCATGCCCAGGGAGAAGCCTGAGAGCAGCAGCCCAGAGAGAAGTAGTGATGGAGAGCTGCAGAGTCCATGTGCCCAGTGATTAGTGAGAGGAGCTGAGCCCGGAGTGGACTGGAGGATGTTTTCTCCCTGCTTTGGACTGTTTTACAGGGGAGTTTTCTGTTGTGGACCTGAAAGCTGGATAGCCAGTGACCTGATTGCATGGTGCTGGTTGAGGAGAGGAAAGGAAGGACTGCATGGATTCCAGCTGAAGATTCCTGCAGCCAGAGAAGATGAGGATTGGTTCTCTTTTGCATTCAAGCCTCAAGTACTTAAATGACTGCAATTGAGATAAGGGTGACGCCACTTGAACATTGGGACTCCTGGGTTTCTTTCTGTTTTGCTTAAATGTATTATGGTTTCTTAGGATAAGGTTTGTTTAGTTAGTTAATCTAGTTCATTGTTATGTTTATTCTGAGCAATAGTTTGTTGGGGATGAGAACTCTGAGCAGTCTTCACTGTGAGTCCTGAGCAGACTGGATCCTGGCTCGCCAGCTGCTTTCTGCAGGGGTTTCTCTGTTAGGCACTGGAGAGGGGCAAGTGAATTCATTTGAGCCCACCCTAGCAGGTTACAATAACACATCTTGCTGGCTGCGCTTGACCACACTTTGCCCAGCATACCACACTGAAGAGTGCTGAACACAAGAGGGTTTGATTTTTTTCAAGATACCTTTCAATTAGGAGATGGAACAGCTATGCAAATTGTCAGTGCACATTATAGAAGGGGAACAGCAGTCTGACAAATTTGATGAATTTTGCCATTGTTTTGCATAGAACTTCTAGTAGAAGCTATCCTACCCCCAAAAATACAGCTTTAACTCCTCCTTGGGTTGTAACTTTTTCATAAGCAGTTCATCACAAATATACAACATTCAAATCCAAGCTGTTTTGATTTGACAGAGAAAAACCTATCTCATGGCTTATTCCCCTGCTTAGACAAGCATAACACTTACAGTCAAATTTGAGGCACGTACTCATGATTACAATTTTTAAAGAAGTTTCCAAAGAATATGCTGCCCTTTTCATTTTCAGTGAACATTTCTGACAGTAAAATTCATTGACTATAGAATGGTATCTCAAGGACCACTGAAGCCAGTAAATCGATTTTTATTTATCATTGGACTTTGGATGGGGGACATAATTCAGAAAATGAACAAAAATGGGAGGCCCTCACAACTGAAGTGGATTAATTTAAAATATTTCATATATTATTCCAGGGGAAAACATGTTGCAGTGCTTGCCCATCTGTAGTATATGCTACAGGATTTGAGATCAAGGACAGTTGCATCATTCAGATTTATGGCAGTCACCTAACAAATTAATAGTATGTCACTTTATTTGCTGGTTCTCCCCCAGATGTAACTTTTGTAATATTAAGTGAGACCAGGGGCCTTCACAACAAGTAATCTATTGTGAACACTTTGTTTCTGTTTGAAAACAACAGTATTTCTTTCTGGAGCTGTCTTCTATTTTTATCAGTTTCCAAAGGGATAGCCGTGTTAGTCTAGTCCAGCAAAAAAACCAAGGAGTCGTGTGGCACTTTAAGACTAACAGATTTATTTTCACATGAGCTTTCATGGGAGAAAATCCCACTCGAATTAATATGCAAGCTAAATTCTGTGAAAGCAGGACTTAATCGAGACCATGGGTTCTTTTCCCATTACAAAAAGTAATTTGACTTTAGGCTTCCCATGGTTTGAACCTAACAACTGCTCTGATTTGCTGTTACTGTATGACCTGATCCTATGTTTTACACCCCCTTGAATTTATTTTCATTCCATTCTGTAAGTTCACCCATCTTCGAAGCATCTGAGGAAGTGGGATTTTCTCCCACGAAAGCTCATGCGAAAAATAAAGCTGTTAGTCTTAAAGTGCCACACGACTCCTTGTTTTTTTTTCAATTTTTATGCTTGATTATATAGCACAGTAAGATCCCCACCTTTGACATTTAGAATTTTCAATGGACCTTAGTATAAGCCCATGGGAGTTGGGTGCTAAACTCCTATATGTATTGTAGCATTATCTGTGAAAATTTTACTTTGGGTGGCTGGGGCGGCGGGAGGGGGTGGGATTCTATAGTAAGAGGAAGTCTGCATACACAGAAAAAAAGGACAGCCTTCCATTGACCCAGATGACACTGTCCTCTGTCTAATCTTTCCATGGGGTCAGAAGAGGACCAAACATTCACCAGACACAGCATCCATACAAAAATGGAGAAGAAAAGCATGCAAGCAAGCCTTTGAGCCCAGCCAGAACAAGATAAATGCTGCACAGAACTAAGAGTGAGTTTGTGAAGTGAGTCATGTCATGACCTGATTTAAGGAGGACTGGACAAACAGTTGGAAGCTTCTGTGAAACCATACTGGGCAGTTTCTGAGGATTCTCCTGTTAACCAAGAACTGCTGTTGACTGACTGTCCCTACATCAATACAACAGGACACACTTGACAAACTGCATGAGAGTACAAGACTTCACAAAATGCGAGGAGAGAGCTAAACAGTGTTGTTGGTGACCTGAGCTGAGCAAACAACTACAAGGAAGTAGTGAGATACATATTTATACTCACATAGGAACCAGCCCACAGGAATTATTACTACCATCTGTTCTACCAGACTCACTATGGCAGAAAGTCAAGTAGCATGGAAAAGATCATGTCTGTCTTCTGGTTGAAATTTCTAGTTTGGTCAACAGCACATCAAGTGTGTTTATACAAAGGATAAAACCCATCTTTTCTCATTTTGGGATTTCAAAGCAAGTTCTCTCTGAAAATGGCCCTCAGGACTTTAGGAAATTTGTAAATACGTACAGTTTCATTCATGTCACATAGGCTGTGTCTACACTTGGACTTTAGTTCAAATTAATGCATGGCCACACTTACTTTCATTACTTCAAACTAAGGAAGATCTTAGTTCAAAGTAATGAATCCTTACATTGAAGTTACAAAGCCTCCCTTAACTTTAAAGTAACAGTTAATGCAAACTAAATACAGGTAGTCCTCACTTAGTGACCGGGTTCCGTTCCTGAAACCCGGTTGATAAACGAATTGGTCGCTAAACGAGGAGCAGCCCTTACCGGTATTTCAGGCATAATGTACTTTACTGGTAGTGGGTTTTTCAACCATCTGTAGATAGTTTTAATGTCACCTTTGCATCATTTATAACATTTTTAATATATATTTTAAATGTTTTAAGCTCTAATGTACTGAACTTAGTTTGCATAGTGTACTGTCAATACAGGTAATCGTTTTTAATATTCTGAATAGTACTGTAAAGAAAAGGCATAAAATAAACTCCATCGTGATAACTTTGTTTTATTGGCATAACTCCTTACATACTGTATTACAGAACATAAACATGCAATCAGCAAAAATTATAAAAATGATGTACCAAAGAAATATGAAAATAAACATTCAGATTACATTGACATTTTTACTCATCAAATCCTTCAAAGTGTGGTTCAGCAGCAGGGGGGTCATCAATGTCATCGTCGGAGAGATCAGCAGGGTTATCAGGAGCTGTAGAAGGCCCTGGTAAGGGAGATGATGGCAAGGAAATAGAAGGACTTGTAAGGGTAGGGGTAGGGGTCCTGGACGGAACTTTAGAGAAGTATCTCGTTAGTGTGGTCTGCGTTGTAATTTTCTTTTTTTCTTCATAAATTTCACGATAGCATCGTAAAATTTCATTCATTTGTCGTTCCACTTTCGTGAACCGTTCAACATTCGGGTCCATACTCTCTAGTTCTAACATCGCTGCATTCACTTTGGAGAAGACATCAGCTAACCCCTTTACAGTGAACTTCTTTTGTACTTCTTCCACTCTTTCCTCTTCTTCTTCTTCCTCCTCTTTCAAGTGCTGCTGCGCTTCCAACTCTATTAAATCTTCATTAGTTAGCTCTCCCTCGACGTATTCCACTAATTCTTCAATATCTTCCACTTCAACATCTAAATTAAGCACATTAGCAAGTTCTACAATTTTTTTATTTATGACATCAATATGTTCGTCTTTCTCAAACCCTTTGAAATTATTTACAAAACATTTCAGGCATTTTTTCCATATGCCTTGCATGCACTTTTCTGTCACTCCCGCCCAAGCTGATTCAATGTTCTTTATGCAGTGTAAAATATTATATGATTTGCAAAAATCATGCAGGGTTACTTCACCATTTTCTGTTGCTGCTACCACTTTGGAAAACGTTGCGCGCAAATGTAGTGCTTTAAACGTAGAGATAGCCCCCTGGTCCATTGGTTGTAACACAGCAGTTGTGTTTTTAGGCAGATACACAACCTTTACATCAGGGTGTAGATCATCAAGATGCTGGGGGTGGCCTGGGGCGTTATCAAGTAGGAGGATAATTTTAAAGGGAACACCGTTTTCCAGACAGTAATGCTTGACTGAGGGTATGAAGCAGTTCATGAACCAGTCCTCAAATAAAGATTGCATCATCCATGCTTTGTTATTTGAACGATAGTAAACGGGCAGCGTGTGCTTACTAACCTGCTTCAGTGCACGTGGGTTTGCAGAACGATAAATGAGAAAAGGTTTTAACTGAAATCCAGCGACATTTCCTCCCAACAACAACGTGACCCTGTCCTTAAAAGCCTTGAAACCGGGCATTGCTTTAGCCTCTTTGTGTATGTAGGATCTTTCAGGTATTTTTTCCAAAATAGTCCAGTTTCGTCTGCATTAAAGATCTGTTCCGGACGATACCCGCCTTTCTCGATCATTTTGTCAAATTCATCCACAAATCTTTTTGATGCTTCTATGTCCACGTCCACGCTTGCCGCCTCACCACTGATACTTCGATTATGAAGGCTGAATCTCCGACGAAAACGTTGAAACCATCCATGACTTGCCGTAAATGTTTCCGTTGACTCTTCATTTTCGCGCGCTTTCAACGTTTCAAAGATACTGCGTGCCTTTGCTTGAATTATTAAAAGGCTCATTGGCATTCTTTTTTGTATCTGGTCATCAAACCATATCGCCAGTAATTTTTCCATTTCGTGAATGAGGCCTTTCTGCTGCCTAGTTATTATGGCTTTATATCCTTTTGATGATTTCACTGCTTCTTTCACTCGATCTTTATCCTTCAAGATCGTTGATACAGTTGAATGCGCCAGCTCCAAGTCACGTGCTATTGCTTTAACTTTCTTACCAGCTTCATATTCGTTTATTATCTTCATTTTTGTCTCAAGATCGATAGCCTTCCTTTGTTTCTTGGCGCTTTCTCCGGGTGAAGTCATGCTCTTCCTTTTCGCCGACATCTTGTACTTTGGGGTGCACAATAAAGTAAAAATACATAGACGAAAAACGCTAGTTCCGACTGCGGGAACGAGATGAATCTGAGAGAGTTGATGCGAGTTCTCGTACATCGCCATAGAGCTGGTCATCGTCAGAGAGCTGGTTATAACTCCGAGGGGTCACTAAACGAGTAGGTCACTAAGTGAGGACTAGCTGTAGTTCAAATTAACCGAATGGAGCTGCATTAATTCAAAATAATCTTTAGGTCAAATTAACGAGGTTTGACCTTTTTCATCCCAGGGTGCCTTCCTCTTTCTATGTATTGGGTGGGGGTATGGCCCTTCTCAGCGACCATGTTGCCACACTCCCCATGGTGCCTCCCTCCTAAGTAGAACTAGCAAGTCCTGTCCATGGACATGTTAGTTCGATTTGGGTTTCTAGTGGGGACCTAATTAATTAGTTAATTAATTCAAACTAAGTTAATTCAAACTAACTTCTTAAGTGTACACATAGCCATACACACGTGTGGTGCCCTATAATAGTAGGGAAGCAGAACATTCAGTAAAGACAATGAAATAGCTTCTTTTGAAATCCTCAGGACCTCATTGCACCCTGTTGCCAAACTTGTCAATACATATCCAACAAATAGATTCAGTGCTGCAAAATTGTTGATGGGAAAGAAGTTGAGGTCCACTGTCCCAGCCACCCCTTCTCTACTAGGTTGTTGTTGACATGACTGGAAGACTGAAGGTGTATCAGTATGAAACCCATCAGAAGAGAAGTTATGATCATAAAGTCAAATCATTTAGGGTACTGAATCCCAGAAATTTTATTTGGATGAAAGATACTTTTATACTACTGTGACGGGGCAGGCCGGCCCCGCACTCAGGCGGGCCTATATGCCCGGAAGGGAAGGGAAGCCCCGCCCCTCAGACCCTGCTGGGCATGCTCAAACAGCTGCCCAACTATAAAAGGCTGGGATTCCCCTCAGTTGGGGCCTGACCAGCGGAGGGAGCAGACACAGGCTAGGAGCTCCCGCTCAGACTCTGGTCTAGGTCCTGCCTCAACGGAGCCGAAGCCAGGGACGTCCGTCACGGGGAGAACCGAAGGCAAGGCGGATCAAGGCGCACCTAGCCAGGGCGGATCCGAGGACCCCGATGGGACAAGACCCTTGACCAGGGGGGCGTCTGTGGCACCTGCGGCCCACCTCTCGGTGGCCAGGTAGGAAGTAGCCCAGGGCGGGGTAAGTCGTGGCGGACACAGGCCGCGTCCGAGCCTCAGTCGGCGCGTTGCGGTGTGGATCCCCGCCGACGGGGCCAGGATTCCCCCGCACACCCCAGGGCCCTGGGCTGGGGTTCAGAGGAGTGGGAGGGCCTGAACCCCCCTACCTGGGCCCCCGTGCCCCAGGGAGCCACGCTGGGCCTACGACTTGCTGACTCCGGCCAGTGGGCCGCACTGCCCTGACGCAAGGGC
>ML681989.1:12151202-12238799 GCA_007922195.1 Podocnemis expansa | reverse complement strand
CCAGTGGGCCGCACTGCCCTGACGCAAGGGCTGAGACTTGCTGACTCTGGCCAGTGGGCCACACTGCCCTGACGCAAGGGCTGAGACTTCTTGACCCGGGCATTGAACCCTAACGCCTTGCCCGGGTGGCACGCGGAGCTCAACCACTCCGTGACAACTACCAGCAGGATGCATCTGTAATAACTAGGCACATCTTGGTGCATCACCAGGGAGGACCTCCAACACACCCTGACCATCACTGTGAAACTGAACCTGTCAATATTCCACCCACCCAGAACAACTAGTATATCCTCCTGATCATCTTCCTGCTAAGAGATAGCCAGCTAGAGAAGAGGACCTCTTGCATACCTGGAGAATTACAGAACATCTTGGGAATTCAGGAGTAATAACCAAATATCTTAGAAGAGTATGTAATGAGTCTCTGCCCCCACTGTTCTGCTTCAGCCACTTTCTCTGGCAAAAATGACCCCAAAATCCTTTTGTTCATCAACCCAGTGCAGTTTATTCACAATGTGAAATCCCACCACCTTCTTAAGGCATTCACTGGTCACTCAGGCAGCACCTTTACTCACCTCCTACTCCCTGGCTTTGCCATCCTTCCAGTGGGTCTGTTTACAGCCCCAGCTAGTTAGGCACACGGCTGTTTCCTTTGCCTCAGTCAGGTGCTGGTGTTCCCAGCCAGCTCCAATCTACTTTTCTCAACTGGGGCTGTCATGACAGATGGCTAGCTAATGGATTACTATCCAGCTCTTCATCATATTGAAGAATGGTGCTGGGTGGGTGCAAGACCACCCACTTCTAAAAGCCCTCCTCCAGCTTAAGGAGAGGTGGCACTAGATCATTTTCCAAATGATTCCGGGGGACAACTAATGATATAACAGCGACGGGTGTGAGGGTCACAGGTTCATAATAAGGGATTCGGAAGGGGACACCAAGCAGAGAACCTCAGAATGCACCCACTGCTTCCAGAAGGTGTCAAGGGAGCCAGAGGATATCGCCCAGAGGAACTCTGCCCAGAGGCATGCACGGACAAGGGACCAGAAATAGGCCCCACAGTCGCAGGCCCCTTCTCCAGCCAACCTCCTTTCCCTGGTCTTGTAGATGGCGATCTTGGCAAGGACCAGGAAGAGGTCGATGAGGAGGTCCTGCAACTTCGTGGGGCCACAGATGGGGAGTGAATAAAAGAGTATGTGCCGGGAGGAGTGCAGCCAGAACCTCAATAAGAGGTTCTGGAGGAGCCGGAAGAAGGGCTGTAACCTGGTGCACTCTAGGTAGGTGTGTGCCAGGGTCTCCCTCCCACCGCAGAAGGGGCAGGTGTCTGGGTGTGGGGTGAACTATGCCAGGTACACGCCCGTGCTCATGGCTCCATGCAGGAGCTGCCAGCTGATGTCCCCATCCAGCACTTTGTTACAGCTAGAATAAATTCCTTCGACAAAGCTAAGATCTGGGGAGTTTACCCTTTCCTTCACAGGCCTGCTTATTTTTGGTTTGTGTTGATATTTCATTCTTATGACACGTAATGAGAAGTTTGGGTAAAGATTTTTGTTACCCTGCACTTTCAGAAAGGAGGTTATGGTATGAGCTGTGAACATTTAGGCTGTGTTCACACAGCAGTCTTATTTCGAAACAACAGAGGTTGTTTCGAAATGAGAAACGCCATGTTCACACAACGTACCATTGTTCGAAACAACAGGTTCCATTGTTTTGAAACAACGGCGTTGTTTCAAAACAACTTAAACCCCATTTGGTGATGAAACAACGTTGTTTTGAAATTATTGTTTTGAAACAATCCTGTCGGAACATGTTATTTCAAAACGACGGTGACTCGTTTAGAAATAACTGTTGTCCGAACTTGCTATTTCGATTCCTGCTTTTTTCTTTAATTCAAATTAACAAACTGTTAATTCGAATTAACTTATTTCGAAATAAGGCGTCATTTCGATACAAGTTGTTTCAAAACAACTTGTATCGAAATAACCCCGTATGTGAACGTAGCCTTAGTCATTCAAGGTGGCCACTAGGGGGCTTATAACAAAGTAGTAAGGATCTGTATAAATAAGTGATAAAGAGGGTCTTACATTCACCTTAAGTAGAGTATTTTGAACTTTTTATCCTTACAGGTACATTTAAAAGTGCCAGTCTTAATTATTCTGTTGAAGAAGAATCTTCGTTTTTACACTTATTTCATGAACCATGTACTAGATAATAACATGAAGCTTCACTAAACTGGCTCTTTATTAAGAAAAGTATTTGCAAAGAGATGCTGTAACTGCAGCAAGTATTCATTTCATTTACAGATTGCTTGTCTGCCTACCTGCTGCCTCCTCCCAACTCTTCCCTCTTGAAACCTGTGCCCCTCCATCCAAGTTGCTACAGCATTTACTAGTGTTGTATGTGCTGCCTTTGTTGTCAAAGGGAACTACTAATGCTTCTAGGGGAAAGTTTCATTTTCAGTGTCACCTGAAGTCTTATTTCAGCTAGCTACATTTATATCAAGTCAGAATTTGTAGCTGCTATATGAAGCTGTGCTAATTCAAAGTATTTTGAGATTATTGGCAGATCTAAACTGTTAACAGAAAGACAAAGGATGTGATAGTGTATAATAAAAGCTTTTTATTCAAGAGTCTGTAATGAGCCCAAGCAGCCTTAGAAAGTCAATGGCATGAAGTACTATTGAACTTTAACAGCCAACTGACAGCATGATTTATATCTATTCATAGATTTTAAGACCAGAGGGACCACTATGATAAACTAGTCAGAGCACCTGCATACCACAAGCCATAAAAATCTCACCCACTAATTTCTGCCTCAAGACCATAACATCTGTTTCAATGACAGGAGCTTTTAGAAAAATAGCCAGTCTTGAGTTAAAGACTTCAGGTGATGAAGACACTCCCACAAACCTAGGCAAATGTTTTAATGGAGCTTATTAAGCCCATGTGTGCTAGGTTAAAGAGACATCTACTATTAGAAGTCTTCTACCTTTGTAAATACTGTAGCTATGAGATCATGAGAAAATCACCCCAAAACTGTTTCTTTGATAAACTAAGTAAATTTAAGTTCTATTCACTGTAAGTTTCATTTGCTGTCACAGTCTGACCTGATCTTATACTTCCCTGCATTTATTTTCCTCCCATTCTGTAAGTTCCCCATCTTCAAAGCTTCTGATTAAGTGAGATTTTATGCCACAAAAGCTCATGTGATAAATGTGTTAGTTTTTAAAAGTCCCTAACAGGACTTCTTGTTAGTTTTTACTGTAAAATACATTACTCAAGCTCTTTTCTGAATCCTTTCCACTTTTGTGAACATTTTTTTTTTGAAACAGACACTACCCGCAAATAGGAACACTATTCCAGTAATGATCTCACTAGTGGCACATACAAAGGTATCACCATCTCTCTACTCTTATTTATGATTATGCAACCCCAAAAAATCACATTGCCCTATTTAACTACAGCCTCACATGGGGGAGCTTATGTTCATTTGGTGATCTATCATTACCTCTTAATCCTTTTCAGTGTCCCTGCATCCCTGATTCTGTCTCCATCTTGTAGCACAATGTTCATTTTTTGATCCTAGATGTATGACCTTGCATTGAGTAATATTAAAGCACATACACCTATAGCACTTAGGGCACAATGTATTAAAGAGTACAAAGGGCAGTGGCCCTGCCCCAAAGGCTTTATAATCTAGATCAATAGAGCACCCCCACATAGCTTTCTAACCTAGTCTTCCTCTGTGCACACAGACTGCTTGGAGAATCTCTGCTTCCAAGCATCACATGTTGTTTATTTACAGTGTATCCCCTTTACAGAATGGTGCATAACTACAGATGCAAATGAAAGATAATTCCTCACCCCATAGACCAAGGGCAGAAGAGGGAGTTGATCTCTCACTTTGAGATTTCTCTTTGCTCTGGCTTCCAAAGTCTGCCTTGATCCTACCTGCATACTCATACCTCCTTCTGTCTCATCCTTCCACAGTCATTTTTTTAACCCTGAGGTAAAAGGGTAATTAGCTCTTAACTCTTCCCAGCCCTTTCTTATTTGTCTGTGCACAGCTTGCTCCCTCAGTTTTACACAAGGATGATTTATGTAGGGTCCAGACATCCTTCACCTGCTGAAATCAAACTGAGTGGCTGGAAGTTGTTCCCAGTGTTCTGTTTCAGCTCAGAGACCTTCATTCCATGGACACTCTGGGCAGGGGGCATTTCTCATATTCTCACCTCTTCTGTCTTGTAATGGGGCTGGTAGTCTTTCCCCATGCTTCTGTCTCCTCAGGATTCCTGGTTCTCTTAACTCTTTGAACTTCACCTGAGTTTTTTCCTCTTGGCACATTGATGAGGGGAAGGGTTCTGAGAGCTACCAAATCCCCCACATCATCCCATTAATAAATGCAGGCTATCTTTATCCACCATGCCTAACTCTTTTTTCTTTTTTTAAAGCCTTCCTCTCCACCTCAGTTTCCTGAAGAACACTTCATTCTTCTTTTTCACTTTGGCTTGCTTCCTCTTGTCTAGATGCATCTAACTCCGATTTGTTCTTGTGTTTCTCTTTGGCTATCATTCCCTTCCAATGAGGGTTTATTATTTCCCCCTTGTCTTCCCAGTGAGAAGGTCCTCCAGTTGGTGGCCAACATAACAGGGCAGGGTAACTTATCCACTAGCCAGATCTCCAGGGGTATGTCTGCAATAGAAGAGTACTTTCTATCCTCACAGGCAGACATTAATTTAGACTTCTTTGAGCATCATTCAGCAGACTTTTACCAACTACTGCTGGCCCAAAGAGGAAGAAGGTTCTGCCTAATAAGCCCCTTTGATACATTTTCCTTACCATCACAGAAATGGCAGAGTTTCCTTTCCTTCACCTGTCTATGTGCACCAGCCCAACCACAGAACTTGGAAAACCTAGACTCCATGTGTAGGCAGTCTCTTCATGTGTCCCCACTGGTTGAAGTGATATGATAAAGATATGAATCCCTTTGGGAGTGTCTCTTTCCTTCATGTCCTACTTGGTGGTGGGTTCCCCAGATTTCTTCCTATATCTGATCCCCCAGATGGTTGTCTCTCTTCTCGGGGGAGGTCAGCCTTCAAAAAATTCCTGTGTTAGTTTAACTGTTGCCTCTGAGGTACTTCTCTGATGTTGCCCACCTCACAATTGTATATTCTCAGGGAGCCTCTGAGAAACTGTTCCAAAATCAGAGCATCCACAATTTTGGTGGCCAGTCTCAGCCAGTGGGTGGCCCAATCTAGTGTGAATGCCCTGGACCACAGACCCTCAGTCTGTCTTGAAGCTGGGAACATGTTAATACTTTTCAGTGGACAGGGCCACCCAATCCCAGATGGCCACCTTAGTCACCTCATAGTCTTGGGCCTGTTTGTCTTGTAGGATCATGTCAGCCGTGTGGGCTTCCCCAATCAAATAGAGGGCCAGCTGCAAAAACCAGGCTCCCCTATCCCAGCCTGCACTCATAACCACCCCTCTTAAACATGCCCATGGGTACAGTGAGGCCATCTCTGGGGCCTCTGTCCACTAGCCATATCACTCCATAGGACTCACCACCCTTCATAGTAACTGATCTTGCACATTTATTTTTTCTTGTCTGAAGTCCTGCAGACTGTTGCTCCCCTGCCTACTAGACAAGAAACATCTGCCTCTCCAGTTGGTGGAACTACTAGAAGCTTGGCAGAGAGTCCTCTCCATTTCCTTTTGCTGTTTTGCCAGCCACTGCAAGGTCTCCTGCATTGTTCAGGCTGCCAAACCTCTCTGGGAGTTTCTCCATCTCCACAGATCAAGGTGAGGTCCTGGACAAGTTTCAAATGTGTAACAGGGAACACTCTCCTCTCTTGGCTTCCTCTGCGTACACAGATTGCTTGAAAACTACTTGTAAAAAACCAAAAACTATGGGACCTTTTTTTCCCCCAATATTTTCCCATCATCTTACAGCATCATGCAGCACCTTGGTTGCAACAATATAATTCCTCAGCCTCTTAGACCAAAATTAGGTGAGGGAGATCTCGCCAGTCTCTAGTTCTCAAAGGCTGTGTTCACACAGCCTCCATATTTTGAAACAACAGAGGTTGTTTCAAAATAAGGTTTCAGCTGTTCACATGACGTGCGGTTGTTTCGGAACAATGGGAAGCAATTGTTCCGAAACAACTGCGTTGTTTCAAAACAAATAAATCCTAGTCTGTGGGAAAAACAACGTTGTTTTGCAATGGTTGTTTTGAAACAGCACCGTGCGAACGTGTTGTTTCGGAACAAGATGTTCTGAAACAACAGCTCAAGGCGTGCCCCCTCAGCACCCTGGCCAGGGAACCCTCAGCACCCTGGCCAGGGTGCTGAGGGGCATCCCCTGGCCAGTGCCTGCACAGCCAGGCTGCAGGCACCGGCGGGCTTCAGAGCTGCCCAGCGCTGCTCCCCACCGGCTTAAAGCCCGGTCTGCCCCCAAACTCGCCGCGGGTTTGGGGGCATACCGGGCTTTAAGCCGGCGGGGAGCAGCGCTGGGCAACACTGAAGCCCACTGGTGCCTGCAGCCCCCCTTTGCAGGCACCGGCGGTGTTCAGCGCTAGGCAGCACTGAAGCCTGCTGGTGCCTGCAGCCCCCTGTGGAAGCAAAACAGCAGGTTCACAGTGTGAACCTGCTATTTCATTTCCCGCCTTTTTCCTTATTTCGAATTAACATTTTGTTAATTCAAAATAAGTTGTTTCAAAATAAGCATTATTTCGATATACAGTTGTTGCGAAACAACTGTATCGAAATAACCCACTGTGTGTGAACACAGGCAAAGTCTGCCTCTGCCTACCTGTCAGTCCACCTCTCTCTCTCTTCCCTTTCTACTTTCTTCCTGTGTCATTTTCTACTCCCTAAACTATTGGGCTAATTACCCCTTTAACTCTACACAGATCATTCTAATCTTTCACTTAACTACAGTTTTGCCTTTTGGGTTTACTCCAGAGTGATTTATTTGGTGATCTAGTGGTCAGTGTCCAGATACAGCTGCTGTTGTCTAACACTGTCACAGCAACAAACAGAACAAAAGGATGGAAGAAGAGGAACAAAAAGAAGAGTATACAGCTTAATTTGAATAATGAGGTTAATTGTTCTTTTTTCAGGATGTTGTGTCCTTTGCTCTTTACGCAGCCTCAATATGAAGAAATTGCACAGCTATGAAGGGGCCCAAATAACAGTGTATTACTAGGCATTCATAACATTCAAGGCCTAGTTATATGTATCTATAGCTGCACTGGAAGATTTCCAAACAGAGAACATACCACCCCTTGAGGACTCATAAGTTATTTAAAGGAATAGTACTAAATTCCAGTGCACTCTTCTATGACTTTTAAAAACACCCACTTTTTCCAGTGATTTTTTGATAATTTGGAGTAAACTTGCATTGACCAGCCAGCTTGGAGCAATGCAATCTAAAGAGGGCCTGAAGGCCTGTAGAAAGGAAGTTAAGGAGGAGAATCTCAGCACAATTAGGAGTATGGTAGAAAAAGCAATTAGGGAAGAAAATGAGGCAGAGTGAATGTAATAAGGGCAGTGGAAAAAAAGGAGGGCTGAGGGGCAGGCAGGCTACTAACTGTTTTAAGGAAACCAAAGATGGTTTGAAACTATTATACACAACTCTGATACTACCCTTGCCTCTGAGTCAAGCAGTTTAAGGGGAAACTGTGCTGCTGGAGATATACTATTTTGAAAAACTCAAACCTGTGTAACTTCCCCACCTGCTATCTGGTCTGATGTACTGCTGTGCCTCTTCAGTCACCCACTCCTGGACCCCAATTTACTTTGCTTTGCTAGCTGGACCCACACTTCTGGGTGAGTCCATACCAGCCTCCTGCATGTAATTGGTCCCAAACAGTGGATGTGCACTTCCCAACCTCCAAGGTATGGTCCCCTACTCCTCAGGTTCCACACTGAGAACTTCCATTTTGCAGGAACTAGAACCATTCCCAGATCATTACAAGCTCATATACACAGGGTCTGACAGTTTAACAAAAAACCTGAAATGCCAAAAGCTTTTGCTCCATCACACTCTCTAAAATCCACATAGCTTTAGCTAAAACAAACACTAGTTTATTGATTTAAACCATGATTTTAAGTGAGCATATAGCAATCAATGCATAATCAATTAATTAACCTGTTGGGAGTTAACCGCTATGAAATAAAAGGTAAGATTAATTATAACCTAAAGTCCACTGTCATAGTCTATTTTCTGTCTTAATTCACATGGCTGCTTGATGATGGTTTTACAGCCAGTCTCTGCCTTTCTCCAAGCAGGTCACAGGCCTCAGTTATAGAGGAAGACGTTTGAAGATGAAGATTCTCTAGCAAAAAGCCTCTAATAGTTTGAAGTGTGACTATTTCTCCTCCTCCTTGAAGCCAGGTCCTTCCATTTGTACAGAAGAGGCTGGATATCCCTCCCCCTCTCAGATCAAAATCTACAGTTTGTATAGCCTTTTTAAGGTAGTCCTTCTGTCTACATCCTATGAGACAGCTCTGATTTTCTGGCCCCCCCTGGAGCCATGTGGAATACATGAGAACATGTTTCACATAGGTACATGTATGATGCTGCAGGAAACATGATACCATGACAATACTGCAGAACATGTTCTGACCATTCAGAAAGAAACCTTACATGGTACATTTTACATTAAACCACACAATTATCTTGCAAAGGTGAACAGAAAAGTTTTATAACTCATGGGGGGGGTATGGTACATCCTATGACAATCTTAGATCCTCAAAAGGAGCTATCTTAAAAAAAAATATTAAGGCACTTTTTACAAGCCCATCCCAAGTGTCATGGTGGCCTAGTCAAATTTTACTTGGGCAGTCAAAATCTATCCATAGCTAAGTTTTCACTATAGTTTTAATTAGATATGTCAGCAGAATAATTCAGAGAAACCAGGCGAAGTCAGCAAAGTCTTTTTTTCAAGCTTTAATGTTGAAAACAAGGTAGCTATTTTTCTGTCTTGCAGTCACAAAGCAAACATGAGCCTCCCCTGCTTGTGGATCATGCCAGTGCAGTGAGATCCATCTTCCCAAATGTGGTCTCCTCCCTCCATATCTCAAGAAGCCATACTGCTAGGCCAGTGGTTCACAACCTTTTCAAGTATGAGGACCCCTTTTTAATGTCAAAAAATGTTGTGGACCCTTGCCTGCTCCCAGTGGGTGGGGATGTATCCAGGGTGAGGCTGCTCATAGCAGGCAAATATAATTCATGTATTCAATAAATTTTAGAGCCCTTTCCAACATGGATTGATGGCCAGCAGCAGCTGGGGCTGGATTGGGCCCACATGAGGCTGAATGTATTCACAGACCCCTTGCAATAACTGCATGGACACCCAAGGGTCCCTGGACCACAGGTTGGGAACCCCTGTCCTAGGCCATTCCCTAAACACAAGTGTAGAGCAAGGCATCAGCTGGTCTGTAGCTAACTTCTTGTTCACCAGTGCTCCTTGTGCCCTATGAAATCATTCTTCATGCCCCATTCTAAAGCGCTGAGAGTCATTCAACAGTTGATATATTTCATGAAGCTGACTGAACTTCAGCTGTGGATGATGCAGTTCCTATATAATCTTTAAATCAGTTTGTAAAGCACTTTTGGATTCCTCTGGATGAAAGGTATTATAAATGGAAGTCGTTATCCATAAGTCATTAGCGACAAACTCATTACCATCTGATGGCCAAGTGGTAAGTTATGTGAAATGAGCTGCTCCTCACTTCAATAGTCTTGTTTAATTTGCAATAGTCTAAACTGAAGAGGTAACTCTACAGCACTAAATGAAAATTAAAAGACAGCAGTAGCTATGATAGCTTCATGGATCCCTGTGACTTCCAGTGGCCCACGGTATTTTATCCAACATGAACCATATAGATTCCATAATCCAGGAAGAACAGACATTATTTACTTTGAATTGAGGTGTGAAATTACATAGTATTCTCTCATTTTGGACCTCTTTTCTTATTGAAATCCAACAGAATTATAAACTATGTCTACACTAGCTAATTAGTCCAGATTAAGGAGGCTTAATTTGGAGTAATTTGATCCCAGTCTACACTAGGCTTTGCCTAGTTCAAACTAATTAACTTGCTAGTTTGAACTAAAATAACATGGTTAGTTTGAACTAAAAAGTTCCAGTTAGTTCATGCTAACTCTGAACTGCTTAGTTCAGACTAAGCAAGTCCAGATTAAGTAGTTAGATGTAGACATAACCTCTCATGATCCCTTCCAGTTTCTATGGCTAACAAGTCAAGTCCCCTGCACTCATGGCAGAACCAAGTCCCCCCTTAAACCATCCCTGTGTAGCCCTTGACTATACCTATATTTAGCTTGCATGCATATATTATCCTTTATCTTATTCCATATGTAAACCTTTCTTTATAAATCCTGGTTTTATAGTATTATATTTAGCATAAGTAGGTAAGGTAGCATAACTTTTGTATTAGAAGCTGGTATGCAAAAAATCTACGGGCCTTGTTGCAGAAATGACAGGCCTGTATGCAGACAACAGCTTGGCAATGGGGAAGTGAGAGTGAGAATAACTGAAAAAGATAAATCAGTAAAAGGTGAAGCTCTGGATCAGACTCTGTAGGATAGAGGAATACCAACTCAAGGCGAGACCCTTTGAATTTTTGTAGGACACCCCAAAACCCACAAGATTCATAAACAAGTGAAGGGGGGACTATTCAAGCAGGGAAAAATATGTCAGTTATATGCATGAACTCCTGAACCAATAATCTAAAAAATTTAAGGTTAAGACTCATATTTGGGTGAGTAAGAAGTATGAGATAACAGTTTATTTTTAGAAAGGTAAGAAAAGGTATTAAAGATCTTAGACCTCAGGAGAGAATTTGAAGCTTCCATTTTATCAGGCCTGAATTCAACTTTCTTAAGAGAAGATCTTCACAGACCCACCAACTTACTTTTTTTCTTAGATAGGTTTTATTGTTTTATCATAGTAAAATATGTCAAGGTTACTAAGCTCTCTGCACTCCAACTGAAAGCTTTACATCTTACTTCAGGGGAGTGTAAGTATAAGCTGTACCTGCACCTGTAACCTGTATAATTTGTTATAGCTTTCTATTAAATGTAGGATTTGTTGCATCTGTATTGATAAGTATTCTGTTATTCCATTATTAGCTTATAATAACATAATAATTGTATTATCATGTATTGTTCTGTTATGCCATTATAAACTTATTATTTAATGCTCTTATCAATGCATGTTGTTAGCCAATAAAAGAATTGTTGTAAAATCTTAACATCTGAGTACCCTTTGCTCATCTTCAGGAACTGTCTGTAATAAATTGGTTTCAGTTTTGATTTATCTGTGGTCAGGTTTGGACTAGAGCCCTTATCCTTCAAATGGGCTTGTTAAAATCCATACTGGCCATTTTAAATGCCAAAGTAATTATAGAATTTCGCTACACCTGCCAGATGCTTGTTTAACCTACTCTTAAAAACATTCCAATGATGAAACCCCACAGCCTGCCTAGGCAACTTATTCCACTGGTTAATCACCCTAAATCTCATTTGCTGTATTTTAAGCACATTGCTTCTTGTCCCATCATTACCAGATAAGGAGAACAAATTTTCTCGTTCCTCCTAGTGACAACCTTTTGGGTACCTGAAAATTGTTATCCTGTCCCCTCTCAGTCTCCTTTTTTCCAGACTAAACAAACCCAGCTCTTTCAATCTTCTCTCAGAAGTCAAGTGGTCTAAACCTCTGATCATTCATGTTGCTTTCTCTGGACCTTCTCCAACTTTTCCACATCTTTCCTGAAATGAAGAGCCCAGAACTGGACATAATACTCCAGTTGAGGCCTAATCAGGGTGAAGTAGAATGGATGAATTGCTTTTCGTGTCTTACTTACAATACTCCTATAAATACACCCCAGAACAGTGTTTCCTTTTTTTGCAACAGCGTTACACTGTTGACTCATACTTAGCTTGTGGTCTGCTATGATACCCAAATCCTTTTCCACAGTACTCCTTCCTAGGCAGTCATTGCCCGTTTTGTACATGGGCAATGGACTATTCTTTCCTAAGTGGAGTACTTTACACTTGTCTTTATTGAATTTCATTCTGCCTACCTCAGACCATTGTTTGTATACATCATTTTGAATTGTGATCCTATCCACCAAAGCACTTGCAACCTCTATCTCCCAGTTGTCCTCATCCTGCCTAAAGTTATGATCATTAAATGTTTTAAATCTTTTGCCTGCAGTACAAATAGTGAGAATTATATTAAAAGGGGAAAAATTTCACCTATTAATTTTTGTTCATAATCTGGCATCATGTAGAAGCTCTGTCTCGATTTTAACATGGACACATGCAGGGGAAACCATATATGCAGATATAAAAATGGATCTGAGTGTCTGATATGTGTGGACAAGGTAATTTGAAACCTGTATGACAGGAAAATATGGGTGTTCATTCTGCATGTTAATTTCAGATTGGATTCCTTGTGTCTGCCAATAATCCTTAGTTAGGTAACATCAATAACTCTAAACTTCCAGCTTTATGTAAATTTCAAATGGCCATAGATGTAGCTAACATGCTCTCATTCTGTTATCATTTGGAAACTGAGGAGTCCATTGGTGAAATAAGACTAACCTGGTGCAAAAAGTTCCTTAAGGTGATCCATCATTCTGTCTCTGAAACAGTAATGATCCCCAAAGTAAAGTAGTGTGCTTCCCCGCAGGCACAATTAGAGTAGGAATCAAAGGAATCTTGGCTTTGGGATCTGCCTTGGAAAAATTGATTTCATTGTATTAGGAGGCAAATTAAGTTTCAAATAAAGGAAAGTGTATGACCTAAAGGAACGTCAAGCTAATTTAATAGCTATCACATTAAAAATATAGGATGAAATTGAAGTACCTTTGATTGCTATGTTATTCATTTTTTTGCCATGATTTTTACCACTATATAATACTTCTTTTCGGAAGCTGTACATGACATATTTTATTGTTGTTCCCCCAGGTGGCTATAAATGGAGAGCAAACTGTCTGAGTATGAACTTCATTGCGACTGAAAATGGTTTAATGTTACAGCAGCACACTATTGCCCTTCTGAGCTGGTTACTGGAATGTAACAATTCAACATGTGTTAAAAATAAAAAAGCAGCCACTGTGACAAATGAAATGACTTACTAAGTTATCAGGACTGTCGATTATATTCCCCATTAAACCCCGTGGATGACAGGGATCCACCAAATCTTTTTTCATTAAACAGATGAGTTATGATTGCAAGAATGAAATGTAGGGAAGAAAGGTAACTCACATGAAGAAAAGATGCTTTAATACAACCAGATGCAATATAGGACCAAAAAACTCAAGCTACACCTACAGAATTGGGGAATCATTTCTAGGGTTGGATTAAAGTGCCTGGGGGCCCCAGGCTGCCCATTTTCATGGCCCTACCTGCCCAACAAAAGCAATCCATGCTGGGGGCATTGCACCAACCCCACCATGTTGCAGGGCTGGAGTGGGCCAGTGCTTGGTGTCAGGGGAGTGCTGCTGGTTAGCACTGGGGAGTCTGGGGCCCTCAGTCCAGACAAGTTGGGCCCTGTGGTGCTCCTGCACTGCTGCTCAGCTGGCTGCTCTGCCCCACTAAGTCCTGAACAACCTGCTGGGGGTCTGGGGAAGACCAGCCAGCTGGCAATGCATTGATCCAGGAGCAAGGACTCACTTCCCCCAGTGAGATCTGTTGGACACCATGGGGACAGAGCAACAATTGGCAGGGGATGTGAGATGGGTGGGCACCGCAGTTTGCAGTGAACTACAGCAGCAGCACTCTGTACAGAGCCAGGGCAGAGAGGCCAGGGGAGGCAGGCCCCAACCAGCAGCAGACAGGGAGGTCCAGGCAGCACTCGGGGCTGGATTTTTATGGGGTGTGAGGCCCCCCTTTAGTCCAGGGTCTAGGGCAGAAGCCCCTAAAGCCCCTGCATTAATCTAGCCTGACTGTTTATTGGAAAGCATCGGCTGAAAAGAATTAGGGTCACAGTGGACTAGCAGCTCCACTAAAGCTGCCAGCTTGATGCTGTGGCTAATCCAATCCGTATATGTATAAGCATAGAAGTAAGGAGCAGAAGTAGAGATGATTCTACCTCTGCATTCAGCATTAGATTGACTGATACCAGAGGACTACATACAGTTCCAGTGTCCACATTTCAAGAAGGATGTGAAAAAACTGAAGGACACAGAAAAGAGCTACAACAGTGATTGAAGGCTGAAGAAAATGCCTCACAGTGAGAGACTGAGAACTCAATCTGTTTAGTCTATCACAAGATAAAGAAATGATTTGATTGCACTTTATAAATCCATTAGTGGGAGAAAATATTGAGTATTAAACAGCTCTTGAATCTAGCAGAGAAAGGCATAACAGGAACTAATGACTGGAAGGCCAAAGCCAGACAAATTCAAGTTAGAAAGAAGGCACATGGGAAGAAACTTCCCAGGATGTGGTGCATTCTACATATCAAGATGGTTTAAAGTAAAGACTGTATGCCATTCCTGAAGAAGTGCTTTAGTCAAACAAGTTTTGGGTCCCAACTGGCATAACTGGCTGATATTCTATGTAGCTGGCCAAAATATAGAATTTTGGTTTATTATTTCAAAATTTTCTTTGAACCATAAATTCTGCAGTGGGAAGGGGGGGATGTTAGCATCAGTGAAACAGCAAAAATATCAAAAATACCCAGCCCATGAAAGCTTGTGCCTAAAGAAATATGTTGGTCTTTAATGTGCCACTGGACTTCCAGTGTTGTTTCTTTACATACGCTAGCATGGCTACCCTGCTGGAACTTATCATAACAATGTCAGTTGATCTAAGCAGCACTAGTGACATACAGGAAATCAGACTGCAGGATACAATGGTCCCTTCTGGCCTCAGGTGACCAAAATCCTGCAGTGTAAAATTTCAGAAGTTTATTCTGATTCACCTTCTTACTGCAAGGATAATTTGTTATGTACATGATTAGCAACTAACCCTAAATCCATGAAAGTCAAAAGGAGTCTATTTATTGACTGAATTTGACATTGGATGAGACTCATTGCTCACTTACGTGTGAGATCAGTCAAATAAAATAGTTAAAATAATCCTGAACTAACCTCTTCCCATCTGAATGTCCCAACATTAAAGGATGTCTAATATCCAAATGTGAATGTACATTTGGAGGCTCTGGGGGTCACCTCTAATTCACAGGCAAAAGGATAATAAAGGAGGGAAGAGTGGAGACAAAGGCAGCTCAGTATTCCAATTTAAATGTGCCATCTCAAAGTCATAATGAAACTAGCAAGTACAAAGCATTAGATCAGAAGTGATTTTTCAAATGTATATTTCTCAAAATAAGAAAATCCTCCAACTACAGCATGTAAACTTTGCATGTCTTAAGTCTATTATCCCAAATGACTGTTTGAACTTCACTGTTTCCACTTACAACTTTCAATTTTCTGCCATTCCCACATTCCACATCAATGCATTTTAAACTGTCTGCAACAGGTTTAGATTCTCATACTGTGCACACAATTCTAGCACTTTAGAAAAGTCAGACAAAAGCATGCTTGACTTCAAATCAACATTCAAGGATTTCTTTTCTCTAACAGAGTACTTCAAAAGTTTTGTTTAAATCATCCTACAATACCAGTGTTCCTTGGGAACTGAAATACCATCTCAGACTTTCTGGTAAATTAATTTTTAGAAAGAGTACTGTAGTATATAAGGTTACTTAAGGAACCTGAAGTTTAGAGACTATGTTTTTAAAAATAGTCTTCTAAAGTATTCCCATAAATTTGAATGGGTGCTCCAGAAATCTACATTTGGATGTTCAAAGAGAGTGGTTAGATGCAAAGTATCACATTTACACATACAGAATGTACATATTTAAACAAACATGGGACTTGTATGGAAAATAGACATTTATCCTCCTTAAAAATTCTGAGAAAACAGGATACTTAAGTGGCAAAAATGCTTTAATATTCTCCTTAGTTTCTCCCTCACCCACTTTTCAAGTTTCATCTGAATTCTTGGGTATTATTTCTGTCTTACAGATACTAAAACTAGAATTGTTACCTTCAATTCAAGAAAGTATCCTGAGGATGAGTATAAAGCAGTTATTTTATCAAACCTATACATCTACAAGCCAGCATGCACCAATGTTTTTCCTTATCTTCAGACATGGAGATATCTCCTTTGAAATCAGCAACTCTAGTGTTGTCCAGGGTTGTCAAATCCTGGATTTTTGTTATTTACAGTTCAGTGAAAACATTAAATATTTTATAAGAATGAAAGTTGTTTTTAAAAAAAGGTTCACAATGACTCTTAGTGAAACCTTGGCCCCGTTGACAGCAGAAGTTTCAACACTGATTTCAATAGAGGCAGGACCACACCCTTTGTTTTGACAAAAATAAAATAGAAAGTAGTATTTCAAACATTCTGAATTTTACAAAAATTCAACAGAGTATTTTGATCAAAAAACTGGACATTTTTACAAAACAAATGCTTTTATAGACTTTTTAGATTTTATCACTGCCATTTTTCAATTTTCTTTTTAAGTAACAAAAGAAAAATTCCACTAGAGTGATTGGTTATGAAATCCTGCCATGGAATATACTAGGCTGGGATTGGTCCTGCTTTGAGGAGGGGGTTGGACTAGATGACCTCCTGAGATTCCTTCCAAATGTGATAAGGAGTCTGGTGGTACTTTTAAAGACTAACACATTTATTTCTCACATGAACTTTCCTGCTCATGTGATAAATAAGTTTTGTAGTCTTTAAAAGTGCCACCAGATTTCTTGTTTGTTTTGCTGAACTAGACTAACATGGTTACCCCTTTGGAACTTCCAAATCTAATATTCTATGATTCTATGGGATGTACTGCTAATCAGTTGCACTCGTGACTAGCCTATGCTATGTTGCATGAGAGGATGTACTTCAGGGTTAGAGGACTGGGGCCTGTGCTACCAAAATAACTTTTGCTTCTAGTAGTTTAGAAAGGTCACACTTACTACATTACTGTATAAAATGCTGATAAGATTGTTATCCAGGCTTTCCCTCCTATCCATTCTAGATTCTTGAGGTCAACCATGATGAGATCTAAATGATGAAATATCAGATTAGTGAAATGTGATACAGTGCTACACCTTGAAATCACTGTAGAAATATTAAAGTGCTGGAGTTGCACTAAAAACAAAAGCAAGAGTACTTGTCGACTAAAATAAGTTCAACCACAAATGGGCTGCTCCATCTCTTGTGAGATCACTGGAATAGTATCTGATGAGAAGGTCCTTGGAATCCAAGGTAACTGTAAATTAATCCACATTCTTGCCCTCAAGATATAGAAAGGAAAATGTATTTTTTAAGAGCTGAACAGTACAACCTTTTTCTGCTTCTTTGTGCCCTTTCTGGTTTCTGCAGCACCAGATAAACACTTTTCTAATTTCCCAGAACTGTGCATGTTCATGCTGACACCATCAATTATACTGATGCAAACATAAAGATAATAACTGACATTAAGAGTTTGTGTTCCAAATGATTTTTTATAAAAGCTGTCAATGTCTCCTAGACATCCCTTCTCCCTCACCAAACATCCATGCACCCAGAGACTCAAGAAATCTGCTAGTAAAATAACCATGCTGTCAAAATAGAAATCCCCAGTATGCTTGTGGCAACTTTTTGAGAATAATTAATTATTTTTCTGTTATAAATCCTGGGTTCATTCTTTGATCTGCTCCACCTGCACTGGAAAAGTTCTATCTAGACTAGAGCAGATGGATGAAACACTGCACTCTGCCTCTTCTCCTTGCCTCCTTCTGACTCTCTCCTTCTGGCGACCCTCAGAGAGGAGAGAAGCAAAAGGACCATGGGGTCACCAAGGCTATGTCTACATCTGACATTTTAGTTTGGACTTGCAAGTCTGAACTAAAATAGCCCAAGGCTAGGCCAACCTAGCCTTGGGCTGGTTTGAGCTAACTGCAGCTTTTTAGTTTGAACTAGCCGTGCATTATAGTTCAAACTAAAATTTTACTTCAAACTAGAATGCATGGCTAGTTTGAACTAATGGCTTAGTTCAAACTTTTTATGTTTGAACTAACCATTAGTTTGAGTATTGAATATGTATAGTTTGAACTAAAGTTCAAACTAAGCAAGTAAGTCTGGTCAAACCACTGGATCTTACTAGTCTGGACTAAGCTTTGCCTAGTCCAAACTAAGAAATTTCTTAGTTTGGACAGCCAAAGCCTAGTGTGGCCAAGGGCTAAATTAGTCTGGACTAAGCTTAGTTAGTCTGGACTAATTTGCCAATATAGACACAGCCCAGGTGTCCACCTCAGTTCCCATCCCCATGACCTCTAAAGGAGTTCATTGGGGCTTTGTACTCACTAGATGCGACTGTCCCTGGGTGTGTCTATACTGCAACTGCACGGTGAGATTGCTGCTCACGTAGACTGCACTAAAATCTACGCTGCCAAGGCTTCATTGCTCTGGTACCTACTGCCTGTGATTGAGCTAGTTTTAATCCAACTAGTTCAGACATGCCTACACATGCTGCCATCACATCCTGGGACTGTAGTACAGATGTCCCCACTGACTAACTCCACCTGTATTGGACCACAAGTTTTGACCTTCAACAATGATTAGTGTCAAGCACAAACTCAGTAGTTGGTGATTCGTGTGAAATAGAGGTGTACCTAAAACAGGAGTCAGTGTAACAATGCATCCTGAATGAACAAATGGTGGCAACGAAATCCTCAATTTTGGCTGACAAAATGAAAGATGGGGACCTTTTGTTTCCAGATAACATTCTCAGAATACCAGGATGTCCTATGAAAAGCAGAAGGTCATAGTAAAACTGGGGTGGATTGTCTTTTTAGCTACAGAGAATGAGAGCTTATCTATACTAGGGCGAGACTGTAATTTGATTTTCAGTTGTCAAATTAAAGAAGGTAAAAGCAAAGGTGAGTGATCATATAGCACATTCATAGCTGGGGTCCTGTTCCTACTGCTGAATTACTTCCTGAAATAGGCACAGGGGCTTGTGGGGAGGCAGTCGTCCTCCACCCATTCTCCATCCCATCTTCTCCAAAGGGGGGGGGGGGAGCAGGAAAAGCTTTCCTTGCTGTTTGTCTGCTGTAGCTACAACTGAGAGACACAGTGCTGAATATTGCAGGGCTGCAGGCAGGGGAGGAGCTATGTTGTTATGGTGCAGTTAACTGGAAAAAAAACAAGAAAAGCAAGATTAGAACTACTCCCAGCCTACACTGACCTAAATTCAAATTGTAGATTTCAACCACATGCAGAGGTGGTGTTATCAGACTGAATTATGTCACCATTTAATTCAAATTTAGTGCTCTGATAGTAGAGATTGAAACTGCAGAAGGCTGAGGTGAGCAGCATTATGCTGAACTTTTCTGTCTGTGTAGACCAGGCCTAAAAGTAATGATAAAACTAAAAAAGTACTTGACAAACTTCTTTGGGGTGATTTAAGTAATTTCCTTTTGGTATGAAAAAGATAAATATTTGACTTATTACCTCATTCAAAGTGTCTTTTTGTAATACACTCTAGTTCTTTGGCTGCAAGGCCATTTTTCCTTTAAAAGGTATTTGTATTCCTAGATTTCAAACTCTTTGCACTAGAATGAGAGATGACTCCTATACTTGCCTTCTTCTGCAGTCTGGGTCACTTGCCAGGATATCTGGCTTTGAGGGGGCCTCATATACCAGTGTACCTCTTTCCCTTCTATTCTCTGCATGTGGCACATAATAGTCTATTCTCCTGTGGGTTGTAATACCTTGGCTTAATTTTGGTTGTTCAGTTTAGTGTGTGGGTAGTGTTGGTGATGTGTGATATCCAAGGTCAGACTAAATGGCCTTAAACTCTCTGATTATTTATATATCCTCTCAGACAGATATCGTTAGTAATTACAAAATTAATATCTGATTAAAGACTCCCTTTCCTATACTGTATTAGCTACATGCAATTGTAATGTAATCAATTAATTCAGCTCTTTTCTTAGTGAATTTTCAGAGAACAGATTTTGATTTATACAGATTTGTTCATTATTTAAAGTTCCACTTTGTCCAAACACATTTCGGTGCATGGAGTTCATAAAATATTTACTTTAGGCATGGTTCTGCCCCCTTTTAGGTTAATGGGAGTTTTATCACTGAGTTTTAATCATGACACGACCAGACTCAGAGGCATTGCTGATGCTGGGCACCTGGGGCACATGCCCCAAATCTCAGCACCGGTGCCCCGGATCGGGCCGGAGATCTGGGCCCAAGTCGCTGGTGGCCGCGGCGGGCCTGGCCACCCACGGCCACGGTGGGGAGTCTGGGGCCCGGCTGCCCACGGCCACTTCTGGCCCCGTCCCTGTCTGGGAATCCGGGGCCTGGCCACCCACGGCTGCAGGGAGTCCAGGCCCAGCCGCCCACGTCGGCAGCAGCCCCGTCCCTGGCCAGGGATGCAGGACCCTGCCGCCCGTGGCCGCTTCCAGCCCTGTCCCCAGCCGGGGATGCGGGGCCTAGCCGGCTGCGGCGGTGCAGCGGCTTCTGGCACTGTCCCCGGCCAGGGGGTGGGGCCTGCAGCCAGGGGCAGGGCCCATGCCCCGGGTCCCTCCCCGGGCCAGCGACGCCCCTGATCAGACTATTTGCCTATCTGAAGGCATAATAAACTAAGTCACGTATTATTTTTGCTACCGAGTTGCACAGGTGAACTTTTATATAAAGGAGGAAAAAGACCAACTAGGTCTTTCAGCATTAACCTTCACATGAACAGATTAACATTTATAAGAATTTTGCTTTTGGTAAACATTCTTACAGATGAAATCATTCCTATGCATGTTCACATAAGACTAATTAAAAGGATTGTGAATAGCATCAAAGAAAGTACTGGGATTTATTCAAAAGAATGTTCACAAGTTCTTTGCAATCTTTGCAAGCATTTCCTCACCCCTGTACCCTAGACCACAGTAACCTGGAGAGGCATATGTCAAGGCCTATTTGTTAACCTAGAGTACTACATCAGAAATACAGCATTGGCTGCTTATAAAGTAATCATTTTGTTCCACAGACCAAATAGTCTGCTGAAGCTGGATGGCAAGCCAAAGAACTGGTATAACTGAAGGGAGATTTTGTCTCCATAACACAAGGTCATATCAAAATGGACCAGTTAAAAATACAGTTTTCAAAAGTTTCATGGAGAAGGCAACAAACATCCTCTTTATAGCAAAAATGATATGGGAACAGAAGCTGCAGCTCCATTCCATGCTCTCCTCAGCTTATTGATTGCCTCTAAATAAAGGAGTTATTAAACCCTTGTTGTGTTGGCAAAGTTCCATATTAACAGCAGTTCCCTAAATCCACAAAAACAAAGGGAGATTAATTCTCAGTAAAACTGTCCTTGATTTTAATTATCACTTCTGTTATTACATTTGAAAACACAGAATTAAAATTTAGCTTACACAAAACGCATTTGCAGAGCTTAGTGGTAGTGTGTTTTCAAGAATTATTCCTCTTTATTATTAGAACTTTATAGCTGCACAAATACACTTCAGAATTTGGGCCTGGGTTATTATGAGTAAAAATCCTAACATACTTATAAGGACCATGAATATAATTTCTGAAGTTCTAGAATGTAATAGGCATTCCAGACTAGAGACATGTCTAATGAATTTTAGAACAAAAGAAAAGTTAAGCAATTATAAAATTGTCTGTCTTGACTTTTCTGAGTCTTTTGCTTCTACACTGTGCCTTCTGCTTTGAAAATATTTATTTAGAAACCCTGAATTTTTGACTTAGTCATTGTGAATTTTGTGCTTTTTACAGTCCCCCAGCTGAAAATGCTCATTGTAGAGGAAACGAAATAGAGAGAGAAAAGGAAACCAAATTGAAATTTAGAAACTCAAAGTAGCTATCAAACCATGCGATAGCACTCAGAAAGTTGCATCTATTATTTAAATCGGATTAGAATCCAAACTTTTATAATAGGAAGCTCTCTTATTTGAAATATCTCATGTGTTTTTGTACCATTGAAAAAAGCGAAGCAGACAGATAGTGAGTGACTGTCTTCAACGGCCCACATTTTATTTAATCAGTTTTGTTTTGCTCCTTAGTACAACTCAGTCACATATCATGCCATATGTTTTTCTGAGTGATCGCTGGCATGAATGATATCTGGAGCTGGCAGAAACTGGTTGCAGATATGGCTCCACCATCTATTGTTATTTGCATTAAAGAAACAGCTACCAGCCCCAACCAAGAAGAGGGCCACACATGAATACCTATAGCAGGACACAGAGCCATCCCCCAAAACATATAATTTAAATAGGTAAGAGAAAGAGTGGCAAGAACAAAGTACTATCATCCCCATTTCATAAAAGGGAAACAAGGATCCAGGGAAGTCAAGTGACTGACCAAGATCATACAAGAATTCTCTGGTACGGCAGGAAATTAATCAGTGTATTGCAAAATGAGCTCCAGGCTGAGAACTCAGCCACTGGAGATGTAGTTCTTCTAGGGGAGGAGGACGCTAATGTAATTACTCCAGTTTTCAGGGCCTTTGAAGCCACCCCTGGAGAAGGTCACATATACTCCTGTTATGCTGTCTCGAGAAGCTCACAAGTCTGAGTGCCAATTTCAGGTCAGGTTGTCAGAAAATAAGTTGATCCCCCAAAAAAAATTGATGGTGTATATCTATGGTTCTCCAAGTGCAAGGCACACACCTTGGGGGTTGGGATGCAAGATGAATCATGGAGGGTGCTGAGGAGTGCTCGGCTGAACAGCGGTGGGAGCTGCAGAGCCTCATACGGACAGCCCCAGGCAGGTGTTTGGGGTGAGGAACCCTGAGGAGGGTGTTGGAGGCAGACGGAGATTATGGCAAGTGGCCAGCCCATCCCTACCAGTCAAGCAGGGACTGAGCTGGTCCAGCTCCATGCTCCCAAAATACAAAAGCAGCCACTGTTCGCACCAACCACCTCCTGCAGCAGCAGCACCCTGCCACTACCAGGTATACCCCCTGCACAGTTGTTGCCTCTGCATTGCTGCTGCTAGCCCTGCTCCTTGCTGCCTGTACTGCTGATGGTGCTGGGTGCTCCCTGTTGCTATTCCTCCCTGCATCAGTGCTGCTGCCCTGCTCCCTGAATGTAAGCCCTTTTTCTCTCTGACAGTAGGGATTAGGGAAAGGGGGTGCAATGGTTAGGCAGGGAGTTCCTGCACTGTAAACCCTGTGTGTGTTCCTAGAAAGGGGGTTTGGAGAAAAGTTGGTAATTATTGTTAGGGGGAAATGCCTGTGCTGTAGCCCTGTTCCCTCCTGCCCCCTTCTGAAAGGGCCTGTCCCTTCAGAAATGGGAATAGGAAACATAATAGTCATACAAAAGTTCACCAGGCAGGGGCACTAGATTTCAGAAGTCTGAAAACTACTGACATATTCTAGAATTATATTTCAGAAAAGCAATAACCAATGTCCACGCCTACTCATCACAGCAGTATGACCATGGAGTCACGGGCAATCACCTTGGACCCACCAGCCTGTCTTATCACCCAGAAAAAAACTGAATCTAGCAACCAAAGAGTAAACAAACACTGCCCCCCCAAACCCCACTATTTTAGGTTACTCAACCACATAAGGTCAGTTACTTACCCCAGGTCAGTGGACACTCTCATTCTCACACCAAAGACAACTCTGGCAGCCAATGTCTCTAAGGCTATGTCTGCACATAAAGGCTTAGTTTGGATTTGCTTAGTCTGAACTAAGTAGTTTGAAGTTAGTTCTAAATAACCACATCTCTTTAGTTCAAACTAACTTTCTAGTTCAAACCAGCCACGCTTTTTTAAGTTTGAACTAATTTTTTAGTTCAAACTAACTACATCATGCTATTTCAAACTAAATTTTGAAATAACTTTGAGCTAAGCAGTTAGTTCAGACTAACCAGCCAAACTAACTCATTTGAACTACACAAAGCTTTTTTAGTTTGAACTAGGCAAAGCCTAGTGTAGACAGGGAACAAATTAGTTTGAATTAAGGCTCATTAATTTGAACTGATTTGCTCGTGTAGACAGAGGCTAGTAGACTAACTAAAAGTTCCAAAGGGGTAGCTGTGTTAGTCTAGTTCAGCAAAACAAACAAGGAGTCCTGTGGCATTTTTAAGAGCAAAAAATTTATCTATCACATAAGCTCTCATGAGAGAGAATCCTGACAAATTGGGCTTTCCTTCCATGAAAGCTCATCTATTAAATAAATTTGTTAGTCTTTAGAAGTGCTACCAGACTCCTTGTTTGTTTAATTAAAAGTTTATTAGTGAAGAAAAATAAATGAGAATTCTTGGGAGTTCAAAGGAAGTAAAATACATTAGCAGCTGAGCTAAAGTTTTTAATTCCAAAATGATAGCAGTGATGTAGTCATCTGCTAGTTTTCCATAAATCCTTCCGTTTCCCAAAGTTATTGTGGCAATCTGTCCTGAACATGTCTCTGAGTGTCCACACAACTCAGGGCAAGGAGCTTTCCTGGAATCCATCTTTTCTATTTTCTTCACCCAGAAATCTCGTTGACTATGTCTGTATACATGTGGCTCTTCCTTGTTGGCTGTGCATGAGGAATGCAGACTGAGTTCACACTACCAATTCACAGAGCCCACGGCCCTTCCTTTGAAGTTGGCACTCTCTTTTTATGACTAATTTAGCTCCAGAGATATGCATAAAGTAAATACCTACCATTACACAGAAACAGATAAGTGAGAACAGCACATGTAACATTCTGAAGTTCTAACACCTGAATACTCTTCATTAACACACCTTTGATCTAGGCTTATTTAATTACAAGCTATACGTAATGTCAAAGTAATAATAGAAAGCTACAGGCTATAGACAGATGAAAACAATGCAATCAACATCTCCTTTGATATCCACATACAAGTGAATTGCTCTGAGAATCTGAAATGCACTGAGAATTCTTCCAGCATCACAACTAGATCAAACTGGATTCAATGAGACCAAACAGACAAAGAGATTTTTGGATAAATAGCCTGGCTTTAAATAGGCTGAGGGCCTTCTTCATGATCCTTCAAATAGATAGGACCTCTTCTCCATATAATGCCACTATTAACTCATTAATTGGATGGTAATAATCTGCTTGATCAGCAGTTGACTATTGCAATAAAGTGGATGTTTCCAATTTCCCCATAGGTATTTGTGGAGATCAGGTACTGAATGTTTGGCAGACACCCTTCACCAGTGTTCCCTCTAATTTTTTATAGGCTGTATGTGCAAAAAAATTTCTTTTGTGCAAATTTTTGGAACCAGTGTCCAAATTTGTGCGCACTCCAGTGAGTGTGGTCAAACTCGTGAGTGCAACGAAGTAAGTGTGTATGATGCAAATAATGTCTAAATTTTACTTTGATATGGTGAGGGAAATAATTTTGTAAATTACAAAACCTTATTTGAAACATGCTACTTGAAACTGCCTTCTTAAAAGTAGCATAAAAATATTAGCACTGTTGAATTTTTTTGTGTGCACTCTATTTTGTTGTGTTCGCAGGTTTTACAACCTGTGTGTGCGTGCACATGCGCACAGCTTAGAGGGAACATAGCCCTTCACTCAGAGTTATTTGCCATGTTGCAGTGGATTGAATGCTCAATTTTTCTGTCTTACTCAATAGCCATAATACCAATGTGTCCATAGGCATAACATTTAATTTTGTCACTAGATACTTATATAGGGACTTCTAGCCATCTTGGGTAGTGGTTTTTAAAACCCTTAGCATAGCGTCAACTTCCCCATTTTATAATTAAAGCTTCAGATTTGCACTGAAGCAATGTCCATATTTACTTAAATTGGCCATCGTCAATGCTTCCTTAGTAAAAACCATAACAGTGTGTGTGTGCTATAGTACAGCTAAATTCCCAGCATGTGAGAAACCTGCTTCCTCATTGGTTTCTGCAGCAGCTTATCATAATGAATGTCAGATTTGGTATCTTCACATTGCTATTGATTGCTTAAATGCAATACAGTATTGAGAATGAATGCTACTTGCATGGCCTTCACGAATCCCAGAACCAGGCTGTCTTTTTGCAAACATAACAGAGTAGAAGGAAACACCTACAGTAATTTGAAAAGCAAATCTATGAACAAGAAAAGCGGCAATGGGAAAAGAGCTTTAGCAGCATGGGTCATATTCCCCTCTTTGTCCACCTCTCAAAACTCATGCTGGAGTACATCCTGACTAATTAATACTAGACTCACAGCCCCATGGCCAAAAGGGGCTATCATGATCATGTCACCTGAGACTAGAATAAACTGGAATAGTGTGTGAATACTACACAGATAACTTATGTTTAACATAAAATATTTCTGTTTGGGTTGCAGTACAAATACAAGGGCCTCTTTATAATATTTGCCTATTTTGAATCACGCTGAGTACAGCTCAGTAAGTTGCAAACATAGGTGCAGTTTGTGCTTTAAAGTTTACCTTCATTTGTTAACAAGTACCATACGCTCCTCCAGTATATTATTACTGCACAATTGACTCAGATGCCTAGGTGTACTGGTAACCCTTGACAAGAAAACCACCAGATTTAGTACTTAAGGCAAGTTGCTTAATTTACAGTTGAGTGACTTGAATATTTTCAAAACTATGAAGTAATTTAGGAATCAGATGATAAAACCCATCAGGATTTAACGATCCCTTTCCCAACACAACAGGCCAAAATTACTACCAGCATCAAATTTTCATACTCAAATAAACTCTGCAAACAGCCATCTCCCATACACAGCTGCATGCCTGACTTGTGATCCTTATTCAGTCTCCTGTGGTGTGCATGACTACTGCACTATACAATCTGCAGCAGTGTTCTCTGTATATTCAGTACCTTTGAATATCATAGATATTCAGTCCATGTATAATCCCAAATCAGCTTCCACTTCCATTCCTGAATCTCATCACCTTCAGTAGGTGGAGCAATTTCTTACCTGGATCTGAACTTCCCATCCTTGCCTCATCTGTCACGTGGGGGAGTGACACTGCCAATACTAACCAAGTGATACCTGCTTTGTTTGGGCTGAATTTAGCTAAGCAATGTAACCTACTAGTGAGTAGTGCTATGCATTTCTAACAGCACACATTCTACAGTGATGAGTACATATAAATACATGCTCTAATACATCAGCTGTTTACAAATGCTGTCTGTGGCTTTCCCTCTCCTAGATAATGGGGCAGTTATTCATACAAAGCTGACTGAAGGCATTTTTTTAAAAAGTGCAATTATTTTATTATTTGAGAGGAGGGATGTTTACTTGCAGAGTATACTAATTTCTTTAGGGCTCATTTCAAAAAGGTCCTTCTTAGCCCTAACTTAAGTACCCAAGTGGAACCACTGAAGAAAGCTGAAAGTCAAAAGGTTGGTGAAGAATGTTTAGTCATGTTTTCCTAGTTTTAATCCTCTTTAAGAGAGTAATTCAGAACTTACTGAAGTAAATTCAATTTTTTTCCTTTGACTTCAGATCCTGTTAAAAGTTTTGGAAAAAAAATTAAGTATGTAGACCTTGCTGAGAGAGATTTTCATGAACATGCATAGTGATTATCAATATTATAAGCTTTAAGCAGATAGAGTAGCTTAGCTTAAAAGGAAAAGTTTAACCCTGCCCCATGGGATTAGTGGTATCTTTCCAGTCTGGCACAGAGACTATTAGAAATCTTCATTGGCAAATCCTAACACAGTATCATAAATAAACTGTAGATCCTCCTAGATATTTAAAAGTTTTCTTGAGGTTGCAACTCACACTTCCCTGAAACCGTGTATGAGTTTAGACAGTTTCCAAAGGGATAGCTGTGTTAGTCTAGTCCAGCAAAAAAACAAGGAGTCATGTGTCACTTTAAGACTAAATCTGTTAGTCTTAAAGTGCCACATGACTCCTTGAGTTTAGACAGCACACAAGCACATTTTAGAGACAGATAAAAGGAAAATAAGTTTGATTTTTAAGCTGACCTTTGGTATTTGTTCATATGCCCAAAAGAATGTATTTAACACCACAATATAACAACAGGCAAAAAGAGAGAAGTTCAACTAATTTTTCTCCTAATTTTCCAGCTGTCTAAGGCAAATAGAAGGCCAATGATTTGCCATACCATAAAGCATGACTCACAATTTCAGTTAGAGCCTGTCAATGGAGAGATTCAGCAAATCCAAGTCATATTTGACTTAAAACATGTGATGCTTGTTGTTTAACTAAAGTGTATCAAAAATCTTGGTTTAGAAATAGCACACAAATCTCATATTTTGGTATGAGATCTCCATTACTTTTTGGTTCAATGTCATTTGTTTCATTATTCCTGTATTGAGATTGACTCAAAAAGTACAGAAGAGTTCTTATCCCACCCCACAAAGCTATGGCAAAATTCTTTAGGATCTAAAAATTGTTCGATTTTTTTATTTGAATTTGACCCAGCCTCCAGGCTGGGAAGGAGAATTGCCCTGGTCTTGAGGCTGGCAGAGGTCCAAGAGAACCTCCCCGGCTTCCAGGGCCAGTGTGTGGTGGGCAGGGAGACTGTTTTGGCCTCTGTGCCATGGGTCAGGACAGGCTGGGAGGGGGTGGCCCAGAGATCAGACCCTCCCTGGGTTGCAGGTTGGACTGGTGGCAAGGCTGGACGGGAGCGGGTGGACCAGGGATTGGCCCACCCTGGTTGGGGCAGTGGGCAGGCCTGGGTAGCGGTCATCCCCCCAAGCCCAGGAGGCAAGGCTGGGGGACTGGCAGGCAGGCTTGGCCAGGCATTGTCACCCCACCCCCCTCAGTCTTGCAACCTGCGTGATGAAGCTGGGGCAGCAGGTTGTTCAGTGGTCATGCCCCATCAGCAAAGATGTTATATATAAAGATGAATTCCGCTGAACACTGCCATATGTTACACTAAATATTATTCTGTGCTTTGAAATTATCATCTTCTTGTCTGATTATTTTAAATTAAGCAGGAAATGAGTGGAGAAAATGGAGCTGTTATGTTTAAAGAAAAAAGACTAGCAGGATATTTAAAGGACAAGGTAATATGATGCATTTATTTGTAAATGTAAGAATAGCAAAAAACAGACGCATATACACAGATACTCAAGACATTCTGGAAACCGGTAAGATATGATTACCAGTCCTTTTATGTGTTGCTCAAGCCAGCCTACTGGCCAACTAGTCTGGACACAAGGAGGGAGCCAGGCTTCTGTCAGTCACGAATCTGATGCTCCAAGATGACAGTTGTAGAACAAGACCCAAAGTTTTCATGTTTTTACCCATCTTTTATGCTTGGTGTATCTTGCTGCTTCAGAGCTCCTGTGTTAGTGATCACAGGCATTTGCAGACCTGTCTATTACCTTGTATTTTGTTCTGCTCTTTCTGGGTTGGATCCTTCATGCTGTTCAGGGATTTGTGTGCATTGTTCAGTCATGAAGGTGGTGCTTGCGTTTCAGCAGGACAGACTGGACTTGACTGATCCAATCATACACACCATTCATGCTCACTTTTAAATGAAATTACATGGTATACACCTAAAACAAGCTTCAAGAATACAGAATGGAGTTCCAAATTCATAATATGAAACTTTGTTGGACATTGGTTATAATGTCTATTAAACTGAATTAGAGTTATTTTAGTTATCACATTGAAGAACAGACATACTATATTGCCTGATAGATGCTTTAAAGGTAAACTCTTTTCATTTTATCTGTCTCCCTACATTGTGGCTACAGATGCCTAAGCCAAAGCAGGAAGGATGAAATTAGGGAAAGGAATTCCCTTTGTGAAGTACTACGGTATTAACTTATGCAGTATTGCCAATTTCAAGAGATCAAAATCATGAGATTGGAGGAAAAAAAACAAACAAAAACAAAGAATCTTTCTGCCAAACCTTAAACTAGCCTCTTGATTTGAATTCCAGCTACCCATCCCAGGGTGACTATGACATTATAGCATTATAGCAACTTAGCACTATAGCATTGTCCACTGTCCCACAGGTACAGGATGAAGTGATTTTGGCTCCGGTGCAGGACCTGTCATCACTCCCACCTCTGCCCATCTCCTGCAGAGCAATTAATCCTGTCTCCTCATCCCCTATAGTTCTGTCCCCAACCAACTCCCTTAAATTCAGCCCCTACTCAGTGAAGTCCCCCAACCTCCATCATTACCTCCCCATGAGTTTAGACCAGGGGTGGCCAAACCTATGGAACTCAAGAGTTGATTATTAAATCTTCAAGAGCTGCACTGAGGCATATAACCACATATTTTTACCTGCTCTAAAATTACTAAGCTTAAAATTCATTGCACACTTTAATTTGATTGTAAAAATAGAGCAAATATTGATCCTACTAATGTCAGATTCTAATAATTATTTAAGGTTACCATGAAACTAGGCCTATACAGTAAAATTTTGCTGTTGCTAGATGTAGAGCACTATAGGCTTGTGGCAAGTTTTTTTTTTTTTTAAATCTGGGCAGTAACTTGTAAAAGCTCTCTCAGATGCTGATCTCTAAGTATTGCACAATGCTTTGAATTTCATTGTGGAATATGATGCTTTACAGCAGCAAGTTGTGCCAAAAATTTAAAGTAATTGTTCAGTTTTAGAGTTCTCTCCTTTTCCTTTATATTTTCATTTCTTAGTATTCCATATCATGTTTAGGACTTGTAAAACTATTTTATTCTAACAACAAGTACGCTGCATTAGGGCCTATGAGAAAATCTAAACATGCTATGGCTTCTCTGAACATGTCACGCTTCCCTCCCTGACCCCTGTTGCTGCTTCCCTGCCATCTCTTACCACGCTGCTGCTTCTCTGCTCTCCCCAACCATGCCACACTTCTGCCCCACATCCCACCAAGGCCCCGACCATGCTCCTGCTTCCCTGCCAACATTTCTGCCAGTAAACTTGTTCACTAAAATGCTCATGGACAGTGAAAACCAAAGGTCTGAGGACTCAGACACAATTAATTTTAAAATGAGAGTAATAGTAAGGGAAAACCCTGCTCTCATCTTAATCCTGTGAAAGGGTGCACACAGGGACACTTTTTCAACTGTTCAGAATCACAACAGATCAATGAGAATTTATGGGGACATAAAGTGCAAGATCAGAGCCTGTTTCGGTAAGTGCTTTGGAGTCCATGCACAGAAGATATTATGAAAAAAATCCCATTGAGTTTATTCAGTTTGGGGTCAGGCCCTGTATAAATTCTAAATATCATTATTTGGTTTTTATAATACAAAGTAAAATCTTTATTGGTGAGAGATTTTTTTTCAGAAGGTTTACAACACAATTTTCAATCCTCAGCCCTTCACAACAATTACTCTCTTGTCTAATGGGCTTAGATACCCATAGAGTCATTCATGAAGACTGCACTGAAATATAAATGAATTTTGACTATTGGTATACAACAAAGAAAAATTAATACATGTTGAATGCTGTTTAATTGGTGGAAGTATAGTGCTGCTATTGAACTTTGCAGTGAATGTAAATTATCTTGGTAATTGACTTAGGTATATTAATTAAAATTTTTCTTATAAAATAAATGTACTAGCAGTTCCTTCTGAAAACAGATGACATACTGATGTCTCAGGCCCACTTGTTCAATGGAGTTAAGGAATCTTTTTTCTAAAGCCAGTTTTCAGTAATGGTGGTCTATCCTAAGTCCAAATCATTTTGCATAATGAAAATGAACCATGATCCATAATAAGTACTTGTAACATTCTTTAAATTAATAGAGATTTTTTTTAATAACCTTTTGACAGTAGTCAGTGGTTTTGCATGTAACACTTGTGTCAATTTTCAGTCATTTCTGATTATTCTTATTTAATTCTCAAAATAGAAATACAAGAGAAATAATTTTGCATTATATTACAATATTGGGAAATGCCAGGTGATTTTTAAAAAAGAAAATTAATTTACAATTACTTTTCAAGTTTAAATTGCTAGATTATCATCACTTATCTGTAGTTCATTGTAGACTTGCTCTTGATCAATTTATGTTGCCAGTTTTAAAGATATTGACCCAGAAAACAGTATCAAAAAAGAAAAGTATTTAAAAATCATGAACTCAGAAGGTCAGACTTCTTGCTGGAGCTATTTTAATTTTGCCTGTGTGCATCCAGTTTGTACAATGATTGAAGCCTGTGACGTTGTAATTAAAGACTATCATAATGCATACAGACAAGGAGGGTAGAATTAATATTGTGTGGGTAAACTGTAGAATCTGACATGTCTCTGCACCTAACTGATGACATTGTTTTTCCCTGCAGGCTCTCTCAATGCTATCCCTCCCCTTCCTGCCCTTACCACCTTGCTTCTTCCCTGCCAGGTCTCCCAGGGCTGCCCCTCCACCGGCTCTGACCACGCTGCTTTTTCCTGCAGCTCTCACAAGGCTGCTCCTCCGCTGCCAGCTCTCACCCTGCCGCCGGCTCTCTGCTGTCTCCAATGATTGCAAATTTCTCGCCCCTGGCTCCCGCCATGCCGCCCTTCCCTGCTGCGCTCTGCTGGGAGCCGCAATTTTTCTTTAAAGAGCCGCACGCAGCTCACGAGCTGCCATTTGCCCATGTCTGATTTATACCCTCTGCCCATTTACTCTTACCACATTCAGTTCACCCTCCCAGCACTTACCCCACCCATTTAGAAGTGATCACCTGTTTAGTTCCCTTCAGCTATTCTACTGTCACACCCCCAAGCCATAGTACAATATAGCCCTCCCAACCTCAGCTTTGATCTTCTTAGGGATCTTTACCGTCCCCAGGTCTGAGGGGGCTTTAAATGAGGTCCTAGCCTCCACTTCCCAGGCTGGCAGAGGAGGAAAAATCTGGAGCTGGAAAAGAAATCCTGAGATCTGAGAATTCCATTGGGAGATCATGAGTATGGCTTAATTTTCATAGAGGTATTCATAGAATCATAGGGTTGGAAGGGACCTCACGAGGTCATCTAGTCCAACCCCCTGTCAAAAAAGCAGGACCACTCCCACTAGATTATCCCAGCCAGGTTTTCATCCAGCTGGGCCTTGAACACCTCCAAAGATGGAGATTCTACCACCTCCCTAGGTAGCTTATTCCAATGCTTCACCACTCACCTAGTAAGAAAGTTTTTCCTAATATCCAGCCTCGACCTCCCTAACTGCAACTTGAGACCATTACTCCTCGTTCTGTCTTCTGTTACTACTGAGAACAGTCAAGCTCCATCCTCCTTGTAGCAGCCCTTCAAGTAGTTGAAGGTTGCTATCGAATCCCCCCTCAGTCTTCTCTTCTGCAGGCTAAATAAGACTAGTTCCTTCAGTCTTTCTTCATAGGGCTTGTGCTCCAGCCCTTTGATCATTTTGGTTGCCCTCCGCTGGACTCTCTCTTAATTTGTCCATGTCCTGTTTGTAGTGGGGAGCCCAAAACTGGACATAGTATTCCAGATGTGGCCTTACCAGTGCAGAATAGAGGGGAATGATCACATCCCTCGATCTGCTGGCAACACTTCTTCTGATGCAGCCCAGTATGCCATTGGCCTTTTTGGCAGCAAGAGCACACTGTTGACTCATATCCAGCTTCCCATCCACCATGACTCCCAGGTCCTTTTCTCCAGCGCTGCTACTTAGCTGATCACTCCCCAGCCTGTAGCAGTACATGGGGTTTTTTCGTGCACAGGATTCTGCACTTGTCCTTGCTGAACCTCATGAGATTTCTATTGGCCCACTGCTCCGATTTGTCTAGGTCTCCCTCAATCCTATCCCTGCCCTCCAGGTTGTCTACCGTTCCCCCCTGCTTGGTGCCATCCGCAAACTTACTAAGTGTGCAATCTATCCCATCATCCAGATCATTAATGAAGATGTTGAACAGAACTGGCCCCAGGACTGACCCCTGGGGCACACCACTCGTTACTGGTTGCCAACTTGACATGGAGCCATTGATTCCTACATGCTGAAACTGTTAATCTAGCCAGTTTTCTATCCACTTTACAGTCCATGCATCCAACCCATACTTCCTTAATTTGCCCATGAGAATGCTGTGGGAAACTGTATCAAAAGACTTGCTAAAGTCGAGGTAAATCACATCAACGGCTCTTCCCGCATCCACAAATCCAGTCATCTCATCATAGAAGGCAATGAGGTTGGTCAGGCATGATTTACCCTTGGTGAATCCATGCTGACTGTTCCTGATCAGTCTATTTTCCTCCAAGTGTTTCAGGATGGATTCTTTGAGAAGCTGCTCCATGATTTTTCCAGGGATTGAGGTGAGGCTGACAGGTCTGTAATTCCCTGGATCCTCCTTTTTCCCTTTCTTGAAGATCGACACTATATTTGCTTTTTTCCAGTCCTCTGGCACCTCCCCCATTTGCCACGAGTTTTCAAAGATAATGGCCAACAGTACTGCTATCTCATCAGCCAGCTCCCCCAGCACCCTCGGATGCAGTTCGTCTGGCCCCATGGACTTGTGCACATCCAGCTTCTTTAAGTAGTCCCTAACCTGACCTTCTATCACCAAGGGCCTTTCTTCTTCTCTCCAATCTACCATACCCAGTGTAGTGGGCTGGAAGCTGACCCTGCCTGTGAAAACTGAAGTAAAAAAAAGCATTGAACACTTCAACTTTTTCCTCATCCTCTGTCGCAAGGATACAAGCCCCATTCAGTAAGGGACCTACACCATCCTTGATCCTCTTCTTGTTATTGATATACTTCTAGAACCCCTTCCTGTTATCCTTCACATCCCTTGTTAGCCGCAACTCCAATTGTCCTTTGGCCTTTCTGATTTTATCCCTGCAGTCCCGAGCAATGTCTTTATATGCCTCCTTAGTCATCTGTCCTAGCTTCCACTTCCTGTAAGCTTCCTTTTTATGATTTAGCTCAGTGCAGAGTTCTCTGTTAAGCCACTCTGGGCGCCTTCCACATTTGCTGTACTTTCTCTTTATCGGAATGGTATCTTCCTGTGCCCTTAGCAGGGTTCCTTTAAAATGCAGCCAACTCTCTTGGACACATTTCCCCTTCAAATAAGCCTCCCAAGGGATCCTGCCCACCATTTCCCTGAGGGAGCCAAAATCTGCTTTTCTGAAGTCCAGGGTCTGCGTTTTGCTTCTTTCCTTCTTTCCTTTAATCAGCATCTTGAACTCAATCATCTCATGGTCACAGGTACCCAGGTTGCCATTCACTTCTACTTCCCTGATCAATTCTTCTCTATTTGTGAGCAGCAGGTTGAGAGGTGCAAGGCCCCTTGTTGGTTCCTCCAGCATTTGTACCAGGAAGTTGTCCTCAACACTGCCCAAAAACTTCCTGCATTGCCTGTGCACTGCTGTATTAGCCTCCCAGCAGATGTCAGGGTAACTGAAGTCCCCCATGAGAACCAGGGCCTGTGATGTAGAAACTTCTGCCAGTTGTCCATTTTACCTACCAATAATGTCGCTCATGATAAATTTGCAGGAGTTGATATGTCTGCATAATTTATATGCTTCAGTTTTGAACCTCTGTTGAAAAAAAGCCACAGTGGAATACTACTTGTTGTTTATGTAGCCTTAAAGTAAAAGTTTCAAATGCAGAGCCTGGCTACTGTAACCACTTCCCAACTGGAAGCCAAATACTTTGCCAGTTTGTGCAATTTCGGTTACAACAGAACTCTGGAACTGGTGCCTGTTGAGTATCCTCTCCAGCCACTCAAATCCTGAGCCTGTCACCCATTTTAAAAATACCCTGTGTGTCTGCAGTTCCTTGTTCATTAGGTCACAATGCTTTCAGTATCAACTTTGCTCAGATAAATAACTTTTTCCCCCTTAGCAACCCTCCTGCCACTCCTTCACATATCTGAAAGTAGCTGAGTTCTGTGCATCTCACAGCACCAGCCAAATTCTACTTTGAGTTCCACCTAGCTTGAGTAGTCCCACAATCTTCAAATTCAGTGGTCAGTGGCACATGTGCTGTTGCTGCTCTGTAATTTTCCGTCAGTAAGTAAAGCCCAGCTGCAACTTCAATTTAGAAAATAGTTCTAAAGACACAAAAAAGGAGTGGAGCATCCAACTTAGGCTCAGCTGAGGTGGGGGTGAGTTGCAGCCACAAGGAGCCAAGCGAATGCTGAGCAAGAAGGGGAAATAGCTGCACGTGGGGGTGGGGTTGAGGAGAAGAGGGGAAGTATCAGAAGCCAGGTGAGGAGTGTATGCACTGCAGAGAACCTGTCAAGCTGACAAGGGGAAATAGTGGAGTCTGGAGGGGGTTGGAAGCTGGGTGAGGTGGGGAGATAGGGGAAGTAGGGGGGCTTTAAACAATTAAATAATCCAATTTCATTCACATGTATAAAGGGCATATGTAGTAAATATTTCTGTCATTGATGCATAAGAGAGAAATCAGAGTTGGCTCTGCAGGGCAAACAGGAGTACAAACAATAAAAATTTACTTTTGCCACTAAAGGAACTGAATACCCTGACAGAGCAGACCTCTTTGATGAGAGTGCACCCCTTTTACATTGGCACCCTTCAGATTGGAAAGACCATTTAGTTATTCTATTCTTCAGTTTTGCCTTCCTATGAACTGTGCACAACATGAGAACACCTACCAAGAAGCAAGTCACAAAGTTAACCTTTCTCTTATTGGCAAGTTCCTGAGGGGTAGCCAGATTAGTCTAATTCAGTAAAAGAAGCAAGGAGTCCTGTGGGCACTTTTTATTAAAGACTAACAGAATTTATCACAGGGGTTTTCATAGGTTGTTTTCAAGCATCTGACAATGTGTGATTTTACCCATGAAAGCTCATGGAATAAATAAATTTCTTACTTTTAAAAGTGCCCACAGGACTCCTTGCTTCTTTTACTTTTCTCTTCTTGTAGTACTTCATTGTGGATTTTGGTAATGTTGTCTGATTTGCATTTGAAGTATCTTATTTTGGTCCCAATAATGCTGCATTTTTACTTTGGACTATGTCTTTCCTGTAAGAGTGGGCTTACTCAGTTTTTGCTGTTAAGTGCTCTCTGATTTGTTTACCTGGGAGGGGGATTGGGAGCTTGGGTAGATTTTGGAGCTTCCCCTGGGGAAGGCAGCTCTATGGCTGATCCAGACCCCATCTCTGGCCCTGCCCTATGTGCCACCCCCACAGTCATGCCCCTTCACCCTCAGCACCTCCTGCATCCCCCACCCAGCACTTACTGTCTATCACAGTTCTAAGTGTATGTATGTCTTTCTTCAAACCACCCCCTCCTTGCTCAGCAACTTGGCCCCTCCTTATCAAAGAATGACTGAGAGGAGCTTAATTTACATCGTCCTTGTTATACACTTCTCTACTGCCTATGGGAAGGAAGACAGCTGTGTTTGTCAGTCCCCCAATGTGAACTATGTGAAATACATAGGGATAATACATATTACATACACATACAATATATGGATAAATTCCCCCATCTTTAAAGTATCTGACAAAGTGGGATTTTCTCACAGGAAAGCTTATGCAATAAATAAATTTTTTAGTCTTTAAGTACCACAGGACTCCTTGCTTGTTTTGCTGAACTAGATTAACATGGCTACCTCATTAGAAGCTGTGCTTAATCTGAAAATGTTGCAGATTTTACCATCATTTGCCCATCACCTTCACGGTGACATATTAAAAAGGCAGGAACAATCTATCTGTGACACAAATAGACATGGAACAATATAAATAGTCTGGAGCTTGGACAAGATGATGATAGAATCAGAACTGGAAGAGGCCATGGGAGGTCACTCAGTCCAGTCCTTCTCATTCTTCCCAGGACCAAGTACCATCTGGGGGGAGCAGGGGGCAACATGTGAGGCCAGGATGGGAATAAGGGCAGGACTGTAACTAGGTTTTTTGTCACCCGGAGCAAGCAGCCCCAAAGGTGTCCCCCCCCCCAACCCAGAGCCCAGTTCAGCCCAGGACCTGATTCAACACTGTGTTGCTGCCAGATGGTGGTGCTGAGCTGGAATCCATCCCCATTCACCGCCGACCATCAGCACAGAGCCCAATCTGTCCCCTGCTGCCACTGGGAGCCTCTCTAACAGTGCTTCTCCCCAACTGCTGGGCCTCTCCCCCACTACCAGTGGGCCCGTCCTGGGGTGGCAGCAAAGGAATGGAGCATACCCAGTGGTTAAAGTACAATTTGATTGGCCCCAGAACCCATCTAATCTCTGGGCCACCTTCCTGTATTGTCCAGGCCCCCTTTATGCATGTGCGGGCCCCAGCACAGGTAGGCATTTGGTACTGCTTCTTAGTACCATATGCTTTGGTTATCGCTCCATAAAAATATTTATAATTTTATATCACATTTATGTCTATATTAATTATTGTCACAAACTAGCAAACATTGCATAACACAATAAATATTGTGATTAACAATGTGATAATTAAATAAAATGTGATATAGAATTGAACACCATGCAACACAGTGATATGTGATATGTAATTGAACACAATGCATAAGCAGAACAATTGAGACAAACGAAAACACAAAACTGCATTTATTGCTTGCACTAAAACACAGATATACAAATTCTCAAACTTTAGAGAAACAGAGTCTTGTCGCACTTTTAAGGATTTATTTATTGCATGAGCTTTTTGGGGAGAAAATCCTATTTCATCAGATGCTTCATGTTCAGCATGTCTGAGAAAGTGGGACTTTCTCCCACAAAAGCTCATGTGATAAATAAATCTGTTAGTCTATAAAAGTGCCACAGGACTCTGTTTCTCTGCAACAGACTAACACAGCTACCCCTTTTGATCTCAAACTTTAGTAATTCAGTCTCCACAGTCCATTCATCCAGTGCTCTCTTTGCTCTTAATTTATGTCCTGGTGCTGTAAAAGTCTGTCCATCAGGCAATGGATTAAGACTAACACTTTTTTTCACACACCACCACCACACAGCACTTTCATAATCTTCAATCATTATTAATCTGAGCTGGATTTGAACTACCGACAAGTGAAAGGTTCAGTAACCATGGCCAGTCAGTTCCCCTAAAATATGACAGCTACAGTCATCTGTATGTTAAACAGTCTTATCAAGAAAGCATTTAAAGCATCCTGCTTCACCACCACAGGAGACTAGCTGCAGACTCATCTAACTGACCCTGCCAGCAGGTTCGGAGATTTGAGGATCTTGGGGGGCAACCACTGCACCCATGGGGTATGGGGTGGATTTGGGGTACACTTTATTAAAATGAGTATAGGGTAAGGTGAGCGGTGGTTGGTGTATGTCGTGTTTGTCACAGTGGTTTCTGTAAAGTGTTGGGGGGTACCTAACTTTTGGGAGTGGGGACAGGTTGGGGAACAATGGGGTTCTTCAACTAACCTACTAACACTATAGCCCTACTCACTATAACTTAAAGGCTACTTTAATACACTATAGGAAAAAGGGGGGTACAATGCAAATTAGTGTGCCGCAGTGGCAGGGAAGATAAGCAACAGGGAAGCTGGGGCCTGAAGAGGAGTGAAGGCAAGTGGGGGGGGGGTGTCGAAAGGCAGCGGGGTGAGGAGGGGGTTGGGGTAAGGGGACAGAGGCAGGAGAGGGGCTGTAGGTGAATGGGAGTGTGGGCAATGGGGAGAAGCGGGAGAGGCTGAAAGGGGATTCAGGGGTTTGCGAGGGAGGCAGAGGAGGGCAAAATGGTAGGGAAGGCAGAAGGGTCTCGGGGAACAGTAGCTGGGAGGGCAGAAGGGGTTCGGGGGAAGCGGCTGGCGGGAAGGCAGCGAGTAAAGGGGCCGGTGGGGCAGCTGAGGAGCCCAGCGGGAGCCGGGAAAAAGTGGTGGGGCTACTGGGGAAGCCGCAGAGAAGCAGCGGCAATGGCGGGGAGCCCGCGGAGAGCCGCAGAAAGAGCGGCGGGAGCTGTGAGGAAGCCGCAGAAAGCAGCGGAGGACGGGGAGGGCTGGCGGGCTGCCGCGGGAGCCAGGGAAAAAGCGGCGGGGCCACTGGACAGTCCGGCGGGGATCGGGGTAACTGGTAGCAGCCGGGGAAGTGGCTCGGGAGCCGGGAGCCGCAGAGACAGGGACAGAAGGAAAGTTGAGGCACACCTGGGATCCCAGAAACAAAGAGGGAACAAGTAAACTTAAAGAGAAAAAGGTTTATATAAGTTGGGGAGGTTACAGAGGGGAGGGCAAAGGCAACTTAACCAAACAATTCTAAAGGCTACGAACTAAAGGAAACAATCTTAACAGCTAACTTAAGATTTCTAAGGCTACCAATTAACTTTATACAATGTTGCAAAACACAATGCTACTCTTAAAGCAAGTTCAAACAACCCAGAAAGAAAAGGGATACACTGAGTGAAACAAACTAGCAAGAGGCAATTACAGACACACGGAGCTCCTAACATACACACTGAAGTGGGAAATAAACTCGAGGACACACACACAAGCCTGTAAAGCAGTTTTAAAGCAGCCCTAAAGAAATAGAATACCTTTATTCTTAGAGAAAGGTTGCAGGGCAGGCTCTTACCACTCCTATTAGCAGCAGCAGCATTACAGGCGAGAGAAAGGAGACTTGTAATCTGCCGGCAGTTGTACTCGTGGGAGAAACTCATTGATACGCTCTAGGGGGAGCTCGTGAGCGGAGGAGGCAGCTTCTGGTTGATCAGGCCAGGAGAGATGTTGAAGACCGTCCTGCCTGAGCACCCCAGAACCTCAGCTTTTAAAGACTATTTCCCACCTTTCCCTGATTACAGGGAATGTGGGGAACAATGGGGGTACGAGTCATGCCCTGCAGAACCTTGCAGTTAGGCAGAGCCCACCTACACCAAGCCCTGCAAAACAATGGGCCCCCAGGGTGGTAACGGCCATCCAGTTGAGTTCAAGGGGGCCATCTAGTTAAGGCGAAGGAGCCATTGTTCACTTCACATGTTCTAGGTACTTTAGTGATGGCCCGGGAGGGGCGGCCATCAAGGTAACTGCTATGAGTCACAGACACTAACAAAGCACTTCTTTATTCTTATGTGAAACATAGCATAGCAGAGAAAAGACCTGGCATAAAACCACCAAGTTTTGTTAACATCAGCCTCCTACCTGCATGCACACACACAAGGGTCTTGGTGTCAAGGCTGGTGCTAGGCAGTAAGCAGCCCCTGTGTTGCAGGAGAGCGCCGGCATTTGAGGGGCACCAAAAGGGGATAGCGCTGTGGCGCTCCCCTGATGACATCACTCAGCTGTGCCGGTGTCACTCTGCTGTGGAGGGGGGGGGAGGGGCACAATCCCCAGTGCCAGCCCTGCTTGATGTCTAACAAAACTGGGTAGTGGCTCAGAAGGAAGGATTCTATGAAGTGGGATTTTCTCCCATGAAAGCTCATGCAAAAAATAAATTTGTTAGTCGTTAAGTGGCACAGGTCTCCTTGTTTGTGTGTTTTACTGAACTAGACTAACACGGCTACCCCTTGGGATTATAGCAGGCTGTGAGCATTAGGTGACAGGGCCTGTCGGTAGCAAGAACAGAAGGATCTGCCCTGCTAGCTATCACTGGCAGGATGTGTCCCCATTGCTCAAATCCATAGGCCAGCCACAGAGGAAGAACAGTCACTTCAAGAATTGATGTCTTTTGAAAGACTTTTTATAAGTGACTATGAGTATAGCCACCCATGCCATCCCTCCTTGTCTCCCCCAGCTGCAAGCTGCCATGGGTCCATCCCATTTCTCCATCCATCATTCACTTCTCCAACCACCCCACCCACCAGCAAACCATCATTCATCTCCTACACACCGCCCCACCAATGCACTTGCCCTCTTCACCCTCCTCCTCTCACCCTCTCAATAGCATCTTCCCCCAGCCCTGTCTCTTTTCCCATAGTATCGTGTTCCAGGAGGGCTTATATTGCACAGTATTTATTTTTATGAACAGGGAATTTTTTAAATAATTTTTTAAAATTATTCTTATGAAAGTTCTGCTGGAAACCTGAGTTATTTCAAACACTCCAGAGACCCACTGTAGGGAGTTTGGCACTTGCTTCTCACCTTTCCAGCCCATCCATGGTACACACAGCAACCTGCAGCCCAGCCTTTTCTATGGAGCTTCACACAACCACAGCAGCTCCAGCGCCCCTCACCCCCCAACTCAAAAACTCACTACCAACCTCTTTTCCCAGCTATTAAAGGGAGCCTGGAATTACTTCTCCCCCTCCCTCCCCCACTGTTGCCCCACCTGGCCCAAAACAGCCCCCTGCTATTGTCCCCAAAACCACACCACAACTTAGTGCCCTACCTGGCTCAAAACCATCTCAGTGCCCCACCTAGGCCCTCCTAGCCACCCCCCCAGCCCAGAACAAAACTGTCCACCCCCCATTTCCCCTAAACCACCTGTTCCCCCCACTCCCTAATGCCCCAAAGCCACCCACTTCCCCAGCCTGTGGCCCACACCACTGCAGCTGGGCAGCTATTGTCCCATCTGGGTCTCTCACTCACTAACTCACTCACCCCCCAGTATTGCTCAGATTCTCACCCCTCCTCCCTTGCCCTGGCCCTGATTTGTCCTCTGAGGCACCACACCAGGCCTGGGGCCCCCTGGATGGCCTGCAACCCGCCTCACCCCCTAGCTTCCTTTTCCCTCCCTCGAGTCCTAGTACCTTGTACTTACACCTGTGCTGGTGGGCAGGGGAGCAGAACTGAGTCAGAGCCATGCCCTGCCTGCCTGGAGAGGGATTCAAAATGCCCTCCTCTCTCCCCCTGGAACAGAAAGAGGAGCTACTCTGTGTCTCAGCAAGCCTGGGAGGGGAGGGCTGAGCTGAAAGCAGACTCTGACACTTATCTTAGTGATTGGCATGCCCCGTGGGTGGCTTTCACAATACCAGGAGCTGTAAGAGACTTAAGAGTGGCTGAGAGGTGCAAATCACTAAGTTGTCCTGGCAGGGGAACACCTAAGCTGTCAGGCCTAGCACAAGCTCCTGTCTGCAGAGGAACACAACACAGTACTCTCCACTTCTTTGCTGCCAGGACCTCTCTGTGTAAACATGGTTTTGGCACCCTGAAAAACCATTAACCCAGGGCTTCGCCCCTTTTGCCCCGAGGGGGCAGAGGAGGCAGCGTGTGAGACCAGGATGGGGACTGGGGACAGACAGGCAGTGTGTGAGACCAGGATCAGGGCCAGGGAGGCAACAAAGTCAGAATGTGAGACTGGGATCAAGGTCAGGGAAGTGCAAAGGGGTGGAAGGGGCAGCATGTAGGGCCAGGATCAGGGCCAGTATCTTTATGGAGCAATAACCATACTTTTATGGAGCAATAACCAATGCATATGGTACTGAGAAGTTGTTGCAAATGCCTACCTGGGCTGGGGCCTGCACGTGCATGAAGGGGGACTGGACAATATAGGAAGGGGGGACAGAGATTAGGATGGTTCCAGGGCCCATCAAATTATACTTTAATCACTGAGGGGAGCCCAGGGTCATCCCCTTTATCCGGCTCCAGTTTAGTAGTCAATGGCAGACAGCTATGTTCTGCGCTTGGGGTGCTACGCAGCTGTCCCCACAGACCAGTTCCTACCCAAGCTCACCTTCTCTCCATAGAGTAAACTACAGACTTGCAAATAAAGTCTCTTACATTCCCTTTGTTGAACCTACTAGGTCTGCTCTGTGTTCCAAGTGTCAGGCCATGAAAGAGTCTAAGCAATGATTCCCCAGAGCAACAGGTCTATTCCTTTCCAGTGCCTTCCCTTTTCTAAGCTGCTCTGCTTCCTCTTTTAAATCCTACCTCCAACTTGAGCAGGCTTTGCAGGTAAGTCTGAGTGGGCCTGCCTGGCCCCACAGCTACTGCTTAACCCCTTGTTCTCTAGCATATAGTTTATACACTATATGCTAAAGAACTCGTATCACAAGCATGTATGAATATTTCCATTGGAAGGGGAAGAAAAGAAAACTGAGTTCCTAAAACTCCATCATAGATGCAGGAGAATAAGGGAGTTATATACTAAGATGTGTTAGAAAATGTCACTTTAAGAATGATTGTAATACTTTGCTGGAGCTTCCCCTGTGTCACAGTAGTGGTGCCAGTTGCTTATGCTACAATGAGCTATTTCCAGCATTACCAACTGCTCTAAAAGTCTGTCTCAGCTTCCATTTCACCAGCAGCAAATCAGAGAATGTCTGTCTTGCTCTTGTTTGTATGGCTGTGTTCTGACTGATTGATTACTAAGCTTTACAGATCCAGAAGTGTCATTAAAATCATCAGCAAAAAGGAAAGTGTTTTTTGTTTTTTTGTCTTTTTTAAGTCTGTGATAAGATGAAAGTCTAACTTATTTCCATTAGCTTTAGAATTTAACTTAACATTATCAGTATTGAAACAGTTCCGAGCCGCAGTAGTTTCTAGGAGCACATCCATGTGTTCTAGGCTTGTTAAAAATCAATGTCTGCATAAGGGATACCATTTTTTAAACTAGAACAAATTAATAGCTGAAAGAATAATTCATTGAGGTTGAGTTTTGAAACTTGAATACTCATCGAAACACGAAGGAGTAATTTATGAACAAAACTGCCTGATTCTGTTTGCAAAACCCATTGCATCGCTTTAGTCTGATGGCTAATGAAGACTCGATTTGTACAATAGTAGATATCACAAGCCATATACTAAGGCACTGTGTTTATCACTTTTTGCAATCCTTTAATATAGGATTAAAAGTCAATCTGGATGGAATATTGACTACAAAGAACTGTTGAGAAAATTTAACTCTTTTCAGTTTGAAAAAGAACTTTGATTTTTATACATTTGCTGAAACACAGAGAGGGTAAATATGTGTCCATCCTTTAGAGGCAAAATATGCTAGTGGACTGAAAACTAGTCTGGGAGCCAGAAACTATTAACTCTTTTTTCCCACCACTTCCTGTACTATGAATATATAGTACTGTCTAGCTATTGTTTGGTTATATCAGAGCATCATTTGTGGCACAGCACATACATATCACCCACCTTCTAGAATGGAAAGCAGACTTGCAGCAGTTAAATCACTTACCCAGCATACTATGTTAAAGCTAGGCTTAGAATACAAGATTCCTGATTAAAAGAGTAGACCATAGTGTGCTCCAGAAAACAAGTTTTCTGACATTTGTCTCAAAAATATTTGACTTCTGTAGAATCGGTGAATCTCATTCCCAGTGGATTTGACAGTAAGTGTCAAGCAACATAGTCAAGAGTCCATCTTCTGCAGAAATGGATTCTTGAAGCTTTTCCCCAGTAACACTTCCATTTGCTAAAGGAAATTTTAAAAAAGATTTCTGAGGTGTAGTGTTTCAGAAAACATTCATATCAGTCCTCCTGACACTCCCCACAAGTTTATGCTATGGGAGGTAATCTCTCCCTTAGTTTCACAATTGGTTTTGTCTTAGTCAGGTCACTGTCCCAAGGTCCTTGTGAGTCCTTCACACTTCCCACAGGTTTACATCTCTACTGCAGCCCATTTCCAATATACAAGTTCTTCCAAACTTAAATTGTTACTTTAACTCAGCTTGGGATTTGTCATAGCTTAGTTTCCTTTTGGGTGGTAAACTACTGTACATTTCTTGCCTGGGCTTTCAGTAATAAAATTAGGCAGCTCATTCTGTCTCTGCCATTATATGGATTTATCTGGCCAGTTAATTCAAATTGTTCTGCCTACAGAAGCCATTTACAATCTTTTCCTCTGTACAACTTTGTCAAAACAACAGAATACTCGAGCCTCCTACCCTGAACCCCAGAAGCTGGAACAGCCTCAACAGCCATTTCAGTGCTTTGAATCTTTTAATTGCTTTTATTATGACTATGGAGACTCTACTTGTTGCCACTGATTTGTGACCTATTTCTTCCAGCATTCACATTTAACTTCTGTTAGTGTGTATGGATTCTTTTATTACCTAACAGCAAGTGTTCATACAACAGAGGCAGCACTTTCAGGTGGAATCATAACAGTCAAGTGCAAGAACAATCTGTTGAAGTTAGAGTTGAAAATATTTGGACTTCTTTTGCCTTGGAATGCAATAGCTTTCTTCAGCTGTGATCCCTTTCCCTTGTTAGCAAATGGCAGTGATGTCTTCCCCTTGATACACAACAATCCAAATTCAGACTGAGGCTTGGCCTACATTGCCAGGAAATTTTGGCAGGAGTCGATGTGAGATACACAAGTTATGTAGAGTAGCTTGTGTATCTCCTATCAGCATCCTAACTTCTACTTATTGTGGTATCCCCACAATGCTGCGCCAGCTGGAAATGCCCTCCAATTGATGCAGCATTACTCTTTTTGGTGGGTGTGGATTAACTCTGTTGACTTTTGGATCAATTGAGCAGGTCTCCGCTGCCACTCAGTCAATCCCACAGACTCGATTTGGTAGCGCTGACAGTGTTGCCATCAATACAGACATACCCTTACTTTTAGAGAAAGGCTCTGCTCTCAATAGTTGGTGCTGCATGAGGCTGCTGGGAGAGCAGCGTACCTGAATTATTGGTTCCTTGTAGTGTAGACTTGTCCAAAAAGCCAAGTCAGCATTATTGTTCAAACACAGGGAGACCTGGCCCCTCTCACAGATAAGCTCACAATTTATTTTAAGATAAGATGCAACAAGTGAACCTAACAAACAGCAGGAAGGAAGGATGAGATATGTGCACAGCCTGACTGTTTCAACTCATTGTGTAAAGGTTATATTTTATAAATATAATGCAAGTTATCCCTCATCTACTCTTAACCCTGCTGCAAGTATTACTCTCCTGCTGCCCAAAAAATGGGCTGATTCTGGCCCCAACCCCCTAAACACTGATATAATCATCTCTTAGGACTATAGAGGCACTGCAACTGGCCAGTGGAGAATTCCTTGACAGAAACAGCAGAATGCCACCATATACATCCCTATGCTGTCCCTCTCACCTCCTATATGGAGGACACCACAGCTCACTTTGACCGTCTCTGCCATGTGACCTCCCACATCTGCTTGGAGGGTGAGACCATCAGGGGGAGCAGAGACCCCTCTATTTGCCCCAGGGCTCATATCCCCATCAGAACCCATAGCAGTTCTGCTGCACTGTAGTGTGCTGGACATCACCAGGATCCACTGGAAAACCCCTACATCAATCCCACTGGTCTCTAACACACCAGGGCACAATTATCATAGAACCACAGAATCCTAGGGTTGGAAGGGACCTCATAGGTCATCTAGTCCAACCCCCTGCCAGAGGCAGGACCACTCCCACTAAACCATCCCAGTCAGGGTTTTGTCCAGCTGGGCCTTAAACACCTCCAAAGATGGAGACTCCACCACCTCCCTTGGCAGCTCATTCCAAGGCTTCACCACTCTCCTAGTAAAAAAGTTTTTTTCTAATATCCAGCCTCGACCTCCCTAACTGCAACTTGGGACCATTGCTCCTTGTTCTGTCCTCTGTTACCACCGAGAACAGTCGAGCTCCATCTTCCTTAGAGCATCCCTTCAAGTAGTTGAAGGTTGCTATCAAATCCCCCCTCAATCTTCTCTTCTGCAGCCTAAATAAGCCTAATGCTTTCAGTCTTTCTCCATAGGGCTTCTGCTCCAACCCTTTAATCATGTTGGTTGCCCTCCTCTGAACTCTCTCTAGCATGTCCCTGTCCTTTTTGTAGTGGGGAGCCCAAAACTGAACACAGTATTCTAGATGTGGCCTCACCAGTGCAGAACAGAGGGGAAAGATCACATCCCTTGATCTGCTGGTAATACTTCTTTTGATGCAGCCCAGTATGCCATTGGCCTTTTTGGCAGCAAGAGCACACTGCTGACTCATATCTAGCTTCCCATCCACCATGACCCCCAGGTCCTTTTCTACACTGCTGCTACTTAGCTGAATGTTCCCCAGCCTGTAGCAGTGCTTGGGGTTTTTCCGTCCCACATGCAGGATTTTACACTTGTCCTTATTGAACTTCATAAGATTTTTATTGGCCCACTGTTCCAATTTATCTAGGTCTCCCTGAATCCTGTCCTTGCCTTCCAACGTGTCTACTGGTCCCCCCAGCTTGGTGTCATCCGCAAACTTACTGAGAATGCAGTCTATTCCATCATCCAGATCATTGATGAAAATGTTGAACAGAACTGGCCCCAGGACCGACCCCTGGGGCACACCACTCGTGACTGGTTGCCAGCTAGACGTGGAACCATTGATTCCTACACGCTGAAACCGTTGATCTAGCCAGTTTTCTATCCACCTTATAGTCCACCTATCCAACCCATACTTCCTTAATTTGCCAATGAGAATGCTGTGGGAAACTGTATCAAAAGCCTTGCTAAAATCAAGGTATATCACATCAACGGTTCTTCCTGCATCCAGAAAACCAGTCATCTGATCATAGAAGGAAATGAGATTGGTCAGCCATGATTTACCCTTGGTAAATCCATGCTGACTGTTCCTGATCACTTTATTTTCTTCTAAGTGTTTGAGGATGGATTCTTTAAGAATCTGCTCCATAATTTTGCCAGGGATTGAGGTGAAGCTGACTGGTCTATAATTCCCCGGATCCTCCTTTTTTCCTTTCTTGAAAATAGGCACTACATTTGCTTTTTTCCAATCCTCTGGCACCTCCCCTGTTCTCCATGAGTTTTGAAAGATAACGGCCAGCGGTGCTGCTATCTCATCGGCCAATTCCCTCAGCACCCTTGGATGCAGTTCGTCCGGCCCCATGGACTTGTGCACATCCAGCTTCTTTAAGCAGTCCCTAACCTGACCTTCCGTCACCAAGGTGCTAGCTCTAATTTCCCTTTCTTACTCCATCACCCAGCACCAACTACAGGGATAGTGGAAGAGGCCCTAGGTCATGAACAATACTCCCAGGATCCCTTGTCTATATCTAGGGAAGTGAGGGAGCTAGACCTGATGGGTCAGAAGACTTCTTCCATGCCTGCCTTCCAGCTCCATACTGCAAACCACCAGGCATTGGTGGGTAGATACATCACGTTTGGGAGTCCATGAGTAGATTTAGGGACCTCCTTCCTTAGGAGCACAGAGAAAAGTATGACTCCCTCATAGAAGAGGGTAAGCTGGCTTCCCAGGACACATTCCTATCAGAATGGGATGCATCTGACACAGGAAGCCACAGCATGGCCTCAGATGTAGTCATGAGATGGGCTGCCTGTCTACAGGAGGCAGGCCTGCCTCCTCTCACTCAACAAGCCATTCAGGACCTTCTCTTTGACGGAAAGTCCCTATTTGCAGAGGAGACAGACCGTGGTGCCCAGGATCCCAGACTAGCCCTTCAATCACTGGGCATGCTCCCCTTGTAGCCCCCCAGCCATTCTCCTAGCCCTCACTAATCTCAAGGGCAATGAAGCCAGGTCATTCCACTGACAAGTGTCTGCACAGTCAGTTGCCCCAAACCTGCCAATTCACATTCTACTTGTATTTGATCAGATAGACAAGCCCTCAGTAACAGTTTGCATTGCAGCCATTTGGCAAAACCACAATAAATTAGACCATTCCATTGGGCTTCCACTAGTTTAAAGTATCAGGGAGTTAAGAAGACCATTAACTCTCTCTCTCTCTTGCTCTACTGTATTAATAAACAGGGCCATAAACTGGAGAACTTTTAAGACTTGTGACGTTTATAACTTATAAGAAGAGGCTGAAGGAACAAGTTGTTTAGTCTACGGAAGAGAAGAGTGAGGGATATGAAAGTAACCTTCAGCTACTTGAAGGAAGGTTCCAAGGAGGATGGAGCTAGGGTTTATGGTAAAAATGAGGACTCTCAAAGCTCCGTAGGAATGGCCAGGGAGGAGGCCTAGCAAAACAAACTAAAACAGGTCTAAGCTGGATAAATTATCAAGTTGCCAGGAGTCTGGATGACCTCACAGAAACTGGCAAGAAGTAAAGCCGAAATTCATAAGAGTGGAAAAGTACCTGAAAGGTAGAAGATGTTGGATCAGACGAACACTAAAAAGTGTTTTGGCCAAACCATGACATCTTGATGAATGGAGATGTTTAGTGGTGTGCAGACACAATAAGGTAATAGGTGGCATTAAGGAAGGGGTGTGTGGACCAATCAAGGTAATTTTGGACACCAAAGATAGTAGTTTCTGGCACCAAAGGGGCCAAATAGATGGTCTGAGCAGTGTATAAAAGTTGGAGTCTGAGAGACTGGATTTTATGTAGCCAAGGGGGTGACAGAGAGTCATGCTGTCTGTTAAACTGTTCCGCTGCATTGGCAGCACAAATGCTGTCAGTGTACTTTTTGACATAGGTCCCTTAACATTGTCCTACATTGCAGTAAAGCCTAGCCTGGCACCTTCCTATCTACAAAGATCCATGGTTGTGTCGGTTTCTTCAACCATGAGTGTTACCTACACCAGGACACACACATGCAGCCAAAGAGACACCCATTTCGGCTGCATAACAACACTGATAATGTTGTTTCTGGGACCACAGGATGTTCTCAATGACAGAACAAGGACGGTCTGAAGTTGCAGTGAGGAAAGTCTAGGTTGGATATTAAGAAAATCTTTTTCACTGGGAGGGTGGTAAAGCACTGGAATGGGTTACCTAGGGAGGTGATTATTTCTCCATCCTTAGAGGTTTTTAAGGCCCATTTGGACAAAGACCTGGCTGGAATGATTTTGTTGGGGTTGGTCCTGCTATGGAATAGGGGGTTGTACCAGATGACCTCCTGATGTCCCAGTACAGTGCTAATATTTTATGATTCTACAAAAAGGACATGGACAAATTAGAAAGAGTCCGGTGCCAGGCAACAAAAATGATCAAGGGGCTGGAGCACACGGCCTGTGAAGAAAGACTGAAGGAACTAGGCTTATTTAGCCTGCAGAAGAGAAGACTGAGGGGGGATTTGATAGCAACCTTCAACTACTTGAAGGGATGCTTGAAGGAGGACGGAGCTCGGCTGTTCTCAGTAGTAACAGAGGACAGAGCAAGGAGCAATGGTTTCAAGATGCAGCTGAGGAGGTTGAGGTTGAATATTAGGAAAAAATTTTTTACTAGGAGAGTGGTGAAGCATTGGAATGGGCTACCTAGGGAAGTGATGGAATCTCCATCTTTGGAGATATTTAAGGCTTGATTAGCCAGTACTCTGGCTGGGATGGTTTAGTGAGAGTGGTCCTGCTTTTTTGGCAGGGGGTTGGACTAGATGACCTCATGAGGTCCCTTCCCACCCTATGATTCTATTATTCTAAGTGTTTTCTACTCATAAAAGATTGGGCAATTTAAAAGCTTGAGAAACAAAACAGTTGCATTTTGTTTTCTTATAATTATAAGGTGAAAAGCAAAATATTTATACAGATAAAAGCTTGAAGGAAAATGTTAAATTTCAGATTTTGCACACCATAGAAATGTTAAACAAACCAACCAACCAACCAACCAACCAAACCCCAAGATATACCATGAAAGAATAAAACAACATAGCATGTAGCATTTAGGAAATTCAAAATGGTCTCTGTAGCCCATATGGTAGATAGAAGTAAATGACATTGGACAGACTGAGCTGTGGTAGCCCTGTGAGATTTATATACCTTCTCTGAGAGTCACCAGGTCAGCTTCTGGCTTGTGGATTGGTTAGAACCTAGCACAGGAGTGACTCATCATCACTGTATGTGGCTTAATCAGGCTCTAGTTCAGGCATGATTTATCACCTTACAAGAATGCCCAGCCTTGACCATTTCTACAGCAGAGAGCTTACAGCAGCACATAGCTCACAGAAGCATAGCAGCAATGCAGCTGCCCTGCTATAAGATCTCCAGTATAGTCACTCTGTATTGACAGGAGAGAGCTCTCCCATGAATATAATTAAACCACCCCCAGTGCATGGTGGTAGCTATATAAACATAGCACTGTCCACGTGGGTGCTTTTGTTGGGTGTAACTTATGTTGCTTGAGAGTGTGTTTTTTCACACCTCAGAGTGACATCAGCTATACAGACAAAACAGTTAGTATAACTTACATGTAGTCCTCACTGGATCACACCTATCCCTTTTTAAAGTATTTGTGTCTACTGAGGATTTCAAACTTGTCACTATTAGTTTAGAGTTTACTGCATCTCCCAGAAAATGGCAGGACACAAAACTGATCATGGGTAAAAAACTGTTTACAAAAGCATCAGACAGAAAGATTTCTTACATCTCTATTTGCTAGATTTGGCTTAATTGGCTTATCAGGCAGTGCTATTAAAATGCAGATTGTCTCTTGTGAACTGTTAATTGGACACAAATCGCATGCATGACTTCCCTGCATCAGTACAGAACAGCCCACAGTGAAAGTTTTGCATAAATAGGTCTTTAAAAATGCAACAAAGAAATATGTTGACAGATCAACTAAACCACTTGCATAAGTGCAGAAGACAGATGTAGTACAGCTAAAGAAATTTTGATCTTGGAAGTTAAAGTCTACTTTTCTGAAGCAAGTGCTGCAGCACCTCAGTCATTTGGCCAACACTAGAATAGATAGATATAGGCAGACTGTGGCCATGGCCATGTGGTCAATTGTTTAGAAATTTTGTAATATTTTATTTCTTTTAGCAAAGCTGACATTAGTGTAAATGTTTGGTCATTTCTAATGACTGGTCCAAGCAGCAGCTGCTGCTATAATTTGGGTCCTTCAGCAACCTTTGTAGGGGTAACATGACACCAAGCTTGCCACAAGTTGTGGATATATAGAACTATAGTTCTGCCCAATTTGCATTTACATTTTTTATTCTTGTCATCTTTGCCAGCTGCTCATTATTAAGTGATAGGAGAAAGTCAGAAAGGAGAAAATGTGAAATCATACTCAGCAATCAATGGTGCTTTAGTTGGGTTTGATCCTGCTTTGAGCAGTGGGCTGGACTAGATAACCTCTTACAGTCTCTTCTAACCCTAGTCTTCTATAAATCACCTCCATTATCAGTGTTTCAGTTTTCACTGCTTTCGTGGGGTGGACATATTCTTAGAGTGGGAGGCAAATTCCAAACCCTGTTTTCCAAAGAATGCTGCCACCTGACCAACAATCACATGGGTATCAAAAGTTTCAGTGGTCTGATTAGACTACCAGTGATGGACATAAACTAAATGTCAAGCCAGAACACCTTAAAGACTTAGCCAGTGATCAGTCCAGGTGGCACTCAATCTGTGATGAGGCCAAATATCTTTAGGATTTGCCATGAGGAGTGGCTGGGTCATATAAGACGTTACTGGTTCTCAAGAGTAAACTTAGTTCTTTAGGTCACATGGTAGAGCAGTGTTTCCCAACCAGAGTGCCACCGCACACAGGTGTGAAATCAAGCCTGAGCAGGTGTGCCATGGAATTTTTTGAAAAACTACTAAAAGAGCTCTGGATTGGTTCATTGGCTCATGAACATTCATGAGTTCATTTAGAAACTATATGGTGGTGTGCCTCAAATTAATTAAAGGTAGTGCCACAGAAGAGAAAATGTTGGGAACCACTGTGGTAGAGACTTGTGCTATTAAGTTCAAACCCTAGTTATGATCTAAAGGAGGAGCTAATGTAGGGCATGTCTACACCAGCAAATTAGTTTGCATTAAGGTGCTTTAATTCAAACTAATTTGAGCCCTGTCTCCACTAGGCTTTGCCTAGTTTGAATTAAATTTTTTCTTAGTTCAAAGTAAGCAAAGGTTAGTTCTAGCTAGTTAGTTCAGCTGGTTAGTTTGAACTAACTGCTTAGTTTGAACTTATTTTGAAATTTAGTTCAAACTAGCATGATGCAGTCATACTAGTTTGAACTAAATAAGTTTGAATTAGTGGTTAGTTCGAACTAAACACGTTTTTTAGTTTGAACTAAAAAGTTAGTTTAAAATAAAAAAGCATGGCTAGTTCAAACTAAAAAGTTACTTAATGAATTCCTGGAAGGGTTTCAGAATATATGGTGATTGGAGTCATGTAATAATATGACTAGATTAAAAATGAACTTGTTTAGGAGTGGCATTATTGGGTTGTCCCTTTATTAATAGCAGGCATTCTCTGTAGAGGTGTGGAGTATGTTAAGTTTCCTTTGACAGCATTTTTTAATGGTTTCATGTGAAGGGGGTTTTAATGAAGCGAATTTTTTGTTTGTATAAGTTTCCTGTGGACTTCGTTTTCAAAAGAAATGAATTACTTTTTGTATGAGCTTCCTGTCTCATTGATTTTCTTAAAATCAAGAAAGGGAAGGTGTGGTCAAGGATAGTATCCTCTTTTACCTTCAGCTTTTCCTACAGTGTGGAAAGATAAAGAATGAGCAGTTGGCTGTAGCAGACAGACACATCTTTGTATGTCTGTCAGCCAGTTTATTTGAAGGTCCATTGTAACACAGGTGCCCGTATTCCATGGACATGTGTTGAGGATGGTAGCTTCTCACACCACTTGACTAGGTGGCCCTTCCTCTAGAATATGAATGTAGGAAAATTTATGAGATCCATGGTCCCTAGCACAGATCATCCCTCTGCTTCACATGTCCTTCTCCCATTCTCCCTCTAGCCCCATATTCTCCCACAAATGCTGATGGGGCCCCTTAATTCTTGAGGCCCTACGCCGCTGCCTGCTTCACTTATCCCAAAAGTCACCTCTGCATGCACCACTATATATTCTGAAAGACTAGCTACATTTAATGCTTCAAAATCAGTATCCTCCCTATCCTATGTACACCCTTTGGGTTATTAAAAAAAAAGGATATTTTCCTTTTCCATCAGATTTCTTGCATCCACACTGATGAACCTAAAGATGTGGAGACATAGGCTGCCTCAGAGGCTGCCTGTCTACTTAGCATGTGAGAGAGTTTTAGCAAAACCATCTTAAACAAAGATTAGACTTTGTTAGTTATAGATTTTTACTATGTGTTTTCACTTTTATTTGGTTGTGACCATCTCTACTTCTATTTCTTTTATTTGGCATCATTGCTTAACTTAAATCCTGTTGTTATTTTTTGATGCTGGTAAACCAGATGCCAGCTCTTGTCCAAACTGCGGGTGTCAGGTAAGAACAGTGGGTTACTCACCAGTAACCGTCCTTCTTCGAGATGGGCTGCTCAGATCCATTCTGTAATAGGTGTCTCTGTGCCAGAGCACCGGATTGGTCAGAAAACTTTTGTCCTAGCCTGTCAGGAGAAGATAGGTGGCCACTGCCCCCCATGCTACCCAGTGGCTATATATACGGCCGCCTCCTGACCCCTCCACAGTTCCTAGGAGTTGCCAACTCCAGATGCGGAGATGGAGGCGAGGGACCTGAATGGATCCGAGCAGCCCATCTCAAAGAAGGATGGTTACTGGTGAATAACCCACCGTTCTTCTTCGAGTGCTGCTCGGATGCATTCAGTAATAGGTGACTACTAGCCATGTTGATGGATGCCGGGTGGAGTTGGCTCTTCCGCCTTCAGCACAGCAAACACCCCAGATGGGAAGAAACCCAGCGAACAAGATTCTATCAGGAGCCAGGAGACCAACCAGGATCTTGGCCTGGCAATGGAGAACTGAGAACTGTGGACCAACCCAAAGTAAGGGGTAGGTCCAATCCCACCGAGGCAAGCACGCGTGGGCTGGACGGACTAAGGTCACCTTAAAACAGTTGAATTAACGCAACACGACTAACATGGAGACATGTTTGGTTGCCCTACCTGAATGGTATAGCTCAAGGTATGAGGGCCAGAAGCTAAATGTCTGGCCATGGGACATTCCAGCGTGAACTTACGAGAGAAAGCACTGGAGGCCAAAGGGATTACGGGGCTAGCCATGATGGCTGCGGAATACGCAGATAACGATAGAAGGGATGAATATTATCCCTTGAACTGATTGCATTGAGGCCTGAGGGCACATGCCCAAAGGGTGTAAGAATTGAAGTACCTGGCAAAACATAAAGGAACAAGGACTACTAAGTTCATTTGAGAAGGGTCTGTGGAAAGACACTTCATGCTGGTTAATGAGGAAGAAAACCAGGGTGGTGCGATGAGTGTCACATGGCATATCGGTTAAGATGTCCCTGGGTCAGGAGGATACATTGCAAGCCTCCAGCCCTGTACAGCATAAGAACCCAGAAGGCTACCCATGGGAAGGGCATTTGGACCACTAGCCGCCTATGAGGCGGAATGGTGGCCTTAGGAAGTGCCATTGACCTTGGTATTTATAAATACCTTGGGATGCATGAAAACTCACAGAAAAGGACTTTCCTCTTAACCTTTGTGTTCCACCCCAGGCTTCCGACACCAGAAAAAAAGCTGCCTGGAGAGTAGGGGGTGGGGGGGAAGGGAGGGAAGAAGAAAGACGAGGGCAACAGAAAGCAATGCCCCCGGTTGACCACTGAGTAGGGATGACTGAAGAGCATATGGGGTTAGAATTCTAGTGATCTAAAACCTTGTGTCCCCGGGGGGCACTGCTGGGAGCGATATCAGCCCCAACTACGCTGCACCCAAGTGAGCGCCAGAGTTAAGGGCTCATTCAGAGAAGACTACCTTTCCGAATCATAGAATCATAGAACCATAGGGTTGGAAGGGACCTCTGAGGTCATCTAGTCCAACCCCCTGCCAAAAAAAGCAGGATCACTCCCACTAAATTATCCCAGCCAGAGTTTTATCCAGCTGGGCCTTAAACATCTCCAAAGATGGAGATTCTACCACCTCCCTAAGTATCCCATTCCAATGCTTTACCACCCTCCTAGTACAAAAACTTTTCCTAATATCCAGTCTTGACCTCCCCAGCTGCAACTTGAAACCGTTGCTCCTTGTTCTATCATCTGTTACTTATATGGGTTATAAGAGGAATGAATGGTCTCCTCATCGACCACCTGGGAGGAGTGAAACTCCCAGAGTGTAAACCACGATTCTGCAGGAGTACCCTGGATTTTAGAAAATCCGACAGGGGTGGCTTATCCCTATCATGTGATCTTATCCAGGACAGTAACCCACATGGAGAAAAAACAGGCCTCCAAGTTACTGCGCAAACCAGAAATCGAGTCTTCTTCTTCTTTTAACTTTTTTTTTTAATTTTAACTTGAGCTCCCGCAAATGGGCGAAGAACAACAGCCTTTAGCAGTTGCCTTCAGAGAGGGTATCATGTAGAGGTTACCCAACAGTTTTCGGCCTCAGGTCCCACAAAGGAAGGTGCGATAAGTGTGCCAGACACCCAGGTAGCAGTATCTTGAGCCCAGATATGAATGATCATGGTAGCAAGGCGATCCATGGTTAGTCATTTATGCACACCCTGGCTGGGTAACATCCATATGCAGGGCCCAGTGATGCTCATGAAGCTTGTCAACAAGATAGAGCCGTGATTAACCAGAAGTTAGCCTGGGAGGTCTGAGGTGGGTTTCCTTTACCTCTGTCCAGATGGCTGGAGAAGAGACATTGCCTCCTCTCCCATAGGTCCTACTGATCTGGTAGATTCCAGGTCGGGCATATAGAAGCTGTTACTTCAGGGGTAGAGACGGAGAGAGGGGTATCACCACCACTTCTTGATAGGGTGGGCCCTGGATAGGGACTCCCAACCGGGGATGTGCTAGTAGCAGTGAAGCCATCCCAATGAAGTGGGAGGAGCTGTTGTTTACCATTAGTTGGGGGACGAGGCATGGATTGAACCGCTTTGCCTTGGGTTCCTCTCAGATATAGAACTGCATGCAGTAAAGAGTACCAAATATCATATTCCCACCAAACGGGTGGGTAGTAGGAGGGTTTTCCATACGTGGAAGTGGCAAAGGAGCCACCGGGACCGACTTAACCGCGCGAACTGACCAGTTTGTTAGGGTGGGGAGATGCCCAAGGCCTCCCTCCCCATCCCAGGTATGAAGCAGATCTGACCTGATGTAGGACAGACAGTGGGCAGGCGGGGGGGTTTGTGCGTCCGGATGGGCACATGTATCTGCGCATACCCAGAGTATCTATAGGCATGGCTAGAGCTGCTATGTGATGCGTTCTTCGGTGTTAGCAAGGGCCACTCTTAATTCTTATGAGAACAGACAGGATGGTCGGTCAAGAAAGTACATGAAGGTGGGAAAGGGGGGTGTTCCCTTTCTCCGATGGGGCCCCAGGAGTAGCAATGGCTAAGAACTGTCTGGGCAATGGGCTGCAGTTTGGGTGGGTCTTAATATCTGAGAGGGGCTTGGTTTCATGGGCTGTGCCTCCTACCAAATCGGAGGACAAGGCCAATGGCTGACTCATGTCTGTTCGTGATATCAACCTAGGGTTGGCCCCAGTAAGCTCCCTATTCCCCCAGTAAATGGAGGGGGAAAGAGGGGTGTCAGCTAATCTCTGTGATGGTGAATAGAAACCATGGGAGGGAAGGGAGGAGAGGGGCTCCAAAACCATGAATCAAGCTAAGGGGTGGTGGGTAGGGGTTGAGTCTCTACCCCAGGCTCCACCAAGGAAAGTGGGAGGAGCGTTTTTCCCCCTTGGGGGGGTATATGGGGTGGGGAAAAGGCCCTGATGGAAGGAGGTTGAGGTATTTAACCTCTCCCCTAGGGTCCCGTGCGGTATCCACTACATTTAGGGTCTTGCGGGGAAACAAAGCATCACCCCCGAAGGGCAGGTCAAGCTCCGCTTGCTGTGCAGTGGGGGGCACCCTGGCCTCCCTAAGCCAGGTGGCTCAACGGATAGTCACAGCCGAGGCCATGGTGCGGGCTGCTGTATCCACTGCATCCCAGGCTGAGAGGAGGAGATCCTGGGAAATTCTTCTCTCCTCCTCCAAGAATAAATCATACTCCTCTTTGACCTCTGGTGCGAGCAAATATCTTAATTTCGTGACCGGTTCCCACACATCCAGCATGTATCTGCTGGTTAGGGCATGATTATTTGTGACCTGAAGTTGAAAGGCTGAGGAGGAGTAGACCTTATGTCCCAGTAGATCCAGTTCCTTATCTTCCCTCGAGGCAGGGAGCGGGTCACTAGAGGGCTCACCCGGGCCTAGTGCTGAGGAGGGACTAGGTGGTCGGCGAGGGAGGGGAAGTCTGACTCGGGGACCCTATACTTGAGACTCACCGTGTCTGACACTGGAGCAACAGAGCTGGGTTCTGCCATTGGGAGGATGCCAGGTCCCAAATACTTGACTGGAGACGGACCGTAAGTGGCTCTGCCAAGGAGACGACTGGCCCGAACAGGGTGTCCAAGGGGAGATTGGAGGGCTGGACCTCCATCCCTAGGTGTGCTGTGGTGCAGCGCAACACACCAATAAGTTGCCTGTATGTGAGCCCAGTGCTGGGGACAGAGCAGTACCAGGTGTCCACTGCGGAGGAGAAGGGGTTTCGCGGGGGGACCATTCTTGAGGGCAGAAGCAGAAGGGTGATGGCGCCGAGGTGCGGCGCCGGGGCTGCTTAGAGCCCTTCGATGGACTTTCCTCCAGGCTTGAGCTGGGGGAAGTACCTCTCGATTCTAAGGGCAGTATAGGTGATGGCAAGGTGATATGTTGCCGTGGGGATAGCCCTACAGTACCGGGGCCCAGTGGAGTGGAAGGTAGAGGGCTTTGAGGTGAGGGAGAGGGGGGATGCCCACGGGACCCAGGCCTTAGATATAAAGGCCAGTTTGCCCCTTCTAACCAGTGTCTGGGAAGGTGGTGTGAGCAGCAGGAGGAGTGCCCTAGCGGCCTCCATTGCCTCTGGGGTTGTCGGTATCGGGAGCAACCCTGAATGAGCCGAGGTAAGCCCTTAACTGGGGAGAGAGGGCTGCCTGGTTTAGACAGGCCCTGCACCATCGGTACCAGGCTATGATGAGCCTGTGGTGCCGGAGGTGACTGTGGTCGGTGCAGGGGTGAGCCCTGCACCAGCGGTACTGGGCTATGCCTGGACTGTGGCGTTGGGGGCAACCTTGAGCAGTGCCACGAGATACTGCATCAGCACGGAGGTATCAGGGTTGGTATGGAGCTGGTTCTTTGACAGCCACCGACAGCACGTTGCCGAGCTGGCTCCGGTGCCAAGTCAGGTCTCGGCTCCAGGTGGGAGCCCGAAGCCTCGGGAAGAGAGTGCCAAGCTTGTTCAGAGGCTAGGGCACAACGCCTTTGTTCCCTCTCCTTGATTGTCCAAGGTTTCAAAGCACATGCACAGGGAACAGGCTGAGACCAGGTGGTCTTCATCTAGGCACCGGAGGCACTTCCTGTGTGGGTCATCCCCAGGGAAGGCCTTGCTGCACTCGGAGCAGAGTTAAAACCCTGGCATGTTGCACAATCTCTGCTGTTCCTGCCCAAAAGTGGAGGGTTCCTGTGGTGGAACTATGTCCACGAAAATGTGCTCCCAGTCGGGCGAAAAGCTCATAGAGAATGGACAGGCTGCTTGCATTCGCAAAGAGTGGACATTCCCGATCCAACACACAAGGCAGAAGAAATGAAACTGGGGAGGGGTCCGGAGGCAGCCATATATATAGCTGCTGGGTGGTGGGGGGGGCACCAACTGTCTCCTGACAGGCTAGGACAAAAGTTTTCTGACCAATCCAGCACTCCGGCACAGAGACACGTATTACTGAGCGCATCCGAGCAGCACTTGAAGAAGAACTGTTAATCTCACAGCTAGAAATCAGAATTCTTCCCCTGTGTGTTAGTTTTGCCCAGAACAGATAGCAGTCTTATAAGACTGTATGTAGTTTTTCAGCTATATGAAATGCTTACAAGTTTTTGTATGCACTGGTTTCACTTGTAATGCCTGTATTCTGTGCTCTAAGAAAATATATAAGTTTTGCTTTATAGCTTTGAAAATGTTTGCTCTGAACTTATGAACTCAGCATTGGAATCATCTTCCTCTCCCACACAGACACCCTGCCAGCCAGGACAATCAAAATCAGATGTGCCATCAACGAACAATCACAACATAAAGGATTAGTTAATGGTCCTTCACACCTGGGAACTGCTATATGCAAGGAAGCTCCCCTGTGGACTTGGAAGCTGAATGAAGGAAATAAAACAAAATAATTGGAAAATTTTCCATCTTTTCACTCTTTGCATTCAGAAGGGCCAGAGGCCCCAAACTGAAGCTGGAGATCTCTGGAGCAGTGGTTCCCAACCTGGGGTCTGCGGACCCCTGAGGGGCCACAGGGTTACTCCAGGGGGTCCATAGATAGCCTGGGAACTGGGGCCAGAGACCCAGGCTTCCTGCCAGCAGGGAGCTTTTAAAACTCCCTCTCTGAGCATGCTCAGAGCATGCTCAGAGAAGAGTAGCTTGAGGGGTGCCCAGGTACCAGCAGCTCTGGTGGCCAGGTATGGGGGGGAAGGGAGCTATGGGGGGATTGGGATGGGGAACCAGCAGGGATGCAGAGAACGGGCCAGAGGGCAGGGAACTTTCGGGGCGGGGCAGGGGGCCATGGCCATGGCAGCCCCCACTCTCCAGCAGAGAGATGGGGGCCATGGCGGTGCCCAGCTCCCCAGTAGGGGAATGGGGCTGCAGTGGTCCCCTAGGCAGGAGGAGGGGGCCATAGCCGCAGCAGCCCCTGCTATCTGGCAGGAGAGCAGTATGGGCCAGATTCTTCCCTGCATGGGCCAGATTCAGCCAGCACCAGCAGGCCAAACACCCAGGAGGGCTGCAAACTTTCTTTTTGGTTAGAAAGGGGTCCCCAGCCTTAATAACTTTGGGAATCCATGCTCTAGAGGCTGCCTTATGGGTCTGCCCTGAAAAGCACTTGGAACTGAAAGATCATTACAACTCTAGCAAGGAGTCCTTTCGCACTTTTAAAGACTAACTATTGAATGAGCTTTTGTGGGAGAAAAAACCATTTCATCAGAAGCTTGGCAGATGTGATAAATAGATTTGTTAGCCTTTAAAAGTGCCACAGGACTCCTGGCTTCTTTTGCTGAACTAGACTAACATGGCTACCACTTTGGAACATTACAACTCTGTCACTCTTAGGAATTACATGGTATCTCATTTGTTAGTGCATATTTGCTTGCCTTAGCCATCACATACCTATTTCTTTGGTGTACTTAATAACTCTTTCAAGAGTTTATTACAGTCAGGAAAAGATTAATATATGGGCCAACTGGGCCCGTGCTTAGGGGCTCGCCACAATGAGGGGGCACCTCTGCCCTGCAGGCACTGGGGTTGTGTGGGGCTGGCTGGCCCAGAGGCAGGGCTCCACACTCCTGTCCCACCCCTAGGCCAACCATTTCACCCCCGGGAAGGGTGGCTACAGACCAGGGATCCAGCCCTGCATTCCCACTCTGCCCCTGGGCCATCTGTTCTGTCCCCAGCGGTGGTGCGACCTGGCCTTAGCCTAGCTGGTCAGCCCTTGGAGGTAGAGGGGCCAACTGTTCTGAGCGTAGCACAGCCTCCAGCGTGGCCTTTGGGCCACAACAGTAGCTGGACCGCATGTGTTAGCTGGCCCAGGAAGAGCATTCCTGTCAGAACAGCAAACTGATGATGGTAAGCAAGAAGTCAATAGGAGATACAAAAGCTATAGAGAACAGCTACTCTACATAATTTGCATATCAGCCATTAACCACTGCTGACTTTGGCCGCTAGTGTAGATATCATCAAAGTGTAGGCATAGTCGAAGTATAGACATAGTCAAATGTCAAAGTTTTAAAGAACAGTTGGCTAAATAGCTGTCGATAACAATAGGGAAAATATACAGTATTTGGAAATGCTTCTATGCTTGTAGCATGCCCTTTATTTTTCAAGCGTTTTGATCTCTCTTTATTAGAATTAAGAAAGTTTCATAAAAGCAGATGATGTGTTAGGGTCAGCAGCTCATCTGTTTGTTGCTTATTCCTTACCTGAAATAATAATCCTTTTTTGTGACATTACAATGATTCATTAACTGTGATGGAATAAATGAAGGATTAAGAAATGGGGTGGTGAAAAAAATAAAAAATAATAAATCAAATTGCCTGTGTGGTGGCTAGTGTTTCAATGCAAATATATTTAGAAATAAAAAAGTAAGAGATGCTCTGTGTGTGTCTGTGTGTGAGAGAGATAAAGAGAGGTTATATCTAAGAATTGATTTTCCAGTTTATCATGCTACAAGTTCTCTAACGTATTTCTACCAGCAGTGAAAACATTTAGCGGAAACCCATTACTGACTGCAATTTTATTTCTTGTCCCGTTAGCAAGTCCCAGTTAATAAGAAAACTAATAAAGCCTTCTGGACTTCTAGACTCATGGCAGGCATGTTTCAAGACTGATTGCTCTTCTTTTATAACACCTCTTACGGAGTGGGGTGATCATTGTCTCAGCTGAATGTACAAGCAAATTAAAAACTATGTTCCTGAATTTATGCAAAGCACATTACCACATCAACTGATTTGGATGGCTTCACCTGATACTGCTATTAAATTTCACAACACTTTTTGAAAGAGCATCTTCTATCAATGGCAACTTCCCTCATCTTCTCCTCCCTTCAAAAATGTTCAGACATAATTAGAGCTGGAAAACTGCACAGCAAACAGTTTATCTAATGAATTGCATATTCCTGTTCTGAATTATCCATGTACAGAAAATATATTCATAAATATATTTGCTAATTTTAAATGTTCAGTGAACACTTTATGAAAATATATCTCAACCTGTGATTTCAAGGATTGCCTTAACTGCCTTTCAATATTCATGAGAGTGGAAGCATGTTCTTTAGATCACATGTATCTATTTCATAAGTGGATGAGAGACTTTTTATTATCAACATGACCATGTATAGCGTATACATATGTTAGAATGCTAATCCAAATGAAAAGTCATATCCTAGAATTCATGGACACTCTTTTGCACAAAGCTAATAAAAAGGCATAGGGACAGGTCAGGCCAAGGAAAATTGAGCTTGCATAATATTAGTGAATAGTTTGTTATTTGCTAAAATTCGGACCATAATAATACTGGAGCTATTAATGTCCTCATCTTAATGCTATGAAAGTGACTCAGAGTTTTCTGTTGTTTTCAGTGGGAACAGGGTCACTATTACTGTACACTTACACAGAACAAAATTTCTTTCTCTGTCCACCTGTTGTAAAAGCACATCAGTATTAGCCATTTGCACTTAGATCACATTTCACATCTTTTACCAATGTTTGGGCCTGTTCTTACTGAAGTCATGGGCATTTTGGCAGTGACCTCAAATTGCTAGCCTTATGAGATAGATAAGTATTATTTATAGATAAACAGATATACAACTTGTTTAAAATGATTTGCTCAGAACTACAAAGCAAAAATAACAGCTTAATTAACCAAGCCAATCAAACTCTACCCTGGATGTACCCAGAGAGTGAGCTTAGCTTTTTATTTCACTTAGCAGTAATATAAGGAACCCACAAGCCTTAATCCTGTAAAATATTTGCTTAAGGTGTTAGCATATGGCATAAGTAGGTTACCAGACAGCTTTGAAGCCAATGACATTTAACATAGATAAATGGTCCAGAAGTTACCTTTAGTTTTGGGGAATTGAAAACACTTGCCTAAGAGGGGAGACTTCATATAATAGTACCAAGCAACTGCAGGAATACTGAGCTGATCCTAAGCTTCAATAATTAGGATAGACCATGGGCAAATGCTTAAGCATGAACTTATATTGGCAACAAATTGAAATCTTTGTCAATTAATTAAATTCATTAATATACCAATCTACAAGATAAAAGTCAGCCCAGCATGATTGCAGTGAGGAAGCCAGATATAGACAAGCAAGACTGGGTATCTGAAGAAATATTCATGACAAGCTGTAGGTCCCATAAGAGGCCAGACCACCATGTGTGGCATGTCACTGATCACTCTGGATCTGGACCCATTGGACTCATGCCAGGGAACAGGATGGACCCTTATCTTTTACCACAAGGCCCTCTAGAAAGTATGTGAGCATATGAGCATGTGTGTGAGGATCAAATAAAAAGAGATATCAGCGTAACTCAGTATTTTTGCTATCTTTTTTATTTGATTTGAAGTTTTTCTGTCTTTACTAATTGTGCTAATAAAAGTGGTTAAAGCTTTACTTTGCCCTCAGGCCAAGTATCTCCATTGTGGACACTACCCGTGTAGTTTGATTCTTTAGTGCTGACTAATGATTATCAACCTCCAATTACATCTGATTTGCAGAGTAAGTGGATTGTGGTCTTCTAGACCCAGAATCAGGCATAATGAAATCAAGTTTATGAAGTTCAATACCAGGGTTCTCAACCAGGTATTGAACATCATAAACTTGATTCTGTTATGCCGAATTCTGGGTCTAGAAGACCATAATCCACCTACTCTGCAAATCAGATGTAATTGGAAGTTGATAACCATCAATCAGCACTAAAGAATCAAACTACACAGGTGGTAACAACAGACGAAAAAGTTTGACAGTGAATCAGTCCACAAAGTAGAAGAAAGGATCACTTTCCCACATTTAGTATTTATTACCTGATATTTTTAAAACAAATTTAGTAATTATGTAGATAGTTTGTATGTGAAAGTGATGAGTTTGTATAGTAAACCAAACCAATGATATACTGATCTACTTTAATAATATTTGAATCTTTCAACTGGTGACCTAAATTCCCTTGTAGAATTCTACTGCAACTTCAATAATCACCAGCCATCCATTAAACCCTCTCTAGAATATTCTCACTCGAGCATCAACTTTTCAGATGCCATGATCAGCTTCAACAATGGAACTGTACAGACAACTATATAGAAGGAAGCAACGGATCATCCCATGTACCTTCATAGATCCTGTAACTACCACAAACACACCAAAAATTGTAATCTCTAGTCAGGCACTCAGATACTGCAGCATATGCCCTAAGGAGAAAGACTGGGATATACACCTTAACACACTTTAAATCACTTTCACAAAATAAGGATGCTTCTCCAGAGCAGTAGATTGCATCAAGGAATAGACTACCCAAATAACCAAAGAGAACCTGTTTTGAAAAAGAAATAAAGTTCCCTTTTGACTGCATGCCACTAGTTGTCACCTGCTACCCACCCTTAGGCTATGTCTACACTTAAATTGTTAAACTGATTTAACTTAAATCGATCTAATTAAATTGAAATAAAAATCATTAAATTGATTTAAGTTAAATCAATTTAACACATCCCCAACAGAAACCCAAATCAAACCAGCACATCCATGGACAGGACTTGCTAGTTTGATTTAGGAGAGGGGCACCATGGGAGGTGTGGCAAGATGGCCCCCAAGAAGGGCCATGTTGCCACCCAATATATAGAAAGAGAGGGCACCCTGGGAGGGAGAAGGGGAAAAAGTGTTAAATCAACATAACAGTTAAATCAAAATAACGTGGCTACAACGCATTATTTCAAAATAATAATTTCAATTTAACCATCATTTTGATATAAAGCAAGGTTTTATTATCTCAAAATGACCATTTCTTATTTCAAAATGAGGGAGCTCCTCATTTCAAAGTAAGGAAAGCCAGTGTAGACATGCACTACTTTGAATCAAAACAATCATCATTATTTTGATTTAAAGTGTAAGTGTAAGCATACACATAAAGGTATCACCAAACAATTACAACCTATACTGAATGGGGATCACATTCTGAAAAAATTCCTTCTCGAACTCCACCTCTTCTAGTCTTCAAACAACCCCCTAATCTCTTCAAACTCATTTTCAAAATAAAGCTGCCCACAGACCAAGACATACCAACTTAAAGTGGCAACAGACCCTGCCAGAACATCAGACGCCAAATCTGTAGATATATCTCCACTATTACAATGATCAAAACACCTTTTAAGAACTAGGAATCCTACACATATCTATCATAGAACATAGGATACCTCATCCAATGCAGTAGGTGCTCCAATAATAATTATGTGGTGAAACAACACAATTACTACACCCTCAAACGAATTCACATAGAAAAATAACAAAAATTCCATATTACCTGTGTGTGAAAACTGTTTACATCTGACCTCTCAGTCTTCATCCACAAAGGAAATCAGTATAACATCTTCAAAAGGTGAGCATGGCAGCTTAAATTCATAGCTTTGCTAGATTCTAAAAATCATGGACCAAATAGAGACACTGGATTTATGGTTTGTTACAAAAAACTGTATACCACTATCCATACTCTCAGACTTCCTACCACCACCTATTCCCTTCTGTAACTGGAGAGAAGGCAACAGGCCACTTCACCTAAACAGAGATGGGCAAACTATGGCCTGCAGGTTGGATATGGCCCTCCTGAGTCTTTCATCCATCCTACCACCTGCACATAGCTAGTTGCCCAGAGTATTGCCGCCGTAGATACTTCCCCCTTCTGGCTGGGCAGCCCCCACTCATTTTTCAGTGTTGGCCCATCAGGATCTTGGCCAGAATGTGTCAGCCACTGCTCCCTTCCTCTCAGCTCGATCCCTTCCTCCTGCAGGTGCCCCAGTGGTGCTCTTGTTGGAGAGCAAGGTAGCTATTTCCCCCTCTGAGCTTCACCCCTTCCTCCTATGGGCCCAGCAGCACTCTGGCAACTGCAGGGGCCAGAGCCCACTGCATCCAGCTCCTCAATGCTGGCTCCATACTCACCCTCGATCCCACCACAGTACCAAAAAGGAGTGGGGGTAAAAATGAATAGTGGAAAAAAACATGGAAAAAGGACAACAAAACTCCCCTTTCCTGGCTTCTTCCCCTCAGGGTACCAAAAAAAAAAATTGCCCTGCCTATTACCTCATCCCCATCCCCATCCCTCTGCATGTGGCCCACCAGACAGCATAGGTGGCCCTCCCCGACCTAGAATAGAAAAAGTTTTCCCACCCTGACCTAGAATAATTTCTTGAAATTTTAACTACTTATGCTAAACAATTTGTTCCACCTTTGTATGTAACTGTGACACTATATTTCCTAGACCTGAAGGAAGAGCTCTGTGTGAGCTTAAAAACTCTCTCATGAGCAGAAGTTGGTCCAATAAAAGATATTACCTCACCCACTTTATCTCTTTAATACCAGGGAACCAGCATGGCTACAACACTGCATATAAACAAAAAAAAACCTGATACTCATTACATTCATGTGTTGTATTTACATAGAACATTTTTATGATGATCTCAAAAAAACTTCACAAACAATTAGGTCTCACAGCTTCCCTATATTATAATAGTGGTGACTGAGTGACTTGTGAAGGAGTTGAAAATTAAATCTATCCAACCTGTTTTCAAGTTACATGGTCTAATCGCTACTATTTATAATGTGGTAAAATCCAAAATGCCCAAGGAATGGTACTGTTCTACCACAGAGAATGACAAATATAGACATTGCAAAAGGTTTGGCATGATATAAGAGTATGTAGCCTATTTACTAGTCTTTATAACATAAATAAAATAACCAGATTGCTATACTCATATTAATTACCCCACAATTCCCATTAAAGTGAGTGGACTTATCATAAAGTTATTCAGTTTCTCAGCTAGTTGCAGTGATTAACACATCAGCATAAACTAGTGGGATATTGCCTGTGTACATTAAGATGTTATTGTGTGAATGATGAATCATAAAAATAATTGACAGAAGTCTGAATTTAATTGACCATGCCGTCAACCTCTCTTTCATATGATTGTAGGCAAACCTTAATGCTTGTAATTAAAAGCGCTGACAGTAACAATATTTCAATCATTTTTGGTTGCAATATGCTCTTGATTTTGCCTGGATGATTGGAATGATAAGAACTCATACCTGAGGATATGTATATACACGTCTACCAATAATGCAACAAAAGCAGAATTTGCATTATGGATCTCTGAAGAATTTACATGGGCAAGATGAAAGATTTATGAACAAAATAAAAGACTTAACAGAACAGTTTAAAACCAGAAGGAACACCAAACCCCTTGTAACAACGTTTTTTTCCATATCTGTTGTTTTAAAGATGCACTGTTTTAGGAGGTATTTTTATTTGTATCTCTCGTGTACACTTCACATATTTTTACTTTACCTGCAAAAATTTCATGAATTTTCTTTATTACTTTAATGACAGATTGTATTACTTTCCTACTGTGTTACTGTCACTTTGTCCTGTAAAACATTCATATTGCTGAAGACTGCAATAAAAACAATGAACATGAAGATGATGAGACTTTTTGATTTAAAGGAGGCACAAGAATTTATTCAATTCTCATTACTGCCAAATCAAGAAAAACATAGTACAACTCATATTATTAAATTGTTAGGTAATCTGAGAGAGCAGAGCAAATTGAAAAATTCCAGATATCTTATAAATCTTCTACTGCTTCTTGAAATGTGAACTGAGTGTCTTGTTGATGGTCACTGAAACTGACATCTGTAGGTATTCATCTGCCAGGGGCATTCTGAACTTTTGTGGGTCTCATGTAATGAAAAGGAGAGGCTTCCAGTTATATTTTTCATCTCTCAGCTGCCTTTGCAAATCACAGCAATTCTTCATATGCCATATTGTGCATCACAAGGCCTTTCTCCACACTATACATTGGAAGACTTGCTCTTGGGTCATGCAGGGCAATTGCCCAGTATCATCTTAAGCAACAGGACTACCTAAGGCATGATTCACAGTATGAACAACACAGACATCCTTCATTCCTCTTCTCTGACAACTTGCAGACCACAGAACTTGACTTGAGGCATGCAGCTTCTCAAAAAATGTTATTAGTCTTATCAGCAATGCTAGTTTGCTAGTCAGCTACAAATTCCCTGTAATGGCTACTGCTGCTAAATTAAAATAAAATAAAAAATCCAGGAAAACAGAAACAAAAACTATTAAGATTTTCTAGACATTTAGAGATCCTGATACATGCTGGTGAATCTGTGAAAAAGAACAACTGACATTTTTGTATCATGGTACAGATGTACTCCTGCAGTGTATTGTGTACAAGTCTAATTATACAGAGAATGCCAGCTCTCACAAATGTATTGTAAAAGATGTGGTTTCTAGGTAAAAACTGAGTCTCACTTAGGATCTCACAATAGAACCCTCAAATTTCGCCCCCCCCACTACCATGCTTCACATGGGGTATGTCCACACAGGCTTCTTATTTCGAAACAACAGAGGTTGTTTCGAAATAAAAAGTGGCATGTCCACACGACACACCATTATTTTGAAACTGTTAAACCTCGTATCTAATCAAAACAGCCGTTGTTTCCAGACGGTTGTTTCAAAACAACGGTGTTCGGACACCTTGTTTCGAAACAACACCATTGTTTCAAAACAACTGTTTCGAAACAACGTGTCTGAACGGCCTTGTTTCAAAATAACCATTTTGAAACAATGGCTATTTCGAAAGCAGGCTTTCCCTTAATTCGAATTAACAAACTGTTAATTTGAATTAACTTATTTCAAAATAAGGACTTTATTTCGAAATAACTCATTTCAAAATGGGTTATTTCAAAATAATGATGTATGTGTGGACATAGCCATGAAGTTTGTCATTTTGCCCAGCTTGGTGATCAATACTGGCCTCCTACCATCTGCCGTCACTTGGCTCATTCTGGGTGGATCCATGCTTCATCCCCAGCCTGGCCCAGGGAAGATACATTAGGCCTTGCCACCACCAGCACTCCTTACTGACTGGGAGATCCGACTATACCTAGACAGTCAGGTTGCAGCCCCCAGCTCCCTCCATGGGCTGAATCTGCCTCTGAGTACACCCTGAACCAAGCCTGGCCATGGCTCCCCCACCTCAAAGTCTCCTACCATCACGGATCAGGATTGCTTCCTACACCCTCCCCACTTGTGGAGCCTTAGCCACCACTAGATACCGAAGCCTGGAAATCCCCCACACTCACACCCCAGGGCCTCACATCCCCTACAGCCCCCCTTTTCCTCACACACACCTGTTCAGGTAATTCAAGTTTGCATGCCCAAGATTTCACTGTATCAGCTTTAGTTGAGGTGCCCCATGCCCTCAGGACTTGGGCTCTGACAAACTGAAACATAGCATCATTGTTAAATGATGAATCTGTCATAGTTACCTTAGATCAAGAGATTCAGCAATGTTGTGATAACAGGCCAGAGTTTTTTTTAAAGTTTGGAAAGCATTTTCAGATGCAGTAATCTAGTTTTTGTAAAGCACTCCAACCTGTTATAAATTAAATAAACCATTAATGAGGTTTGTAAACTAATGGTCACTATATGTATATTGGTTTGTGTTTAAAAATAGCAAATCATCATTTATATACCAAATCTATTGATTTTTAAGAGTTTGTCTCTTAATTTATGAGCTGGCATGGGTTGGCAATGCCGAATTACTTGAAAACTATATTTTCTTGATGGCACTGAAGGATGCAGGCACTTTTAAACAGGTAGCACGTATTTTTGCCAATGTTTTGTCCATTAGAATTACAGCTTGTGTATCTTCATATAACACACACAGACACACTGCACCAGCCATGCCTTAGATTTGATAAAGTGTCATTGAATTTAGCCATTCCAACGTCAGACCCAAAACAACTGAATGAGATCCACCCACTCCTCTTCTCATCTCCCTCTGTCCCACTTCTATTCCCAAGTCATTTGAGCACTCCTCAAATACATCCATTTGGTGACACACCCACATTTGCAACTTCCTGTTCCTGGAGGATAATATATCCTGGTAAGGAAGGAAAGAAAAGTAAAAATTGCTTAGCCACAAATCTGACAAGGTGGGCAAGAAGATGAAGGATGAGCCTCAGATGGAATGAAGGAGGAGAAACATATGGGTAATGGATTAATGGAAAATGTGACCCCTACTCTCAAAAATGGAGGAGGAATATTTATTCCTATATAAACATGTGTACACACATAAACATATACAGTAAACTCCAGCTATCCTAATGACCCAGAGGACATATCCAGAAATTAAAAAATAAAATAAAATTAAAGAATTCTCATTTCAGAGGAAATTTCCAAATTTCAGACAATCAGCATTTAGCTACTGAGTTTACTCATATATAATTCCTATTTGTCAATAGCAAATACTATAATTAATTTTGAAACACCATGTTTTCACAAGCTGATAACTTTCTGAAGCATTCTTTTTAGGCTGAACTAGTTGAGTATGTCTGTATTTACAATTTAGTTTGAATTAATGAGGATTAATTCAAACTAAATTAATGCATGGTTACACTGGATTTTATTACTTCAGACTAAGGAATTCCTTAGTTCAAAGTAATGAATGCTTACTTTGAAGTTATAAAACCTCACTTAACTTCGAAGTAACAGTTAATTCAAACTAATTAGTTTGAATTAACCCAATGAAGCCATGTTAATTCAAACTAACTGTTAGTTCAAATTAACACGATTTGACCTTCTTCATTCCAGGGTGCTTTCCTTCTTCTATGTATTGGGTAAGAGCATGGCCCTTCTCAGGGGCCAAGTTGTCACACTTCCCATGGTGCCCTCCTCCTAAATCAAATTATCAAGTCCTGTCCATGGACATGTTAGTTCGATTTGGGTATCTAGTAGGGATGTGTTTGTTCTAATTAATCAATATTAGTTTGAATGAATTAATTCAAACTAAGTTAATTCAAACTAACTTCTTAAGTGTAGACATAGTCGTTCAGATCTAATCTTCCACCAAAAGACCCTTCCCTCCCCCCACTGATTGCTAATTTCAGCTCCATCTCCCATAATTCCCTTTGTCTCCTAAATGAGAAACAAATTAGGCTTCACACCCTCTCTGCGATCTATGCAGCTGCTATACTCCCCATGCAAGGACCAAAATCCAGGACTGGTGCAGAGTTTTGCACCAAGTCTGAAGATCCCTAACCCCACCCTACCAGACATGCACAGTTTAAGGTAAAATCAGTAACCTTTTCTAAATATGCAATTAGAAAGGAGCCTTCACCGACTAGAAGTTTGATACAAATATAACAAAACATAGTGGGGAGGATTGTTCCGAAACTGAACCGGAATCTAGAACTGCCTATTGTAGTAGGTTTTTCTCTATGATAAACTGAGCAAACCCTGTGAATTTGAAACCTTTCCTATTTTGATATGTCTGAATTCAAGGGCTGAATTTTGTGCCTCAGAGGCAACTCTATTTCTCAAATCTCATTTCTTCTTGCTTATTATAAGTTCATATCTGGCAGTGTGATTGTTGCTGTGCCTGGCATTTGTCACAGAGAGCTTTAGCTTCATCTTCTGATGAAACAACAGGACTTGAAACTAGTATAGAGGCCTAGAGCTTTGAAGCAGCACTGGGAGACTAACTTTTTAAAGATTTATATAAGATCTATTTCTGAGAACAGGGGCAAAAAGCAGGAGTAAGTGACAAATGGAAACGCACTCATTTTCTTTTAAATCACTTTTTCTGGAGTGCATGAGGAAAACATGTTCCAGAGATAAATGAAGGTAAAGAATTTGACTTTTATTTTAGATAGACATTTACCAGAAATCCTAGGCAGATTCCTAAGCTGGAAGGAAAATGACAGAGAGAGATCTTATTTTAGGTGTTAAAACTCGGTTATCTATACTATTTTATCTGTTAAAAATCAGAGTTAGAGTCTATTTCTTAGGTATAAAACTGTAAATGTGTGAGCACGTTGATCTGGTTGTTAGCAATACAGCACCAGGAAACTATTTTTTGCTATGCCATAGATTTTCTGTGTGATCCTGAGTAAAGTTACTTATGGAGCTGGATGTAAATTTGTGTCTAATTTTTGAAGTTTTCTTTAGAAATTTATTCAGAATTTGGCAACTGAAATCTATGTTTTTGTGGTTTAAAACTCCACCAGACTGAGCAAAGTGTTGTTAAGAAGCCATGTATTCAGATTCAGCTTTTCAGATGACTAACACCCCCCCCCCCCAATTTTTTTTCCACAAAAAAATTCATTTAAACAAATATCCTTTTTCCATTGGGGCTGGGGGGGGGGGGTGGGACATGTTGACGTATATTTTTTTTTTATTATTTTTTGCTAGTTATTTAGCAGAGTTTGTTTCCTTATCTGTACAATAATGTGGATAACAGCACTTGCTGTGGCAACAAGTTCCAGAAGAGTAACTGTATTAGTTTGTTTCAGCTAACTTGTGCATCTAAGGAAGTGGGTTATAGCTGATGAAAGCTTATGTTCAAATAAATTTGTTAGTCTTTAAGGTGCCACAGTACTTGCTATGGGACTTGGTGATGCAGGACTAACTTTTTAAAGGTTAGTGAAGTGCTGGGATTCTCAAATGGAAAATATTAAAGAAGAATAAAGTATTGTATTATTGTTAATTTTAAAATGTCAGGATGGACATGGGTTCATGAATACTTTCAACTAGAAGTAACTAAGATTCAACGGATCAAGCAGTTTGTACAGATCAACTAGAATACTTGGCAGTGTTGCTGTACACATACATGGCTTAGTCTTCAGTTTAGCATTACCTGAATAAATCTTGTTTTCCACCCCATTTCAACATGCTATCCATTGGGGGGGTGGGGGTGAGAGGGAAGCACTGCTTACATTTTCCAAAGGAAACAGAAACCTTTTCAGCTATAACTTCAGTCTTGCTCTGGAATTTTTCATGGTGCTTGGGCAACATTCAGCAATATACTCAGGACCCCTCCCACTAAAAATATTGGTAATATCAAGCAATACACCAGTAACAGAAAGAAGGAATAGAAAATCAGTCTCCTGGGCCTTAATCCAAACTGATATTGCATCCATAGTATGTTGTATCAAGAAGGCCACAGGCATGTAAATGTTTAAATGTACATGAATCACTGTAACTACTTACATGCTTAAAAGTATGTGCATGACAGCTTGCAGAACTGTGGAAAAAAACCTGACTTTTCTTCAATTTATCCCTTCTTCTTGATTTCAAAGGCCAATTTATATTTACAGGTTAATTAGATTTTGGGTGACCAGAAAGTGCTTTTTTTTTTAAATGGGTTTGTGTCTGTTTTTGTTTCCCTGTGATGTATGAAAAAGTTTTGTTGTTTTCTTTTTACTTAAATTCTACTTGCTTATTATGTTACCTGTATCAGTAATGTCAAATTTTGTTTGCCTATGTTTGGTGTTAAAAACTGTGAGGACTTCCAAATGCCTTTACTGCTTGAATCTTAAGCAAAAGTGTTCTTCATCTATAATGTTAACCAACCATTAAACTTAAATAAGGGCCAGTCTACACTTAAAGCTCACTTCTGGGCCCATATGCCTGTGCCACTGTAAGAGTGTTTGTGCTGCTGAGATCATAAAACCACTGAATGAGTGGCAGTGCAAGAATGAGAATGTCTCCCACTGACATAGCACTATCTGCACAAGTGCTTAAGCCAGCAAAATTTACATCATGTGGGGTTTGTTTTTTATGCCACTGAGCAATGGAAGTTTTGTCAGCATCAGTGCTAGTGTAGACAAAGCCTAAGTGTGAACAAAACAAAAACAGTAGTCCAGATGCTCAGCTAGTATAAATCAACATAGCATCACTCATTTTCTTCAATGGATATACAGCATTTACACCAACTGAAGATTTGATCCAGAGAATTTTGAACAGTTGACTAGAAATCCTCTCCTCATTCAGTTACTTAACTTGCAAACTCCTGGTTCTTTTGAGGAAATTTTTGTGTTAGTGTTTCAGTTACCATAGAATCTTCCAGGGCAGATGATACCTGAATTTCTAATGTGAAAAAACAAAACAACCCCACATCACTTTCCATGCCTCTTTTATAAATCATAAAGAAGAAAAAAATGAAAAGGATACTAGCTCAATATTTATTTTTTTACTTTGTAGGTCATCTTTAATACTGCTGGATGGTTTCCTAAGTGGAATACTATTCTGTTACTCCTAGTTTACTATATAGTTCATTCATCTCAATGACCTATAATTATTGCAGAATAAAAGAGATTCCAGAGAACTAAAGGCATTTTCCTAAAGGACACTCCTAGGTTCAGTTATTACTATGGTAACATGCATTTATTCTCTAGCATTTCCTTTCTTCTTTTATCTCTAACTCACAGAATCAGAGGGTAAAATTTTATAACAACCTCTTCAAAGCTCAGGCTCTGGATTCTAAAGTCTTAGCTTAATGCTTGATTACAATCATGCAGCTGTACAAATTATCAGGCATGAAATGGCAATTCATTCTCAAATCAGTGTTCAAAAAAGAAATATTTTCTGTGAACATCCTATTAGATTGTACATGGAACAATTTTAGAAGATTGCAAATACACTGAGCCTGGTGGGGCACTGTTCGAATACCGTTTGTTGCACTGAGCCAATACTGACGTGCAAATATGTCACTTTGTAATGTGACATTATAAGATGTTGAGGATGGGCTTTCAAATATGTCCAGAAGTTTACTTAGAACAAGTGTCCAAGCAAAAAAGGGAAAAAGAGTAAAGCTCATATGAACTGAAGCATTTCTGAAGCAGTCCATTGGTGTTTTCATCATGCGACTCACATTAAAATGATGGGATGCATTTGGTTAGACCAACACACGGCATTGCAAAATAAGTAAGTAAAGGGAGCCAAATTTTCCTGTATTTGATGCTTGTCAAATTATATAATTATTGAGACAATATTTTCTGAGGCTTTTACACAATCCTAAATGCTTATATGCAAAATTCTCATAGTCTGTGTAAACTAAAGGGACTTGGCAAACCAGTGCCAATCAATAATGAAAGATGACTGCCACCATCTCTGATACAGATATAGAGCTGTCGCTCTCTTCTGCAACTAATGGGATGTTGTCACTCTGTACTCCCAAACCTAAGTTTCAAGTACTGTATCTTCTATAGGGTGTGAGACAAAGAAACACCTTTTTTGGAAGGAAAATTGCTTTCCCGTGATTAATTTTACTGTGTGTACTATTTTTAACATTTTCATACTATCTAATTACACATGGAATTTCTTTTGTGGCATCTTTATCTTACATGATCGATAAGCTAAAGGGAATTCTAATCCACTCCTTATCACTGACAGATGTGAAACCAGCAGTTCTTAAGGAGCAGAAAGTCATTTTTCAATGGGTCCTTATTTCATCCATTACAGAAGAAGTGCATCACAGATGACTACGCACAATTTGCAAGGGATAAGACTTGTACATTCAGATAAGACAGAAAAACAGAGGTAGAAAACCATCTTCAATAAACCCAACAATATCAGACACACGTACACAAACGAGGGTGAATGAACATTATCATTGACAAAATACTGCTAGAATATGCCACTGAGGTCCTGCTTTCTTTGTCTAGTTGCATTATTTTTCTGTCTTTGATTGTTTTACCTTTGCATTTTACTTCTCATGGTTCAGCAAGGGTGCAAACATATCTAAGGGAGTGTCTACATGCCACAGTAGTTTGTAGTACAGGAATATGAATTCTATTGCACACTAGCATGTTGCACACTAACTGGCTCATGTGGACCCTGATGGCATGCACTAGAAGTTCGCCAGTGTGTATTAATGTAATATTGTTTGAACCAACACTACACTAACACAGACTAGGGAACTTTAGTACATGCCACTAGGGTCCATGCAAACTGGTTAGGGTGCAACATGCTAGTACACACTAGCATTTACACCCTTCTGGTTCAGACTAACTCACCATGTAGACAATCCCTCGTGCAAGTTTATCCTGAAAACTGGTTCAAACAGAAATGAGAATAAGAGTACTTCACATTGTGAAAATTAACCCTCTCAGTAGAAGGTGGTGGTGGTGGGGCAACCAATAATCTGGTCAGTAGTTAGATGCTTTTTTCAATATATTTTCATGTAAAATGTTCATCCTGACTCTCCTAATATCATATTAGAATGATCTTCTCTGGTTAATAATATTTTTGCATTGTCAAATAAAAATGCATTACCTTTTCTTTGTTACATTAAAATAGCAGTGGAAGTGTTTTCCTGAAAATTGTAAGTGCTCAGTTTGCAAAGGTTATGACAATGGTGCTTCATCTCTTCCATACAAATCTTCTTGCCGTTTGTCCCAGTATTTAGGGCTAGGTTCTGACATTAGCAATCTTACAGAATTTAGATTCTGAGTCTAGTCAAAGGTTGATGTATAAGATGCACCACCCAGGAACACAGGCAACATTACTTGGATAGAATTCCTTACACATCTCCTCTTTGTCCTTGAGCAGAGAAATAATTTCGCATTGGCTTGTATGAATATATGGCTGTGATGGACTGGTCTGGGGGCGTCATAGAGGGACCTAGACTGGCCCACTATTCTGGATCCCAGCTAAGGACCATAAGTGCAGCAACCTACACCTCCCCTTCCCCAAGTCCTTGCAAGTCTTCTCTGGGCTGCTCCCCATAGCCCCCAGTACCTCTGCAGCCTCTGAATCAGGACCTTGGTTCTCCTCTGTCCCTGCAGTGAGTCACTTCGCTGCCCAGGGTCCTGAGTTTCTAATCCCTTTGAGTTCCTGAGAGGCACTTCCCTGTGCTGTCTGACAGCTCCCTCCTATACTGGGCTCTACCTAGTTCCTCTGTAGCCCTCTCTGATTGTCTGCAGCTCACAGAGCCCTTTTAACCCTGTCCTGACTAGTGTGGTGCAGCCATCTACTCACAATGGCCATTAGCTGCTTGGCCAGTTACGTGGAGGAGTCGACCCAAGATCTAGACAAGGGGTGGCCAAACTTACGGAATTCAAGAGCCACACAAGTTGATTATTAAACCTTCAAGAGGCACACTGAGGCATATAGCCATATACTTTTACCTACTAAATTGATTTGCTGACTTTCTTCCGTGAGCCACACTTTTTCATTCAAGAGCCACATGTGGCTCCTGAGCTGCAGTTTGGCCATGACTCTAGACCATGCAGGGGCATGAGGTTTGGTTCTCACTCTCTTGCTTTTGTGGGTTCTCAGTCTAAGTCAGAAGATAACCCTTGATAATTCAGTGTGGAAGGCTTGAGTTAATGAAGAATTTGTGTTGAAATATCAAGCACTGATGGCTTATGAAATTTTCAAAATGAAGCTTGTGCCTGTAACATTGATTTAGCCACATTATAAACTTTCTGCATTTGATAGTACAACATTTTTTTACATGTCCCTACTATACCTGCTCCAAAAATGTGAGAAAAAAAACTGACAGAAAGTCATCAAATTTAGGAATTGCTATACATTTTAACCAGTAAAAGCTCCTTGAAAAATCAATTTTTTTCATGGAAAAGAGTTACAATTTTGAAAGTTCTCAGTCAGCTCTAGATTTTGCATCAATCAAGGAAAACAAGGAGAAAGCATGATATATGTGGAATACATCCAATTTAATATTCCAGGTGCACTATTTTGTAATAAACTGATTACAGATGGCTTGATAGTTCAGCATAAAGCATTCATGACTATTGATTTATTTGCAATAAATAATTCTGGAGAAGGGGTATTGAAAGAAGCCAGCTGTTAGTCTGAGAGTACCTGAAGGCTCCTCTGACTCTACTAATGGAGTTTAAGTCCTTGGATTTTAGGCTTATAAACTAAAGGATCCTCAGCCATACCAAGTCTGGTATTTTTCAGCAAGAGAACCCTTCTGAAATTAAAGCAAGGGCCAGATTAAGACAGAGGCTGTAGGAGCTACCTGAGTGGAGGGCTTCCACCACCGCTCACCTTAATCAATCTGCCTGCCGAACTCCCAGGGGCAGGGCAAGAGTGCAGCAGACAGCAGCCTCTGTCCTGCTTCCATCTGCCCCCTGCAGCAGTGCCAGCCCAAGGGGACCCTCCACAGCCAGCAGGTGAGTAGTGGTGGTCCACAGCCCCCTCTGCTGCCACCCACTTCCCCCCTCACCCCTCCCCACTGTCCCCCCTCGGCAGCCCCAGTTGCAGCCCCTCCCACTTGCACAGCAGTGTCATCCAGCTATGGACTCTGCTGAATCCCCTCCACAGCACTGGCTAGGGCCCCAGAGCTCCTGAGCCTGCCCCCAGGCAGGATGTCATGGCAATATGGGGCCCCACAAGGGTCGGCAGTCCCTGCTCCCCTCCGCCCCAGGCCTTCATCCAGCCCTGGTTATACCATAATCATGAATACTGTTCAATCCTTCAACTCACTGCTGACCAGAAATCTGATGCCCTATGCAACTTCTGTTATTAATTGGGGACCAAATGTTTATATTTATATTATGCCTTGCTTGGAAAATTGCAGAGATTAAAATGTAATACTTTCTCTTATTTCCCAAGATGTTGAGTATCCTCCACATGTCTTGTCAAAGCTGAGGGTGTCCAGCAACTACCAGGATTAGGCCTCCTGTGAATAAAATGAACTAAACCCTGCAGACAACTGAATTGTGTTTACAGTGCAGCCCAAGGAACCTATCAGTCTTCTCTGAATGCCTGTGCCGAACACTCTTCTGTTGCCATTTTCCCCAAGGCATTATCATCCCAGCAGATTTTGGAGAAGGTGGAACGGTTATTTGGAATGATAAGAATGGCTGACACCTATATAGATAACACATAGAAACATAAGGACACTAGAATATATCATTTAAAACAACATGAATGATCAATAGAGGAACGTCAAACCTCAAAAAGTGCTTTATTATTGAATGACTTGCCTTTTACTGAGAAGATTTAAAAAGTGAATGAATTAATGCTGGAGAAAACAAAAAGTGGAAAGTATGAAGATGAAATACAAAAGTGAATGAAAAATGAAAAATATGTCTGACAAAACAAGAGCCAAACAGTTCAATTTACCCTGGAATCAGTAAGAAAACCCTAGAGGCTGTAATTTTAGATGATTTTTTGAACAAAGTGCTATCAGTGAAAGAAAAGTGTCAAATGACTAAAGTCTCCAGGCCTAATGGCCCTGCGTTTAACAAAGTTTATCCTGTTCAAAAGGAATAATAAGAATGCAATTTATTGTCAGCAGTGTGAAAGTATGATAGCGCAGGTAATAAACAGAACAAAAGAAAGGAACATATTCTTGCTATCAGATGTAAACTAGGCTTAATTGATTTTCACTGTAATTGGCATTTCTTATAACAATGCCTACAGCAAAGGCATGTAACTGATTCAGTATACTATGTAAATAAACTGCACTGCTGTGACTCATTCAGCATTTAGTAATAGACCTGACTCCAGGCCTAGTGAAAACAGTGGAATGACTTCCAAAAAGCTTTGGATTAACCTCTGTAGCTGTTCTATTACAGAGTATTATTAATAACTATCATTACTATTGATGGTATGTGGATATTAAACAGAGGCCAACAGCTGGGAAAGTGTGTACATAGTGTGAATGTATGCGCTCACATCTCTGGCCTGCTCACACCACACCTTGCATGTCCCAATAAGGGCATGTGAATGCGTGGTCCTGTACATGCTTACGAGTATATTCTAAAACTCACCATGCGTTGAGAGGAGAAAAGTCCTTACTATTAGCTGTAACACTGTATTAGGTGTCACTTGAAACCTAATGCAATAAAAATGTGTTCTTTGGTCACAGACTCTGTGTGTTTGTCTAGGTGTGTTAGCGTGAATACACAAATATTGGGGCATGAAACAAATTAGGAGGTTTTTAGGAGTCCCCATCATCTTGCTAGATATCCTAAATGTATTTTTTACTTTCAGGATTTTTTTTTATCTTATTTGCAGTTATAATAAATATTATAGAGGTTAACGCTATTCAGAGTGTGATGGCTAGGGATGGACATACAAACTATTTGGCTAGGGATGGACATACAAACTATTACAAATACATACACACACTAGCTAGTTAATAACATTATGGATTTCATTATAGGTCTGTGTTTTTAGTTTTTCTTACTTCAGTGGTTCCCAACCAGTGTGTGCGCCACGGCAACACCTAAAGTGTGCTGTGAGGATCCCTGACAGCAGGGTTATTTAAATCTCCCTCCCTGCTCAGCCTAGCCACATGGGCTGTGCAGGGCCAGGAAAAAGGCTTACAGCAGAGTTTGTTCCTGCTGGCTGAAGGAAAATGTGGGCTGGGGAAGAAGGGTTAATAGGTTGAGGGGGGCATTGAGGTTTGGGAGACTGCTAGGGGCATAGAATGGTGGGGAGAGATAGAGACACGCTGATGGCCCCCTTACGGTTCTGGCCGCTCAGTCCTGCCCCAGTTGGGGATCCCTGGAATTGGCGGTAGTGGCAGCAGCCCCATTCCAGAGTCCCTAGGGCCACTGGCCCCAGCTCTGTCGCGGGGTCCCTAGAGCTGGTGGTGGTGGCAGCCATGGCCCCATTCCAGCCCAACTCCAGGGTGTCCACAGAGGCAGCAGCCCCATTCCGGGGTGTCCCTGGGGCCAGTGGCAGCCCCATTCTGGGGTCCCTGGGGCCAGTGGCAGCCCCATTCTGGGGTCCCTGGGGCCATTGGCCCTGGCTCTGTCTGGGGGTCCACAGCAGAAATGGCTGCCAAGCCTGCCCCAGTCAGGGGTTTCAGAGCCACCAGTGGCCTCATTCTGGTCCTGGCCAGGGGTCCCCAGAGCCATCAGGCAGCAGCCCTGATCAGGTCTGCCTGCCAACCATGGTGATGGCAGGACCCAGCCCAGCAGCTTTTTGAGGACTCGAAATTGGGAGGGGGAGTGTAGGGAGAGGTTTAGGGGGGTGTTGGTGTCCTCACTAAATTGGTATAACACTGTTACGAGTGGACAACTGGGGGATGTTGGGAAATTCAGAGGGGGTGTTAGGGAAATCCCTGATCCAGCCCCAGCTAGGGATCCTGGGACTTGCATAGCAGTATCTGGCCCCGGCCCCAGTGGCTGGAGGTGGATTGGGTGGGCAGGGGTGGATTTTTCTAGCTGCCTCTAGGGCCGGATAGGTGGGGGCCGGAGGGCTAGTTCTGTCCCCTGCAGTGATGGGAGGGTCCATCACAGGCAGCAGGAGGCTGTGGGTGGGGGGGGACAGGACCCACTGGGTTGGGAGGGAGATGCAGTGAGGTGAGGGTCTGCCCTGGGTGGTAGGGAGCCACTGGGGAGTAGGGGGGAAGTGGGTGCTGCACCATGCTCCCCTGTCCTCCTTTCCCACTCCCCAGGTTCCTACTGCCACCCCACAAAGCCACTCTTGTTCTCCCTTCCCCTCTCCTTTCTTGCCATCCTTGTGCTGTTCCCCACATGGCTATCTGTGCCCTCTTTTGCCACCCCCGTCCAGCTCTGCTCCCCACACTATCTCCTACCACTGCACAAGACTCCTGACCTCCCCTCTCTTAGCATCCCTGCCCTGCTACCCCTACCACCCCACATAGCAGCATTTCCCAACCAGTATGCCATGGTTCATGAATATTCTTGTTATTTTGAGTTAATTTGAATATATATATATATATGTAAAGCTTTTTAATGGTGGTGTACCTTGAAAAAATTGATGGTATCAAAGTGTGCCATGGTAGACCACTGCCTTAGTTGGTAATTCCAGGAAGTAATCCCATTGGGAACAACTCTCTGAGCTTATCTCTAGAGCAGTGGTTCCCAACCTTTTCTCTGCTGTGGCACACTTTGAGACCTTCAAATTTTTTGAGGCACACCACCATTAAAAAACTCATGAATATTCAAATTAACTTAAATTACATATGAATATTCATGAACCATGGCACAGTGTTTCAGAAATGCTGCTATGTGTGTAGTAGGGGTAGAAGAGCAAGGGTGGCAAAACAGCGGAGGTCAGGAGTCGTGTGCAGTGGCAGGAGTGAGTCTGGAGAGCAGAGCAGGGCAGGGGTGGCAGAAGAGGACAAGGGCAGCCATGTGGGGAACAGCACAAGGGTGGCAAGAGAGGAGAGAGGAAGGGAGCACAAGAGTGGCTTTGTGGGGGGCCCGGGGGAACCTGGGGAGTGGGAAGGTAGGGCAGGGGAGCACGGCACAGCACCCACTTCCCCCTTCTCCACAGTGGCTCCCTGCCACCCAGGGCAAATCCTCACCCCACTGCTGCCCCCTCCCACCCCAGTGGGTCCTGTCTTCCCCTCCCCCAACCCCCTTCTGCCTGTGATGGACCCTCCAGCCCCCAGCAACTCCCCCCCACACACAGCCACCCCACCCCCCTCCTACACACACCCCCAATCAACCAGCCACCCCGCAACCCCAGCCACACACCTGCCCTACACAACCCCCAGCAGCGGCCCCTCCCAAAGCCCTTACCTAGCCTGTTTGCAGACAGGTCGACAGGAGCTGCTCTGGCCTGCAGGGGGAGATTCACACACTCCCAGCCTCCCCCAGCTCTCTGCTGGCTGGGCATAAGATGGGGTCAGGTTTAAGGTGGAGCCATCTGAATGGTGCGTTTTGGCTGCTCCTGCTATTTTTAGGGGGACCCCTGGAAATCCGTGTTCCAGTGCCTTCCTCTATTTTTAGAAGGACTGGAACACTGCCTGCCTAAAAATAGAGGCCCGAGAACTGTGTTCCGATGCCTTCCCCCTTACTTTAACCCCTGCCTTTTCCCAGCCCTGCACAGTCCAGGTGGCTGGGCTGAGCAGGGAGGGAACTTTAACTCCAGCTCTCAGAGATGCTTGTGGTGCACTTTGGGTGTTCCCATGGCATACCAGTGTGCCCCGGCACAGTGTTTGGGAACCACTGCTGTAGAGAGTAATTGTTAATGTAACTTGTCTGGAACATGGTGTTAGGTTTTCATGGTAAGCATGTGGCATTGTTACGCTTCATCCAGCAAGTAGTTCACTATGTTAATTGTTCTTATATTTGTGGAGCCTCACTCTTAATTATTCCAGAGTAAAAAGGCACTCACCAAAAAAATCTGAAGACAAGTGTAGCATTCCATTTACTTTTTATGGTGCTTATTCAAAATTACAACCTATACGATATTAGCAGTTCCTGTGTTCTAAAGCTGTCAGATGAAAGGGCAATCCCATAGTTAACTGGAAGTTGGCAGCCACGACTATCAAAGAACATGCATTGCAATGGCGCAAAATTCATGGGCTGTTGGACTATCACTCACTCTTTATATGTCTTCAGAAGAAATAACATTTGTCTATCTTTCTGCTTCTCCATCTGTTAAATAATTAAAATATTAGCTAACATCTGCCTCACAGGTGTGAGGTACAACCTTAATTCTCATGGCATTTTGAAGATACAATGCTATGTAATATTATTGCTTATCTTATTTTTCCTTAAATTGTTATGCTGCGTGGGTCTAAATTCCAGTAGTTTCAAGTGGCCATAATTCAGTAGCATTTATTTATGTGCAGGTGGCCTTTAAAAATCTAGGGTGTTGTTGGTTTATCAATAAAATTCTAAGCTATAAAACCAAAGGAGCAAGGGCTTGCATCTGAAACATTTATATGATTCCATCCTTTGATTTTTAGATGCATGAATTCTACCACTCTTGTTCTAGCAAAGCAGCACAGAAGTTCTAGAACAAAGCATGTATTGGAGAAACAAAATAATTTCAGAAGCCATACTGCAAAATCTTTCTCTTGAGCTAAAAATTGGCACTTTATCATGTGATTCATCTGGAAAAGCACTAGCCCATAAAAACACAGTAAGAATACAATTCAGCAGAATTAATACAGTAAGAAAGCATTTTCAATGACAAACATTGTGTTACAAAGCTCTTAGACATGATTTCCACACATGGCACAGCTCAAACCATCTTCAAATTAAATATCAAATTTCTCACCCTTACCTTCTAAAGAAATCTGCTAAAAAGAATCCATGAATTAAAAGTAAAGGCTTCCAGCTGTTGCTTATTCCAAAGGAGTAACTGTGTTTGTTTAGTTCAGCAACATAAACAAAGAGTCGGGTGGCACTTTTAAAGGCTAACAAATTTATTTATTGCATGAGCTTTTGTGGGAGAAAATTCCATTTCGCATTCAAAGTGTCTGACAAAGTGGAATATTCTTCCACGAAAGCGCATGCAATAAATAAATGTGTTAGACTTTAAGTGCCACAGGACTCCATGTTTATTTTAAATTTTAAAACCCACTGGTTTCTATTTTTCTCCTATTGTTATTAGAATGGGATCTACAGCTATAGTAAGATAAAGAAAAAACAGATTGTTTCAGTTTTCCTGGGTCATGTCATAATCTCATCATCAGCTGGGATCAAGAAGAATATCTGTCTCTACCCCACTCCTCCTCCCATGAGAGCATGTTGTAGTTGGAGATGTGACAGAGAAGTATGGTAATTTTTACACTCTTATTTCTCTATAATTATAGGCTCTGCCCCAATCCAAATAATATGACATTTTCATTACTTTAGTATCAAGGATTATCTACAGACAGTCTCTAATTTTCATTAGAATGGTGTACTGGTTCCAGAAAATGCCCAGGATAGTAGGGGCTACTGAGAATGAAATCAATGCACAGCATCTGTTGCAAAGAACCCCCCTCCCCCACTACTGGTGAATGTTATTTTGTCTTTCTGCAGAACAGAGGCAGAACATCTCCAAACATTCTGTGGAAGACCAGGAGCATTCAGGAGGAGACCTGTGTCCCACTCTGACTCTGGCCCTTGGCAAGGCCTCTCCCTAAGTTTCATGGCAAGACCATCAATGGATGACATGAAAAAAAGTGACGAAGTCTGGACTTCCATTGCTGTTTTCAAGTATGTTATTCAGGTGTCAGGTTGGAAACAGTGCATATCCCCTGGCTATGTCCCTTTCCTCCATAACCTCTCCAGTCTGGTCCACCTAGGTTTTTACCCTCGTGCAGTACTGATCTTGGATACTCAGAGGAGGCTCTGCCAGATCCAGGGTAGAGTGATGGTATTGGGAAGCTGCTGAGCCATCTTCCATAAGGAAACTAATAGATCCACTTGTTGGGGGGGAACACATGGTGGGAAAGTAGGGATGGTCTAGCCCAGTGTTTTTTACCACTTAGTTTTGACTTAGGGCAAACAAATGAAGAGTGTAGGACTTTTTCTCTCTCACATGACAGTATTTCTCACAAGCTCACCTACTAGGATTCTAGCAGCTGCAATGGGTTTGTTATTAAAAAAAAAAAAAAAAAAGCTATAGTTACCATAAAGTTTTCCAGCTTGCATGCTGAACCTTGCTACAGCTTTACTTCACTAATTACATCCAACTGTCATTTCATTTAAAAAGCCCTAAAGGTGGCAGCTAGATGGCTTCATATATCACCTTGCCAAATCTGGAACAAATGATCACATTTAGAGTCCAGTTCATCATTGCCCAATACCTTCTGAGGATACATTCACCAGCACCAAGTAAATAGCTAAGCTACCCTTTTGATAAAGTTCTGCATCCTCTTTGCACTAGAGTCAATGACTATAAAAGGTGCTGTTACCAACTTTGCCCATCAATTTGGGGTCTGCTCATTTATTAGGGTTACTTCCTCTGGGAGGGGAAGGTTGCAATTCTATTCGTGTACTGCTTGTGTCACTTGTGTCTCTGTGTAGAGCTTACTTCTCCCTTCTGCAAATCCCTCCCAATGGGGCCACCCTTGCAGGGCCTAAACTTCCCAAGACTGGGTTTCTAAGTCTGTCTGAGTGGACCAGGTCTATCAGCACTCTCAGCTGACCCCTTATATGTCCCTGAACTCAGCAGGCCAGGTTACGCAGCACTTCTTTGCTGCCACCCTTATGGGCCCCTGTACAGCACCGAACTAGATTGGAGTATGCATCTGAGCAGGCTGAGTTAAAACAGCACTTTCAGCTGCCACCCTAATATGCACCCAGACTCAATCAGGCTATGTCAAAACAGCACTTTCAGCTGTTACCTTTATATGCCACAGGTTCAGCACTCTAATAACCCCTTAATGAGCAAACCATACAAGGAACTGGGCACCACAGGGATCTTTGGCTAGGTGAAAGGAGCGTTGTTGCAGAGCAATATAGGGAAGCCAAGAACACAGAGGAAGTCTGACAACCAGCTTGATTAGGAAAGTTACTGTATTGCCAGGTACATAAAACTTATGAATAATTATAAAAGGAAAGAAAAATGCCCAAACAGTTACAGTATTAATACCCATACAAAAAGAGGAAAATGATCAAACAGTTACAATATTACCCAGTTTCAATCATAGTATTGGGGAAAGCTAGCCCATGTGGATTACAAAAGATTAGGTTTAGAGAATTAGAGTTGGACTAAGAGGAAGAAAAACAGAGAAGCGGGGGGGGGGGGGTTGTCTCACCACTCAGTGCAG
>ML681989.1:12020242-12151102 GCA_007922195.1 Podocnemis expansa | reverse complement strand
GGGGGGGGGGGGGTTGTCTCACCACTCAGTGCAGCTCAAAGGTACCCAGGAATCAGGCTGTTCAGCTTAAGGTCTGGAGTGCTGGAGACAGGCAGAACCTCCACCATGATCAATAAGGAGAAGGTGAAGTCCCAGTGGACCTGATGCAGCTTGTAGGTCCAGGCAACAGGTCAGGAATTAGAACAGAGTCAGAACTAACTAACTCTAACTCGCTCTCATGTGGAACTTGGGTAGGGATTTTTGTAGGAAAGAAACAGTAGTTCAAGGCAAAACACTGGGGTTGTTTTGGGGTAAATAATGACTTGAGGGAGTATACCAGAGGTGTTTTGTTTAGGTGGACAGTAGGAGCCGATCATTCCTGGTGAGGGGTGGCATTCCTCTGGGGGAGCGTACAATGCAATCAGGCAGATTCAGTATGTTGGATATCAATTGAAGATCTATTGACTAGAATCGGTCTGATAACTGCTGGGCTGGGTGTGTGCAGGCATGAATTCATTTGTCTCAGGAGCAGATCCCCCATCATGCAGTGCTTCTCTGCTTTGCCAGTCCCAGAGTTCAGTGTGACTCCTGCCTTGGAGCCTGGTTGTCCATTCAGTATGCTAATTCTGCTTCCATCCTTGATGCAAATGAAGTTTCTGCTGTCCATTCAGTGTGCTACTGGTTCACAGCTTCCATGTAGATGAGGCTAGAGGAGTTGCCCTAATTCCATTACCCTTGTTCAAAAGGGTTTTCAGGTGAGTCTCCCACTGCCTTTCATTGTTTCTGGTTTCTGGTTCAAGCAGAGGCTGAAGGTGATGGGGCGGGGGGTGAGTCTCAGTGGCTGGTTACTATGCCCCTGATTCTCCAAGAACACAGAGCTACTAAGTACCAGGGCAAATCAAAAGATTTATTGGCCCTTAGTATGTGCACCTCTTAACAGCCTCCCTCCTGCCCTAACATACACACATGCATACACCACACTTTAAAAAATAGAATGAAATGTCTCATGTTGGGATTCGTTCTGAGGTCATTTCTATTTGGCTTATGCAGAACACCTTCCCTAGTTCTGAGAAAACATTTTGTTCACTTTTCAGGGATCCAAAAATTCTGATAGACTTCAGCTCATCACTCTTCATGCATATTAGAGCTCTAGCCAGGCCCAGCTTACGTACAGGTGGATAACATAATTCCAAATGATTTCTCACACTAAAGTTTATATACATTATTCCTAGCTGCTAATATCTATACATCTTGTATCTAATTGATCTGGACATTGTATGGATCACATAAAGACCAATCATTCATGTCCTCACATTACCTACATTTCAAATTATTCTATTCAGGATGTTCCACTTATCTCAGCTAACCCATGCACATAGCTTGTCTCACCCTTGTTCACAACTTAACCTTGTACTCAAAACAAGTTATGTGCAAGTTTACTCCTTCCCAGAAAGATCTATGCCTACATCATCTATTTCATATAATTGCTAATTACCAAAACCTTTACTCAGTCTTTATTTAACAAAACAACCTGTGATTGGACACACCACCTATCTGGAGTTTTGAACAGTGAAGCAGGAGTCCTAATCATAACTCTTGGGTTCAGCTGGAGCCCAGGGCACTGAGGGGACAACACCACAGTAAGATGAACCTGAGGTTTGTGTGTGGTGCAAAGGTTGGTGACATCAAAAATTCACTACTAAGGTAATGAAAACAATGTAATGTGAAAAAAGTGGCTTGTGATACCCCTGAAGGAAATTAAATGAGTAATAGGAGGACCTTGTAGAGAAGAAATTAGATATACAAATGGTCTAATAATAATAATAATGGAGAAGACTGTAGTAACCTTGGGGAGGAAGAGGTCAATGAGTCCCAGGGGAGCCAATAGGAACAAAGTACAGGTTTTTGAATTGGAGTAGCAGCCTTGCCTGTTCATGTTTGGTGGCAGCAAAGCTCCTGGAAGGATCAGGAGGAGGCCAGGTAGAAAGGCTTGAAGAAGGATCCAGCAACATCCTTGCCAAAGATAAGCTCGGTTTGTAACTGACCAGGTGTGAGAAGAACAGGGAATATTTAACTAGACATGGTCAGGATGTTTCTTTGTTTTTGGATTTCTCTGTGCTAAGCACATGTACCCGCTCCCACTACCCTGTAATTACCTAAATTAAATCCCAGAGAAGCAACTCTCTGTGTTCTTATCTGTTCTTTTAATTAAAGATTTTACACTTTTAAAGTAAGCTCTGGTTCTGTGTCCTGAAAGGCGAGAGGTTTGTGTGCATGTACCTCAGACTGGACAGCCAACTACTAAAGGGGAATTCTGTTCCAGGAAGAAGGACTGCTGGGCAGAGATGGACTCCCCCTGTCAAGGAAGGAGAAGAGCACATTTGGACGTTGCCTGGCTAACCTAGCGAGGAGGGCGTTAAACTAGGTTTGAAGGGGGAAGGTGTCCAAAGCCCACACAGGTAAGTCACAATGACAGAGACCTGGGGGAAGGGATGGAACTTGAGGGGTGCGGGGACTGCAACAGCAGGGATAATAGAGAGAGTGATTGGAATTGTGGGGGCGGGGGCATTGTCTTAAAGTGTGTTAATGAAGCCCTAACACCAGAGGTGAGTGGGGAAGGAGGACACTGGGAAAAAATGCAAGGACGAAGATGCAACTGGGGAGATAATTGACAGAGGAAAGTTGTTGGCCTGGTATTTTAGGTGCCTGTACACAAATGTGAAGAGCCTGGGAAAGAAGCAGGAAGAATTGGTAGTACTGGCACAGACAGGGAACTATGGTGTAATTGGAATAACAGAAATGTGGTGGGATAGCTTGCATGACTGGAGCTCTGCCATGGATGGGTAATAAATTGTTCAGGAAGGACAAGCAGGGAAGAAGAGGTGGAGGTGTAGCACTATATGTAAAAGAGCTGTATAATAATGGAGCTCCCAGCAGTCAAAGTGGAAACAAGCTGGTTGAAAGTCTGTGGGTTAAGTTTAAAGGGAAGTGCAACAAGGGGGATGGATGGTGGGTGTCTGCTATGGACTGCCAGACCAGAAGGAGAGGCTGGACGAGGCATTTTACGGACAACTGGCAGAAGTTTCTAGATCACAGACCCTGGTTCTCATGGGGGATTTCAATTATCCTGACATCTGCTGGGAGGGCAATACAGCAGTGCACAGGCAATCCAGGAAGTTTTTGGAGATCGTTGAACACAACTTCCTGGTACAAATGCTGGAGGAAGCAACCAGGGGCCTTGCACCCCTTGACCTGCTGCTCACAAACAGAGAAGAATTGATCGGGGAAGTAAATGTGGATAGCAACCTGGGCAGCAGTGACCATGAGATGTTAAGAGTTCAGAATCCTGATCAAAAGAAGAAAGGAAAGAAGCAAAACACAAGCCCTGCACTTCAGAAAAGCAGATTTTGGCTCCCTCAGGGAACTGATGGGCAGAACTCTCTGGAAGGCTGATCTGAAGAGGAAAGGCATCCAAAAGAGCTGGTTGTATTTTAAAGAAGCCCTTGTAAGAGCACACGAAAATACCATACAGATGTGCAGAAAGAACAGCAAATGTGGAAGGTGCCCAGCATGGCTTAGCAGAGAACTCTGAGCTGAGTTGAAACATAAAAGGGAAATTTATAAGATGCCTAGGGAGCCATATAAAGATATTGCTTCGGACTGCAGGGATAAAATCAGAAAGGCCAAAGGACAATTGGATTTGAAACTAGCAAGGGAAACGAAGGATAACAAGGGGTTCTACAAGTATGTCAGCAACAAGAAGAGGATCAGGATGTAGGTCCCTTACTGAATGGGGCAGGTATCCTCGTGCTGGAAGATGCAGAAAAGGCTGAAGTAATCAATGCTTTTTTTACTTCAGTCTTCACAGGCAGGGTCAGCTCCCAGGCTGCTACATTGGGTAATGAAGAATGAAGAGAAAGAGAGTGGCCCACGGTGATGGAAGTTCAGGTTAGGGACTATTTAAAGAAGCTGGATGTGCACAAGTCTATGGGGCTGAATGAACTGCATCCGAGGGTACTCAGGGAGTTGGCCGATGTGATTGCAGAGCCACTGGCCATTATCTTTGAAAACTCGTGGTGAATGGGGGAGGTCCTGGAGGACTGGAAGAAGCCCAATATCATACCTATCTTCAAGAAATGGAAAAAAGGAGGATCCAGGGAACAATAGACCAGTCAGCCTCACCTCAATCTCTAGAAAAAATCATGGAGCAGGTCCTCAAAGAATCCATCCTGAAACACTTGGAGGAAAAAGAGTGATCAGGAGCAGTCAGCATGGATTCACCAAGGGTAAATCATGCCTGACAAACCTGATTGCCTTCTATGATGAGATGACTGGATTTGTGGATGCAGGAATAGCTGTTGTTGTGATATACCTCAGCTTTAGCAAGGCTTTTGATATGGTTTCCCACAGCACTCTCGTCAGAAAGTTAAGGAAGTATGTGTTGGATGCATGAACCATAAGGTGAATAGAAAACTGGCTAGATCAATGGGTTCTGCAGGTAGGAATCAATGGCTCAATGTCTAGTTGGCAACCAGGAACGAGTGGAGTGCACCAGGGGTCAGTCCTAGAGCCCATTCTGTTCAACATCTTCATTAACAATCTTGATGATGGGATAGATTGCATGCTCAGTAAGTTCACAGATGACACCAAGCTGGGGAGAATGGTAGACATGCTGGAGGGCAGGGACAGGATTCAGAGTGAGTTAGACAAATTGGAGCAATGGACCAAAAGAAATCTCATGCAGTTCAAGAAGGACAAGTGCAAAGTCCTGCACTTAGGACAGAAAAACTCCATGCACTGCTACAGGCTGGGGACCAATTGGCTAAGCAGCAGTACTGTAGAAAAGAACCTTGGAGTTATGGTGGATGGGAAGGTGGATATGAGCCAACAGTGTACTCTTGTAGCCAAAAAGGCCAATGGCATATTGGGCTGCATCAGTAGGAGAGTTGACAGCAGATTGAGGGATGTCATTATTCCCCTCTATTCAGCATGAGGCTGCATCTGGAATATTGTGTCCAATTTTGGGCTCCCCACTACAGGAAGGATGTGGACAAATTAGAAGATGTCTAGCGGAGGGCAACAAAAATGATTAGCGGGCTGGGGCACATGACTTATGAGGAGAGACTGAAGGAACTAATCTTATTTAGCCTGCAGAAAAGAAGACTGAGGGGGAATTTGATAGCAACCTTCAACTACTTGAAGGGGTGTTCCAGAGAGGAGGGAACTAGGCTGTTCTCAGTAGTAACAGAGGACAGAACAAGGAGCAATGGTTTCAAGTTGCAACTGGGGAGGTCGAGGTTGGATATTAGGAAAAACTCTCTCACTAATAGGGTGATGAAGCATTGGAATGTGTTGCCTAGGTAGGTGGTGGAATCTCCATCTTTGGAGATATTTAAGGCTTGGTTAGCCAGTGCTCTGGCTGGGATGATTTAGTGAGGGTGGTCCTGCTTTTTTGGCAGGGGGTTGGACTAGATGACCTCATGAGGTCCCTCCCAACCTTATGATTCTATGATTTTGCCCCAGTTTTGCTTTCTGGAGTGAGGAAAAAAAGTGTTTGAGGGTACCTCAGAGGAAGGAATTCCCAAGTGTGCCTTCCTGGGTTTCAAGAGCTTTTTGCATTTGGGTGGTGGCAGCAATACCACTCCAAGGCCAGGAATTGGTGGCCTTGGGGAGTTTTAAGACCAGGCTTTAAGGTCAATGGGTTTTAATGCTTGTTGCGGGCCCCCCTTTCTGCACTCAAAGTACCAGAGAGGGGAAATAGCCTTGACAAAGACAATGTCGAAAATGTACACAACATTCCCTTAAAATGATGAACAGCACAGCAATTATATCAGAGCCCATCAGAGCTGAGTCCCATAAATTCAAGTAGGTTATGATGGTAAGTCACAATAAATGGAAGTAGGACCCTAAGTTTTTACCCTTGGAAAGGGAAAACTGGAAATGGGGGTCTTAATAAGCATCAAAGAGTTATACAGCAATGTTTAAGGTAACTTCCTCATTGGGTATGTCTACACTTTGCCTTAAAACTCACAGCACCATGAGTTTTTCCATCACACTGTAAATGTGCCCGGAAACACCTACACGGCTGTGTGTTTTATACAAATCTATATTTACAGTCATCTGAATATAATAATATTAGGCAATTTTACAAAATTAAATCCTTAAATGTGTTTAAATAGGAGTCTGCTGTATTAGAATCCATTCTTATATCCTTTTTGAAAAGAAAACAATGTAGACACTTTAGTTTGAAAAGCTTCATTTATTATTTATAATATTCTCATGTCTGGTTCACAGGTAACAAGTGCAGAAAATTTATCAGGCGCATCAGAGTAAAAAGAAACTGCTACAGCACAACACTTATATACATGCCTCTCAAACTCATGGTAGTATTGGAGATGTTTAAGGCCCAGCTGGATAAAACTCTAGCTGGAATAATTTAGTGGGAGTGGTCTTGCTTTTTTTGGCAGAGGGTTGGACTAGATGACCTCATGAGGACCCTTCCAACCCTATGATTCTATGATTTCTATAAGAAAATAATTACATATCTGGATGCCAAGTTCAGTCTTAACATGAAAGCTTCACATTAAGCTTCTATTACTAGGGTATTTATTTTAGGAAAAGAAGTAGTATTGCTTTGATTTTCCATGATGTCAGATAGTGGTTTTGCAAAGTCTGGAATTCCATGATTTTTTCGTAAAGCAGCAGTCCTCAGCCTTTTGCCAGAAGATGGCACGATGCTTATAAGTTTCAATGGCATCTGCCCTTCTGAATTTGATCATGATCTCCTGGTTAGGGACCACTCTTTCAAAGAGATAGGTACCACATGTGTAACTGACATTTTCTCTTTTGATCTGTGATGTAGTTATCCTTCAGTTTTAGGAACATTTCTTGTTATGGCTAACGCCCTTTAACATTTGCAGTTTTCCTGTACTATGCCTCTGTTGGGAGGTAGTCTGGACTCCTCTGAGCCAATTATGTGCTGTCTAATAAGTGAATTATTTCTTCATACTCCTTCCTTTCACTGGACTTTGGAATGGTTGTGGACAAACTAAATAATTTTATCATCCCATAATTACACTTTAATTCTAACTTTGCCATATTAATGCTCAAATGCAAATTTTAGCACAACTGCTTCCAACTCATGACAATATAGCTACACAAGTTAAAGCTTCTTTAGAACAGTCAGCCGCCAAGGGTTTTTAGAGGTGGAAATGCATTTAATATCAAGCAAGTATAAAGCATCTTTCAATCCAAAGAGATTCAAAAGCAGTTAATGTTTTATGCTTTAAAGCACTTGAGAAAATCTCTTTGGGATGAAAGAGGTGCTTTACACATGTAGAATATTAAATGACAGACTAAAACTACAACCCTCATCTACATGAGCAATCTTCACTCACCTTAGTAGTCTCAATGAGCCTCAAAATTGCAGTAAGAGGAATATAGAGGGCAGGGATATTTCCAGCACTAAAACTCATGGTGGGTTTGTATTTCAGAGAAATGGATTCATATGGACACAGACATGAATTAACAGGCATCATTGAATTAACTGCATTTCCACTGAACAATAATTAAAGTTAGAATTCAAGTAAAACTATGCCACGATAAAGTGTTTCACAGGTTAGCCACAACCACCCTAAGCTACAGTCAATGATCAGGAATGAGCTTTGAAATAATGTTCCAGGCAACTCAACATTGTCTCCTAATTTGAATACAATAAGATTCTATCACTTTAGAACTGCTTGAAAAGGAAGTGAAAGAAGGCGTTCATAAATGACAAGTTTATCTCCCACATGTTAGACCTGTTCCCCTTACTCTCATTGTCATTCCATGTTAACATTTTAGTAAATCAGGGTAGGAAGTGATCTGTCTTTTTTATTTGCACCAATGTGTCTTGCAGCCTATGGCACTGAAAATAATATAAATATAAATATAAATATAAATATTTGTATATAAGGCTGAAATGGCAACTTTTAGCTGTCTGCAACTGAGTCCTTGATATCCAAAGCTCTGAAGTACAAACTCTTGTCTTTGTACAACATTGTTAGCAAATCAGCCTGTTCTCTCCCATCTCGCGTGGCAGAATAGATGTTAATTAATAATAATGCTTGTCTAAAGGATGCCTAATCCCTTTACCTTTATCTGGAAATCAGCTGGCCCTCTGTGCACTTCAGACCTTAACTTCTAAACCTTCCTAGCCTTATTATCCCTTAAAGCAACTGTTGGATACAGCTGTTGATCTAAGAAACTTGCTAAAGGCCAGCTGTTTAGTTCCTACATGACAGAGATGCCAAAATACACAAGTAGGAGCAGTATTAGTGCCAAATTTCGAAGAGTTGCTTTCTTTGGTGCATTATTCCTTCAGGTTGGTGAGTACAAATCCAGGTTGTTATTTTAACCGGGGTATCTTAAAATGGTTTCTTGGCAGCATACTTGATTTGCAATTTAGATGACCACAACAGATTTTCCACTGTTGGATGTTTGTATCCAAAGCAGTACCTGTGACAGCCTGCTCCCCAGATCCAGTCCAGTGTGCCACTGTGACCTCTCAAATTCCACTCCTGAACCCTGATTTGCCCCACTTTGCCAAGTGACCACTCACTCCTGAGTTAGTCCATGCTAGCTTCTTGTATGCAACCAGTCCCAGGCAGTGGGTGTATGCCCCTGACTACTCAAGGGGCAGTCCCCCAGCAAGCACCCCTGGCCCCAGTTACTACACTGGGAGCCATGTCTACAGAGGTTTGGAACCACTCCCAGCCACCTTACACTCAATTCTGTCCATTTAGCAAAGAAATAGATTGTGCCCAGCCCCCTTCACTCATACCCTCTAAAGATCATACAGTTTTAGAGAAAGCAACTATAAGTTTATTGATCAGATTATAATTCTAAGTGAGAATATGGACAGTCATGGCTGAATCACAATATAAGTGAGTCAGGAGAGACCACAAGAAAATAAAAGGTAAAAGACACATGCTAACCTAACATTTCTGCTTCAACTAGCCTTATAGTCCAAACAAGTTTATGCTCAAGGTGTTTGTCTGTTAGATGTTTGCCCAGCCAGGCTCTGCCTGTGATCAGGCAGGGCCCAGATTTTGCTTGGAGTTGTTTCAAGATGGAGAATCTCAGCTAAAAGCCCCAAAATCTTCCAGGTTTTGGGTTACCAGATACCAAAGCATGGAAAGGAGGACAGGGAAGTATGGAAACGAGGACATCAAAGGACACATGGAGAAAATGTAGTATTAATATAACTATCATTACCATATTATGTCATGGAAAACAGGTAATGATTAATGAATGCTGCATTACAATTGCACAAAGTCATGTGTTTTTTAAATTATTTTAATATAAAAAAATTCCAAGATCTTTTCTTTTACTGAAAACTGGATTTTTTGATAAATGAAAGTTTTTCATGACCCTTTCATTAATGTTCATGAGACTAAAAAAAGTTAAACTAAATTTGAAAATATAAACCTGAAAAGCACCTAAAAAAGTTTAAAAGGCAGTTAACTTGCCTCTCATTTTCCATTTTCCACAGCATCCCATTTTACAATTTAAAAGAATTTGTCCTAAATTGTTTCTAGCCAGTTCAAATGTGCCCCCTTATTTGTTTGACTTAATTGGTCCCTGTTAGTAATTTTATTCACTGTATACTTTATGTCCTTCATTTTAATTATGTATTGCTATATTTTTTCCCAACTTAGCCCTTTTGTAGGGAGCAACAGTCCAAATACAAAGGGCCCAACCCAAGGCTCAAAGCCATGACCCTAAAATTAAGAGGCTGCTATTGCCCCTGGATTTTCATGCATGCTGCTCTTCATTCCCTGTGTGTGCAGCAGACTCTTATCCTCAGGGTAATGGGTTCAGCCCCTGTGTTGGGCGCTTTCATTTATTTTTTTTATTTTTTAAATTCTACTCAGAAGTAAAGCCAGACAAAATCACCTATTTTTAGAATGCCTGCTGGATGGAGGACATGTCCTCCTTTTGCCAGATGTCTGATAACCATATCCAGGTCTCTCTCTTTGTTTCCAAACACTCCTCTCACCCTTCCCCTTATAGCAGAGGTGATGCCTTTGTCTCTTCTCAACCACCTCTATTAGCATATCTTTGTCTTTTTCAGGCTCACTGCTACTGGGAGAGCTCTGTGGGCCACTCTACCATTTGAGCCGTGCTAAACATGCTACATATCTGAACACATGCATGAAGCTACAAGAAACATAATATCATACTACTCATGAAGACTAGGTTATGAGCATCTATAAAAAAACTTTGCATGGTATAACTAGCAACAAATCATACAATCACAGTGTACAAGTGAACAGGAAAATCAAGTAGATCATAACCCAGGGTGCACAGATGTGCACCCATGACAATACCCTTTCTTGTACTGATGCTACTATCGTGAAAACAGAATGTCCTGAAATTGTAAGGGGCTTTCTGACTATGCAGGGTTTTTAAATTGTCTGAAGGAACAGCATTGGTACTAAGCAAAAAATGCTGTAAATTATGGCTAAGAGAAGAATCACACAAACACAAGAGATAGGAATCTGCCAGCAACAAAAGACAAACGTTTTTTAGTGCAGCTTTAGAGTGACCTATTACTCCTTCAGATAAAAAGACAAAAAGAAAATTTAAAGACTAATAAATTTATTTATCAAATGAGCTTTTGTGGGAGAAATCCCACTTCATCAGATGCTTGAAGATGGAGAACTTAAAAGCTCATGTGATTAAATAAATTTGTTAGGTTTTCAAAATGCTGCAAGACTCCTTTTTTTTGTTTTGCTTTTGTTTTTCGTTTTCTGTACTAGACTGACACGCCTACCCCTTTGGTCAGTAATTGCATACCCTGCCAGAGAAGGAATTCTTCAACAACCCAAGTAAAATTCACTATAATAAACTAAAGTGTAGAGATGCCCCAGTATCTAAGGCTATGTGTACACTGCCAATTTAGTTTGAATTAAGGAGGCTTAATTTGAACTAAATTGGTCCCAATCTACATTAGCCTTTCCTTAGTTTGAACTAGGAAATTCCTTAGTTGGAATTAAGGAAGGCTTAGTTCGAACTAGTAAGTACCGGTGGTTAGTTCTAGCTCAACGCTTAGTTAGGCAGTTAATCTGAATTAACAAAATGAACTAGTTTGAACTAATGTTAGTTTGAACTTGTTCATGCTGTTAGTTTGAACTAATAAGTTCAAGGTTAGTTCGAACTAACCTTGAACTTATTTGTTCGAATTAACAAGTTCGAACTATCTTTCAGAAAAGTAGGCATAGCCTAAGGGACCAGTGAGATGAGTGATATCTTATTTGGAAAGAAACAAGGTCAGAGTAAAATCAAGAAAACAAGATCCAAAGGGGCAGCCATGTTAGTCTAGTTCAATAAGAGAAACAAATGCTCCTGTGGCACTTAAAAACTAACAAATATATTTATTGCATGAGCTTTCATGGGAGAAAATCCCACTTAACATCAGCAGCAAATCAGAGGCATGGTACCAATAGCTTTGAAAATAAATTTGGTTAGTATTGAACCCACAAGTGATTATAGCTGACTTGGAACCAGTACAGATTTATTCCTTTTCCTTGACACCTCATACTTCCGTAAGTGGGACTTTTTCCCATGAAAGCTCATACAGTAAATAAATTTGTTAGTTAGGACTCTTTGTTTGTTTTGCTGATCTGTGTTGTTAGCCTTAGACCAGATTTAAAGATGTTACTGACTACTTAACTTGTGCTGAGCATTTCAGGTGCCAATAAATCATGACTACATCCATCCTGGACCTACAAGCACTCTGCACAAAAGAATGACTTCCACCATCCCAGCTTAATAGATAGGAAGACAGGAGCATACAGACACTACGTAACTCACCCAGGATCCTATAGCAGGTTAGTTCCAGTGCTGGGAAAGGAGCACTGTGGCCTATCCAACAGGCAACAATGCCTCCCTATTTGTGGGTATGATGCACCTAGTGTAATGATAAACATACCAAGTACAGTTTGTTGTGGCACAACACTGATGTTTAACTGAATCTCACAAAATTGTTAGCTTTGAAAACACAGAAAATACCTAAAGTGATCATATCGACCCAATCTATAGGTGTCCTCATGAAAGAAAGCTGCATTACAGATAGATGCACACAACATCTCTACTTCCCATCCCAATGGCAATTACTCTCTGGTGACAAAAGATTGATTTCAGTCAAAAAGCTAGAACTGTTTTATTTCAACATTTTTTCCCATCATTTATGACTTTGTATCTGAAGACACACTCCTCTTATCATCCAAATCTTGGTATCTCCACTTATTATTAAGGCAAGACACTTGTTTAGTTCAGTGGGACTTTTGACTTAGTTAATCAAGAGTTTTCTGATGAGGTAGTAATTCTATGGGATTTCTTGGCATCAGTAATGTATGTAATCCTTAGAGAAAGTGAGGTTTATTTGTAAAAATTATCTGTGTAACACACATTACAGTCAAATGTAATATCTTTAGGGACTGTATTGTCTCAGGTCTATGAATAATTTATGTATGATTGTTCTCTTCTCCACGAGTAGGGTTACCACAGGAACTCCAATCTTTAATAGGGTGATGAAGGAGAGACTCTGAAACTGAACAACTCTAAACATGAATTACCTTCTTGAACAGTTTGCATATACAACATCAACTTGGGTTTTCTACTCACAAGGAGACAAAGAAAGGGCTTCTGGTATAAAAGGAAGCGACTGAACTGCCACAAGACCTTCTTTCTCATGCAACAAAGAGATAGAAACTCCTTTCCAATGAAGAGGACCTAGTCCTTAAGTCTGGTAAGGTTGTTGTCTTATGAGGGATCCAAAGACTAATGGTGACTACTGGTACGTTTAGCGTGTGTATAAATCTGTTAATTGTTTTTATATGTTTTCTCTGTAACACTTTTACCTTAAGAATAAATGTGCATGCTTAGAAAGAGCTGGGTTGGTAGCCTGTAACTTCTGGCAACAAACTGTTTGCAGTTCTTGGAGAAGTGCTGACCTTTTGGCAAACTGGCTTACAGGGGATATCAGTGTAGGTAGCTATGCAGTCAGAAGGGAGTGAAACAAGGGGCTTGCCAAAAGGCAAGTGATGGCTGGAGACCTAAGACATAACTGGAAACTCCTGGAATACACCCTGGAGGGGAGGGGACACCGGTTTAGTTAACCTGAAACTCTGAGGCTGTGGTCCACAAGAGGGTTTTATTTCAAAACAACCACCGTTGTCATGAAATAAAAGTTGACATGTCCGCATGACATTTCTTTATTTTGAATTGTCGAGCCCTGTCATTTTGAAATAAGGTCCCATCATTTTGGAACAATAAAACCTCCCTTCTAATCAAAATAGCCCTTGTTTCAAGAGGGTTGTTCCAAAACAACACCATTTGGAGGCGTTGTTTTGAAACAGTGGGTGTTTCGATTAGGGGTTTTGACCTTCCTCCCAGGGTGCTATTCACACTAGGAGGAAATCCCACCCCCCACCCTTAGCACCCTGGCTAGGGAGCTGATCAGCACCCTGGCCAGGGTGCTGAGGGGAGGTGCAGGAAGGCTCAGGGGGGCAATGGATTCCCCAGCGGGCTCTGTCCCTGCCCCGGGATCAGCGGGGGCCGCCCCCCCAGGCCATGTGAGAGCCAGTTTGCCCTGCCACCCAGGATCAGCAGGGGCTGCCCCCGTGGCTGATGTGGGAGCCAGCTCTCCCTGCCACCCAGGATTGATGGAGAAAGCCTGCTCCCACATCCCCAGTGGGGGCAGCCCCCACCAATCCTGGGCTGAGCAGGCTCCCACATTCCCCATGGGGGTGGCTCTGCCGGTCGCCAGCAGGGGGGGGAGCCAGCTTCCATATCACCCGCCCGGGTGCAGCTGCCCAGCAGGACAGCGGGTAGAGTAAGGTCCAGCCCCAGCCATCCTGGCAGCTGCCGGAGTCTGGGCTATGGGGCACGGGGATTGGGGCACCCTGCACCCCCACCCCTGACCCTGCGGCAAGGGCTAAGCTGTAGGGGTGCCCCAGTCCCCTAGCCCCTGGCCACCTGCAAGTGGCCGGGGGGGGGGTGCCGGCTCTGGCAGCCCCTAGCAGGCTGGCAACCTCTGGTCAATTTCACAGAGGTGAAATTGACCAGAGGTTGCAGAGCCTGGAGCTTGCCAGGGGCTGGGGAAGCCAGCAACCCCCCTGGCCCTCGCAGGCAGCCAGGGGCTGGGGGACCAGGGTGGGGCCATGGATCTCCTAGCTCCCTGCCCCTGTGTTCACCCTGTTTGGGGAAAGAGGGCTAGCAGGGGGCTAGGAGATACATGGCCCCACCGCCTGGGAAGCCGTGGGGAAGGGAGCAGCCAGATCCTTTCCCTGCCACCAGGAAAGCAGCAGGAAAGAGGGGCCTCCCCATCTGTGCCCCCCCCTGCATTTTTCCCCCGCCACTAGCTCTGGAGAGCCAATGGCAGGGGATTGGTTGGCAACATGGTCCTGCCAGGGGGTCATGTTGCCATGCCTCCCATGCTGCCCCTCTCCTGAAGCAAAATAGCATGCCCAGACACAGGGCATGCTATTTCACTTTGAGGGCTTCCCTTATTTCAAATTAGCATTTTCTTAATTCAATGTAAGTTATTTCTAAATAAGGATTTTATTTCAAAAATAACTTATTTCAAAATAACTTATTTTGAAATAACAATTGATGTGTGAACACAGCCTGAGAGTTTGAACTGACTGTGATTGCTGCAGAAAAGAATTCAAGCTGTATTGTATTCTGAAGTCTTACAATATATCCAACACAGGAGTCCTCTAACTGGGGGGGGAGAGGTCACAAGGTTATTTTTGGGGTGCTGTGAGTCGTCAGCCCCCATGAATGCTAGTCAGGATGGCATAGCATTGTGGGAGCCATCACACTCTGAGGTATTTTTGAAGGGAGTCCCAGAAAAAAATTTTTTTGAAAACTCCTAATCTAGAAGACTGAATACGAGAGCAGAAAGAAAGAAAAGAAAGAAATTTTCCATTATTACATTTTATCAGACATTTTACCCAAGGTGAAGTTGCAACAAACATACTGTATTGCTAAAATTTTATGGTGAACATCATAGTATTAATGACAGGAGTCAGGAGATGACACAGAATAAGCAACTACTCTTACTGTACAGGGTCTTCTTGTGTCCTTTGATAGGTTCCCAGGTCCATCCCTCATATTTGTTATGAAAATAGAAAATGACATATTAGAGTCAATGGTGAATATATTTCTGAGAATGGCCGATACCAAATACTTCAGCGAAAGCTAAAAGTTACCTCAAACTGGACAATTATGGAATTTCTTGCTCATATCAGCTTTTCTTCCTAATCCCCAAGAACTGACCTATGGTTTACATCCTGAATCATGATTAGTGAGGTGGCAGGTATGTATGGGAATTCTGCAGCCTTTACCATACCTAGCAGGATTCTCATTACCATAATAGAAAATAATTTCTGATCATATTTGTTTCTGCAAATTGGCCAAACAACTTGTACTTCATGACTTGAAAAATGACTCTCTTTTCTAGAGTGTTCAGAAAATCAGCTAACATCTGCAGATAGTGACCTTTGTATACAACCAGGTGTTCAGACAGAAGAGCCTTTAGAAGTGATAGGTTCAGATAAATCTCTTTCAGAAGGAGAGGTTATAAAATTCAGCCAGCAAATTCAAATTCATGACTAAAAAGGTAACATTTGATAACCTACCTGTGAAAATAATAAGAAATTATTCTGCAACTGATATATACCTTGGATCCTCTTTGTCAATATGTACAAAAGGTAACAATAGGAGGGAAACACATCTTTTTCCACAGAAACATAAAGTAAAAGTAAAGAGAGACCAAGAAAATGTTAACCACCATAAGAGAAACCTTTTCATCTGAAGACATTTTTTCTTAACCATTCAGTTCTCTAACTTCAATTTGCTGAAATAAAAATAAAAATAAAAATAAAAATAAAAAAAAGTCTCCAATAACTTTTCTTATAACCAAATCTTTGCTGGTTGAACAATCTGTTAAGCAAACAGAAGACTTAGGAATAAGATTTTCAGGAATGATTAATTGTTTTAGATACCAACTGTGACACACTTGAAATGGGCCTGGTTTTCAAAGTTCTGCACCTACCATATGAAAAACAGAGTCCTTTTAAAAAAACTTGGATACACCAGAACTGAGGCACCCAAAAATATCCTTCATCACTTTTGAGAACTTGGCCATATAATTTAGAATAGAAGAGCTGTGCTCTGTTAGTTGAGCCAGATATAACACTGCACTAACTCAAAACCAGCATTTTAGAGTTCACCATTACTGACTCAAAAGAGCCCCTACCCACAGAAGCCCTATTCCAGTTTTGATTACAAATTTGATTTAGTACAGAATCAAATTCTGATTACAAGTCTGACTGAATATAGAAACTATTGTGATAATTCATTTGATTCAGTGAAGAATTCCATAGTGAAGATACAACAAAATAAATCATCGGAAAGAAATAAAGTTATTGAAGCCAATATGCTGAGACTGACTAAATCACTAGAGGTGATTCTGAGGAAGCTTTACTGCTGAGAGCCATCTTAGTGCTCTGATTTCTCCAAGACATGACATTTCATTAAGTCTTGTTTTTTCTCTGCACACTTGTGGATGGAAATGGAGGCTTCCTCTTCTGCAACCTTAGTACAGCATGATATAGGTCTTCAATGAAAAAATAAATAAATAAAGCCTTTGTTGGGTTTTCTTCAATGATATCAGCTAAACTCCTACAGAATCACACTAAATAGACTCCCAAGTTCCAAAGGGGCTGCCATGTTAGCCTAGTTCAGCAAAAGAAGCAAGGAGTCCTGTGGCACTTAAAGACTAACATTGATTTATTGCACGAGCATGCCACTTTGTCAGATGCCCTGCATTTATTTTCCTCCCATTCTGTAAGTTCCTCCATCTTCAAAGCATCTGACAAAGTGGGATTTTCTCCCACAAAAGCTCACTAAATAGATCCTATCCTAGAATTTCAGCTACATCTACTTATTTAGTTCAGACTTGCAAGTACGAACTAAATAAGGCTGAGTTTAGCCTGAACTAGCCTCGGGCTAGTTCGGACTAACCACGGCTTTTTAATTCAAACTAGCCACATGGCTTACTTTGAACTAAAAAGTTCGAACTAGTCAGCACAGCTAGTTCAAACTAACTGCTTAGTTCAAACTTTTTAAGTTCAAACTAGGACAACTACATCGCAGTGCTTATTTCAAGTGCTCATTTCAAACTTACTGTTTGAACTAGCTAGTTCAATGAAGCATTGCCTAGTTCAAACTAAGCAATTGCTTAGTTCAAACTTGGCAAAGTCTAATGTAAACCCAGTCCAAATTAGTCCAGACTAATCTTGCTTAGTCTGGACTAATTGGCCAGTGTAGACATAGATATAAGCACCACTCTATACCAAAAACCTACTGATCAGTATAGTTACCTACATCTGTCGAGCTTTCATCCAAAACACACCACACAATCCATTGTCTACAGCCAAGCCCTAAGATATAACTGAATTTGCTCTGATCCTTCAGGTAGAAACAGACACCTTCAGGATATCTATCAAGAATTCTTAAAATTAGAGTACCCACCTGCAGAAGTGAAGAAACAGATTGACAGAGCCAGGTGGCACTTGCAAAATCAACAACTGCAGGAGAGGCCCAAGAAAGAAAACAACAACACCACTAGTCATCACCTACAACCCCCAAGTCAGACCTCTACAGCCTATTCTGTAGGATGATCCCTCACTCTCTCAAACCTTGGGATACAGACCTCTCCTCACTTACAGACAGCCCCCCAACCTTAAATAGATACTTAGCAGCAGTTACAGACCTAACAACTGAACCATTAAAGCAGGCACAAATCCCTGCAGCAAACCACACTGCCAACTTTGCTCACATATCTGCACAAAAGACACTATTATAGGACCTAATAAAACCAGCTACTCCATCAAAGACTCACTCACCTGCTCATCCACCAATGTGATTTATGCCATTATGTACCAGAAATGCCCCTATGCCTTATATATTGGACAAACAGGACAGTCTCTTTGCAAAAGAATAAATGGGCACTAATGTGACATCAGAAATCACAACATTCTAAAACCAGTGGGTCAGCATTTCAATCTTTGTGATCACTCCGTTAACAATTTGCTAACTGCAGTGCTCAGACAGATGAATACTAAATCAAGGCTTCAGAATGAAGCTGCTGAGATCAAATTTATTTGCAAATTTGGTTGCATTATTCAGGACTTAATAAGGACATTGGACTTTTCTCTCACTGCAACAAGTGATTTGACCTCATCTTCTTCTGTATGCTGTTCTCCAGTGTTTGAATCTTTACGACTGTTTGATTTGCTGTTACAATGTGACCTGTTCCCATGACTTACACTTTCCTACATTTATTTCCTCCCACTCTGTAAGCTCTGCCATCTTCAAGGTGTCTGACAAAGTGGGATTTTTCTCCCACAAAAACTCATGAAATAAATTTGTTAGTCTTTAAGTGCCACAGGACATCTTTTCTGTTTTGTCAAAAACCAAATTTCAGTTCCTATCCCAAAAGCCTTCCTGAATATAGCCCAAGAGACCAAGAGCTGTGTTGAAACAAACATATTTCTGTTCCAAACACTACCTGTCTAATTCAATGTCTTGATATTATTTTCAAGATTATTCATTTTAGCATACATTGTAGGCTGCCATTCAGATGCTTTAAAAAAAAAAAAAAGATTACTTGCTCCGTCTATTTCTATTTATGTAGCAAAATAATGCTTTTAACTAGCTTTTGATGCTTCTGTCATGAGGAAAAAAATTTAACTGATATTTTGCAGGCCCACATACTGTAAGTGGTTAGTTTTTAAAATGAGCTGTCCCTTTGGGTATTTGGAGGTTAAGATTTGAAACAGCTCAGATGTTTATGTCTGAAAAAAAGCTATTGAGCATGGTGGTTACTACATTTCATTGATTTTTTAAAAATATTAAATATTAAAGTTCTGCTCTGTCAGTGGTGGTATCGTACACAATGGGGATTTCCCATGTCTAAGCATACTATTATTACTAGTTCTATGGTCTTATTATAACTTTAAATAGAATAATACATAACTGTATGACAAGAAAGGATTTGAATTACAGCAAAGCATTCTTATAATTCATTCTCAATATTCTAATAAATTATAATATAGCAAAGAGAAAAGAAGGCATCCCTAGCAAAAGAGCATTCTCTTCCAATCTTAATTGTATTAGTAAAAATCATAAGGAATCCCACTCATTCAAATCTGAATATCTTGTGAATATATTTCTCTAATAGTCTACTGTGTTTCTTTACAGCTGGATTTGAGCTAGATCTACTGGCTAACCAGGGACTCTAAAAGAACAGTATGAAATTCATAATGAAGCCTGCAGGCAGTTGTCTCCAGCACATCATCAAGGATCTACAGCAGGGGTTAGTAATCTAGGGCACACATTACAAAGTTGGCACACATGCCTGTTCAGAGTGGTACATAGGGCTCCCGGCCCTGTGGCTGCTCTCTCATGTTTGCCCCACTCCCCAGAAGGGCCACTTAGGGGGTGCAGCAGTTGCCACTGCACATCTGGCTCTTGCCACCCCAGAAGCCACCTCAGGCCTTGCTGGGGGAGGGGAGACCCACAGGAGTCACCATGCATGTGGCTTTTTTACCTCCTCTAGATAGTCAAGTTCAACCATCTTCTCAGTGCTCCACCAGGGGTGTGACCTACCCCGGCAGGGCAGATCTGAGGACCTCACTAAACCATCCAATCAGTAGTAGCAACAGGCAGTGTGTACAAAGGGCAGGGACTTAATCAACCCAAGGTTATCACCCGTACTTACTGGGAATTCCTTGTTCATAGGGAATAACTGCAATCCCCGATCCCCATCACATGTTGGGTTCCATGGGTTACCTGCACCTGTCAGCGTAGGGTAGACACACGTTGAGACAGTCAGTGGGGGAGAGGGCAGGACCAGCAGAAGTCCCATATGCATGGCTCTTTCCCCTTAGGCCCTGCCCCCTGCACCTACTGGCCCCGTCCCCTGCCCCTGCTGAGTGTGGAGAAGGAAGGGCTGGCACATGGGCCAGCAAAGTTTGCCAACCCTAATATAAAGCCCATCCTGGAAGATGATCCCTCATTTTCACAACCTTGAGAGACAGACCTCTCCTCACTTACAGATATCCCCACCCCACCTTAAGCAAATACTCACCAGCAACTATACACAGCAGGACAGAAAAACTAAGGCAGGCACCTATCCCTGCAACAAACCCTGTTGCCAACTTTGTCTCATATTTACTCAAGTGACACTATCACAGGACCTAATCAGATCAGTCACTCCATCAGCAGCGCATTCACACTCACACCTACTAATGTGATGTATGCCCTCATGTGCCAACAATACCCCTCTGCCACATATATTGGCCAAATGGACTGTTGCTGCACAAAAGTATAAATTGATGCAACTCAGACATCAAGAATGGTAATATCAAAAAAATATTAGGGTAGCACTTCAACCTCTTGGACATTCTGTAACAGACATGACAGATACAGTACTTCAGAAAACAAACAAAAAAACCCAAAGAAAACAAAAACAAACAATTAAAATCAAAACAAAACACAGGCTTCAACATGAAATTGCAGCGCTGGAATTCATATGCAAATTTGACACCAACAGATTAGGTCTGAATAGAGACTTGGAATGGCCAACTCATTATCAAAAGTAAATTCCTCTCTTTCAACATTCTCACCTTTTGTTCTTAAAGCCTCTACACTGTTGGAATCAAAACAGCTTGTCTGGTTTGCTGAAAAAGACTAACACACTTCCCCTGTGGAACTTTTTGAAATGATCTTGTGACTCACCCTTCTCTGTGTGCACATATACACTTATCATACTATAATTTCCGTTTCATGAATCTGATGAAGTGGGATTTTACCCAGGAAAGCTCATGTGATAAATAAATTTGTTAGTCTTTAAAAGTGTCACAGGACTTCTTGTTTATTTTGCATTATCAGAGTAATTCCTAGCAGTTCTCCTAAAACCATATAATGCTACAAGTGGAACTGAGTAACATCAAATGTATAAACGTAACTCTAAATTTTAAGCACTCGGTGATGCATTGTAAATTGCTCTCTGCCCTTTCTCAAGAGATTAAAATGAAAAGCAATTTCCTTTCTTTGACTTTGGAGTGGTGACTTAGACTAGTCACCTAATATGGGAAAGGGTTAAAGTAAGGGGGCATGCACCAGAATGCAGTTCCAGGACCCCCTATTTTTAGGCAGGCAGCATTCTGGAACCCCTAAAAATAGAGGAACCCACTAGAACTCAGGGTTCCAGGTCCCCCTAAAAATAGATACAGCAGCCGGAACACAGAGTTCCAGTATGTTCCACCTTAAGCCCAGCCAGATGAGAGCTGTGGCAGACTGGCAGTTTGTAAATCGGCGCGCGCGCCCCCCCCCCGGGGGGGGGGGGGGGGCGGGGGGGGGGGGGGGTGGGCCCCCGTGTGCAGCAGGGGGTGGATGAGAGTTCGTGTGTAACTGGGGGTTGGTGTGTAGGTGGGCTTGGGGGTGTAGCTGGGCATGGGTGGGAGTGGATGTGTAGCTGTGGGTGGGAGTGGATGTGTAGGGGGTGGGGGTGGGGGTGTAGCTGGGGGTGGTTGGAGGGGAGCGATAACTGATGAATGTGATACTCAGAAGTGGTTGCAAATGCTTAGCCGGACTGGGGGGCAGGTGTTTGTGGGCTGGGACCTGCTTGAGGGGGGGCCTGGAAATTTAGGAGGGTTCCAGGGCCCCCAAATTATATTTTAACCCCTGAATATGGGCTTTTCTAAGTTGGGACTCCCAGAACTGGCTCTTGACAAGAGGCCTTTAATTGTAGTGGAGTTTCAGGACTGACCTCTGCTGAAGTTATAGCTTTATACCACTCACCTCTGAGGATGATGGTTATTTATGGTCTCATCTCTTCTACCATGATCCCTATGCACACCTCAGGGTCTGTGAAACCTGTCCCTAGATGGGACAGTAGTGCCACCCAGTGTCATTCCCTCTCTGTATCCACAGGGGCAGCCATGTTAGTCTAGTTCAGTAAAACAAACAAGGAATCCTGTGGAACTTAAAGACTAACAAATATATTTATTGCATGAGCTTTCGTGAGAGAAAATCCCACTTTGCCAGACGCTTTGAAGATAGGAGAACTTAGAGAATGGGAGAAAATAAATGCAGGGGAAGTAAGTCATGGGAACAGGTCATACTGTAAGAGCAAATCAAAACAGTTGTAAAGATTCAGACACTGGGAAACAGCATACAGAGGAAGATGAGGTCAAATCACCTGTTGTTATGAGAGAAGAATCCGATGTTCCTATTAAGTCCTGAAGCAATGCAGTCAAATTTGCAAATAAAGTTGATCTCAGCAGCTTCTCTTTGAAGCCTTGAGTTAGTATTCATCTGTCTGAGCACCACAATTAGCAAATCATTAATGGAGTGATCATGAAGATTGAAATGCTGACCCAGTGGTTTTAGGATGTGATGATTTCTGAGGTCAGATTTGTGCCCTCTCTGTAGGCTCTTTACAGCTAAACTAGTTTCTCTTCCGAACCGTTACAGCAGTCCCTGGCCACAAATAGGGTCAAGCTTATTAATATGAGAGACTGCAAGGACTAGTGGTTTAGGTTAAAAGAAAAAATAAAAGGAGTTCTGTTCATTTCTGTGTCATACAGGAGATCAGACCAAATGATCGCAATGATCCCTTCTGGCCTTGGAGTCTATCAGTTACTGAACTGAGAATAAGGGACTCGTCTCTTTCCATCCCTGATGTGGATTCCTCCTTAGGCTTTAGTCTAATCACTTGACATTTTTACTCTACATTCTGTGTGTGTGATTATTTGTTGCTTTACTCCTTGCACAAGCATTTACACTTGTACCAAGTGAGTGTACAATGTTGTTATTCTTATCTGGTGGCCTTTTTTACCCATTTTGTACAGTTGGAAGTGACTGGACAAAGTGAAGACAATGAAGCATCAAGAGAATTTCTATGATATTCAGCCAGCTTCTATCACATAATGGACTTCACCAATGGAGGGGAAGGGGAAGGGAAGAATTAAGCAATGTTGAGTGGTTTTGAAAAGCTCATGCTGTAAACAGCAGGTTGTATCTGTATACACAAATTAATTGTGGCTGCTTTCCACCTCAAATGGAACGCAAGAATATCATTGTAGAGCTAGTATTAATTGCACACTTTTCCCTTGAGGAACTCAGTCAATTGGATAGTCCAGTACCATAATAATTCATTGTGCTTTATGTGGCCTTTTCAAAAGGTCTGGATACAACAAATAGCAGATAATAGCTCACTACCATGACTGTTTCAAATTAACACTACCACTGCTGCAGCACTAGAGGTCTTAAACAGTGAATGGTGGCATTGTGTGGTAAAACGTGGTCAGAAACACTACTTCTGGAGTGACTCCTATATTAACTGATGTGGAGTCAGGCTACAATGCCCAAGGTATGACATATTGTAAGGGGCTACTGCAGTGAGTATAGTCTTAGTTCATCATGCCCTGCATATTTTTAATATTCTGAGGTTTCCTCAAGAATTTATTTCATCACTCAAAAGCAAACCGATAAAGAATCTGAATTCTTTGAGACCATTTATTACTTTCACCTCATTAGGTACTAAATAACTCACATTCTAGCTGTTATTTGAAAAGATACATAGCCACACAGCAAAGTTTCTCATATTCTTTGTTTTATAGCTGATGTCTGCTGCTTTAAGAAAGGGCAACATTCTCATCATTCAACATGTAAAACTGGAGTCTCAAACATGCAGCCTGGGGGCCGCATGCAGCCCCTAAAGCTATTTCCTGCAGCCTGCAACAACACTATCATTACTGATATTTGCAATATTGTTGTATGAAAAGATTTCAGTGGTGCGGCCCTTGGGCTCACATGCTATTCCTCATGCGGCCCTTGTGGTGATTAGAGTTTGAGACCCCTGATGTAAAATGAACAAATGAAATTGCAGCAAAGACATTAGAGCAGGAAGATAAAATTATCAATTGTGTTACAGAAAAGGTGGAAGTATTCAATAAATATTTGGAAAACTGTAGGTTAATGTATTCATCTCTTGTAGTGAAAAAGGAACACTTTCCCAGGAGGGTGTAAAACAGTAACTGTTAAAGATACACATTTTTAGATCAGGGCTTAAATAACTTGCACCAACAAGTGTTACAAGAAATGGCCCTGGAACCCTGTGAAACATGTAATATAGATTTTTTTTATATAAATTTAGGAACCCCAGGGGAATTCCAGATAGCTAGAAATAAAGCTAATATTGTGCCAGTATTTACTAAGTGCAAATAAGAGGACTAGAAAATGAGCACACAGTTTTAACAGTGAAGGTAATTAACCTCTGCAAATAAACCACTTACCTAAGGATATGGCGTTCTCTCCATCACTTGAATTCTTTTAATCCAGGCCAGAAGTCTTTCTAGAAGATACACCATAGCTCAACCAGATGTTATGCACTTGATGCAGATGCTAGTGGGTGTGGTACTCTGGCCTGTATAGTGATATCAGATCTTCCTTCTGGTCTTAAGAATCTATGTAATTCCCTGGGCCTAGGATTTCATCTTGGAGCAAATGTGGTTGTTATAGTAGTAGATGTTAATAGCCATCTTTTAGTTGATGAGAGTTGCATTGGTGAACTTCTGTGTATCATCTCCTATGCTGTATGTTCATACAGTTTCATACAAGATCCATGTATCAGACCTAAACCCTACCCTCTGTGCTGTTGCTAAACAACACTCCATAACCAACAGCAGGTATGGATGGAATCCCCCTATACCACTTTTTCACAGGCAGTCCCTCTGTTAGACATATACAGTAGATTGTGTATACAGATACAACCTGACTGTTCACAGCAGCAAGCCCCTAAAAGTAGCAGCAAGCCCCTTACTATAAGTGTGTGTATATGCCAGTTCTGTTTAGTAATACAAGATTACATTTAAAACCAAAAAGGAAATTTAAAATTCTGGTCACACAGCAACAATCATTTGAGGTTAAAAGGAGCTCTGTGCTGCTGAGCATTGCAAAATCTGCCACAGGAATCTGAAAATAAAGCCTATCCTTGGACAGAAACAATACATACAGCATTTTATTGACACTAAATTGCAAGATATTCTTTTTAAAATCAGTAGAACATAAAATTGAAATCCTGATATGGTCAAGACCCAGAATTAAGTTTTAAAAGAGTAGCACAGTATAAAAGAGTGTCAGGTGTTAAAGCCTTTTATTGAAAGTCTATATTCACAATTATAATGATCTGTCAAGTATCTAATAAGGATTAGGTTCTCCTGGAAACAGATTATACTGAAGTCACTTCCATGAGTTGATGAATGCAGGTCCACTTTAGTAAACTAATTAAAACAGGCACAGGGTCTGTGAATGAATGCCACATATCTGATCCAGCAACTAAATGAAGAGGAAGTCAAAGGGTCTCTTTTTTTTTTTTTTTTTTTTTTGCTTCCTATGCAAGAGGACATTTGTACTGTAAATCCAAAAGCCTGTGGAGCTGCACAGGAAAAGGTTTGATGCACACAACAGGGTTTGAATCAATTACTGCAAGCATTCCAGAAAATCATTATTTACATTTTGTGGACAAAAATAGTCAGTTAGTGCCAGTCTGTATTCTGGAATCATATGTGAGAGCCATTTTTCTAAGCACCCCGCTTGAAGCCAGATCAATAGTCTTCTAAGGGTTGCTAAATGAGCTATCATGGAGGAGCCTACCTAGCTCCCCCATTCCTCTGACTGACAGGAGATAAATGCATCTCAAAGACAGTATTGCTTTGTATTTGAAAGTAGGGAGACTTTTAGAATACACTGCAGCAAAACCTTTTGACTGACACAGGAGTGATGCGGACAGGTTCTGAAGAGAGAGAGATCATGAATGGTAAAAAGCTGTGAAAATTGGTAGAAAAGCACAATGTTATCTGTAGTTCTGAGAATAGAAGTTGTATTGGGGAAATATCCTTAAACTGGCTTCTGCCAATATGCCTTTGTGCTGTAAGAATACCAAAGTGAGTGCAAAGTAATGCCAATTTTGATGTAGATTCCTTTCAGTTCAGCAAGGACTGGACTGAGATGCCAACTTATTTCACAGAGGCAACTGGACAATTTTAGATACTGTAAATACTGACTAAATCAGCAATCTAGAGGAGAAAGGCATTAGCGCCAATCACAATCCTTCTGGCTGCCAAATTATATGGTTCAGGTGGCATCAAATGTGATTAGGCACTATTCTAGTGTCACGAAGCAATAAGTTCTAATGTTCCACTTTCTAAGTCAATAACTCCTCAGGACCTGCCAGACACAGACACAGCAAGAAACACCATCCTGTAGCCTGTAATCTCTTCTTGACAGGGTGACAAATTCCAGAGGGATAACCCTGTTAGTTTTTTTCAGCAAAACAAAGAACCTTGTGGCACTTTCAAAGAGTAATTTATTTATCGCATGAGTTTTTGTGGGCACAATCCCACTTCATCAGATGAATGAAATGGAAAACACAGCATGCTATCTGTAAATATATATATAAAAAAATTCCCCTCTCACTCCTAGGGGTGGTATGTGTCTTCCTCAACCTCGGGTCCTCTACCAGAGGCCTGGGAGTTTGAGGGTTCTGCGCAGTATCTTAGGTGTTCCTAGCACGGCACTCTTCTGGACAGAGAGCTCTGATGTTGTTCCTGGGATCTGGTGGAGCCATTCTCCCAGCTTAGGAGTCACAGCCCCGAGTGATCCTACCACCATTGGGACCACTTTGGCCTTTACTTTCCACATCCACTCTAGTTCCTCTTTCAGGCCCTGGTACTTCTCCAGCTTCTCATACTCCTTCTTCCTGATGTTGCTGTCACTTGGCACTGCTACATCTATCACCACCGCTGTCTTCTGGTCCTTGTCTATTACCACGAGGTCTGGTGGATTGGCCAGTACCTGCCTGTCCGTCTGGATCTGGAAGTCCCACAGAATCTTAGCCCTGTTATTCTCCACAACCTTCTGTGGGATCTCCCATCTGGTCTTGGGAGGGTCTAGTCCATACACTGTGCAGATGTTCCTGTACACAATGCCTGCTACTTGGTTGTGCCGTTCAGTGTATGCTGTTCCTGCCTGCAACTTACATCCTGCCGCTATGTGTTGGACTGTCTCTGAGGCTTCTCTGCACAGTCTGCACCTTGAGTACTGTCTAGTGTGGTAGACCCTTGCTTCAATGGATCTGGTACTCAGTGCCTGTTCTTGTGCTGCTATGATCAGTGCCTCAGTGCTGTCTTTTAGTCCAGCCCCTTCCAGCCCCTGGTAGGATTTCCCAATGTCAGCCACCTCAGCTATCTGTCGATGGTACATCCCATGCAGGGGCTTGTCTTGCCATGGCACTTCTTCTGCTTGATCTTCCTCCCATGTCTGCTGCTGCCACGTCAGGCATTCTCTCAGCAGCTCATCGTTGGATGCCATCTTACTGATGTACTCCTGGATGCTGTGGGTTTCATCCAGGACAGTGGCTTTGACACTCACCAAACCCCGCCCGCCTTCTTTCCGGCTGGCGTACAGTCTCTGGGTGTTGGATTTGGGGTGGAAACTTCCATACATTGTGAGGAGCTTCCGGGTCTTCACATCGGCAGCCTCCATGTCCTCCTTTGGCCAGCTCACTATACCGGCAGGGTATCTGATGACTGGCAGGGCATACCTGTTGATGGCATGGATCTTGTTCTTCCCATTGAGCTGGCTCTTCAGGACCTGTCTTATCCTTTGTGGTACTTGGATGTTGCTGTCTTCCTTGCCTCCTCATCGTGGTTCCCATGTGACTGTGGGATGCCAAGATACTTGTAGCTGGTCTGTATGTCTGCTATGTGGCCTGCTGTTAGTTCCACCCCATCAGTCTTGACTACCTTCCCTCTCTTTACTACCATCCAGCCACACTTCTCCAGTCTGAATGACATCCCGATATCCTCACTGTAGATCCATGTCACATGGATTAGCGAGTCAATGTCTCATTCATTCTTAGCATACAGCTTGATGTCATCCATGTAGAGAAGGTGGCTAATGGTAGTTCCACTCTTGAACTTGTATCCGTATCCAGTCCTTGTGATTATCTGGCTGAGGGGGTTCAAGCCAATGCAGAACAGCAACGGGGACAGCGCATCACCTTGGTATATGCCACACTTGATGGCCACTTGTGCAAGCTGTCTTGAGTTGACTTCCAGTGTTGTCTTCCACAGTCCCATTGAGTTCTTGAGGAAGTTCCTTAGTGTCCTGTTGACTTTGTATAGCACCAGACATTCACAGATCCATGTGTGCGGCACTGAATCGTAGGCTTTCCTGTAGTCAATCCAGGCTGTGCTCAGATTGGTCTGTCTTTGAGTCTTGGGCGACTGCTCTATCTATGAGCAACTGGTGTTTTGAGCCAATGGTGTTGTTCCCAATACCCTTCTGAGCTGTGCTCAGGTACTGGCCCATGTGGTCCTGTAGCTTGGCAGCTATGATGCCTGATAGGACTTTCCATGCTGTGGGGAGGCAGGTTATTGGCCGGTAGTTGGACGGTGCTGTTCCCTTGTGGGGGTCTTTCATGATCAGCACTGTCCTTCCTTGGGTTAGCCAGTCTGGGTGGGAGCCTGCTGCTAGCAGCTGGTTCATCTGTGCTGCTAGGCGTTCATGCACTGCTGTTAGTTTCTTTAGCCAGTAGGTGTGGATCATGTCCGGGCCAGGTGCTGTCCAGCTCTTCATGTTCTTGACCCGCTGTTGGATGTCTGCTATTGTGATGGTGACTGGTTCCTGTTCTGGGAGATTGCTGTGGTCTGTTCTCAGGTCCTGCAGCCACTTTGCACTGGTGTTATGAGTCCTGTCTTTCTCTTATATGCTCTTCCAGTATTGTTCAGTTTCTGCTGTTGGTGGCTCTGCTGTTATTGTGTTGTTGCACTGCAGTTGGGAGTACACCTTGGATGGTTCTTTGGAGAACAGGGCATTTATCTTTTTGGCCTCTGCTTCTCTAGTGTATCTCCTTAGCCTGGCAGCCAGTGCTGGAAGCCTTTGCTTAGCAGTCTCTAGGGCTTCAGATGGAGTCAGGCCCTTGTATTTTTTCAGTAGCTGAGTTTTATCCTTAATCTCTACACCCTTCTGTAGTTCCACCAGCTGACTAACTTCTCTCTGAGTTGCCTTGGTCTTATCTTCCAACCTCATTTTCCAGGGGGGGTATGTACTGCTGTTCTTTTTGTTTGTGTAGCCAAGCATCTCCAGGATTACAGAGGCTGTAGCATATACCAGTTCATTGGTTTGAGTTATGGTGGTTGTAGGAATTGTCATTAGGGCTCTACTGGCATCTTCTAGCATACTATCTGATGGTACTTCTCCCAGAAGCCTTGGTAAGCAGTCCCGAGGGTTGATTGTAGCTAGTTTATCCATGATCTTATGCCTCATATCAGCTGCTGGGCTCTGTAATGGAGGAGGTAGCAGTGAAGTTCCAGCTTTACGTGTTTGCTGCACATCTAGTTGTTCTTCTGGGTCTTCTTCTTGAGTCCGGGATGTAATGTGGAGTTGGTCTATCTCAAGTTGTGAGAGCAGCTGCCTCTTTACTATGTTGAAGCGTTGGGTAACTAGCTGTTTCTCAGTTAGCATGGATGAAGGTCTTTTGTCCATCCATAGTTCCCTCATACGTTTCATATATCCCCTCTCATTAGGTCTACTGTTGTAGTAGCATTCCATCAATTCCAGGTTCTCTTGTCTCATCCATGTATGGTTTGTTCCAGTAGCCTACTTATTGTCAGATTGTCCTGGTTCCCCATCATCTGGCGCAGACCTTATTAATCCAGGCAATGCCCGAGCCGGCATGACTCTCCTAGTTCGTGCCACTCTCATATTCGATGTAGGCAAGTGAGGCGTTAGGGGGTCTTTTGCCCAAGGACCCCTACTGGGAAGGTAGGCAGGTACCCACTGGGATTTGAACCCCGCTCTTCCTGTATCAAAGGGTGTCACTCTCAACCACTATGGTGCTCTTAACCACTATACTATCCAGTCAACTGTGTGTATACATATACATACACAGAAAAGAGTGGGTCACAAGGTCAATTCAAACAGTTTCAAAAGGATAGTCTGCAAAGCAAACAAACTGTTTTGATTCAAAAGGTGTGGAACAAGGAAGGGAAGATCTGTAAGCAAGGGCTGATAAGGGTAATAGAGAAGAAATTACCTTTTGTAATGACTTAACCATTCAAGAGTTCTGTTCAAACCCAGTGTGAAGGTATCTAGTCTGCATAGGAACTCAAACTCTGCAGAATTCAAATACAAACTAGATACCTTCACATTGTGTTCGAATAGAACTCTTGAATGGCTAAGTCATAATAAAAAGTGATTTTTTTTCTGTGTTACCCTTCTCAGCGCCACACTTTGACTCAAAACAGTTTGTTTACATGCAGAGAGAAGCTAGCAGTCTATTCCTCTGGAACTGTTTGAATTGAACTTATGACTGACCCTTCCTTGTATGTTTATGTTTACAGCTAATATGCTACATTTTCCATTTCATACAAGTAAAGAAGTGGGATTGTGCCTACAAAAGCTTATGTGATTAATCAATTTGTTAGTTTTTAAAGTGCCATAGGACTTCTTGTTTGTTTTTCTGGACAAGGATTGTTCTTTTATCATGCCAATCACATTGTTGCTGCATAAATGCTACAGAGCTTTCCAAAGTGGTAAAAGGCATTTGGTGTGGTGGTGGGGTGGGGTTGGTGATGAAGTTTAATTTGCCAAGGTTATGTTCCTTATTCCTCTCCACAGGGCCTATTTCAGGGCAACTTGCTGATTGAATACATCCTCTGGAGTCTGTCATCACATGCTCACAAATAAAATGGCATGCTTCTCTTCAACATGTGGGAAAGACAATACTGCTTGAAATTCAGCAGCTGAGCCCCCATGAATAATTTTACTGAGAAACATGAACATGCTTGAAACAACTCCTCTGACCATTCTGTTTTGTCAAGATTAGCACTGAGTTCTTTGTGAAAATACGAGAAAACCCTGCAGATCAAGGTGTAAACTGGCCAACACTATAAGCAAGTAATTTGTGGTGGTTATGCACATTATTATTCATCTCTTATAATTTATGATTCTTATAAGATTAGGCCAAGTATTTTATTTTAATTTGTTAAGGATACTGTGAGGAAGCACAGAAACCTCACACCAGCATGACATTGCTTAAAGAGAGCCTATGGACCCAACTAACTTACTCTACTATTCTTTCAGTCAATGCCAACCCTTCAAGGGCAAAACAAGGTAACAACCTGGCTCCATTCAGGGTTGACTAGTGATGCAGGAGGTAGCTCTACCTCTCTACATGATGCAAGAATGACTACATTTCTGATAGCTAGGACAACTGCCAGGGACAAGCACTGCACCCCTGACTGAGACAGCCTGCTGGGGAGACTAGGAAGCACCCAACAATGAGTGAATAGTACTATCTGCCTATAAAGACAGGATGGAGTAGGCACCATGCCCAAAGGGTATTGAGGCTATAGCAGGACACTGCAAAAGATCCATGAGGGATGCTACTCCTGGGGAGATGCTATGGACTGTTTGGACTATAAGGGGCCATGCATCAAACTGAAGGGGCCTAGGTAGGAAGTACCCTCAAGGCAGTAGACTTATACTCTCTGCTAGAAGAACCTTGATGGCATTGCTTCATGCAGAGCTTTGGGTTGGATGACTGGATCCGCATGAAGAAGGAATGTCCTGATTCCCTTACCACATCCCCTTAAGGATTGGTGGCCCAGATGCAAACAGAACCTATAAGGTTTCTGGCACAAAGTAAGGAACTAGTCACCCCTGCCAAGGAAGTAAGGAGCTGAAGTCAGATGTGCTAAGCCCTAGACCTGTTCTTTGAACACCCTCTTACAGATGCCTAAACTAAGCTTCTAAATCTATGGAGCTAGTTTTACAAGACTGCTGCCTACTCAGGAATTTTGAAATTATGGACATTTATTTGGAGCCTAGGTTTTAGGCATGCCTTTTTCAAAGAACTTAACTTTTCTTGTCTTCTAGCCTATGTACAGCTATGCAAAGAGAATACATCAAATGAGTGTAGAAAGAACACCAGACAGAATACTTGCATTTCACACGAGTCTTACACAGGTATATGTGACCATAAAAAGTGCTGGGCAAAGGAGCATCAAGTTCAATAAATTCTTACGAGTATATCAAGAATTAAAAAAACACTAAGAATGGTAAAATAGACAGGAGCATTTTTTGTACACCAGAAGCAATTCTCATAATTTACTAAGGTAAATCTTCAATGGTTCCACAAGATGAATCAGATCCTTAGCTGATGTAAATAGGTACATTTCCATTGAGTTCAGTAAAGCTCTGGCCATTTATTCTACCTGTATCCAACACAGAGATCTTAAGACAAAAAAGCTTTTAAAAGCCATATTCAATCTTTAAATGTAGCATTATGTCCTAATGACTAAATTACTTTACATTGCTTTACTAAATAGGAAAAGGAAATCCTGCTGGGAGGTAATCTTTCATGAAGCATTAATTACAATATATATTCAACAGCATTAGTCCATACAAGTAAAACTTTATAAATAAGAACAATGAAGAGGAAATAAGATGTGGAACTGTTATAGCTTGAGACTGTTTTTCAGCCTTCCGGACTGGTGGTCTTAAGGTAGTTACCACCTGTGGCTAGGAGTTTGGACATTTAAGTAAAATAATGTGATGAGAAAAGAACAGCTACTTGTAAACACAAACAAATGAAAACTCCAGGAAAACAGAAATCTGGGAACAAAGGAGCACTCTTAATTTCCTGGGCACTGGTGTATCATTGGGGCTGTGCTTTTAAATGGTAAGAATTAACTGACTGAGAATAGTAAATGCAATTCTGAGGAGAATAGAAGTAGAAGAGCTACTATGTTTCTGTGTGAACTTGGGTGACTCTTTTAATTATAATTATGTTGACAGTGTTACCAGACAAACAACTCCATGTGAGCTCCCAGTGTGATACTTTTTCAAAGTGCTAATGCATTCTCGCAGATGCATAAATAGAGAAGCTTTGAATAGTAGTAGGAGGTGATTCTACCTCTTTATGTGGGACTGTTAAGATTGATACAGGATTACTGCATGCAGTTAGTTGCCCACTTTTTGAAAACCATACTGAAAATTGGGGAATGTGCAGAGAAGAACCAAAAACATGATCTGAAGACTGGGGGGGGGAAAAGCCTTAGAAGCTCAATTGTTTAGATTATCTACAAGACTGAGAGGCGAGTTGGTTACAGCATACAAGATTCTTCCTTAGGAGAAAGTACCAAGCACTAAAAATCTCCTATATTTAGTAGAAAATAGCATAATAAGACCAATGGTTGGAAGCCAAGCAAATTCAAATTATAATCAGGTGCAAATGTAACAGTGAAAGAGACCAACCTCTGGAACAAATTACCGAGGTTGGTTGTAGATTCTTCATCTCTTGATGACTTCAGATTGAGCCTGGATGCCTGTCAGGAAGACTTACTTTAACAAACAATTTATTGGGCTCACTAAGAAATAAGTGGGTGAACTATAGTGACCATTGATATACAGGAGATCAGACTAGATGATCTAATGGATCCTTTGGCGTTAAAGTTTATGAGTAGGGCCCTACCAAATTTACAGACATGAAAAATATATCATGGACTGTGAAACCTGATCTCCCCTGTGAAATCTGACTAGTGTACAGGACGGACAGAACTGGGACCACCCCAGCCAAGTGCTTCTACTGTGGGCTAGGCTCCAGCTGCTATTCCCAGCCCAGACTAGGAAGGGATTGGGCTTCTTCTTCTCCTGTAGGGGCCACTCCCAGAGTTGGGTCTGACCCACCTCCAGGAACTTCCCTTGGCTCAGGCAGCTCCATGACTGCTGTCTAAAACAGCCCCTGATCTGGTCAAGTGACTGCCGGGAAAACTCAGCTGTACGGTAACCTACGCTTCCACACACAATGAGCCTCATGTCTGTGCTTCTGGCAGTGGTACTAGATTCAAAGTTAGGTAGCAGGGCAAGAGCCACTGCTTTCTGGCTGCCCAGCTCTGAAGGGAGCACCCCTGCTAGCAGCAGCACAGAAGTAAAGATGGCAATCCCATAACCTCCTACAATAGATTTCCAATCCCCTCACCCAAGATACCCATAGGTTGGGATCCTCCCTGAAGTGAGGCAGTTTACCCACTGTGGTGCTGAAGGTGCTAGAAAGCTCCAGAAAGGGGAATGGTCAATGGGAACAGAGGGCTGCATAGCCAGTCAGGGCTGTGAAGACTGTGTAAAGACAGGGCTTCAGCTTCTGGTCTGGGCAGTTTGGTCTAAACCTGTGAAGGGGAAGGTTGTTTTGTCAGCAGGGCTGTGGGAGACAGCCACCCAGGCAGCTGCCAGGGGAACTGCCAAGGTTTGGCAAGACCACAGCCTTACTGTAAGGCCTGCAGGTACTTGGGGACGTGAAGATATGGCTCAGGCAACCTGGTGAGATGCAAGCCAGAAAAGAGTGAAGGAGGTTGAGGTGGTGCTCAACAGAGTTCATAGGATCCCTGGGCCATGGCCTGGAGAAGTGGGTGGGCCCAGGTCCTAACTGCTTCCCCTGAACTGCCGGTGGGTGATGCCGCTGCAAGCTAACAGTGGATGGACAGTGTCAGCCCACTCATACAAGTGGGCCAGTCAAGACTGGATTATACCCCAGAAGGGGAGGGACTGAAGGGACTCAGTCAGAAGGCTGAATTCATGAAAAGAGGTGGGAAAGAGACTGAGCACAGAGCATCACATGGGGACCACTTGAATAATTCCCTGTGCCAGAACCAGGAGGCACCCATAGGGTGGGTCACATGCTGCTAAAAGTCTACATCCCCAGTTATAACACTGAAATTTCATATGTAAACACCTGAAACCATGAAAGTGATTATTTTTTAAATCCTGTGACTGTGAAATTAACCAAAATAGACCATGAATTTGGTATGGCCCTATTTATGAATCTATCACCCAATGCTATCATGTCTTGCATTCAGTGTGACCCCCTCATCCTTCTATCATTACATCAAGAAAAGTTAGTGTAAGGTGTGGGTCCTTGTTTATTGGCTCAGCTTAAGCCTTGTTCTTGGGCTAAGCAGTAGCAGCCATATGAGGAGAGACAGCAGCCATCAGCTAAGTTGCATGTAGTCACATCTTCACATCCTGGAAATACATCAAGACAACGTAATATCAGGCTGTTAAGAAGACGATACTGTCCAAATAGTACCTACTGCAACCAGATTAAGAAACCAATCTGAAGATGCTTAAAGAAAATGTTACCATTCCTTTAAAAAAAACTTAAAGAAAATTTTACCATTCTGTCTGGAAAGGAGTCATTTATTAGTAGCTGTGGTTGTAAAAGCTATACCGCTTCTTATTTTGTCTTTATGGTACCCAATTCCTCTAGGAACACTTCCCTGTTGTTTACCTGAATGATTTCTGTCCACTTGTTTGACTGTTTTTGTTTGTTGTATAACTGTGATAACTAAATGTAATCAATTCAGGTGGTCAAGTATTGGTTAAAAAATTATTTTGCAGTAGGTTAGGATTGGCTAAAGAATTATTTTGTACTATGATTGATTAAGGTGTAGCTAAGCCAGACTGAAATTTCATTATGAAACATGGGGTCCAAGAAGGAGACCAGCTAGAAAAAGACAATGGGAATAGGAAAGAAAGACCTAATGGAAGAAGCAGAGGCAGCTTTAGGCAATTGGGGCCCTAGGCAAAGGCCCACTGTGGGACCCCCTAAAGGGCACACTATAGGCCCCCACTGCCACCCTCCCCATGGCCCCAGTCCTTCCCGGAGCCCTAACCCCCACCCCCAAGACTCCTTGTTTGTTTTGCTGAACCAGAATACCATGACTATCCCTCTGGAACTCATGAATTATTCTTGGGTATGATATTTTTCAAGATCTTTCCATCATGAAGTTTGTAAGTTGATCATCTTTCACTTAACATAAATGAGCTAATGCTGAACTACAAAGTTAAACTGAACATTTTTTTAAATGTATGTACATTAATTAACAAGTAAAAATGGTAAAATTAATGATGGCTCAAAAATAACTAAAATACCATATTTAAACTTTTGGCAGTCAAACCTTACAAATTTTTCATATAGGCTTGGGTTTATGTGCACTAGAAGTTTAATACAAATAATTGTAATAAATAAAAATAAGTGAAAAGGGGTTCTACTGTGTAGCTATAAATGAAAAACACCAAATTTCAATGAAATTCTCTGAAGTACTCAAGTTTATAAGATTCTGGCCCCCTCAAAAATATTAAATAGCAAGTACAAGGAAGCTGAAAAATTACTTACCAAAAGAAAGCCATACAGCACAGACATCACGCACAGTTGTAATGGTTGCTTGAGGGCAGCACTGTATTTATATGTAGCTGCCTATAAGGAGCTACATGGTAACCTGAGCTAACCAAGCCAGAGGAAAAACTGTTACAAAGGCAAAGGAAAAGGCAAAAGAAAAAAAAAAAAAAGTAAAAAAAGAAAAGGAAAGGCAAAATTTCACGAATAGGGTTAAAAACTGGCAAAATAAATGGCCACAGTGAGGAACTAAAAGATGAGATCATTGGAAAAGTTCCTGCTATTGTGCTGTCTATTGCTTCCTCCTACTTCTTTAGTATGTTAATATGAAGGTGATGGGCAGATGGTTGCTATGTCTACACTGCCAAAGATATTTTGAAATAGTTATTTTGAAATAATTATTCTGCAATAGCATTTTTTCAAATTTATTATTTTGAAATAGGATGCTAGTGAAGACTATATTTTGAAATAAAGTAGGAATTATTATTTCAAAAATAGAGATTTTCACTAGACTCAATTTCAAAATAGGGGAATGGATGGAACAGTATAGGGCCATTATTTCAGGGAAAAAAAAGCCAATTCTGCGGCTTGGAATGGCTTTCTTTGAAATAACTATTTCAAAATAATAGCTCTTTTGAAATAAAAGCAGGTTTAGTTATTTCAAAATAGTGTTTGTTTTTTTTTTAAAAAACAACAAAGTGCTTATTTTGAGATAACAAAATGCCTGCATAGACAGGTAAAAAATTATTTTCAAAATAAGCCTCCTTATTTCAAAAAAAAACTTTTCAGTGTAGACATACACCATGGTGAAATCTGCAATTCAGACGAAGCACAGATCCTAATGACAGTTTGCCTTGATGAGCCAAGATGGAAATTGTTGAGGCTTCCAGCCTTACTGGATCTACTAGATGAGAACAATTTCTATATTTTTCTATATTTTCATTTCTGTCCACCAAATTGAGGATAGGGTCCCTTATTGTTTTGGGCCTTACGTGGCCTCCTGCTTCACCTACCCCTAAAGCCGCCACTAGGAAGTAGTAAAAGAATCCACTTCTAATACACTGACTGAGATCAGAACTAAGAGAATTCTCTCTGCCCTGCAGCAATCAGAATCCAGATGAGACTGATCTTGAGACTGGCCAACAGGGAAAGTCCACTTGCCTAATCAGGACCAGTGAGCACAGCATTGTTTGCTCATCATGGGTATGTCCACACTTACTCTTTAAATTGAAATAACACTGATTATTTTGATTTAAAGAAGGGCAGGTCCACGCTAGCTTTCCTTATATTGAAATGAGGAGCTCCCTCATTTCTTTGTAAGGAAAGGTCGTTTTGATATAATGACACCTATATATCAAAATGATGGTTAAAGTGAAACACTTATATCGAAATAATGCAGTATGGCTGCATTAATTTGATTCAAATATTGTTTCAATTTTGATCCAGATTTGACCTTCTTCCTCCCAGGGTGCATGACACCCTGGAAGCAAGGGTGAGGCTTCAGTACCCTGGCAATGGAGGCGCAGTGGTTAAAGTACGCTGAAATGTGGCAGAATGCCATTCCAGAGCCCACTATTTTAGGTGCTCAGCATTCCAGGCCCCCTAAAAATAGAAAATGGAGCTGGAACACTGTGTTCTGCGGCCCCCCATTTAAAAACAGCAGGTCCCAAAACATAACGTTTTGGTTCCATTTTCTATTTTTAGGAGCCCAGATGCTGATCCCCTAAAAATAGCAGGCCTCAGAATGGCAATCTGCTGCATTCCGGCAGGCAGGGGAGAGCAGAGGAGCATGCCCACCTCCCCTGTGCATGTGCAGGCTGCACTTGGAGGCAGAAGCTTCCAAGCACAGCCTGCAGGAGGGATTATCTCCCAGCCCAGTGCACAGCTACCAGTAAGTGCTGGGATGGTCCAACTCATGTTGGGGTGAGTATGGGGGAGTAGATTTTGGGGGCTGGGGCTGGAGGAATACTGGGAAGAGGGGAGTGGATTTTGGGAGTCATTGGGGTCTGGGGAATACTGGGGTTGTGTTTTTGGGGTAGGGGGTGAATTTTGGGGGTGAGTATTGGTAGCTGGGATGGATTTTGGGGACAGGGCAATAAATATTGGGGGCAGTGGCTGGTGTACGTGTGAGGGGGGCTCCAGGACCTGCTGAAGGAGGCCTGGAAATTTAGGAGGGTTCCAGGGCTCCCCAAATTATACTTTAACCCCTGAGGGAGGTAAGGGCGTGGAAGAGACACCCACGCACAGCTCCCCATTTGGTGGCCAGGCACCAGGGAAGAGACCCCCACACCCAGCTCCCTGAGCACTGTCGAGGCACTGGGGAAAGAGCCCTCATGGCCGGCTCCCTGAGTGCTGGCCAACCGCTGGGGAAAGAGCACCCGCCAGTGCTTGAGGAGCCAGGCATGGAGGTCTCTTCTCCTCACCATCTGGCCAAGCGCTTCTATAGCTAGGCACGGGGTGCTTTCCCTGCTGCCCAGCTGAGCGCTTCTATAGGCAGGTGTGGGGGTCCCTTCCCCATGCCCACTTCAGCATGTGAGGCTATAGCCAGGTGGAGAGGATGCCTTCACCCTTGCCAGGCTCAGCACACCCAGAGCCAGACAGAGCGATGCTTCTCCCTGACACTCAGCTCATTAGGCGAGACCCCAGCAGGGGACTGGGTGGTGGCATAGCCCATCTTGGGGGCCATCTTGCCACACCTCCGATGGTGCCCCTCTACTAAATTGAACTAGCAAGTCCAGTCCATGGACATGATAGTTCAATTTGGGTTTCTAGTGGGGACCTGTTAAATTGATTTAATGATTTTGATTTTATTAAATTGAGATGAGTTAAATCAATTTAAGTGTGGACATAGGCAATGTGTACTATGTTTGGTAATTATTAATAAATAGAGGCTAAGGTTATTACTGTGTAAGAATTTCTTACTCGTAAAAGATCTTGGAAACCCACAGTAGTATACACCTGGAACTCTATGAATTTGGGAAAGGGTGTGAGTAGTTACATAAATTGGTTTCACCCCACACTGTACAAATTGGGTACAAGTGACCTAGAGCTATAGAATGTGAATTGGGAAAGGGTAGCTGCCTTTCCCTTGGAGCCATACAGATTGGGAATTTACCTGGCAGTTTACCAGATTATGCCTTTGAAGCCCTACAGAGTGGAAAAAGGTGGGGTGCCCTAGTGTGTGGGTGACATTAGGATAGATATTGCTGTCTGGTTATGCACAGAAAATAAATGTGAAAGTCTTCTGAAGTGTTATTAACTGCTTTATAAGCAATGTAAAGATGGGAAGGAATGCTGGAGACTTCCCTCAAGATTTCCTTGTTCAAAGTGAGGATGGTCCTGATATAACCTGAACTGTCATGAACTATAATTTTTTCATTTCTCTATGCTTCTGTTTACACATCTATATAATGAAAGTAATCAGTACCGGGTAGGGTTGTTGTGAACCTTCACTTATAAATAGATTTGAGATCCTTTGATAAGTGCAAAATATATTACCATATCACCCCTATTTCCCTGCTTTGCACAGCTTGTATCTTGTGAATCAGTATACAGATCAACCTATGCTTTTGCCAGAGTCTACTTGGCTCAGCACTTAGTCAGTATAAAAATCTCACATCACTATTAAAGCAGACAGACAATATACTTTTAATGAGTTTGCCCTGGAATTCACATCATGCCTTAGCTAATTGATATCAAATCAGCCTTTGGGACGCTGGCTTGACAACTCATCTTAATGTTTGTCAAACTGCAGTTAGCATCAGCAATGAAAAATTGAATTGCCTCATTAGGAAAACACATGCATGCACATTATTAGTTTGCTTAGCTATAATGACAACAAAGATGTTGACTTGTGAAAGCTTGAACAACTGTATGAATCAATGCATATAATCATATGGACAAAAAATAAATACAAAACCCCAAACATGGGTGGGGGGAAAAAGCTGTTTGAAAGGAAATGTGAAAAGGACATGAAAGAACAGCTCTCCCTTTATTCTTATGTGCTACACAGTGCTATTAAAAATCCAGCAGTTGTTGTCAGCTTCAGTCCCACAGGGACAAATTGATGATATCCATATTGCTATATGTTTCTGGAGATAAGATGGCAGATCCCCCTCCCCAGAGATAAGATGTTGCAGTTGGTCTCTCACATGCATGGGATTTGTTCTGAAGCTTTTAGGATTTCCTTAGCTTCAGATGGTTGCCTAGGACACAAAGTGACCCAGACGTTTAAAAATAGAACAAGCACTGTATACAGGATTACAGGCAGCATTCTTCAAATTAGCTAAATGAAGGTAAATCAAAAAATGAGGGCTGGGTAGGAGCTTTTTCATTGCTGTGGATTGCTGACAAATGGAATCAATCAATCTGAATGAGGAAAGCTTTTGTCTGCAGGAAGCTACAGTATTTCTCCAACAGGCAAGTGATATCACATCAGCTGTTCAGTTCTAATGAAGAAGCTGTCCTCCCTTTAACTTTACTTCCCTAAAGCCACATAACAAAAGGATTAATCCATGGTGAACCCTTCATTAAAATATATTGCTAAATGATCGATGAGAGAAGCAACAGTCAGTCCCCCAGCCTGGAGTGCCTCAACAACTGCTACTTAGGACATAAATTGGGATAGCGCTGCACCCTTTCTTGCCTGCTATATATTTGCAACCAGCCTTTGATTGCAAAAATTGCACAAAGGTAAAGATACCTCTACATGTCACAAAGCAAGCCTGCATAAGTGGTGCACATAGGGTTACACTGAGAACTTGACAAGTTTCAAAATGGTAGCTGTGTTAGTCTAGTTCAAAGAAACAAACAAGGAGTCTGGTGGCACTTTTAAAGACTAACACATTTAGTTATCTCATGAGCTTTTGTGGGAGATGAAAGCTCATGTGATAAATTTATTAGTCTTTAGAAGTGCCACCAGACTCCTTGTTTGTTTTACTGACAAGTTGCTAAACTAATCTTATGCTGTGGAATCTATTATAGGTGGGTTTGATTCTGCAAGATACTAAGCATCCACAGTTTCCACTGAACCCAGGATCACACCTTTATGGAAATTCTCTCACATGTGTAATGTGAATTTCATCCAGTTTGTTTTATAGAGTGGGTTGCAGTGCCGGATTTCCCATTAGGCACTGTAGGCACAGTGCCTAGGGCCTATGAAATTTTTAGGGCCTACAAAGGAGGGAAAAAATTTAAAAAGTAGAAAAAATAAGGAAAAATTAGGATGCTAAACCACATGGTTTAACATTAGAATAGTTTAAAGTGCATCATTTCAATCAACGTAATTCAATTGGCATCTACCCCTCTTTTTTGCATATTTTGGAGTGAAAGTGCCTAGGGTCTACGAATACCAAAATCCGGCCCTGGTGGGTTGCCCAAATAGTTTCAACATATATTCTCATTTGAACATATTATAGCATCACTTTCTTCCTCTCAAACAACTCTTTTAAGCATGTTAAGGTTTGGGGATTTAAAAAACATACAAAAGAATCATTTCCCTGAACTTTTTTGAGATAATCCTGCTTTTAGTAGGATTCCCAGGAATGCTAGAAATGAAAGCTTAATATGACTGTTTGAGTCTCATGCTTGAGTGTAAACAGGCTAACAAAATTGATCAGTTAGTCTCTGTTGTTTAAGCTGAGTGAAAATGAACAGAAAATGATAGGCAATAAAAACAAGACCTTAATCCTTTAACTAAATCAACACGAGTAAAACCCTATGGTGAGAAGCAGTATGGGCCGAAATGGGGTGCCACACAGGTGCCAAGCTCTATCTACATGGATTCTGATTGAAGTAACAAGGTCTTAGAATGATGTCACTATTAAGATCTAAGGTATTTTTAATAACAAATAAAATGACATTGATTTTAAGTATGGTCTCTATATGAGAATTCTCCTTTAAAATATCCACAAGATTAAATATTGAAAAACATTACCAGATGAAAGGAACACTCACTGCTATTGTAATCACAGTCTAAAAGGCATCTATTGTACCAAGAAAAGTCAGTAACTTACAAGGTGATGTGAGACAGCATTGGATTGGTTCTCTGATTAGGCCAATCATCTTCTTTCTTCCCATTCACATCTTTCACAGGAAGAGAAAGGCTGTTTCATAAATAAGACTGGGAAGTCATTTTTGCTAATGTAATTTTGTGACAATTAGGGATGGAGAAACTAGTTCAGATAAAGCAAGCTTAAGTAGAGCCCTCAACCACATACCCAAGTAAATGCTCTGAAGGCCAAAAAGGTGGGGGTTTGTTGTGTGTTTGAGTTTTTAAATAACTCTTGAACACCTCTGTGTATTTTGTTTAACCATGAACCTTGCAGATTTCTAGTCCATATGTGCAAAGAAAAAAATGTTGAGTAAAAGGTTTGCATTAAGCATCTACACTGTTAGATCCTTAACTTAACTGAACTTCGGAAAACTAAAAGGTATCCATCAATATTTATAAATGTATTTCCTGCACACAAACAAAAACTGTTGTATAGTGTACACTGATACTTGCCAGCTTAAATGTTAGAACTGTCTGAGTTGACATTTATAAGTAGAGCCCTGCAGATCTGCCAGCATCTGCACCCACAGATGCTGGTGCAGATAACCACAGACCGACTGCTGCGGACTGACCCACAGATTTGGATTCTCTTTTTATCTGTTCACAGTGTGATCCATCTTTGCAGCTCCTGCACTGATCTGCGTCAGCAGCACACAGAGGAACAAGGAAGCACTCCAACCAGTCCTAGCTCAGCTCTGATTGTGGTCTGCCAGCCAATCAGAGTCTCAGTCACAGTAGGCTGGGGCATGGAGAGTCACCACTTACTGTCAGCTCTCCTTTGATTAGCTCATTCCCCATGACTTCCCTGCCCACTTCATCTTTTGTTTATTTGCAGTTCACATGCCATGCTGTCAATCAAAGATTTCATTGGTGGCCAAGGAAATATGATTGACAGCACAGCATGCAAACCACAAAGAAGAAAAGGAAAAAGTATGCAGAACCCCGGTGGAGAATGAGCCAATCAAAGGCTGAAATGCTGACTGTGAGCCTAAGCTCTGTTGCAGATGCAGTTATGGCTATAACTAAAACCTGGCACATGGATTATGGACCAGATTGATACTATCATTGAGCAGATAGGATTGGATGCAGTTCCACATTTTTGTATCTGCACAGGGCTCTATTTATAAGAGCATGACCTGCTTTTACATTTGCTTCAAACAGAGGTTACCTACTGAGCAAAGCATTTAAATGCCTTATTTTTTTTAATAGACTCACAGCAAATTATTTAAAATAAAACATTCATTTCATACCATTTAATAACTATATGCTCCCCATCACTGTGGTATCTGAGCACCAATCTTGAGCCCTAACCACTTCACCATCTTTCTTCTCTAGCAGTTCCATACTGTTGTGTACCCAGACTAGCAAAATTCAAGCATATGCTTTGTAGTTTTGCTGAATAAGAACTGACATGAACACATGCTAAACAGCCTTGATGAATCAGGGCCCTAAGCTATTAAATTTGACATTGTATATACATATAAGCAAATGTCTGCTCCTCTTGATTAATCTTAGCAACATAAGCAAGCAGAACAATGAGACTGGATGATACCAAATAAACTCTGTTAAGCATTATCACGTGAAATAGTTTTATTTAACTCAGACTTTCTAGCAGGAGAATTTTTCCATTCAAGAATGTGGGATTTACTGGATCACAATACTGATATTAGATTACACATCAAAATGTATCCTTTTCGGTCACCTGAGTTGGAGACAGAGAACATGGAAATTTGATAGTTCTAATTAAACATGTATTATCTTAAGACACCTTAGTAGTTTTCTAGTTGAGTAGGTACTAATTTGGTTGTTTTTATATCTCATATACAGTTTTTCTGAATATGGTAGTAAATTGTTTCACATGAACATAAACCTCCTTGTAAACGAGGGATGAATTTAAATTACTGTTGTGTTTGTTAACTTGAAAAATTATGATGGAGCCTTTGCCTGTAAAAGGAGACCTAACTCTTGATGATGACAGCAACTGCACTGCTTGCAGAATAGATATTGTGTTATTAAAATCTGCCAATTTCCTGCCTCATCTGTATCCTTCACTATCCATTACAGACAGCAAGACATTGCTTGCCAGAAATACTGCCGCTACTGGTGATAATTTTTATTTCAAGTGAGAGTCACACTTAAGTGTTTTTCTTTTAGTTAGAACTAAGATATATAAATATGGTACCCTTCTGTCAAGTCTCAGCACTTAACATATAAATAAGTCAAATAAAATTTTAACACCTTGCTGCCAACAGCTGACTGCAAAAAGAATAGTCCTGAATTTTCAACTAATTCTCATATCATAATATAAAAAAAACCCTAGGGTAATATTCCCAACCCATTATCTGAGCCATTCTAAAAACCAAAATAGCTATAGCTAATTTGCTTCAGAAAAGAGTGTAATCAGTTAGGTTTTGCACCCATCCTGGCAATTAAATTAGGTTTTGCTGGGCTTACAGGAGAAGTAAGTTCTTACCGGAGACCCCTTCACCAAGAAAATCCTGCCTCTAGACCCAAAAGGTAACAGATCTAAGGACTACAAACAAGAGCATTCAATTCATTTGACCAGTTATAACTGTACATGGCCAAAGAAGGTGACTTCATTGGCTAGGACCCAATATACATAAGGCTGTAAATATGCAATTCAAGCTGATAACTTTTACTTGGAATCAAATACCTTCCTGTGAGAATTCCTGGGGGCATCCGGGGTTGTGAGGCACCTCCCAATCACTGCCCTTAGTGTGAGAAAGCTTCCTCTGTTCCTGCCATGAGTCAGCTCTTGAACCCTACCAGTCCCAGGCAACACAAGTACTGTATGACCTGATCCCATGTTTTACGCTCCCTTGCATTTATTTTCATTCCATTCTATAAGTTCCTCCATCTTCAAAGCATCTGATGAAGTGGAATTTTGTCCCACGAAAGCTCATGCAAAAAAGAAATCTGTTAGTCTTTAAGTGCCTCAGGTTTTTTTTTTTTTGTTTTTTTTTTAAAACACAAGGACTTCCTGCTAGGTCTCGCAGGCTCTGCTGTCACTCTGCAGAGGCCCCAAGCCTCGAGCATCTCCCTGGAGTGGTCCACTGGGCCCTTGCAGTGCTTACTGATGTGTTGCTTCCAGAGAAATGGTACTTCCAAGTGTCACACCTCAGATCACGGTTTCCCATCACTCACAGAACTTATAATTGTTTATAGCAAAATCTAGCATAAGCTGATTTAACAAAGTACAAATTCAAGTAGAAGTACTGGAAACTGTTACATGCAGCATAAAATCATGACATGCACTAATCAACAAGATACTTTTCCATCCTATACAGCATTATTCACACCACATTACTGGTGGCTGTCTGAGATCCTTCTTTCATAAAAGAAGCATGATTTCAGTTTGCCTCAGTTCAGTGTGTCTTTCTGCACTCCACAATATACTAGGACAATCCTTTGTCCTCGTCCTCAGAAAGGACACCACTGAGCTGTTTATTTTAGGCCTGTAGATTTCCTCATCTCTCATTTTGGACCTAGATCAGTATGCAAATAGGCCTACATTATGAACTTTACAATACAGAAGTAGCCAGACAAGGAGACAGATGTTTTACCTCACTCATGTTCTTTTTAGGTAGCAGGTGTATCAAATCTAAACATGAAGTCAACGTGTTTCTTGCTGTCGAGGACATGGGGCTTTTTTTCCCCTGTCACACTAATGTGAAGTCAACAGTGCTGTATTAGTTTTCTGTGATGTATGACAATAATGTAATCTGAATATCACAAAGTCATGAACATATATAAAAAATGTGAATGTGAGACAAAAGTTTGTAATCCTCACACCAAGCATGGGGGGGGGGGGGGGAGAATGATTTCTGGGCCCTTTAATGCTTTTGAAATCTCAGGTGGCTGGAGTGACCAGAAGCACTCCTAAATGGTAAATCCCATTAAACCCTCCAATATAATGTGGACCAGCACTCTTCTAGCTTTCCTGTGGAACTTATTCCCTCAGCCAACAGGAATTACTTCTACTTCTTCTGGATAAGACTTCCCACAGTTCATCATCCAAGCTCCTGTCTCAGCCAGGCACCAAGAAAGCAAGGACATGAAAAAAAATGTTAACATGCCTGACAAGCAGTGCAGCCCACACTGTCTCTCTATACTCTCCCCACTATCGTCTCATTTCCATGCTGTGCAGGAGGGCTGACAAAATCTTGTGTAGCCAGGTGCATGTTTGAATTTAATAACATTTCAAGATTGTCAAATAGCAAGCCCAAATGTAATTATTTCATGAAAGATTATCAGTCAGATTAGTACAAGACTAAACAGAATACAGAAAGAATAGATACATTACCACCCTTGAAGCATAAATCTGCACTTCCCACTTAATTCCCTAGACTTAATTCCCTGAGACAAAGAACCTCCTTTTTGGAGGGAATAATACTTTCCCACAATTCATTTTACTATGTGTCCTCCTTTGACTTTTTCCCTAATTACACACAAAGTCTTTTAAGTTACATGATCAATAATAAGCTAACTGGAATTCTAATCAGTCACTGAATCCGTCTGTACTAACAATGATCCTTATTGACCACCTTGTCTACTACAGAAAACATCAGCCATAACAGGTATTCATTGTCAATCACTGTGACCAAAGGCATCATTGTATTCACATCTTCCACACTAGTGTAATAATTTTATAGAAAATATGCCTTGAGGTAACATTTGAAACTAATAACTCTGTGGTCAATAATATTATGGTGAAATATGTATAATAATATTATATGTAAGCTAATGAAAATAAACTGAAATTGACTGGTAAATACATTTCAGTCAAGTCTGAGGAGGGGATAAAACTTCCTCAAAGACAAAAAGGACAAGTTAATGCCTCTAGCCAGGTGTCAGGGTTGACTGGCAATCCCTTGTCTTTGAGCAGGAACAGATTAATCTGCATTTTAGCACCAACAACATGGAACTTCTTTCACCATGAAACTCAACTTCCTGCTATGAGGACAGAGACATGATCTAGGGATAATTCCAGGTTACCCTTTTATCTAGGAGTAACTCTCAGGAAAATGCATTCCAAAGGATGACAAAATATAAAAGTGAGGGGCAAAAACAAAAAAAAAAAACAAACAGAATGCAGATTCTTTTAATTTCTCTCACTGGAGAAGACAAAGGAACCAGAACTCTGAGAAGGGTTCTGCCCTGAGAAGTTGGCCAGCACTGTTGCTGGAAATACATGGTGAGTTCTTGAACCAAGACCACCATATTAAGTTTTAGCTACTAGAAAAAAATTTATCTTTATTTGTCTGGTAAACATTTTTAACATTAATATCTTATACTTGTACTCACTCTCTCTCTTTGCAGTTAAATAAATCTGCTTAAGTTTGTAATTAAAACAAATACAGCACTGTGTTTCAACTGAACTGATTGGTTACTCAATTTAAAGAAGGAAACTGTTGGATATTGACAATTTTTAGCATCAACAGGCTTATCACATCTCAGCTGCCTATCAGGTAGCCAAGGCTGCCCACTTTTGTGTCCCCTCACCAATGGCGCCCAGCCTAGGAGCAGAGCATTGCTGGAGGGCAGTAGACCTGCCGCAGCAGGGCTAGCACTTGGCACTGGAAGGGACCCCAGCTGGCCCTGGGTCCAGAGGGTGGCTGGTCTGCCCAACCAGGTCCAGGGTGCTCCAGAGGTGGGGCCAGCTGGAGCATGGGGCATCCTCCAGTTGTGGTGATCCAGAGCCAGAAGTGCTGTTTGGCCACCTTGCCGGGTCTTCCTGAGGAGAGGCCAGCCTGAGCTGCAGGGGCCCAATCAGCACTCTTGGCCCTGCAGCGCTGCCAACAGAAGCTGCCTGGCATGCCAGCCAGCCCTGTCACTGAAGCACAGCTTTAATTCACCAGCCTGCCCCACCCCTTGGGCAAATTAGCCAGCCTGGGGGCATGTCAGGAGCACCACAACCTGAGGCCTATGGCCCCAGCCCTCCCCCAGCACATGCCAGATCCCTTCCACTGTCCTGCAGGCCCAGCCAGAGCTGTGCTGGCCAAGTCAGTTTGGATATTTGCAGAGCAGTGAGAGCTCAGGGCTGCAGCCCCTAGAGTCCCTGCCTTGATTCAGTCCTGCAAGAGAGGGCTGGACAGTGCAGGGCACACATTTTGGAGGCAATTTAGAACCTGGGAATGTGTTGGGGTCATCTTGCAAGCAGGGGCCTCATTGCCACAGGGCTTGAAAGGCTGCAGCCCCCCAACATGCCTGGCCCAGCTCTGACAGCAGCAGGAGCTGGATCTCGGGAGGAGCCAGGGCCATCTGCTGCTGGCCAGCATTGGCAGGAGTCAGATACAGGCCTGCCTGAGCTGCCTGCAACTGGCTGGCAGCATCAGGAATTGAATCTGGGCCCAACCAGGCCACCTGAAGCTGGCCAGCAGTGACTGGGGCCAGACTGGGCCTGGGCCACCTGCCACTGACAAGCAGCAGCAGGACTTGGATCTGGGCCCAGGCTGCCAGCCACTGGCCTGCAGTGGCAGGAGCCTTGGGCTGGGCTTCTGGTGGGAGGAGTCCAATCTGGCTCCCGAATTGGACCCTGGGCTGGATCAGGCCCTGGGGCCAGGCTGTGTGGCAAGGAGCGGGGCAACCCTTTTTTTCAGGACAACTATGCCCCTGCTTGCAAGTAGGAACCAAGTTTGCTGGAAGCCAGAGCATGGCTAGTGGATTGCTGAATCCTGCAGGGTCAGAGTTCTTGAACTAGGACTGCAGCTAAACAAATACACTCAAGATGTGACCTGTATGATATCTGGGTAGTTGTGTATAGGCCAGATTGGGAACTATAGCAGCAAAGCACTCTGAGGCAGCCAAGGCTGCAGGCATGCAGTGACACAACCCCTCAGTGGCCTGCAATGCATCCCACAATGTGACAATCACCCAGTTTTGTTTATACTTCTGCAGACTCGTAGTCCAGGGAGGCGGGAGCGGATCTCTGTCCTGAACATCTGGACTACATTAGTAAAGTCAGGGCAAAAAGCAAGGTTAAAAAGAGAACACATACTCCTTTACTGAGTTCATTTTCCTTTCACCTATTAAGTTCAACTGAAGGTCAATGGACTTTTTAGTTTAAATATATGCACAAAATAAAAAGGCATATAAAAAGAACTGAGTTTAACGTACAAATATAGTAGAAGTTCATACTAACAAGCCAGATGACAGATTGTGAAGGGATAATCAGCTCCCCAAAACAGTGTCCTTGGATAAGGGAGAGGGAAAAACTGAAATGACTCACAAGTGATTTAGTTAATCCCTTTTAGGATCTACAAGAAAGTCAACAAAAGTGATATCAGAGGCTGTTAGATTAACAGATTTAGCATGGATTTGTTGGCTTTAATCCACTACAAACTGGAATTCTCTGACATGAATGCAATCTACTCAGACCTGAAAATATATTGAAGGAGATCAAGAAAGCTTGAACACCGGAAACTGTCTCTGCTCTTAATTTGAAGAGTTGAAGTGTGGGTTTCCCTGAATGATCAGAGTCTCTCCTTGCTCCTTCCATAATTCATCTTGAGTGGAACATTTAACCTACCTTGCTCAGATCTTTGGGCACCTACAGGAATTGAACTTATTTCTCAAGAATATGAATATTTTTCACATAGAAACTGGTCTTTCCTAGTATAAAGAACCAACTTTGAAGTTTTTCCTCTTACTGCAGACCTCATCTCTTGACAGCAAGATAAGTCCATACATCATATTGAATTGTAAGTATATTTAAAATGTACAAAATTATGAAAAACTCAACTGTAGTAAATGCATACATACAACAATCAGTTTTTAGTTTTACTGTGTTTATAATTACCAAATATCAGAAGATAATGTTAGAAACTTTTAGGTGAGGTAGTCACTGGTAGTAAATTTGGGAAATTTTCTGCTAGCTCAGTAATCTCAACCAAATAATTCATCTGCTCCAAACCTCCTCATATGAAACCATTTTCCTTCCAAGCCAACATCATCATGTAATAAAAAGCTGTTAGAGTGGAAACACTTCTTTATACTCATTGTAGCTAACTGCATACACTCAAAAGTATAACCCAGAGATGAAGAGGGAAATGTTCACCAATGCGATGTACTCAGAAAATGACTAACATGTACTAAAAACATGAGTGAGAAGAAATGCAAAGTAATTCACATTGGAAAACATAAATCCCAACTATATATACAAAATGATGGAATCTAAATTAGCTATTACATTATGGACAGTGGCAGTCAAAAAAGCTAACAGAATATTAGGAACCATTAGGAAAAGGGTAGATAATAAGACAGTAAGTATGATAATGTCACTATGTTAATCCATGGTATGCTCACACCCTGAATACTGAATGTACTTCTGGGCATTCCATCTAAAAAAAAAATACATTAGAACTGGAAAAGGCACAGAGAAGAGCCTCAAAAAGTATTAGTAAAACAAACAAGGAGTCCTGTGGCACTTAAAAACTAACAAAATTATTTATTGCATGAGCTTTTGTGGGAGAAAATCCCACTTTGTGAGATGCTTTGAAGATGGGAGAACTTTGTAAGGTCACCCATCTTCAAAGCGTCTGACAAAGTGAAATTTTTTCCCACGAAAGCTCATGCAATAAATAATTGTTAGTCTTTAAGTGCCACACGACTTCTTGTTTGTTTTACTGAACTAGACTAGCATGGCTACCCTTTTGGAACTCAGCAAAAATTATTAGGGGTACGGAACAGATTCTACATGAGGTGAGATTAAAAAAACAAGGACCATTCAGCTTAGAATGGAGGTGATTAAAGGGGACTATGATAGAGGTCTATAAAATCATGAATAGGGTGGAGAAAGTGAATAAGGAAGTGTTATTTACAACTCCATATAGCACAAGAAATAGGTCACCCAATGAAATGAACATGCAGCAGAGTTAAAACAAACAAAAGGAAATATTTTTTCACACAACTCATGGTCATATTGTGGACAGGTCTGGCTCAAGGGGCTTTGGCATCCCGAGCCAGCTTTCAATTTTGCGCTTCCCCCCATCATAGGAGGGACCTGGGGGGCAGAACCTAGCCTCTGCTCCAGCCTGGCTCACCCCACCCTCAGGGTGGGGAACAGCCAGCCTGAGGTGGAGCATGCCAGCCCAGAGGCCGCGCTGTACTCTCGCACTCCACCTCTGGGCTGGCTGTTCCTCCCTAGGGGCAGAGTGGGCCAACCCAGAGGCATGGCAAGAGAGCAGAGCCCACCCCATGAGCTGGTCTATTCCACCCCTGGGGGAGAGTGACTGGTTTGGGGAGGGGTGAGACCGGGGGGGGGGGTCCAGCTTTTGGGCTGGCCCATCCCGCCCCACCTGCCCCTGGCGTGGTGCTGTGGCTGCCCTTAGATAAATGAGGTCCTGAGCCAGGGCCTCATTTTCTTATGGGTTGAGCCAGCCCTACTTGTGGAACTTGCTACTGGAGAGGCCAGAAGTATAACTAGATTAAAAAAAGAATTAAATAAGTTCATGGAGGACAGGTATATCAATGGATATTAGCCAAGATGACCAGGGATGAAATCTTGTGCTCTAGATATCCTAAGCCTCTGACTGCCAGTTCCTGAGGGTGGACAACAGGAGAGATAGCTCATTCAATAATTGCCCTGTTCTGTTCATTTCTTCTGAAGCCTCTGGCAGTGGCCAATACTGAAAGACAAGATACTGTGTTAGATGCACCATTGCTCTGACCCTGTATGGCCGTTCTTATGTTTTTATAAGTTCACTATGAAACCAAGACACCAACTAACTAAAGTCCACACTACCGCAAAAGAATTGTGCTCAGAATAAAAAACACAATCTTTGAAATAAATCAAAGATGACCAAAAATAATTTGTGCTGGATCTCAGCCTAAACTGTCTCCCCTGCCCCTTAATATATTTTCCTCTCCAAAATAAATTATTCTATCAGTCCTTTGTCACATGACTACAAACAAGAAGCACCTTTTATATTTTCTTCAGTCACTACTTCCAAGCTGAAGGAGGTCTGTTATTTTTGGTTCTCCCAAGCAAAGCCTTCGGCTAAAGCAGCTTCAACAGACAGAGGATTTTGGTTTCTTACTTGCAGGCTTTTGCATTTTTAACAAGCAAACAGCAGATTTATAAATTAGCCACTGCAGGGTCCAGCCATTAGAATCAGCTAATAAATTAAACTGATACCTGAGATTGACAGATATTGATTATTGACAGAGGTAACATGAAAAATTGTAGGTTAACAATACAGTGAACAGATCTGAATTGGCACAGGTAAGCAGGTGATACACTTGTTGCCACTAAAACTCTTGCACAGAAGCAGTAAGACATGGGCTCTAGTAATTCTTTTCACAGAAATTAGTGCAAAGTTTTCCATCTCTGAAGACTATTTCCTGCTTTCAGAATAAAATAAATTAATCCCTGCATACACACTCACATCCACCTAATCAAGATAATGTTCTGTTCTCTATCATATGCCAACACACTGGAAAAAAGCAGTGAGAGGACTGGTTAGAGCAATGGTTCTCAACCTTTTGAGAGTTGCGACACACTTGGCACCATATTGGGAGTCTCCAGGACACACTAGCCCATTCCCTCTAGGCCCAATCCAGTCATTACCCTGGCTCTCCACAATACACTTACTGCTGTATGGTGACATGGTAGTGTGTCCTGACACAATAGTTAAGAACCACTGGGTTAGAGATCCCAAGTAAAACCTTCACTAGCTAAGGGTAACACAGTTTAGGGTCCCAGATCTCCTGCTGGTGGAGATGAATACTGAGATTTTATTGGGAGGTATATAAGAGGGTGTATCTATGCTTCAGTAAAAGAACTGTGGCATGGTCTTAGCTGGCCCAGCTGATGCAGTTTCATGGGGTTGGTTACTGGGTTGAAAACTGCTATGTAGATGTTCAGGCTTGGGCTAGAGCTGACATTTCAGGGCCCGTGGGGTGGGAGGGTCTTAAAGCCAAGGTCAGACCTGACCCTTAATTTCCAAAGGGTAATTTTTAGCCCTGCAGCGCAAATCCTGTGGGTGTATGTCAGTTGAACCAGACTCTGAGATTTGCTGGCATTTTTTATTGCAGTGTAGACAGAGAAAGGGAGTCTCTTTAGGTAAGAACAGGCCAGGGTGTTTTTCTCACTCTGATTACCAATCATCATGCATTATTGATAGTATTTTTTCTCTTGAATATACGTTGCAGTCAATTATATCTGAGAAGCTATTATATTCATTGTAAAAGGACTAAATATAAAGTTATTTTTCAACTGTAGCAAGAACCACAAGCCATAAAACTCAGTATAAGATCAAAGTGCTTTCTGAATCCAGCTCATATTAACACCTGCCAACATTCACAACACACTTTTCCTTTTCATTCACTGGAGACTCATTTGGAATCCCTCTAATGCAATAGACACATATGTAATTAAATTATTGTCTTGTCAGCAAGAGTCCTTCATAATGCTGCTCCTCTGCCAAACAGTAGGATATTTCAGGCCCTTGCAGGTTGGCTTCCTATTGGAGAAGTAGTGCCACGGATTCTGGATAAACATGTAATGCCGCTTGTTTATTTTACACAAGATTTGGAACAAAGCTAGACAAACAGCATGCCCTCTTGCAGGAGTCTAAGCCCAACCACTAATGCCTGGTTTCAAAGCAGCAACTCTCCCCCACAAGAATTTTCTGTAATTAGAGACATTAAGGCAGAGAGCAAATTCTCTCGAAGCTTGCAAGCCTCCCTATGACGGGGTGTACAAACCTCACACTGGAACTGATGGGATTAAGGAACAACTCTGGGCCCAGGCACTCCTCCAACTAAGCTGGTTGCACTTAGAGGTGGAGCTTAAAAGGGATCCAGCAGCTCAGAAGCTGCCTGACAAGGGAGGTAGAACAACCTACCCTGAGAGCACCTGAAGAAAAGGATGCTAGAGAAAGACTCTCTCTGCAGAAGGACTGAAAGTTCAGTTCAGTTAGTCTTCTTTTCTTTGCTACTGTTGGACTCAGACTTTGGTGGGATAGCACTCCGAGGCTTCGGACACTGTTGTTTTTCACAGGACCCTGTGCTGGAGCCTGGTGCTGTGAGAGGGTCTTGCCTCCTTTACCAATCACCTTCTTCCAGAGGGCTCAAAAACCGTTTTCCATGCTCCCCTTGGGGAAACCACGAGAGGATAAAGATTTGCAAGTTCTATAGCTGGGAATCAACACACACAGAGGTTTCTAAACACACAGAAGGTCATCGTCTTCTTTCCCACATCCTTAGTACTTTCTTAGCATGGAGAGGGATATAGATAATTGGGAACATGACCACAGGATCAGGTTGACACTCACAAAAAAGCAGGGGGCCCTGGGATGTGTGATTCAGTGGTCAGTGAGAGACATTGGGGGCTGTGTGAGCCAACCCAAGAGATTTTGGCACTGTAGGTAAACTATGACTTTGGTGCCCACCTCCATATGTTGTGAGAGATAACACACACACACACACACACACACACACACTTTAATAGAGAAAAAAATTAACTTCCATTTAATTTGACACCCCTTAAAGCCTGGCACCCTAAGTGACTACCTAGTTCATTTGTGTGGCTGGGCTGGCCTTGGCCACACCACTAGTGAGAGCCTCCCATCAGACTCCCCCAAGAAAAAAAATGATATCACAAAACTAAGATCAACACAAGTATTTCTTCAAAGACTGAATGCTGCTTGCAGATGAAGAGAGATACCTTGTAAACCAAGGCTATGTATAACAGTGCCACCTGGTGACACCCACCATCACAGCAACAATGTGCACTAAAGGTCATCATTTAGTTTTTGAAAGGCACTCATGTAAAGCAACACTTCATTGGCCAGCTGGGAGATGAATAATTGCATTATTGAAAGTAAAGTATTTCATCTCAGCAAAGACAGGATTCTAACCCTTATCTAAATTGAGCTTCATGGAGGATGAGCTTAGTCTTTTCAGCTGTGGGAGGTGGAAGATGTGGAAATGAGGGCAGACTGCACAGTCTTCAATTCTATGTGTATGCAAGCGTATGCTGTGCCAACTGAAAGCCTCTATTTTCTGTTCCCCGGAGAGCACAATGAGAGTTGCTAGCTAATGCCAATTTACTTGTAAGAAAATGTGCACATAAAGATACAGTAAAAAGGAAAAATGAGGGAAAGCCCAAAATGCCATGAATATAAACAACTAAAGGGCTTTTCCAACCAATTATTTTTTAAACCATGCAGAAGGAGTATGTCAAGGAGACTAACACAATCATCTAGCTATTTGTTTCCCTGTGACAGGCAGTTTCATGAACATTTTATCACGCTAAATTACATGTTTACAGGGGCTAGGAAATTAGGTGAAGGCTAGCATTTCAAAGTTTTCCTTCAGAAAAACACTTTTCCCTGGACAGGGGAACTCCCTCCCCACCACACATACTGGTACTTTTAAAGCAACTAAGGTTTTGTGCACCAAAATAAAGTCCAAACTGTTTCGTGGTTGTCAAGAAAAATATCCCTCTAAGAATTCTAAGCAGTAGAAAGAGCTGACAAGGTGTTTAAGGTGGAAAAAGGAGGCTATTGGGCTGCTTACCTGGGATACTCAGAGTTGTTGAGTACCTTAACACTACCTGCCATTAGTGTGAAGCAGTTATGTCTGTGTGCCTTCTGTAACTCAGTTCCCTGAGAAAGCCCCTGGCAGCACAAGCCCTCCAACTTGCTATAGGATTCCACCACTTTCTCTGTGCTGCTTACATACATCCCCATCCCAAGGCTTTGAAGTGCTTCCAGCAATCCCCCACCCTTAAGTGTTAGACACTGAGATTACCAGGTTTACTGTCCAAGGGAACAGGATACATGCAGCTTGAATGCTACAACTCCAGGTCTTTGATCCCACCACATCACCAAGGTACTGTTCTAGTAAAAAAAACACAAATTTATTACCTAAACCTAAGGGTTAAGAGATAGTGAGTAAGGATAAGGATGGAAGCAGAAATGGTTAAATATAAAACAAAAAGGTATAACACACCATCTAGAATCCAAACCACTTTAACTGGCAAAACCTTTACCTAAAATAGTTTCTTACCAAAAGCAATCTCACAGCATCTCCAGCCAATCTGACTGGGATCCCTCTTTCAGGAATGCAAAAAAGGTTCCTCATATGTACACCATTAATGGGGATACTCACCTCCTGAGCACTTTCTGTGGGTTAGCTCTGGTACTGCAGTCTTTTTCTTGCACCCTGACACCTTTTGCAGGCTGCCACTGACCTTAGAGGTCCTCCATTACTTGACCCTCTGGCCAACTCATGAAATCTAAATGAACACATTCCCAAATGGTAAAGAATAGAAGAATTAACCGGTTCCCTTGCTGCTGCTAGAGTCTTCAGCACCACCTCTTGGCCCTTTAAATTTAGCCATTCTTGGGATTTACTCCATGGTGAAAGGAGGGGAACCCCAAGCCTGCCCACTACTCCAGTGCATCCCAAGGACCCTATAAACAGCAGGAGCACACTGCTCAACTTTCAGTTACTTGCTGCTGCTTCCCTGCACCCCTTCCCAACAGGCCCCTTCTAGCTTCACCCTCCCCTCAAGGTCAAGGTTCTTAGGTTATCTCTTACCCAGTATAAGCAAATGCAGCCAGAACCAAACTACCTGCACCTCAAAAATCTGTGGTCAGAAAGGAGCTCCCAGCCTCACCCCTCTGGTCCTAGCCAGGAACTGACCTTTTAAGACTCTGCTACTCTTTTAATCTGAGTCTGCTGGGCACTAATTGGTCTGCCACCTTCGCTGCTTCTCTCCTATCACTTTGCTGCTTCTTAGGTATAGTAAGACTGTGGCGCAACCTGTAGGGGCACACAAAGTCAAGTACACCACATTGACCCCCACCAAATCTACTTTTCCCCAGACTCAAGATATTTCCTGGTGTGCTGACTTCATTTTACCTCCACTTTCATAATGACTTTGCATGCAAAGAAAGTTTCCTTTGAGCCGGCTTACAAAGCCTAATTTACATATGAACTGAGGCATACAAATGAATATACATTTTTTGGTCTGGCAAAAAGCCTGTCTGTCAACCCTGCTTTGAGTCAGATGTTAAATTAAAACATATTTCTCAGCCTTTATATACACAACTCCTTACACAGTATCAATACATATAATTTCAGTACATTTCACAATGCACTAGTCAGTGTGCTCCTGGCTTTTATTTAAGATCTCTCATGACATACTTCATAGACAGAGACTATGACAGCACTGTTCTAGATGTAGTGAGATTGTTAGATCTGAGAGTTGTTGTTACAGAGGAGTGAACCTTTTGCCAGTTGCCCCTGAGGGATATTAGGGTCATGGGTATAATAAAAGGGAAGGTTTGCAGTGTTTCTCAGAAAGGGAAATGTAAAATATAATGTTCTATCAGAGTGCATTGTTTGAATATCAGCAATGAGATAAATAAAGGGGTTTCTTTTGTTTGGTTGGTTTTTTTAAATATTTGTTTTTAATTCTTATCTTGTTTAGGTTTAAAGGGATCTGTGTATTCTGAGCCAAGTGTTATTCTTAAATTGCTTTCCAGTACAATAAGTAAAACTGTTATGCAATGGATACATTCTATGTGCATTATATGTGATCTCATGAATAAAAAGTGCTGTAAAGAAGTTGAGCTATATTTCAGCAGAGAGAACATCATTAAAATGCAGATGGCAGGAACACTTACTAAATCAAACCCAACACTTTCTTGTGGTTTGAATTGGTGCAGAAAAGCAATATTCTCATCCCCACATCCAAGATCTGTCAGTTCACAAAAAGACCTTTCCATTAGACTGCACTGAGGCTTCTTCAGGGAGCATGGGTTTCAACATCAGGGCCATTACAAACATCATGTTATTGGGAGGCCTGAGCCTGTTGCTCACCTGGTATAAAGGAGTGTATCTTTACTGTCTTCTTTCAGAATTCATATGTCATAATACCAGAACAAGGGATATTTGGACAGAAATAGGCTGGAACCTAGTGTGTAACACTACTATTACTCATTATATTTTACTCTAAGCACTCTGTTATATAGCACTTTTTTATCTGTAGATCTCAATCCATTTTACAAATCTGACTCACTGAGTATTATTTTCCTTTTACAGATGAGGGGCCTGGCACACAGAAAAGGTAAGTGACTTTCTCAAGGCCATGAAGTAGTCATGCAAGGATTCTCTGAATTAACTCCTTAGCTTGCTTCTTATCCAGAAACCTCAATGTTTCCTTCAGTGCTTTGCTCTCTTAAACTGTGCATAGTAAGTAGCTATATAAAGATGAAGAACATTGAAAAAAATGAGGTTTTATTCATAGCCAGGATGTATCAAGACTAACAGTTTTAAAAAGGCACAGAAATCTGATCTAGCAAAAGAAAAGCTTTGTATAAATAATATTGTGTTATATTTTTGTCTAAAAATTTATAAACCAGGAACATTTCCATTTAATCAAATGTTTATTAGGTCAGACCATTGTTACCTATGCTTCATATGCTGTGCTTTCTATAAATATCTGGCCCTGTAGTCCACCTACTGAAAAATTTCCTACTCATACAGCTTGAAGTTTAGCCTGCATAAAGAATGAGGGTTCAAGGAAAAGAAAAAGTGGTGAACAACACTGGTAAAGCCTAAAATTAGGGTCCTGAATTCTTATTTTAAATATCCAAATAAAAGTATCCTGCTTTTTGGAGGAGATGAGCCCTGTCAGATGACACTGAAATCAATAGCAGCTTTTTGGGTATGTCCGCACATACCTTAAATTGAAATAATGGTGGTTATTTCAATTTAAAAAATCTTAGGTCCACACGATGTTATTTTAAATAGAAATGACAAGCTCCATCATTTTGATTCAACAGACGTTGAATCAAAATAAGTTAAACCTATTTTAAAGCGAAACGTCTGTTAAATTGAAACAGTTATTTTGAAATAATGCCATTTGGACGTGTTATTTCAAAATAACTGTTATTTCAATTTAACATGATTTGCCCTTCTCCTCCCCAGTGTGCTGTCCTTTTTCTATATATTGGGTGGGGGCACGGCCCTTTTAGGTGGCCATCTTGCCACACCTCCCATGGTGCTCCTCTCCTGAATCAAAATAGTGAGTCCTGTGTCTGGACTCGCTATTTCGATTTGGGTTTTTTTGGTGTGGATTTGTTAAATCAATTTAACTTAAATTGATTTAATTATTTTTATTTTGATTTTATTAAATCGATTTAAGTTATATCTATTTAACCATGTACATGTGGACATAGCCTTTGAGTCTAAACATCCAACTGTGACACTGTCTGGATTTATGGAACCATTTATAATATTATTTCATATCAGTACATCAAAATTACAATAATCCATATGAAATATGTCATGTTAGGTACCAATAGAAAGGTCATAATTTGTCATGAATGATTATATTATTTATGTGTAGGTGTCATATCTATATTAGAAATTAATATGTTTGTTTTATTTGTGTTTCAGTTTATGGTGTGATCCTGGGAAACACCCCAGACAGGATGGCTACAGCAATTCTCTCCTTAATGGCCCATTAAGGAAGCTCACAGGTACAATGGGCCTAGGTGAAGAAACCTGATGAGTCACCAGGACTTGCTCATGTGACTAGAGACTTCAGTTTGTTTCTAAGAAACCATACACACTATATGGAACAAGAAAAGACATATAAAAGCAGCTGCGCTCACCTTCTTTGGTCTTCAGCCTTTCAGTCAGTGCAACTTTTAGCTGACATTTATCTTTGGACTTATTCATCTTCTACAACTGAAGCTGTGAACAAAGAACTGAGAGCCACCCAGGGTACTGGCTGTATACCAGAGGGATGAAACAAGCCTGCAAACGGTGGGTTACTCACCAGTAAGTGTCCTTCTTTGAGGTGGGCTGCTCGGATCCATTCAGTAATAGGTGTCTCCGTGCCAGAGTGCCGGATTGGTCGGAAAAAACTTGTCCTAGCCTGTCAGGAGAGGGGAGGCAGCCTCTGCCCCTCACGCCACCCTGCGGCTATATATACGGCCGCCTCCCGACCCCTCCTCAGTTCCTTAGAGTTGCCAACTCCAGATGCAGGGATCGAGGAGAGGGACCTGAATGGATCCGAGCAGCCCATCTCGAAGGAGGACAGTTACTGGTGAGTAACCCACCGTTCTTCTTCAAGTGCTGCTTGGATGCATTCAGTAATAGGTGACTACCAGCCATGCTGATGGATGGCAAGTGGAGTTGGTTCTTCCGCCTTCAGCACAGCAACAAGCCCCATAAGGTAGAGGCCCAGCAACAAGATCCTCGCCAGAGTCAAGAGGTGAACAGCCCTTGATGCGGCCCAGAAGAATCAAGAGCTGAGGGCCAACCCAGAATAGGGGCAGGACCGAACCCACCGAAGCATCTACACATAAGCAGGTTGGAACAAGGTCACCATAACTGGAGAAAAGGACGCAACCTAAACATACGGGGTTGCGTTAGGTGTTCAGCATAGGAGGAAATGTGGAGTATGACAGATAGAATATAGCGTCTGGTCATAGGACTTGCCACGTGGACCCATGGGGAATGCTGAAAGCCAACAAGTGTGAATTTAGCCATATTGGCCATGTCTCGCACAAGAATGAAGAAAGGGTAGAGATTAGTTCCTGAACTGATCACCCAAAGGCTTAGGTGGAGCCACATGGTTATGAACTGATCTGGCAACTACTGGGTACGCAGGTAGTCATAAGGGGGTGACCATACCCCTTGTCCAGGTCATGATCAAACATAGCCGTTTGGTCAAAGCAAGTGAGGATGAGGATACAGGGTTGTAAGATGGGCTCAAGAATGACTGAGAAGACCACAGGACACTAAACAGCAGCATATGGGGGCCGGGCCAAGCCAAGCAGAACGGAGGCCTATGGTATGCTGGCTATAAAACAGGTAGTGCGGGAGCGCACGTTTTCAGTTGAACAGGCAACCAAGACCGGATTCTCGCAGGAGAGAGGCTCTGAGGCGTAAGAGTCATCAACAGCAAGGTGGCCTGAGGCAGTGTTAATGCGTTGGTCCTTCTGGGGCCCGCGGGAGCAGGATAGTTCACAGGAAAAAGCCCGCTGGTCCTATAAGCTTGCAGGGTTCACATCGCGAGAGCCCTCACTAGTGCATGAGGGAGGGAGAAGGAGGGTTGGAGATAACTACTGCTACCATTTGGTGACTCCATTGAGGACTGAAAGATTCGTAGAAGTGCTGCGTAAGGTCGCAGTCTCAGTACCTACAGTACTTCCCAGAGGGATAGCGCTACCACTCTGCCATGCCAGGGGTGCCAAGGACAAAACTCCTCAATACATGGATATCCGAAGGACTCCGACACCAGGGAAGTTCCTTCCTATGAGCTAGGAAGTGAATCCATTATAGGGTGGCAACTACAGCATCTCAAGGACACTCCAGAGTCAGAGAACTGAATGAAGTATTCCCCCAGGTGGGAAGCCAGGGGGCGAATAAAGGGAGTACCACCCCCAAATTCTTGGATATTGTAGGAAAAATAGGCTCATTGTCTATCACACCAATGGGTGGGCAGTGGGTGTGAACGGGTCCTCAAGAATCAAAGAAGAGCCACAGTATTGATGGGCACCACCAGCACACGTGGAGGTAACCTGCGGTAGGACTATAAGTCTATGATCCACCGTAGTGAGATGGTCCCAAGAGAGCCACAGGCAGAAGGTGGGGAGGGGATGTGTCCTGTCAGGGTACAGGACCAAGAAGCAGAAGAGGTAGCTACAAGTGCCGTGGGAAGAAAAAAACCCTCTGTCTGCACATGGACACCTGCCCAGAAAGGCGGCTGGTGACATGGGGAGATGTGTTGGTGGGAGAAGCACACGAAGGTGTGGACACTTTGCAGTTTCCCTACATGGAGATGTGACTAGGTGTTCTCTCCTGGGTTCCCTATCTGGGGTTCAAAGGAGGTACACCCGGCCCGTGTTTACGGGTGAGGGCGTAAGAGAATTGGCCACCTTGATGGGGAGGCAGATTGAGGACAAGGGTTCCTAGGGTGGGGCCCCTGGTCCTAACTAGATGACCACAGGGTGAGGGAGTGGAACTGTAGTTCCCATAAGGAAGGGAAAATGGTAGGGGTAGGCCGTTCACGTTGGCCCCCTACAGAGGTAAAGATCCGCTCTTGCGACGCGGATGTGTCCCATTCAGTGAGCAGGAGATATTCCTGTTGAATTGAGGTTGGGGTCGCAGTGGCTGGTGCCCACTGAACTGATGGTGTGCGACCGGAGATATCCCCTCCCCTTCCCCTGACCCGGATACAAGGAGGCCTACCTGAAGAAGGCATCAGGGCCACAGGCACAGTTCTGTTGCGAGTAGGCTTCGAATATGCGCGTCTCAGAGCCTCCACAGCAGGGCTGGGGCTACAATGAGATGCACCTTTTGTCCCTGGTGAGGTGCTAGCATGGAGAACGTGTGGTAGGGGAAATATCCGGGAAGGGTGGGATGCAAGGAGGGGAAAGAGGGATGGTTTTCCATCTTCGGGGGAGTCGCTGCTTAAGGGGTGTGGGGTGGGGTAAACCATGGTACTCAGGTACCATCGGCGTAGGTGGGGCGTTATTATATTGTTGGGGCCTTGGAGCCCCCAATCCAAGGTTTGCTCACGCAGTAGTGAAGAAAAAGGGAAGAAACAGAAGAGAAGTTGGGGATGGTTCTCACCAAATCTCTCTTCCCCTAGAGGGGAGAGGGGGTGTTGTGGCCGTCTGCGGCACTGACGCCCTAATGCCTCTGTGCCTGAGGAACAAAGTGGTGTGGTGGTGAGCAGGGGGGGCTCCTCCCTGTGAGAGGGAGGGCAAAGACCCAACCCTCACAGCAGATAAACAGGGAGGAAAAAACTGCCCTGTGGTCCCTTGAGAGAGGATGGGGAATTCGAGGGGAACTAAGTAGGGGGATGGGTCCGGGAAGGAGGAGGCCAGAGTACTTCGCCTCTCCCTCAGGATCTCAGGCTGTGCCCACAACCGATAGGGTTTCAGGGGGAAACAAGACATCCCCCTTGAAGTGCAGGTCGAGGATTGCCTGCTGTGCATTGGGAGGTGCTCTAGCCTCCCTGAGCCATGCCACCCTGCGGATGGTAACCACCGAGGCCATGGTGCGAGTGCCTGTGTCCACCGCATCACGTGCCAAAAGGAGAAGGTCTTGTGAAATTATGTTGCCTTCTTCCAGGAAGGCATCATACTCCTCCCTAGCCTCAGGTGGAAGCAGGCTTCTAAATTTCCGGAGTGACTCCCAGACATCCAGCAAATATCTGCTGGTTATAGCCTGGCTGTTTGCCACTCGTAGTTGGAAGGCGATGAGGAGTAAACCTTACGGCCTATCGGATCCAGTTCCCTAGTTTCCCTGGAGGGTGGGAGGGGTCCTTTGGGGGCTCCCCGGGCCCCATTGTCATTTGGACTACATCCCTCGGGGGAACTGGGTGGCCAACAAGGGAGGGTAGCCCGACTCAGATACCCGATACTTCACGCCCACTGTATCCGAAACCGGGGGGACGGAACTTGGGCTCTGCCACTGGGAGTGTGCGAGGTCCCATATGCTCAGGTGGGGCGGGACTGCTAAGGGCACTGTTGAAGTAAAGGCTGGCCTGAAGAGGGTATCTGGGGGGGAGACTCAAGGGCTCCACCTCCATACCTAAATGGGCCATAGCCCAGCACAACAAATCAAAATGCACCGATAGATTCCCCGTGTAAGACCCCCAGTGCCGGGGAGAGAGCGGTACTGTTAGCTCGCCATGGTGGAGAGGGAGTTCCCTGGGGGGATCATTCTTGTGGCCTAAAGTGGAAGGGTGATGGAGCCGATGTGTGGTGCGGAGGCCATTTGGAACCCCTGGAAGGTCCCTCCTCCGGGCTGGAGGCAGGGGTGGGGGACTGAGATTCTTGGCCCAGTACTGGTGATGGTGGGGTGGTGCCAGCCCCCACTGGAGTGGAAGACGGGGGGCTGTGCAGTGATGACGAGCATCCCGGGTGGACCCAGGCCTTTGAGATGAAGGCTGGTTTGCCTCTTCTCGTTGGGAGTGGGACAGGGGGTGTCAGGAGAAGCAGGAGGGCTCGTGCTGCCTCCACCACTTCCGGGGTAGACGGGACAAGGAGCAACTCTATTTGAGTCGGAGGCAAGTCCTTGCCAGGGAAGGGAGGACTGCCTGGGCAAGAGGACTCCCGCTCCTGCAGCACCAGGCTCTGTGGTGCCAAGGGTGGAATTGGCCGGTGCCAGGGTGAGCTCGGCACCAGCGAGGCTGGACTGTACTGTTCCATTGGCACCGGAGATGATATGGCATGGCACCAAGGCAAGCCCGGCACTGACTGGCTAACTGAAGGCAACCTCGAGCGCCACCGAGGTGCCGAGGCGCTGGGTAGGCACCGGGGTGCCAGAGTCGGCACCGAGGTGGTGCGGCAGCGGTGGCTTCCGGTGTTACGGCACCATGTCGGCTCTGACGCCGAGCTCGGTCTCGATGCCGGGCATGAACCCGAAGCCTCGGGTGAAGGGTGCCAGGCCTCCTCCGAGGCAAGGGCGCGGTGTCGCTGTTCCCTCTCCTTGATAATTCTGGGATTGAAGGAGAGACGGAACAAGCCGAGACCATGTGGTCTTTGCCCAGGCACCTAAGGCACTTTCCGTGGGTGTTGTCCTGGGGGAAGGCCTTGCTGCACTTGGCGCAGGGTTTAAACCCCGGCATCGTTGACGCGATATTCCAGTCTGGTAGTGGGAACTCTTGTAGTGGAGCTAAATCCATGAAGAGATGCTCCCAACCAGACAGTGAGTTGCAGAAAAAGGGATAGGCTGCTTGTGGTTCGCAAGGAGTGGACGTTCAAATTCCGATGCGCAAGGCAGAAGAAATGAAACTGAGGAGGGGTCAGGAGGCAGCTGTATATATAGCTGCGGGGTGGCGCAAGGGGCGGAGGCCGCCTCTCCTCTCCTGACAGGCTAGGACAAGTTTTTTCCAACCAATCCGGCACTCCGGGACAGAGACATCTATTACTGAATGCATCCGAGCAGCGCTCGAATAAGAACTCAAAATTCTACCAAGGATTGATTTACATGGACTTTTAATCATTGTATGCATTCAATTTATCAAAGAATCATAGGGTTGGAAGGGACCTCAAAGGTCATCTAGTCCAACCCCCTGCCAGAGGCAGGACCACTCCCACTAAACCATCCCAGTCATGGTTTTGTCCAGCCGGGCCTTAAACACCTCCAAAGCTGGAGATTCCACCACCTCCCTCGGCAGCTCATTCCAGTGATTCACCACTCGCCTAGTAAAAAAGTTTTTTTCTAATATCCAGCCTCGACCTCCCTAACCGCAACTTGAGACCATTGCTCCTCATTCTGTCCTCTGTTACTACGGAAAACAGTCGAGCTCCATCTTCTTTGAAGCATCCCTTCAAGTAATTGAAGGTTGCTATCAAGTCCCCCCTCCATCTTCTCTTCTGCAGACTAAATAAGCCTAATGCTTTCAGTCTTTCCTCATAGGGCTTGTGCTCCAGCCCTTTGATCAATTTGGTTGCCCTCCGCTGAACTCTCTCTAGCATGTCCCTGTCCTTTTTGTAGTGGGGAGCCCAAAACTGAACACAGTATTCTAGATGTGGCCTCACCAGTGCAGAATAGAGAATGATCACATCCCTTGATCTGCTGGTAACACTTCGTTTGATGTAGCGCAGTATGCTATTGGCCTTTTTGGCAGCAAGAGCACACTGCTGACTCATATCCAGCTTCTCATCCACCATGACCCCCAGGTCCTTTTCTATAGTGCTGCTACTTAGCTGAATGTTCCCCAGCCTGTAGCAGTGCATGGGGTTTTTCCGTCCCAAGTGCAGGATTTTACACTTGTCCTTATTGAACCTCATAAGATTTCTATTGGCCCACTGTTCCAATTTACCTAGCTCTCCCTGAATCCTGTCCTTGCCCTCCAATGTGTCTACTGGTCCCCCAAGCTTGGTGTCATCCGCGAACTTACTGAGAGTGCAGTCTATTCCATCATCCAGATCATTGATGAAAATGTTGAACAGAACTGGCCCCAGGACTGACCCCTGGGGCACACCACTCGTTACTGGTTGCCAGCTAGACATAGAACCGTTGATTCCTACATGCTGAAATTGTTGATCTAGCCAGTTTTCTATCCACCTTATAGTCCACCTATCCAACCCATACTTCCTTAATTTGCCAATGAGAATGCTGTGGGAAACTGTATTAAAAGCCTTGCGAAAATCAAGGTATATCACATCAACGGTTCTTCCTGCATCCAGAAAACCAGTCATCTGATCATGGAAGGAAATGAGATTGGTCAGCTATGATTTACCCTTGGTAAATCCATGCTGACTGTTCCTGATCACTTTATTTTCCTCTAAGTGTTTGAGGATGGATTCTTTGAGAACCTGCTCCATAATTTTTCCAGGGATTGAGGTGAGGCTGACAGGTCTGTAATTCCCCGGCTCCTCCTTTTTCCCTTTCTTGAAAATAGGCAAGACATTTGCTTTTTTCCAATCCTCTGGCGCCTCCCCCATTCTCTATGAGTTTTGAAAGATAATGGCCAGCGGTGCTGCTATTTCATCGGCCAATTCCCTTAGCACCCTCAGATGCAGTTCGTCCGGCCCCATGGACTTGTGCACATCCTGCTTCTTTAAGCAGTCCCTAACCTGACCTTCCATCACCAAGGGCCTCTCTTCTGTCCAATCTGCCATACCCATGTTAGTGGGCTGGGAGCTGACCCTGCCTGTGAAAACTGAAGCAAAAAATGCATCGAGCACTTCAGCTTTTCCCTCATCCTCTGTCACGAAGATCCCTGCCCCATTCAGTAAGAAACCTACACCATCCCTGATCCTCTTCTTGTTATTAACATACTTGTAGAACCCATTCCTGTTATCCTTTACATTCCTCGCTAGCCGCAACTCCATTTGTCCTTTGGCCTTTCTGATTTTATCCCTGCAGTCCCTAGCAATATCTTTATATGCCTCCTTGGTCATCTGGCCAAGCTTCCACTTCCTGTAAGCTTCCTTTTTATGTTTTAGCTCAGAGCAGAGTTCTCGGCTAAGCCATTCTGGCTGCCTCACATTTTTGCTGTTTAGTTTGATCCTTTAACATTTCTCATAGTTTGTTTCTTTCTTTTTAAAAATAACCTTTAGTTTTAGTTAATAAAGGATTGACTGGCAGTGTGGTATTTTGGATTAAGTCCAATTAAATATTAAATATTGTTCTATGTAATGTGGCTGGGCCTTTGGAATTATAAGAGCATTTTGTAAATAGCTTGGAATTTTAAGTAACTTACGTGTATCTATTTACTAAACCCATTGACTGTGTTGGAACCAGTTGCTGAAATGCGGTAAATGGGGGCTGAATGTATTTTGTTGTGGCTTCTTGATAACTGGTGTGGGGAACCAGAAGCATTGTTTGTGACTGATTGGGAGAATTAGCTCTCTTTTTGCAGCATGTTTTAATCTTTGCGTTTTCAGCTAGTTATCCAAGAAGGCCCAGGTCACACCAACATTAGGCAACTTTTATCTAGGTATTATCAGATTTTGAATGTTCCTTATGTTGAATTCTTGATCCTAAGATTTTTTTAATTTTTTTAAAAGAAACTCTGTTATGTAAGATTTCAAGTTGATTGCTGAAGTTCTAGCATTATGGAGTATCAGTAAGAGGTGCTGAAATATTCTTCAGTGTACATCTGTAGAGTTAAATGTTAAAACTAAATTTTATTGGTATTATTGTAGTCCAAAGCCTCAGGCATAGATCCTATTGTGTTAGGTACTGCACAAACACAGAACAAAATGTTGGTCCCTGTCCCAAAGCTGTATTTTCAATGATCTTTGATTTTTTTTTCTTTCACTGTTTCCTGCAGCTGCTGTAATTTATTTAAAGAGCAAGATGTGAGTATTTTTCAATAATAATAATTCCAGGCCTAGATCAGGTTTGCAGATATAGTTTTGCTAACAAGTACTTCTGGTGTGGGCACAACTTCCAAAAGCAAACATGATTTTGCAGTATCGTCAATACCGATTCCCCTTGGCCAGGTCTACACCTGGAAAACATTGATGTTATAAGCATCTTGACACAGTGCTCCTAAAATGCACACAGGTTAAACCAGCACAACTGAGCTTTGGTGTGTTATAGGCTATTTTAAGGCTCTGTGCAAAATAGGTCAGACCCACAAAAAGTAGAATTTTGCCAGTATTGTGTCACTGCTGCTATATGAAGATTTGGGGGGGGGGGCACAGACACAAACAAAAAAACTCACTGCCTAACTGATCTACTTACTATACAGGCAAAAGCTTATCATGTATACCTTACTTAAGTTAAAACATAATGTCCATAATGTGATTATTTATCTGTGCATCATAGTCTTGCTTATCACAAAAAAGACTTTTTTAAAGTTTAAAGGGGAAAAATAAATCATGTGAACACAGTGAAAATTCTGAAGCTTTTTTCCCCTGAAGTGTTTCATTGGCTCACCAGTTTATCTATTACTTATTGTTTTACTTTTCTGTTTTGGTTAGGCTGCTCCCAAGATAAGTCTAGTGTCTTTAGTGAGAGGTTTCTAGACATATTTCAGCTTTCCCTCTCTTCTCATCATTCTAAAAGAACTGTCCAGATGGCAAAGAAATAATCAGCCATATTTACATAAATATAGTGTCATACACCAGAGGATTAGGGAACATATTGCACAGAAAATAATGAAGATAAACTTAGCAATGCTCAGGTTGGCTCAGCCGAAAAGTTCTTATTCATTCATCCTTTACACTGTAGAAAGGTTGACCACAAATGTCATTAACATTATATGAAAGAGGAAGGCAGCTGCCAACGCTTCAGTTTAGAAACAGTTAGTTAGAAAGGCACTTTTAGGATACCTCTTTAAGAAGAGCCAGATTCTCAGCTGGTGTAAATCAGCATGGTGCAATGAAAGCCAATGGAGCTGTCAGTTTATGCCGGTTAAAAGTCTTGGTCTAAAGTTTACCTTCAGGGTGGAATGAACAGCAATATCCATATAGTAGGTACTATAGTGTCTCAGGTTCAAGTCAGTCATTATTGCCTTCCACCTCATTGTCATCATCATTTACACCAAAGTGAGTAGTGATCATCCCTTTCCTGTTTTGAAGCTTTTTATGCCTCTTTCCTTCTCCTGGCAGTGGTGATATAAATGAACACACAAGATGAAGACAATGGGGAATAAGACTCAGTATATTCTGTGCTGAGACAAATGTTATGTTCTTCTGCTTGTTTTTAATTTTTAATTTTCAAGCATAGAATATTTTAGGAGAATAATTCAAATGTATCCCTAGCATAATTCTATTCAGGACCAGATTAACTAAAGTGCTTAGGGGCTGCAGGCCTGGGTTCCAGACTTGAGGGGGCTCCCATGCCTCAAGCCCCACAAAAATAATTTCAGCCTCAACTAGCCCAAGAGTTACCAGGCTGTCCCATATCATAGGTTGGGCAGGCCTGTCTGCCAGGCAGGTCTCAGCATGGTCCTGACCCTGCAGCTGGCCAGTCTGCAGCCCCTCCACCCCCATCACCAGCAAGGTGCTGGCCTGTCCTGCCCCCATGACTGTCCTGTCTGCAGGCTCCAGCCACCACCACCATGCCTACGTAGCACTGAGCCACCCTCCTTGCATAGCTGGCTGATCTGCAGGCCCAGACCCTCAGTGCTGGCCAGGCCACAGTGCCATGTCATATGTTGGGCAGGCCCCTCTGCCGGGCAGGCCCCAGTGCTGGCCTGTCCTGCTTACAAGACTGATCAGTCTGAGGGCCCCAGAGTTGGTGTGCCTGATCGCTATGCCACACATGGGCAGCCCCAGACACCCAGAAGCCTTAATCTGGCCCTGATTCTACCAACTTTATCGGTGATTCATTTGACTTTTTATGGTTAATGTTCTAGTTTAAACATTGCAAATAGGCACATATCTATATCCTGAGCAAAGCCGAGGTCAGTTACTGCACCATATTTGGATGTCTGTATAAAGCTCTAGTTGAGTCATAAATAAAAATGATCTAGTGGACTGAATTTTTCTCTACATTGTTGGGCCTGATTTCAAAGTGGCACTGAAAGGAAAGACATAAGCCTACAGTATTCTGACCAAACAATATAGCTTGATGGCTCATCTCAGTTTCTAATGAACAAATGTTTGCATAATTCATGAAGCCCAATTTAGGGAAATTGAAACTACTTTGCCTTAAAGATGGCCAGATGTTAGCAGGCATGTGATCAAATGACAATTTCACCCAGAGAAATGAAGAGGAAGACTGAAGTCGATTAGTAATGCAGAAGGAAAACTTCCACTTTCATTTGCAGTGAAGACCTGATCCCTCAGTGCTCTCAGTTCCTCAGTCATCAAAAGCAACACAATTAAATAACAGAGAGAGGTTTTATTGTCCTTTGAGTCTGTAAGAGAATTATATTTATTTATTGGCCACAGTAACTTGCCATAGATCAGGAATGCAAAAGATTAATATTTTATTGCAAGACAGAGGTCAATATCCACTGACTCTACTAGTCACTGTTACAAGCATGATGGATTAATTTAAGTGTAAAATTCATGGGCCCTTATGGTTACAGCCGAAACCTGGAAGTTTCTCCTGTATTTGTAGTTCCAGCTGAAGTGAGGGATACTCACCCTTGTGCAGTAGCCAAGGTTCTTCGAGATGCGTGTCCCTGTCCCTGCTCCACTCTAGGTGCGCGGCCAGCCCTGCTCGTCAGGTCGGAGAGTCTTTAAGAGCTGTGTCAGGGGCACCGTGCGCATTGCAGCAGGGGTCAGAGATTCCGTTGCTGATGTGCTCAGGCGCCCCCCCCCCAGTTCCCTCTCTACCGCAAAGGAAGCTACGTTTGCACTTCTTGTGTCTCTTCAAAGTAGAGGGGAGGAGGGCGGGTAGTGGAGCAGGGACAGGGACACGCATCTCGAAGAGCCTTGAATACTGCACAAGGGTGAGTATCCCTCACTTCTTCTTCGAGCAGTGTCCCTGTCTGCTCCACTCTAGCTGATTACCAAGCTGTTTTCTAATTGGCGGAAGGGACTTCGAGGCTTGCTCCTTGCATTAACTGTAATACTGCTAGACCCACTGCCGAATCGGCCCTGGCCAGTTGATCAATGGCATAGTGTTTGACGAATGTATCTGCTGAGCCCCATGTTGATGCTCTGCAGATTTCCATTATGGGAACATTATGCATGAAGGCCACAGATGCTGCCAGTGATCTAGTGGAGTGCGTCCAGATGCCCTCTGGAATTGGCAGGCCCTTAAGTTCATATGTCATCTGTATACAGCTCGATATTCACTTTGATAATCATTGATTAGATATTGGTTGACCTCTGTAATGTTCTGCTATAGAGACGAAGAGCTTCGGATCTTCTGAAAGGGCTTGGTCCTTTGTAAGTAGAATGCCATCACCCTACGTATGTCAAGCATATGCCAGAGAGCATGCTGGGGGTCAGAATGTGGCTTGGGAAAGAACGTAGGTAAGTGTATTGTCTGGTTCACATGGAACGCTGAGACTACCTTTGGTAGAAATCTCGGATGCGGTCGCATAGAGATTTTTTCTTTATAAAAGACTGTGTATGGTGGACTTGCCATGAGTGCTGCTAGCTTGCCCACTTGTCTGGCTGATGTTATCGCCACAAGGAAGGCTACCTTCATTGACATGTGGAGAAGCGAGCAGGTCACTAGCAGTTCAAAGGGTTTCCCCGTTAGGGTTTTGAGAACTATGGAGATATCCCATGGTGGAGCAGGTGGTCAGTGCAAGGGATAGGAATTGTGCAACCCCGCCATGAACTGCTTCACCACCGGATGTGAGAATACCAAGTCTTCCTGTACAGGTTTATGAAAAGTAGCTATCGCCACTAGATGAACCTTTATGGTATTAACGGACAGTGTTGTGTTTTTCAGATGAAGTAAATACTCCAGCAACTCTGGGACCGGGAGGGAGACTGGATCCTTCTCATTTTGTTGACACCAGATCACGAACCTGCGCCATTTTGGAGGTAAGTTCGCCTTGTCGCCGGCTTTCTGCTGTTTAGAAGGATCTCTCTAACGCTTTGGGACCATTGTCGTTCTAACCCATTGTACCATCTAGGTACCATGCCGTGAGGTGCAACCTGTTGAGGTAAGTATGTAGGATTCGTCCCCTGTCCTGCATCAGGAGGTCCGGTGCTGTCGGGAGCGCGATCAGGGTTCTCCTCAACATCTGCACCAAGTCTGTGTACCATGTCTGTCTGGGCCAGGCTGGTGCTAGTATTATTACGATGGCCCTGTTGCATCGAATCTTGCAAAGCGTCCTGGGAATCAATGGAATTGGGGGAAATACATACAGGAGACCCTCGCCCCAGGCGACAAGGAATGCGTCCCTGCTGGAACCCTTTCCTGTGCCTGCCCTGGAACAGAATTTGCAGCATTTTGTGTTGTCTTTGGTGGCAAACAGGTCCATGACCAGAAGGCCCCACAATTGGAAGATCTGCTGTATGATGTCGTCACGCTCTTCCCACTCGTGGGCTGCCTCAAAGGATCTGCTCAGTGTGTCTGCTACCGTGTTGTCCCTGCCTGGAAGATAGATGGTGGAGATGTCTATCTTTTGTTTCAAGCACAACTCCCAAAGTCTCATTGCCTCAAGGCACAACAGTGTAGATCGTGCCCCCACCCCCGGCGGTTGATATAATACATGCATGTGATATTGTCCGTGCGGACCTTCATTGTTTTCCCCGTGATGACAGGCAGAAAATGCTTGCATACCTTGTGTACTGCTCTCAGTTCTAGCATGTTTATATGCATGCGTTTTTCCCTTGGTGACCATCTCGCTTGGGCTGTCTGTGTCATGAGATGGGCATCCCAATCTGTCAATGAGGCATCCGTCGTCATCATTAAATCTGTTTGCAGTGACTGGAAAGGGACCCCTTGCAACATGTTTTCCACCCTCGTCCACCAGACCAACGATTCTTTTATGGGTTCTGGCAGAGACAGCCTGCAGTTTAAATGCTGGCGGCCTATCCTGAACGCCCTTGCGAACCATAGTTGAAACAGTCGCATGTGGAGTCTGGCGTGACTGACCAGCGATGTTGTGGCTGCCATGTGTCCCAGCAGCTGCATGCAGGTCTGTGCTTGCACTGTGGGAGAACCCCTGACCACCTGAACCAGGCTCAGGATATTTTTGTACCGTTCCAGTGGAAGATATGCTCGCGTCACCCGCGTTTGAATTCTTGCACCTATGAACAGGATCTCCTGTGATGGGCGAAGGGAAGACTTTTTGTAATTTATTGCAAACCCTAGCGATTGAAGGGTCGTTACCGTGATTTTTACCACCTACTCAGCTTCGGGGAAAGATGTCGTTCTTATTAAGAAGTCATCCAAGTATGGAAATATTGTAACTCCCATACTCCAGAGATGTGCACAGACAACTGCCATGATCTTTGAAAAAACCCTTGGCGCAGTGCACAGTCCGAAGGGCATTGCAGTATATTGGTAATGAGTGCCTGATGCTATAAATCTGAGGAATTTCCTGTGCCCTGGATAGATAGACACATGGAAATAGGCATACTTGAGGTTGAGGGAAGCCAACCAGTCCCCTCTTTCCAGCACCAGGAGTATCCCCGGAATCATCACCATTTTGAAATGCTTTATTAATACATACTTGTTTAGTCTTCTGTTGCTGGGTACTGGCCTGCTACCGCTGCACACCGTCCGTCCTCCCTGGCGTCTCAGGCCTGGGGTAAATCAGCCACCTGGTTAGGTCCCCTTGCCCAGGCATGTGTTGCAGGCTCCCGGTCCCTCTGGCTGGGGGCCCTCTAGGTAAGGCTTCTGGTGCTCCCTTTCTCCTTATAGAAAGGGGAGGGGAAAGGGGGTGTGCCCTTCTCTGGTAGCTGCTGATAGGGGTTTCTTTTTCCTTCTCTGTGCTGCCACTCCAGCCTCTTGGCTTCCTAGACCTCAGGCAAGCCTCTGAGGCTTCCTTCCACTTCCTATCCTTCCTTCCCCCCTGTGTGCCGGAGGCGGTGTGGCTTTTATAGGGCCTGGGCAGCCCCTAATTGGGCCCAGCCATCTCTAATTGCCCTGCAGCTGTTTCTCCTTTCCCTGCTGGGAACAAGGCTTTCAGCATTCTGGGGCTGACAAACCTACTCTTAACCACCCTTCTGTAACCATCAGCCCTGGCTTTGTTACACTCCTGAGGTCTAGGATAGGCCTCCACCCCCCTGACTTTTTCTCGGCAAGAAAATAATGTGAATAAAACCCCTTGTTCTTGTACTGTGGTGGAACTTCTTCTACTGCTCCTAAACTGAGAAGATTGTCTATCTCGCAAGCCAACATGTGTTCATGAGATGGGTCCCTGAAGAGGGACGGGGTAGGGGTTTGAAGTGGTGGGGTGGGTCTTGATGGAAATGGGATAACGTATCCCTTCAGAATGGTGTTGAGAACCCACTTGTCTGACATAATCTCCTTCCACTGATGAAAGAAGGGGAGTCTGTTGTGAAATAACTGAGGTGACTTGTTGACAAACAGGGAAGAATTGATCAGGGAGGTAGAGGTAAATGGCAAACTAGGCAGTAGTGACCATGACATGGTTGAATTCAGGATGCTGATTAAAGGAAGGAAGGAAAGAAGCAAAACAAAAACCCTGGACTTCAAAAAAGCAGATTTTGGCTCTCTCAGGGAGCTGATGGGCAGGATCCCTTGGGAAGCTAATCTAAAGGGGAAAGGAGTCCAAGAGAGTTGGTTATATTTTAAAGAAAGCCTGCTAAGGGCACAGGAACTTGCCATTCCAATTAGGAGGAAGAACAAACACGTGAGGCAGCCAGAATGGCTTAGTAGAGAACTCTGCTCTGAGCTTAAACATAAAAAGGAAGCTTACAGGAAGTGGAAGCTTGGCCAGATGACCAAGGAGGCATATAAAGATATTGCTAGGGACTGCAGGGATAAAATCAGAAAGGCCAAAGGACAAATGGAGTTGCGGCTAGCGAGGGATGTAAAGGATAACAAGAAGGGGTTCTACAAGCATGTTAGTAACAAGAAGAGGATCAGGGATGGTGTAGGTCCCTTGCTGAATAGGGCAGGCATCCTCGTGGCAGAGGATGAGGAAAAAGCTGAAGTGCTCGATGCATTTTTTGCTTCAGTTTTCACAGGCAGGCTCAGCTCCCAGCCCACTACAATGGGTGTGGCAGATTGGAGCTTGGAGAGAACAAGAGAGGCCCTTGGTGATGGAAGATCAGGTTAGGGACTGCTTAAAGAAGCTGGATGTGCACAAGTCCATGGGGCTGGACGAACTGCATCTGAGGGTGCTAAGGGAATTAGCCGATGAAATAGCAGCACTGCTGTCCATTATCTGTCAAAACTCATGGAGAACGAGGGAGGTGCCAGAGGATTGGAAAAAAGCAAATGCAGTGCCTATTTTCAAGAAAGGAAGAAAGGAGGATCCAGGGAATTACAGACCAGTCAGCCTCACCTCAATCACTGGCAAAATTATGGAGCAGGTTCTCAAAGAATCCATCCTCAAACACTTAGAGGAAAATAAAGTGATCAGGAACAGTCAGCATGGATTTACCAAGGGTAAATCATGCCTGACCAATCTTGTTTCCTTCTATGATCAGATGACTGGTTTTCTGGATGCAGGAAGGACCATTGATGTGATATACCTTGATTTTAGCAAGGCTTTTGATACAGTTTCCCACAGCATTCTCATTGGCAAATTAAGGAAGTATGGGTTGGATAGGTGGACTGTAAGGTGGATAGAAAACTGGCTAGATCAACGATTTCAGCGTGTAGGAATCAACAGTTCCACGTCTAGCTGGCAACCAGTTACGAGTGGTGTGCCCCAGGAGTCGGTCCTGGGGCCGGTTCTGTTCAACATTTTCATCAATGATCTGGATGATGGAATAGACTGCACTCTCAGTAAGTTCGTGGGTGACACTAAACTGGGGGGACCAGTAGACACATTGGAGGGCAAGGACAGGATTCAGGGAGACCTAGATAAATTGGAACAGTGGGCCAATAGAAATCTTATGAAGTTCAATAAGGACAAGTGTAAAATCCTGCACTTGGGATGGAAAAACCCCATGCACTGCTACAGGCTGGGGAACATTCAGCTAAGTAGCAGCACTATAGAAAAGGACCTGGGGGTCATGGTGGATGGGAAGCTGGATATGAGTCAGCAGTGTGCTCTTGCTGCCAAAAAGGCCAATGGCATACTGGGCTGCATCAAAAGAAGTATTACCAGCAGATCAGGGGATGTGATCATTCCCCTCTATTCTGCACTGGTGAGGCCACATCTAGAATACTGTGTTCAGTTTTGGGCTCCCCACTACAAAAAGGACAGGGACATGCTAGAGAGAGTTCAGCGGAGGGCAACCAAATTGATCAAAGGGCTGGAGCACAAGCCCTATGAGGAAAGACTGAAAGCATTAGGCTTATTTAGTCTGCAGAAGAGAAGATTGAGGGGGGATTTGATAGCAACCTTCAACTACTTGAAGGGATGCTCCAAGGAAGATGGAGCTCGACTGTTCTCGGTAGTAACAGAGGACAGAATGAGGAGCAATGGCCTCAAATTACGGTTAGGGAGGTCGAGGCTGGATATTAGAGAAAACTTTTTTACTAGGCGAGTGGTGAAGCATTGGAATGAGCTGCCTAGGGAGGTGGTGGAGTCTCCATCTTTGGAGGTGTTTATGGCCCAGCTGGACAAAACCATGACTGGGATGGTTTAGTGGGAGTGGTCCTGCCTCTGACAGGGGGTTGGACTAGATGACCTATGAGGTCCCTTCCAACCCTATGTTTCTATGATAAGATCCACTGGAATGGGGTGGTCGGGCAAACCCCCAATCAATATCTCAATATTGTTGCCTGGAACCCGATGGTTGGGGGTTGGCTGCAGCTTGAGACCCCTGTCTTTGGCGCTGCTGGGGTCTCAGCTGAGATCTAGCACCTTCCCATCTATGCCCCTGGTTAGGCTGGGAGTATCTGGCTCTATATGGTTGAAATCTCTTGTTTTTCCCATTGAAATTCGCAGGGTATATACCTAAGGTACGGAGGGTTGCCCTGGAATCCTTGAGTGTGTGCATTACTTCATTCGTTTTTTCTGCAAACAGTCTATCCTTTTCGAACGAAAGATCCTCTATGGTTGCCTGCAATTGTTTTGGCAATGCTGCTGAATGAAGCCATGACGCTGGTCGCATGACTGTAGCTGTGCCGATGGCCTGGGCCGCCGCATTCGCAGCATCAAGGGACACCTGCAACACCGTCCGTGCGGTAAGCTGACCCTCCTTGATTAAAGCCTTAAATTATTCCTTTTTCTCTTCCATCAGTGAGCTGAGTAATTCTGAGAGTTTCACATATATTTCATGATTGTAGTTGGCAAGTACTGCTGTATAATTCGCAACTCTCATCAAGAATGTCATTGTTGTGTAGACCTTTTCCCCTAATAAATCAAGCTTTTTGTCCTCCTTGTCAGTCAGGTTGATCTTATGATGGTCTTGTCTGACCCTCTGGTTTGCCACCTCAATCACTAACAAATTAGCCTGAGGGTGAGTGAACAGGAATTCTTTGCCCTTGGGCATTATAAAATACTTTTTGTTGGCCCTCTTATTAATTGGGGCAGTTGTGGCTGGTGTCTGCCATATCTGGTTCGCTGGGTCCATTATCCCCTCATCCATTGGAAGCGCCACCTTGGTTGATGTGGAGGACTGTAGAATCTTATAGAGTTTATGCCTAGTCGTGTCCTCATCTTGTATGGATATCTCCAGACTGTACGTGACTCGCTTGAACAGCTCCTGGAAATGTTTTGTCTCCTCAGATCTCGAGTGTCGACTGAGCTCATCACCTGGTTCCTCCTGCCCGTCCGAGTGGTGTGCCTGCTGTATTACTGGCTGTGACTGCTGCATGGTTGATGTCCCTGACGGTAAGTATTGGCTAGCCCCCTCCATCTGAGGCATTGAGGGAACAGGCATTGCTGAGCCCATCTGGGGCCAGGTTTCCCAGTTTAGCCATGGGCATGGATATGGCCAAGGCATGTTCCAAAATGGCCATGGTGTGTTGAAGATAGTATTCGCCTGTGGTTGCATGGGAGAATCTGTCTCCTCCCCAGGTGACTCAGGACTTGGAGGTTGTAATGTAGACCATCCAGATCTCTCACTGGAGAACATGAGAGAGGGTATCTCCTCATCAGAGGAGTGTATGCTAAACAGGGGCGAAATGGGAGAGGAGGAAGGCTCAGTCTCCTCCTGCCTCTCAATATGGAGCTCTTTCCTTTTCCTTCTAGTTTGCTTTAACAGCAGTTGCTCCCCCTCACTGCCCCGTGCTGTTCTGGTCTGGTCACTTTCACTAGGGGAGTTGACAGCAGTGCCGCGCTCGGCTCTGCACTGCTGGGTGCTGCAACACTCGGCGCCACCTTCTTCCTGGCGCCTGCTGCAGGAGACAGAGTAGCCGCGGCAGCACACGGTGCCAGTTGCGAAAACGGCACCAGTATTGAGTTCTGCGGTGCTGCAGGTGCCGGTATCTGTGCCGTATTTAACGCTGCAGTCAGGGTCAGCCTAGGCATATTCCCCTTGACTGGGTCACTCTGCCCGCACTGATTTCTCGTGCTTGGTGGGTGATTTTCCTTCCCCCTGGAGCTGCCCAAGTGAGTCTCTCTGGGCTTGTGATCTTTTTCCCAGCTCCTACCTTTTTTAGAAGACGTGAGGGAAGAAGCTGCAGACTGCCGCTTGTGCGGCTGCGGGGACCGTGGCTGCCAGCCAGGATCTGAAGCAGGCTTGAGAGAGCCCTCTAGCAGCAGTAGTTTCAATTTCATTTGTCTCTCCCTGTGGGCTCTGGTAGTCAGCCTCTTACAGTGAGGACATTCATGTGTAAGGTGGCTTTTGCCCAAGCATCTTATGCATTCGGCATGGCCGTCAGACACTGGCATAGCGTCGTGGCAGGAGGCGCAGCGCTTAAAGCCTGGGGGAGATGGCATTTTTGAGGTAAAATGCCCTCAACTGTTGGGTTTTTTTTTCCTCTGATTCTTTCTTTCTCCTCTCTTCTTCTTCTTTTTTTTTTTTTTTAGGAAGAGCGGTAGCCGTTATAACGGCCGTTGGAATCTTAGTAGGAGCTTTGACATCTCCATCTGAACACTGGAGCGGTAAGAAGGGAACTGAGGGGAGTGGAGGGGGGTGCCTGAGCATGTCAGCAATGTAATCTCTGACCCCTGCTGCGATGTGCAGGGCGCCCCTGACACAGCTCTTAAAGACTCTCCGATCTGACGCACGGGGCTGGCCACGCACCTAGAGTGGAGCAGACAGGGACACTGCTCGAAGAAGAACCAGTTAGTTACTAAGTAATCAAGGGAAAAATGTCACTTGGTCTTCTTGAGCCACTGTCCATCTCTAAAAGAACTAAGCTGGAAAGGTTTTCTGGGTAAAAAGAGTTACTTTAGAGAGCTGGCTGTCTAACTCCTTTAAACACTTGTGAAAAATCCCACAGTCTTTGCAAAATACATGAAGTGACTCAGAAGACACAAGCTAGCTGCATTAACCTGATGGAGTCTTCCCTATCTAAAGCTGTTCTTTCAGAAAATGAGTACTTCATCTATGGTTTTATTCTAGGATCTGACTATGGGAATGGTCATACTGGCATAATGTGAATCCAGCCTTCAACTGACTACATGAGCTAGGGTATGGCGACTGTTTGGAGAACAATATCCAGTAGCAAATGTTTCACAACTACACAATAGGAAAGGTAAAACCCAAGTGTCCATGAAATAGCCAATGTAGTTTGTAAGTGGCGATCCCACCTAACAGATCAATGGTGTTCAAACTTTTTTTCTTGGGACCTGGTTGAAAAAATCATTTATGCCCATGATCCAACAATTACATTTTTCAGCAATGCATTCCAGTCTTTCAAAAGCAACAGTAGGGGCCACAATGCCCCAGTACTTGAGGCACTGCAAACCACTACTTGTCTCATCCCATGGTTTGAAAAACACTGCAATAGATCATAGTTAATGACAAAGACTGAAAGCTAAGATAGCAGATTTTGACACTGTATATAGAATCATAGGGATGGAAAGGACCTCATGAGGTCATCTAGTCCAAACCCCTGCTAAAAGCACTACTCCCAGTATATCATCCCAGCCAGGCTTTTGTCTAACCAGGCCTTAAATGTTCCTAAAGATGGAGATTCCACCACATCCTTAGGTAACCATTCCAATGCTTCACCACCCTCCTAGTAATAAAGCTTTTCCTAATATCCAACCTCAACCTCCCCAGCTGCAACTTGAAACCATTGCTCCTTGTTTAGTCCTTTGTTACTACCAAGGATGACCTAGCTCCCTCCTCTTTGGAGCACCCCTTCAGGTAGTTGAAGGTTGCTATCAAATTCCCCCTCAGTCTTCTCTTCTGCAAACTAAATAAGCCTAGTTCCACCAGTCTCTCTTCATAAATCATGTACTCCAACTCCTTAATCATTTTTGTTGCCCTTCACTGGATTCTTTTTAATTTATCAACATCCTTTCTGCAGTAGGGAGCCCAAAACTGGACACAGTATTCCAGATGCAGCCTCACCAGGGCGGGCTGAATAGAGGGGAATAATCACATCCCTAGATCTGCTGGCAACACTCCTACTGATGCAGGCCAATATGCCATAGGCCTTTTTGGCAGCAAGATCACATTGTTGACTCACATCCAACTTCCCATCTATTACATATATAGATCTTGCACAGCCCAGTACATCAGCTATATAAATGTCCAAATAGAAATGTGAGAGTGATTAAGAGCAATATAACTTTGCATCACCACAGTAGATCTGTAACTATTTAACTTATTTCAAAAGGGGTAGCCATGTTTGTTGAGATCGCAACACAAACAAGGAGTCTGGTGGCACTTTTAAAGACAAACACATTTATTTCACGAGCTTTTGTGGGAGAGAATACCACTTCATCAGCTGGGATTCTCTTCCATGAAAAGTCATGCAATAAATAATTTTGTTAGTCTTTAAAAGTGCCACCAGACTCCTTGTTTATTTAACTTGTAAGAATCAGTTGAGATTATTAGAAAGATTGCTCTCTCTTTAGAGGAAAGCAGGAGAGTGAAAACTAACAGCCACATAGTGGAATTTTATATTTAATGACAGTAAAGAAAGGATGAGGAGGTGTAGCTTCAAGACATGTAACAGTTACCTAGGAGGGAGAAAAGTTATAAATAAGCTCAACACTTGGCAAAAAGTGAGTCAAGTCCTCCTCCTTTTCAGATCCAGAGTCAAATGTGAATAGCAGTTTTAATGTTGAGATGCACCTGATCTTAGGTATCAAGTAGAATTACTGTACTTTTAACTTAGCTGCTGTGCAAAGATCACTAAAAAAGCTCAAGGCTGCTTTTCCAAGCCACCTTGAGAGTAGTCTCTTTCCCATCAGTGGAAGGGCAAGTCACTAAGATTTCCAGCATGTTGTCCATCAAACAGCTCAGATCAGGAGTACTCTTTTCATCTCGGCTAGATTTTGCTTTTTAGAGTTGTAAACATTTCACCATAGGTTCTTTTAGTCTACAAGACCAACTGATTTTTCTTTTCTTTTCAGCAGGGGAAGCCTCTAAATTCTGCTCCATTGTACTATGAGGGTGGTTTATCTCAAACCTTTTAGATTCTCTCTAAAACCTTTAGTGCAAATTGTTCACTTCCACAGAAATGTCACAGAAATCTAAAGGAAAATCCACAAAGGCCTACCCTCTAGTGTCTCAGCTGAAGTAGATAGTTTGAAATGTTACCAAAAGGAAAGGAGACACAGGGATCCAACAGAGACTTGGGGTTTGTGTGGAGACAAATTAAGCCAGGATCCACTAGCTTTGTATGAAGTAGAACCTACAGCGCTGTCAAATTCATTTGCTGTAGTGGGCCAGATGTAGATTAAATATACTTCAGGTTGTCCATATATACCAATAGAATTAATTCTTCCTTCAAAGCCTAATTCTGAAAAAGAAGCCCTCAGAAACAGATTGGGGCAAGCAGGTCTAGCAGCCCCAGAACTGGCAGCAACAAGGGGAAAATGGCCTTTTGAAAATACACAAAGGATCTGGAAATTACCAGCAATTTTCTTAGCATGGGAGGCTCCTCTCCAACACTGAGAAAGTTATAGATTATGGTAATGCTAATTTATAAGGAGATACACATCTGACTTTTAGCGAAAGCATGGTGGTATCTGTATATGTCAATGCCTTTGCAGAAATGGGAATCCTGATATTCTATAGATTTTTAAGCTTGCAAAGACAAAGCAGTCTTTATATCCTTAATTCAATAGTGCCACCATGGAGAACTAGTTGATTTGTACCAGAGTAACAGTGACTCAGGGGCATAGTCACAGGTGGTATTTGGAAATGAGGCCCACCCACTACAATGCCCACCATTGGTGCGAACTTGGCCGTCATGGCTGTGGGGCTGGCCAGCAGCTGGTGGCTGAGAGCGGAGCAGAGGCATTGCCAGTACTTCTGCTTTTCCTGCACCCACACCCCACAGACACCTGCTGTTAGCTGGCCCCACAGCTGCAGCAGTGAATTTTGCGCTGAAGCCAGGCATTGCAGTGGGTGGGCTTCATCACATTGCCTCTCTCTCTCCTTCCCTCCCCATAGAGCTCCACTTGCTAAGTAACAAGCAGAGTCAGTGCACTAGTTAGTGCTAGCACTCCCACTCTACTTGCTACCTAGCAACTGGACCATCATCTCAGGCAGCTTCCGGTCACATGAGTGGAAGCTGGCCAGGGCTGGGCCCACTTTTTATGCTCAGGAGCCTCACCAGAAAACAGGGACTGGCTACACCTCTGCACTGACTGAGCACTTATGACTGTGTCAACTAAAAGCATGAAATGAGAATGAAACATAGTTCTTCCAGTTTTGATTCCAAGCCACGAGAGACTAAATGAGAAGTTGTCTGAATGGGTGGGTGTCACTCTGTCATATAGAAAACATAAAGGGCATCCAGGGCCTCTGGGTTTTATTTAATTTGAAGTCAGGCAGAAAAATGAAGGCTATTCTTCTGATTGTTTTGAGTAGCTGGTGAATGAAATTGACTCCTTGGCAACAGAATGTACTATAGAAAACAAGGAGAGGAGTTGGTGAGTCATTTAAGGATTTTTGGACCATATTCTACTTGAGTGCTCTGTCAAACACTGTTATAAGCCCAGAAGGACTCTTGACTCCACTGGATTTACTCTAGATTTACATTGGTATAGACAATCTTATTAATAGTTCAAACTAATATCCATGTATTATTAAGGACTGTTATCAAAATATTAATCTCCTTTGTAATGTAATGTAAGTCAATTCCTGAATGATCCTATACCCAAAAACCCAGCTATAAGTACCCGAATGTGCAGTGCACTCATTAAGCAAGGTTCAGTGTTTTGAACACTTTGGGGAAGTTTGGTGTAAGATATTAAACAAAGTTGAAGAGTTTGTGGACAGTCAAGAAACAAACTGATCAAGGCAAGGAAACCTAGAATTTACTGTTAGGTTTTAATATTTTTATATCTCTTTAGATATTTCTTTCTGTCAGGTCTCTTCTGTTATATCTTAGATACTTCTCTGGCCAGCAAGTTGGGACATGAAACTCGCACAGGTAAGAGACAGGCATACCACCGGACCCACCCAGAACAATGGTGCTATAAGTAATCAGTATGGCAGTGGCCAGCTGCCTATTGAGAAGCTCTGATTTAGATGGGAACAATACACTCCCCAGACGTTCTGGCACACACCCCACTTACTGGTGAGGACTCTCCTCTCCTCTCTGCCCAATTCCCCACCCTAATTGTAGGCTATGTCTACATTGCTTAGCATTTTTGAAAAACCTTTTTTTGAAAAAAAAATATTTCAAAATATATTCAAAATAATTATCTTGAAATAACTTTTTTCAAAAATGCTATTTTGGAAGAACGGTCCGGGGATTGGCTTGTTGTTGTGAAATACTGCTTTTTTTTTTTTTTTTTTTTTTTTTAAGTGAAAGTCTACACCAGCCTTTCTTTTCAAAAAAAAAAGGAAATGGAAAAGATAGGCAGGCTTTTTCAAAAAAAGTCTTCTCCATTTCCAGCGATGGCTTTTTTTGAAAAAGCTATCTCAAAAAAAGGCTTTTTTTGTAATGTAAAGGTTTAGAATTGCCGAAAAAGCATGCCAGTATTTCAAGATATTGGTGCACTTTTTTGAAAAAGCTAAACCCGACAGCTTTCTCAAAATAAAAAGCCTTTTTTTGAGATAGCTTTTTCAAAAAAAGCCATTGCCAGACGCAGCAAAGGCTTTAAGGCCTGCCTATCTTTTCCATTGCTTTTCTTTTTTGTGAAAAAAGAAAGTCTGGTGTAGACTTTCACTTTTGAAAAAATAAAGCTGTGATATTTCGGGACAAGGAATGGTCCCTGGACCATTCTCCCAAAATAGCATTTTTTTAAAAGAGTTCTTTTGAGATAATTACTTTGACTATATTTCAAAATAATTTTTTTGTAAAAAGTTTTTTTGAAAATGCTAAGCAATGTAGACGCAGCCATGGGGTCTTTAATGTCATTAACATTGTGTATCAGTCATTATCATCTCTGTTCTCTCCAAGTAAACAATGTGTGTACTTGTAAGGAAATCAGTTAAGATTTCCAAATGGATCATGTAATTGATAAAGAAGAACATATAGTTGACCACTGTAACACCACCAATTTGAAGGTGAAGCCAATCAGCCGTCCTTCGTAGCACCTTTAATAAAACCTCTTCAGTATCGTCTATGTGGCCTGACCCTTTTGGAGGAACCCTTCCAGCTTTACATTTGACACAATAAGCAGGGTACCATCAAGGCTCCTTAGAGTGTCCCATGACCAAGGATAGAAGTGAGTACCTTTTAAACTTACCACCTCTAGAATGCACCTTAATCTTGGACTCCCTGGGACACCCCTGGGGACTGAACAGGGCAGTGCTTTTTAGATTGTGGAATTGTAGTTTGGCAAAGTATATGGGCTGCAGGGATCACTTTGGAAAGGGCTGCAGTGCCAAGCCTGGGCAACCTGAGCGTGCTTCGGTAGTATACAGGATGCAGGGATCTCTTCGGTGAAGGCTTCAGTGTGAAGACTGGGCACCTGAGTGTACTTCAGTAGTTTGGTTCCTCTGAAAATCCACATTCGGTGTGTTTCAAGGAAGCTGGGTAACAATGTTGTGTGACTTGCCCCAGTGTGCCTCGATGGCGTCCTCAATGGGATGAAGCACTATCAGGTGTGTCTCAATCATGCCCTCAAATGGAGGGTGCATCATCAAATTTTTGAAAGGAAAACATTGTGATACTTTTCCCAGAGGGGTAGCTGTGTTAGTCTGTTTATAGCAAAAGCAGCGTGAGTCCTGTGGCACCTTATAAACTAACAGATTTCTTCGAGCATAAGCTTTCATGGGCTGATGAAGTGGGTTATGCTCGAAGAAATCTGCTAGTCTATAAGGTGCCACAGGACTCTCACTGCTTTTGCATTGTGATACTGTATTGTAAATATGAGGGAAAGATAAAAGAATTGGGAAAAATCCAACTGGCTTTAACACTAGAGGTAAACCAAAGAAAAAACAGATCAAAACCTACATTAAGCAAGTTTCAAGTGGCTATTGGTCTTCTATTAAACTTGAATTTGAAATTGTAATGCTAAGCTCAAGAAATTTTTCAAGACTGTCTGGGTAATGGAGCTGGTAATTGGGGACTAATTGTGGCATTGCAGCCCACAAAAAGACTGCCTGAGTGTTTCTAAAATGTTAAAAGAAGGTTTCAGCTTCCATCAGCAAACAGCCCTTAATTGGAGAGTGAACCCAGGCTCTAGTGATGGATCCATCTGCATGTGGGCTTCTAAAAGTGAGGCAAGACAGGCCAAAGATAAAAAGATAAACCTGCTTGCATTTCAGTGGCAACAGTGAAAAGTAAAATGACCTGTCATAACTGTGCTTCAGGTATACCCTAAAGATGTGTGGACGTAACATTTAAAATCCAAGCCAGGGGCAGGACTGTTGCCAATTGAATCACTGCAACATTTTGCTGCCCTTTCACTCTGGTCAAGGTCCTGCTCCCACTGCCCTACCCCTTCTTGCTTCTTAATGTTTTATGTGTGAAGAAACTGGACACTGGTTAGCCACAACCCCAAGCTGCAGGGCCTTAACTAGTCCAGGGCAACCAGGGCAAAGCCCCAGGTGCCAAATTTTAAAGGACAGGCAATGTTCCCTGTAGGTAGCACAAGCTGTTGCTCACCTGAGCAACCAACACCGCTGGTCACCCCAGCCCCTCCCTGGCCAGAAGACACAGTCTTCCGGCTGGGAGGGAGCTGCCTCAGGCAGGGAGCTTTTAAAACTCCTGCTCTGAGCATGCTTGGGGGAGCCCAGCCTGTGATGTGGCCACTCCAGCAACCAGGTAAAGGGGCCTTGGGGTGGCAGGGGGTCAGGGACAGGCAGCCACTGGGGACAGGGTGTGTGAGGGGTCAGCCCAGGGGAGAGAGGGGAGTCAGTGGCAGAGTGCAGGCATTAGGGAGTGGGTTGGGGCAACTTGGGGCAGCACAGGGAGCTGGCAGCAGGGTGGAAGAGGTTAGGGAAGGGGTCAGAGGCTCAGGGAAAGCTAGTGGCGGTGGGGGGGTACTGGATCTGTCCAGTGGAGGGGATCCAGATCCATCCCTAGCTGCCACGGAAAGGCAGTTGGGGATGGATCTGGCTCCTTCCTGCCTTCCAGTGCCGGCTGGGGCTGGATTGGTCCCCGGGCTGGACAGACCCCAGGTGGTGGGGGGTGCTTTTCAGAGTGCTTGCCCCAGATGCCAAAATCTGTAGTTATGGCCCTGACAAGCTGGACAGCTCCCAGGATCCAGCCCCAACTGATGCCACCTCAGCTGATGTCACAGCCAACTGCTAACCCTTCTCCCACCTGAGCAGGGAAGAAATGGCAAGGCTTTGGGGTTCTATGACCCATTGGGATCCAGGGCCCCCTCCTGTTATCTGTCAGCGCTCTGGAGACAGATGTAAACCCCTTGAGACTATATTTACAAACATGGATTAGGGGGCTGGGTGTGCATAACTCATGTAAATACAGGAGTGTCTGTTTCCATAACAGACCTCCCCCTCCCCACCATATCACTATTTCAGATGTGGGAGGTGCATTCATCACTACCTACAAGAGCCACCCAGTTCTTGTGGAATCTAACTTGCATTTCTGACTCAGTGTTTTTATGTCATCCCAAATGCAAAGGGAAGAATCCTAGGCATGGATGTCCTTTGTGATCTTGTAGCCACTCTTGGTTTTGCTGGGAGTATGATTACATTTACTGACAGCTCATGTGGACTCACACCATTCCCCTCCACAGAGATAAATCTTTTTCTTCTTTCAAAAAAGGAGGAAATTGTTAGGTTTTAAGATTTTTATATCTTTTTAGATAGTTTAGCTTGCATAGAACTCTTCAGTATTGTTTATGTGGCCTGGTCCTTTTGGAGGAACCTTTCCAGCTTTACATTACTCAGTGGGAAAAAAGCACAGGACATAACATCCCTAGAGGAAATTTTACCATAAGTTTCTGAATTAAGGAAATGATCCACAGGTTGTAGGCACAAGAAAAGTGTGGATTCAACTGGCATTACTTAGACAAAAAGACTCAGAAACCTTTTCTTGTTAAAGACAAAAGACTTGTTCTTACAGAGGCATTGTTCAGATATGAAGAAGCTAAAATTTCATCCTGATTTTGCCTCAGCAATTTCTGCAGCACCCATTACTGTTGAGATTGTGCAGGCTAGGGTGCTTTAAACTGTGTTATTAAGAATAATTTATTCTATGTTATACAATACTTGCAACAAAACTAAAATGAACGGAAAATACACATTTAATTTTTTGCAGAATCAAATAGGCAAGGAGTTCATTTAATGGAAATCAATGAGTTCTGGATAAGGCCCTAGATGAATAGCATGTGGGCTGGTGCATGACACAGCAAAATACTTAAGGACACGCTAAGAATCTTAATCCCATTAAATTCAGTGAGACTACTGATTTAAAGTTAATCACAGACTGACGTATTTTTCTGGACTGGGGTCCAGGACAGGAGCCTAAAATTTTGAAGATATGTATGTCAGGTTTATTTGAGAACAAATCCTCTGGAATTTTTCATGATCTGAACTCATTAAAAAAAAATATCAACCAACCAGTGATCCTCTTTTCCCAAGTAGTGAGTGTGTGGTAGGAAATGGAGGAAGAAATCTGCATCTGCAAATTACATTCTGAACTGCAGGATAATGACTTACATGGTGTAGTTCTGCTGTAGAAATTGTATTTTATGCTTCATGTTGAGAATGATAGAAGATGCCATGACAGACAATTTCTTGTAACATTTTGAATCAACCTTATGGAATTCAGATACATTTTATGGAATTAAGTTAAACCTTATTAAATTAGGGTTAATATCTTTGGGGTACCTTGCATTACAAATACAATTGTGTTATTGTATCATTACATGTATTTTTAGTAGTCAAGGAATGCTAATAGAATTTGATACAATCCCCCAGTGAATTTCCATATACTAGTTGAAAGTGGATTCTTCTGAAAGGTTATTAACACATTTATGTTCTTTTAATATGTTTTCTCTGTAATTCTTTTTACCTTAAGAATAAAATAGGGTTGCACAGAAAGTGTTGGGCAGTACTGCATAACTGTAGCATCTAGATTTGTTAACCATTTCTGGTAAGAAAGCAGGCAGTTGTTCTTGGGCAACTTGTCTGTGCTGGAAGGACAAGGAAGGATTAAACAAGAAAAGCAAGGAACTGTGCAGCCAGGAAATATTCAGTCTGAAGGCTGCTGTGGGAATTGTGTGGCAGGGAGGGGCGGTAAGGAACAGGGGAGGAAAGACAGATGCTCTTCACTCAGAAAAGCAGCAGGTAGCAGCAAGTTGGACACCTGACAGAAGATCTGACATGACCACCAAGGAGAAAATACCAGCGCAGTTGCTCTGAACTGTACAAGAAGCCTATAAAGAAATTTGTGTTATACATTTTTAAAAAGAGTAGTAGAAGTATGAGATGGAATACAGTGGTAATTCCAATTTTGTTTGAAAACAAATTTGTCTTAGTACTTTAAATTGATCAGATGATGTTTCCACAGTTGCAAATGCTTCAATGGTATATTTAATTTGAGTAAACAGATGTAGAGATTAAATATGAAATTAAAAGTTCAATCTTTATAACAAGCCAAGGTTAGTACTTAAGAGGTAAATGTCTTTTTTTTCCCCCAACGTCTTTGAAAAAGTACCTAGGATGTATGTGGGGAAGAAAAAATGAGCATGTGGGAACTTTGAAATTGCAGTTCAAAGAAGCCTATCAATATATTAGAAGGCACACAAGTGCAAAGGATTGGCTTTATTCTATAACACTGAACTGTGAACAAAGAGGAAATAGAGCATACATAAAGATATGAGGAAGCAGACTAGACAGTGGACACAAAAGAAAGTGGTGATAAAAAGCACAAAAGAAACACTACATAAATTATATTTTCAAATTGTATGAGAGTAAATGAGTGAGCATTTACCCAGTAGATAAGCAATAACAACTTTATGAACAGATACATGAATGTTCTGCACACTTGCTCTTAAACACCCTTTCTTCATTCATCTAAAGTAAATTAGATTTCAGATATGAAAGCCATAAAGAAGTATAAGTTCAGCTTTTACTCATCTCAGATTGTGACCTCATCAAATCTTAGATGCTAGGCAGAGTTAAGAGTGTCCACAGTATGTATAAACATCTGATTTGGTTTTATAGGGACTGAACTGCCTATAGAAAAATACTGGGTTAATACTTAATAAAATAACACTGTGTTGGTACTTAGTGGGCTTTTTGAAGGAGAAGATACAAGGAAATGAATACATTCATGTATACTTCCTGAATTATGGTTCAGTTTCAACTTTCTCCCTTTCTAATTCATTCATGCACAAGTGTAGCTCACATCTGAAGAAAATACACAATGTGCTGCCACATTAAGGTTTACCATGTATAAAGCAGCTTATGATCCTGTGTTCTTACTGCAAAGAATGGAATTTGATGCATATGCATTGATTTCCTCAGCATAATTTTGAAACTGTAGCACTAAAATTTACCAAACATTTTAAGGTATTAAAATGTGTGATGTGTAGGTTTGAAAAAACTGTACTTTGAAATATCAAACATGAAAGGAAAATTAAAAAAAAAAACAAAAACATAAGAATGGGCCTGAATGTTAATGAAAGTCAGCTAGGTTTGCTAGGACAGGGGTCTTCTAAACTCAATCTTTTTTTATTATTAGACACAGTAGTGCTCTTAACAATCAAAGATAACTAAGTTCCTGTGAGACATCAATACCACATCTAACAAGTTATAATCTCTAATGACATTTCATCATGAAGTTGCCAGTGATGGGTTTCTGTAATTTAACCGTATGAAAAGAAATGATGAGAAGAAAGTTAAAAGGACATATTGTACAAATGGAAGGTTCTAATGCGGTTTCAAATGAAATGCCTTGTGGCGGTTCCCTATCCAGCTAGCTAATGTGTCTTTTAATGGTCACAGTTCATATTCCATTTTTATCTAGTGCAACTTATGTCAGAATGTTTATAAAATTAAAATTTAAAAAATGCTGTCCTTTGGATTTTGAATGGGTGTGGAGATTCTACTTTTTAAAGTGCTTTTGTGTAGCACTGGTCACCTCTGTCATTTCACATAACCTTTTTACTGCCAGAAAACCCTTTTCTTTCAGAAGCTAATGCTTTCTGAGACAAACCTTCTGCATTACACCACTGGATTGGATTGCTATAGATCCTCACAAGTTCACCTTTCTCTTTTGACTGTGTCCAGCAGTTTCTCAGCTATTTAATTTACCTTTGCCAAGATTGCCCCTCAAGTATCCCTCTTGCTGAAGAGACCCTCCACACATAGATCCCACTGTCTTCATAGAATGGGAGAAGTCACCTTTATGGCATTTACCCACAGCTCATAGGACCCTCTGTAGGACCAATGATCTGCAAGCGGGAAGGGGGTCATTGTCCCTTCACAATTCTGTGGGGATGCCACTCATTACAGCTTGAAGTTGTAGTAACCTGAAGTGAATCCTCTTCCTTCTGTAGTTTTAAGAGCAAGAGAAAGAGGTCCAAGGTCAGGAGTTAATAGACACTTTTGTTTTATGGCCCATATTTTATATCTTTCATACTTGTATCTATAAAATAAACGCCATGTCGACAGAGCCATGGGAAAACAGTAGGAGATTACTAGACAAATAGGATGACTTGGTCTCTACAGATCCTCAGAAATGTTCTACCATTCTTGGCACAAGCTTGGAGCAACCTTACCATCAGGATAGCACAAGGATCCCAGTAGAGCAAACAGTTTTTCCTCCTGTGCTTGGGCATAAAGAAAGGGAAAACTACTTTCTCACAACTGAATTCTCACACAGGGTTAAATCACTATTTGGCTCCTCATTATGACTATTTTCAGCTTAAATACGTCAGCTTTGCAGATTCTTTCAATGGCTTTATGGGAGCTGCTTGTTGACTAAATTACTTAGAGATTCATTAAGTTGGCTGTAACTTCAACTGCAGCCAAAAATGGAAAGTTAGTTACTGACTCAGTTCAATACTATACTATACTAGTTTTGACTTCCCACGGTAAGAAACACCCTGAATGCCATTTTTAGGACTAGAAAGGATGGCCATAAGTTACACAAGTTCCATTAGAGATAAACTATTACCTATGTGTTGTGAGGGCACCTATCAGGCCATTAATTACATTGTTAGCTCCTTCCTATTCCAAACCCTTGTAAAGGTTTTTAAATTCCTATCAGTATCATAAAATGGATCCTGCTTGTTGGTTTTTCACACCTGTACTTAGATAAAATAGTGCCAAAATGCAGAATTGCAGTGAGAAATTTTCTACAGCTTCAGCTTTATTAATTCATGTTACAGACAGGAAGTTAAATGGATCTTTTTTGCACAGTCCCTAGCCACTACTCCATGCTGTCTGGGCAGTGGTGGTCCAGCTCCATTTTAATGGTAGAGCCTGAGGGATGATTACCCATTATGAAGATTTCCCGAGAAAGGAGCACTGACTGGAACTGAATTGCCTTTTACCCTGGCTTCTTCCTTTCTGAGGATCCTCAGATCCTTTAAAGGAAATCCTAGGGTCAGCTGGGGAAGATCTGGCAGTACAGTGAATCAAGGGTAGCAGGGCTGGCCCAAGGTTTTTTTGCATGCTAGGTGCCTGTAATTTTGGCTCCTTGTCCCTAGAGGGGTGCAGGGCCCAGAGCAATCAGCCTGTGAGGGGCCTCCCTCTCTGATCCCCTCCCTGCACTGAGGGTGGGGGGCTGGGCCAGCCCAGAGCCTGGTCCCACACTGCTGCCTCTCCCCTGAACCAGGGACGGAGTGGGCTGGTGTGGGGGCTGGGCTCTGCTCTCCTGCCCCACCTCTGGGACGGCCCTGCCTGCCCCCAGGGTGGAACAGCCAGCCCAGGGGAAGGGCAGGACAGTGCAGCCCAGCCTCTGGGTGGGTGTGCTCTGCCCCTGGGCCAGCTGTTCCCCACCCTGGGGGTGGGGTGAAGTGGCCCAGAGCAGAGGTCAGCTCCGCACTCCTACTCCCCCTTCCCCACTGCCTTTAGCTCTACTCTGAAAGCATTGGGAAGGGGGCAGAGGACATCACAGCTATGGGGGGCAGCAATGGGGGCCCTGTGCTGCGTTGCTCATGACAGGACAGCATGGGACCCATGGAACCACGGGGCCAGGAGTGATCACCCCTCTTACCTCTCCCCCAAAAGGATGGCCCTTACATTTTCTGGGGAGCTCCCTTGGTGCCTCCTACTGTTTGGTACTCTAGGCAACTGCTTTGGTTGCCTTTATGGTAGGACTGTCCCTGAAGGGTAGAGGTAGAGCTGGTGGAGCCACAAAACTTTCTGAAACATCCAAGTGTGTCTCTGAGTATCCTGCAGAGTTGGAGAACAACCCCCACCCTGATAATACAATATTCTGGAAGATCTTCTTAAGAGGATCACCAATGAGATTTCTTCCCCTCCAGACATCTTGCAGGAGAGTGCAATCCAACCTTGGGTCAAGTAGGTCTGCTTTCCTACCATGAAATCTGGTGTTCACATTCAATTTATTTCATACTGTCTCTGAAGCTGTGTTTCATCAACTGCTTCTTTCTTTATTCACATGGAGAAATCATGAGGTATTAGCATTTATATTAAAGTTTGATCATTAGAACAAAGGCATGTACTTTTAACAAAGCATGAGCTGCAAAATTTGCTCCAGCATTCAGCTGAACACCCATTGCTCAGATGACTTTATAATTTGAGAGAGAGAATTTTACCCCCCACATTTTATCCAAAAGATTAAATCACAGATGAAACTTAAAGATATACATGACTGGAATTTGAGCTCTAAAGGTATGTCCATGTCTCTTTTATTTTGAAATAAAACTGGTTATTATGAAATAAAAAAGATTAGGTCCACACAACATTTTCTTATTTTGAAACAGCTTAAACCTGATTCATTTCAAAACGGCTGTTATTTGGAAACGGTTATTTCAAAATAACGCTTTTTGGACATGTTGTTTCGAAACACCACCACTGTTTTGAAACAACTGTTTCGAAACAACATGTCCAAACAGCGTTATTTCGAAATAACTGTTTTGAAATAACAGCCGTTTTGATAGCAGGCTTTCCCTTAATTCAAATTAACATTTTCTTAATTTGAATTAACTTATTTTGAAATAAGGACTTTATTTTGAAATAACTCATTTCAAAATAATGATGTATGTGTGGACATAACCTAAGAGAGTAATATACAATTTGAGCCCACATAGTGCAACAATTACAAGCTATGGCTGGAAGAGAAAAGCAGGTTATTTCCTTTCCACACACCTGTTTATGAGCTAATACTTGAAATAGTGAAGCGAGAATGAAGAGTGGAGAGAGATAAATAGCAGATTCCTTCAAGAATGTATACTGGTCCAGTGCTGTTCAACATTAACAGGTTATATGGAAAAGATGGGTGAACAGTGAAATAAATAAGTGTCCAGATGAGACTAAACTACTTAAGATACTTAAGTCCAAATTTGGCCACAAAGAGTAGAAAAGAGGCTAATCTAGGTAAATGGGAACAAAATGACAGATGAAATTTAATATTAGCAAGTGAAAAGAAATGCACATGGGAAAAAATAATGCTAACTATACATAGAAAATGACAGTTACCATTCAAGAAAGCTCTTGGAGTTGTTGTGGACAGTTCTCCAAAAACATCTACTCAATGTAAATCAACTGTGAAAAAAGTAACTAATGTTAGGAAACATTAGGAAAAGGGTAGATGAGGGCACTACATAGCTCTATGTTATAGCCATTTCTTGAATACTGTCGGCAGTTCTGGTCATCTCTTTTCAAAAAAGGTATCTCCGAATTGGAAAAAGTCCAGAGAAACGCAACAGAAATTATTAGGCTTATGATACACCTTCCACATAAGGAGAGGTTCAAGAGAACTGGTTTTCTTAGAAAAGAGACAAAAACATGGGAAATATGATAGAAGTCTATAACATAATGAATTGTGTGGAGAAAACAAACAGAAGTGTTATTTACCTCTTAACCTAACACAAGTACAATGGTCACCCAATGAAATTAATAGGAAGCAGATTTAAAATGTACACAAAGAAGTTATTCATACAACACTCAGTCAACCTGTGAAACTTATTGCCATGGGATATTGTGAAGGCCAAGAATATAAGAAAGTCCAAGAGAAAAATTAGTTAAATTTATAGAGGATGGAACCGTCAACGGCTATCAGACAAGCACGCCCATCCGTGGGTGCAGAGGGTGGTGCCAGGTCCAATCAGCCCCAACTCCCACTCTGGGAGGAGGACGGGGTGGGAAGGTCCAAAGGCTAGGCCCCCTGCTCTCCCCCTCCCCTGGGCTGGCTGCTCTGCCCACAGGGGCTGGACAAGCCAGCCCAGTGGCCAGGCTCCTGCCCCACTCCTGGGCCAGCTGTTCCACTCTGGGGGCAGAGAGGGCTGGCCCAGAGGTCAGGCTCTGCACTCCCACCCTGTCCCTTGCCTTTGGCTTGCCATCAAAGGCAGCAGGGATGAGGCAGTGGGGGGCAGTAGCGTAGGCCTCGCTCTGCCCCCCTCACAGTGCAACAGCTTAGGGCCTGTGGAATTGTGGGGCCTGTGATGGTTGCTCCGCTCGCTGCCTCCAGGGACAGGACTGAAGCCAAGATGATCCGGGATGCCACCCTATGTCATTAGTGTCCCTAAACATCCAACTACCAGAAGCTGGGACTGACCCTCAGGGGACTGGTTACTCAAAATTGCTCTGTTCTGTTCATTCCCTCTATGAATCCAGCAGTGGCCACTGTCAGAAGACAGGGTACCAGACTATAGGGACCGCTGATCTGATCTAGTATGGTTGTTCTCAGTGCTTTTCATTAAAAAAAAAAAAAGCCGCTGGTATTCTGCTTTCCCCTGCTGACCTTGTTCCCCACCCCCTGCTGGGCAGCGGGGTCAGCATAAAAAGGTGCCAGTTCTCCGTACCCCTTGGTACCATCACAAAAAAAGCACTGGCTGTTTTTATGTTCCTATATTCTAAATGCTTAACTGTGGCCTTAGAAAACTATCTTTAATCACGTTGGTTTTATAGTTTTGTCTTTGATCTTTCACTCACTCATTACAATAAAATCTTCTATTCACAACTAAGAAATATCCCTTCTGAACATTTTCATATCTTTGCTTTGTGGAAAGAAATATTAGTTACCATTATGTTCTACATTTCAGTTACTTTGCTGATTGCTTAACATCTAATTAAGTCTTAACTGATATTTTAGGAACTATTTTTTTCCTTTCTCAATTTAAATCAAGGAAACCAAGCACAAATGAACATGTAGCTCATGTAATAAGTATCAAAACAACAATGTTTATTCTATGGGGTCATCCCTACTTTTTCAGATGCACAGTTTTTATAATTCACTGAAGTTTGCAGTCCAATATATTTCTCTGCATCCTCCGTTCTCATTGAAATCTCTTCTCAAACCTTACTTACTACCTCACAATACAAGCTCAGTCATCTTCTTACCCTATTGTTGCTCTGCTGAATGTAGATTGCAGTGTTTTTACCTAATGTACTTCAGTATATCATGGAGATGGAATACTTACCATCTGTAGCAAGACGATGTAGTCAGTAACTCTGTACAGTGCCATGAAAACTTAACCCACTTTATAAATATCAACATATCAACCACACTCCAAATATTACACAGCCACATTTAGGAATGTTCTTCAAATAACTGTTCCTTAATGTTATTTCCTCAACCAGGGTTTCATGAGGTACACTGAACTCAGAGTTCAGGAATAAGTAAGCCAGGCATTTTTATGCTGCAGCATAAATTGACTTCTAAGCACTACTCACTTGCTCATTTGAAGTGATTTTTGTTCTCCACTTAGTTTAAGCAGATCCAATAACATTCACAGTTAATCCACAGTATTTTGTGACAGAAGATACATCTGCATCTCCAGCAGCACAGAGCAGGAGCTACAAGCCAGTTCAAGGAACAAGGAAGAGAACCAAGAGTGGAGAAAATAAACCTTTCCAACCTAATGTGACAATAATTTACTTCTCTTTTTCCCTCTCTTCTGGGACACACATTAGATACCCAGAGCCTTGCAAATCCATAGATATCTGCTTTATATCCACAGATATGTGTAGCCCTGGATATGGATGCAAATATGGAAGGACCATTTTTTGCTGGTCATTGTCCAGAGGTCATTATCTGATCTGCGATCACCGAAAAATGGTTCCTGGATATCTGCATCCACAATGGGGGCTCTATGGTAGGACTGACTCTATGTATCTAACATGACTAAATTGCCAGGTGTCAGCAGCACAGCTGATCAGCTAACAGCTGTTAGGCAGCAGGCAGGACCAACCATCTTTTAGGTGGCAAGCAATGCTGAACAGCTGTTATGCAATGGGCAAGGCTCAATGGATGATAGAGAGCTGATGGGAAGTAACTGGCTACAAAGGGGTGATTGATGGTGAGAATGCAGACATAGCTAAAAGAGAGAGAATGGAGTGTGAGTTGAACAGGAGTTTATTTGCCCAGATGCGGATCAGATGCACACCCATGTGGAGCTCTGTAGATACATACTGTAATAATAAGAGCAAGAGGAATGCATGCGGAAGAGATCTTCTTGTAGACACATTCCTCTGATTTGTAGTTGGGAGGCTAAGATAATTATCTATTTATCAATTTAAAAATAAAACAGATGCCTCTATTGTTTCACATTCTCTGCTTCAGCTGAAGAATTATAACCATATGTTTCAGTCTTTCACAGAATGTGACACTAAGTTGTTCCCAGTACAAATTATTTGTTCCATCTTCACTTGTCAAACCTCCTATTTGCACTGAGTCCACTGTTGTGATTTTTTTGCATGTATATTAACAAGCCATTAAAAAAAAAAGCATTGATATTCAAACTCAGCATCAAGGGTTTCAAAACTCAGTCCCTTCTTCCCTTCCTTCAATTCCCAGTAAGCTGCAAAAACAATTGCACTTATTATTTAATATTTCTACTACTGTTGCACCCCACAGAGCACAATCAGATTTGGTTTGTCAGCTAGGTTTGGAACACACAAACAGTAGAATTCTAAGCGTCTGCCCCAAGAATTTAAATAGGAAATTTTAGAAATGAGCAGATAAAAATATTAGCCAATCTCCATTCCTCCAATTCCTGCCCCATTTCTGAACCACATGAAGATAAAATTCATCCTTCTACCCAAAGAAGAGTATTTGAAATCCATGAACTGAAGTCCAAAGTTGTGTACACAGAAATGATCCAAGTCTACATAACTATGTCAACATCACCATAAATATGCACAATGTATAGTATGTATCTGTCACTGCAAAAAATGGAAGTCTTTCCCATATGTTAAATAATCAGCTAAACAGTGACCTAGATGGGTTTAACTTCTGTGATCAGAACTAGCATAAGCTCAGTATCACACATAACAGTATCAGATACACAAGCAGTATCTACATGCATTTCCAGTGTTGCCTTCCTTGCCTGAACACATACAGTACGACTAAGGATGACCTTTCTTCCCTAGAGCTAAAGGAGAAAACTGAAGGATGCTGTCTTTGCACTGATTTGTATTACAACACTGGAGACCTGATAAACTCATGTAAATACATGCATGGATACAGTTAATACTGATTTTGAGCCAGAGTTAACTAAATACTTTTTAAAGCCAAGTCTTACATGCTCATTTCTATACAGGGATGTATAATATTGTGAAGGCATGGCTTATTTTTAAGAGGTGAACATTGTTTAATTTTACACAGGAATGTTTCTACTTCATTTTTATTTCCTGCTATCCTAAATATTATTTAAGCATGACTTGCAACGTTTTCTTAAAACCAGTCTTATTTCATACTCGCCTTCCAAATGTACTAATTTCATCATTCAATATAGAACAGCTTTATGACAGACAGCACCCAACATGATATTGCTGGCTGTTTATTTCTCCTAGGAAAGTCTTAAAAGTATTGTCTGAAAAGAAGAATTATATCTGCTGATTTAGTTCTCACTATTTTCAATCAAAACATCTTATCTTAGAGGCATTTATCTCCCCACCCTCCTTTAAAAGTATGTACTGATGCCAACACAAGCAGTTCAGAAAAACCATTGTTAGGAAGGCACTTACCATATTTATTGATGACACCGGGCCAATGCTGTTGACATAAATGTCAACATCAATAACTGTTGGTTTTACTGTGAAAGAAAAACAAAAGGCAACATTTAACACTACCCTGTGGAAGACACAGCTCATCATGTTAAACTTTTTCATAATTACAGATAGCAGTCTTTGGTTAATACCAAAAACCAAGCGATAAACAAAACAGCTCTTAGAGTCTGAAGAATAGCCTTTCATTATGCTTGCTGCATATGTACTCCCTGCTGTAAATTACAGCCTGGATGCCTTTCTCTTTACAATCTCTGTTTATCTCAGTAGCAGCATGGTAAACAGACTTTTTGTGGTTACACAGTGGCCCAGATTCAAAAGCTAGGCTACAAGGCTAGAGGAAGAAGACACTGACTCCCCTTACAATTTATTTCAGTCAGCTTCTCAGGTAAATTACACCTCCTTCCTCCCATGAGTTTGCAGCCCCAAAAAGCTTTCCACACAAGCAATGTTCCAAAGGGGTAGACACGTTAGTCTAGTTCAGCAAAACAAAAAGGAGTCTGGTGGCACTTAAAGACTAACAAATTTATTTATTGCATGAGCTTTTGTGAGAGAAAAATCACACTTCACCAGACACAGGTTTAGCTGAAAGGTGTTTTATTTTTTTAATTGATTTTTTTCAGCAAGAGTAATCCCCCTCTGTTTGGTTTTTAGATTGAACTGATTCATAATTGACTTAAACTAGCCCTAAATAAGTCTGATATAAAACCAGATAAGTGGGTTCACCTAGCCTTTTGCACAAATTTAACTACCTTGGGTGAAAATCACATTGCGTTAAACTGGTACAATGTTGTCATGTAAACAAGGCTCCTTCAGACTAATAGTGCTAAACTGAGATGTGATCTGATTCATTAATGGGCTACCGCAAAGCTACCATTTACCTCATTCTACTGATGACTAAAAGCATCACTGGTGGTATAACTTACATGGCTGGAAGCCAAGCTTTAAATAAGATAGACCTATTTTAAGTGGGTTGTTTCTATCCTGATTTAACTTAGACCTTCTTCTGTCTCATTGGCATGCCAGTTGTACCAGTTCAGACACTAGTAACCTGATGATTACTGTCTCTAACAGATCTCACTCTAATCCCATTTCTGAATTTACCCCCGGGGTAGGAATGCAAACAGTAAATGACACTTTTAAATCAGCTGGTTATTTTTTAAAAATTTGTGCTAATTTCATTGCTTCTAAAACTATCAATTCCTGTTCAGTCTATCACTGTTCAAATAAACTTGTAAAAACAGACCTAGGAAGATACAAAAAGCAAACATTAATATGAGCAGAATTAGAAACCCAAAGATCATTATCCTGTCTATAATTCATAAAGTGATTCTGTACTTTTAAAAGAAGTGTCTTATATGAACAATCGGGTTATTTAGGGTCATAAATTCAAATTCTGCCTAAAGAATTGACTTATGGTGATAAAATTCATATCCTGCCTACAGCAATCAAAAGGAAATCTGAACTCAGTTGAACAAACAGAGCTGATTAATGTAACTCTAATTGTACCCAGCTGATAAGAAAATAGTAGTCTAACTGCTCCTATCAGGGAGACTGACTTCAAAATGCAATAACAGGTAGAATTGTAGAAAGCTACAATTGACATAATATAGGTGAGGACTAGAATTAGCAGGAAGCACAGACAGTTTATTTAGATATTACAGCTGGGCAACAAGACCCTGAAACTACAAAGATGTATGTACATGCACAACATTACACACTGAGTTGTTCCACTGAAGTCAGTAAAACTAGCCAAAGTACATCAAGCTAGGCATGTAAGTCTTTGTAGGATTGGGGACTGAATGGTCATAAATTGGTTTTATCCATTTTATAGTTAAACTGTACTGCCTGTAAATATGCTGTAAGTAATTAATTTGCTGACTTAGCAGAGCCAAATAATCCTGTGGCATGAATGACCTACTTAAACCTAGTGGAGGATTTGGCCTTCAATTTCTCATAAATGCTATAGATGGTTTGTCAATGGAAGAGAATCAGAAGAAGCCTGTTGCTGTAACGTCATGCCATGATCCAACCTCAAATTTCCCCACAAAAATCCTGTAGGTCCAAATAAAAAGAGCCATGATGAACTATTACATCTCAGAGGATAGGAAACAATAGAAAGATCCCTAGAACAAGTTTGTTTTCCTTGGTGGTGGCAGATGATATAAGTGACACAATGTTGCTTCCAGAAATATTAACAGAAATGTAATTGGCCCTTCTTTTAAAAAGGAGAGCTCCTATAGAGCTGGAATGCCTCATGCTTTGAAATGGTCAGACAAAAAGCCCACAGGTACAGATTTTTATATTTGTTATCATAATAGGAGCTTAACTCAGGGGGGGATGCAATGACTTCTGAAATTGAAGGGTGTAGGGTCACGGCACTGAGAAAAAGTATCTTCTGTGCCAAAAGACATGAGTAGGAGCATTGCCAGCAGATCAAGGGAAGTGATTCTTCTCTATTCAGCACTGGTGAGGCCACATTTGGAGTACTGTGTCCAGTATCAGGCCCCCTACTACAAAAGGGATGTGAACAAATTTAACAGATTCCAGAGAAGGGCAAAAAAATGATTATGGAACTGGCGCATAGGATTTATAAGGCAAGGCTGAAGTAACTAGGTTATTCACTCTGCAGAAGAGATAAACGAAGAGAGATTTGATAGTAGCCTTTAACTACCAGAAGGGGGAGGGAGTTCCATGGAGGATGGAGCTAGTGCAGTGGTTCCAAACCAGTGTACTGGAGCACACTGGTATGCTGTGGCAACACCCAAAGTGTGCCGCGAGCATCCCTGACAGCTGGAGTTAAAGTTCCCTCCCTGCTCAGCCCAACCATGCTGTGCAGGGCTGGGAAAAGGCAGGGGTTAAAGTAAGGGGGAAAGCACCAGAATGCAGTTCTGGGGCCCCCTATTTTTAGGCAGGCAGCCTCTGGCCACCCAAAAAATAGAGGAAAGCACTGGAATGTGGAGTTCCAGGGGTCCCCCCAAAATAGCAGGAGTAGCTCAAACACAGTGTTCCGGTGGCTCCACCTTAGGCCCAGCCAGCAGAGAGGGGCGGGAGGCCGGGAGTGTGTGAATCTCCCCCTGCAGGGCAGAGCAGCTTGTGTCAGGCAGCCTGCAAACAGCCCAGGAAAGGGCTTGGGGCGGGAGGGAGGGCTGCTGAGGGTTGTGTGTGGCAGGTGTGTATGTGTGTAGCAGAGGTGGGTGAGAGTAGCTGTGCAGCAGAGGGTGTGTAGCTGGGGCTGTGGGGTGGCTGTTTGGTTGGGGGGGTGTAGCTGGGAGGTGGGGTGGCTGTGGGGGGTGTGGCTGGGGTCTGGAGGCCTAGTTCTGGCCCCTGCAGTGATAGGAGGATCCATCACAGGCAGCAGGGGGCTGGGGGAGGGGAGGACAGGACCCACTGGGGTGGGAGGGAGCAGCAGTGGGGTGAGGATTTGCCCTGGGTGGCAGGGAGCCACTGTGGGGAAGGGGGTGCTATGCCATGCTCCCCTGCCCTACCTTCCAACTCCCTAGGTTCCCCTCTGCCCCACCACAAAGCCATTCTTGTTCCCCTTCCTCTCTCGGCACCCTTGTGCTGTTCCCCACATGCCTGCCCTTGTAATCTTTTGCCACCTTTGCCCTGCTGTGCTCCCCATACTCACTCCTGCCACTGCACACAACTCCTGACCTCCTGGGTTTTGCCACCCCTGCTCTGCTACCCCTACTATCCCACACAGGAGCATTTCCAAAACACCGTGCCATGGTTCATGAATATTCATTAGTAGTTTGAGTTAATTTGAATATTTGTGAGTTTTTTAATGGTGGTGTGCCTCAAAAAATTTGAAGGTATCTAGGTGTGCCACTGTAGAGAAAAGGCTGGGAACCCTGAGCTAGAGTGTTTTCAGTGGTAGTAGATAACTGAAGCAGAACCAATGGTCTCAAGTTGCAGTGGGAGGGGCCTAGACTGGATATTAGGAAAATGTTTTCACAAGGCAGGTGGTGAAGCTCTGGAATGGGTTACCTAGGGAGGCAGTGGAATCTCCAACCTTAGGACTTTTAAGGTATGGCTTAAGAAAGCCCTGGCTGGGTTGGTCCTGCTTCAAGCAGGGGGTTGTACTAGATGACTTTTTGAAGTCCCTTCCAACCTTAATCTTCTATGATTCTATGAAAGACCCAGTGGGGTCTCAACTGTTTTTACATACAATGCATACAAAAATTATCCTTATGCTAATTTTCAAAACTAAACTGAGTTTTATGGAAAGAAGATAATAGGTGTATTAGCAATTATTTCAGTAAACCTATTCCAATGTGGCTGCATAATTGAGGGTTTAGAAATGCATATCATAATGGATTGATTTAGCTTTCTCTGGGGCTGTTGATGGAACCTTCTTTCGTGAATTAAAACAATAATCAGACCCCACAATCATATTGCTAGAGCAAGCAACTGGAATATTCATACCACACTAAACACTGACAGTAAGATTACAAATGGATCCCTTACTCCCCAGAACAGTTTTGTCAGAGGAATCAGACAAAAGTAGTTCTAAAGAGCTGTCAAAAACCTTGGGAAAATACTGGCCAGAACTATGCGTATATCATATGCAGAAGAATGATTAAAGGCTGTCAAGAGATATATCAGCCATCTCAAATGAAGATTTTGACATATATTTATTTATATGGTAGTAACTTCTGCTAAAAGACAATACAAATGTGTCCAAATTGCAGCAATGTAACGCTGACAGTAGTGCCACACTCTGATATTAAGGGTTATTTAATTGCTTGCTACATGTATTTTTAATTTTCAAACATTTTGGTGTTAATTGCAAAGGGAATTTATAAAGCTGATCAAAATATCTGCAAAATTAAGGTCCTGCCAAGGGAAGAAGTAATATATATATGTATACTGTGACAAAGTTCCTCCTCTACCTTGTGGGTCCCAAGCTTGCCTTTAGCAGTGGGTTTCTTTCCTTCAGGCCTAGGAAAGGTCTTTTGCTCCCTCAGGCCAGGTTTTTTCCTTCCCTCAGTCTTTGTATCTGTGAGGCTCTTCCTCACTGACATTCTGCTCCTTCCAGATCTTCAGCCTTCTAACCTCACCTTACCTCCTCTCACATACTCCTCTATCCCTCCTCACTTTCACACTCCAGATATACCCTTTCCCTGGAGGGAACACTTTTTTTAAGTCCTGGGTGGGGCTTCAATTAGATCCAGGTGTGCAATTTAACTTGGAGTAACCACTGCTCAGCTACAAGTGGAAAAGTGATTTGCTGTTCCTGAGGCTGATATATTGGCCTTCTGGTACTTTCTGGAAACCATCCAGACTGGCCCTGTCACTATATCTATCTATCTATAGATAGATAGATATATCTTGCAATTCCCAGTCTATTTAAATATCACTGCAGAGAGGAATTCTTCCCTCATTCACAGCAGCATAAAAACTCAGACTCAGATCTAACCCTCTTTTTGTCTATACACAAATCATGCTTACCCAGGGTTTGTACTTGGCTTCCCAGGACTCCACAGAGTTGGAGGGCAGCTATAGTCTTGTGCAGTGTAGATACAGCCAAACTGGACTTGTCCTCTGAAGTCTGCCTGTAAGTAGACCACAATCTCTTGGGCCAACTTTTTGTTCTCTGGTCCATGAGGTTTGGTGGACAGTCAAGTTTTTCCACATTGCACCATGAACCAAGGTGTAGTGCAGGCACGTTGTGGGAGGCTCCTAGGATATCTGGGTTATAAATGGTTGGATTTGGACCTGCACAAGGCCGACACAAGACTGTAGTATAGACTCAAGAGCTCCAGGCTCAGACCCAGGTTTCGATGACTCCTAATCCTGACTAACCAAGGATATAGATGCTCAAGACCTGGGTTAACAAACCCTTGATCTGCTAACAAGTTCTACTAACCCTGGGCTAATGTTCTACTGTTGACATACATCCTATGTCTTTATGGGTAAACAGATGGCAAACTTTAATCACTATTTCACAACCTATTATTTTCTGTAAAAATCTTCATACTTTGTCACAGGAAAACAGAAGGGTATAAGATCCTGATCACTAGCTTCTCTACTTTACTCTTTAAAGACTGTTGCTATTTAAAGATCACAAGGTGGTTTTAGTTACCATTCTGCCTTCATGTCCATGTCTTTAGTTCCATGGTGATAAGGCCACAGCTGTGTATTTTCTACAGAAAGCTACAGAAGCGTACAAAATCTCATATTTGAAACCTAGGGAGACGAAATGTATGTTGTTGCACAGGACTCATGAATGTTTAGCATTTAGAAATCTCCCTCGCTAGAACCTTAACATCAGTAGAGATAACTGAAATATTTAAAACTTTCTAATGCCAATGAAAAACAAAAATGTATATATTATTAAATTTCTTCATTTTTGGTATTAGTCCAAAAAAGTAAAATATTAAATGATGTGACTCTTTCTTCAGTACACTGATCTAAAATTATGGATCAATAATTAAATCATTTTTTGTTTTAAAATAAAGTGTTAATTATGGTTTTTATTCCTAAAGGTTGCATATAGTCAATACATAAACATCATATGATCCCAATTCCAGAAATCAAACTATGTTTCAAGTTCTCAGTAGCTTCCCTAGGAGTTTGGCACACAGAATGTTAGCAAAGAAACACTCATGGTAATTAGATGTTCCTGGAAATTATTCTGTAATATTTTAAATTATCTGATCTTTCAGAGACTAATTACCACATACATTCTTACTTTTAGACTGTGGTGCTACTGTAGTTTAAATAATTACCCAATCATCAAGTAGTGGTTAGAACTGGAAGATTGATTGATTTTTGGTTCACTGGCAGTTCTGAAAAATCAAAAAACAATTTGACCTGAAGGCAATTTGTTTAAAAAAAAAAAAACAGGCCAATCACCAATGCCATCTCTTTCCTCTGTTTTGTGAATGATGTGCAAGTCCTTTAGTGAATCCACCCTGAAAATATTCTTTCACAATTATTCAGCAGATTTGAGTTAATTTAGTGAATTGTTTCAGTCAGTTTAAAGCTGGATTCTTTGGCAAATAAATTATTCATTGGAAAAATTTTGTCCAGCTCTAGTTGTACTGTATTACTATATTCTCATCTAGTTACATCTCTTTATTTAAATGTATGGTATGTGCTAATAATTTTTAAATGATGTTAGGAAATTAGGGATACTTACCCATTCATGCACCTCTAGACTTCACCTCCAGATTCTTGCACCAAATTATGACATTATAGCAAACACACATCTGTGATGCTAGCAGGCCTGGTACCATCTCATGCCCAGATTCCTACACCTCACTGAACACTGACAAACGTATAGCTGGAAACCAATCTGACTTGCCTCATGTTGTTAAAATAGATATGAGACTTATCAATGTATGGTTAAGTATTTAGACTTTACAAAATGCTTATGAGTTGCTGCCTATATTAATCTTCCTTATATCATCCATATCCCCTGTTATTAAGTAACACTAAAGTATTCACTCTGTAACAATGGCAGCATTTGTTCCAAAACTCTAAACCCTCGCAGTCAGGTGAGAAGCTTTACACTATATGGGAAATACAAGTTTACCATGTGTCATCTTCTCTCCAGCAAAAGAAGGCATATAAACACCAGACAAATCACTGGGGAACATCAATGTCCAAAAGACTTTGGTGATTTCTCTCCCTGCATCCATGAACAGGAGATGTACACAAACACTTGTCGCAACATGACAAACTCTGGGGAAAGGGAATAAAAATCCTTGTCAAGAAGAAATTGCTATCCCTATGCTCACTGGAGTTCAGGGAGAGGGTCAGACTTTTCAGTATGTATAAGAGATCCCCAGCTGTTTAGTCTGTGTATTCTTATCCACTTTGATCTTGAATAACTCATTTCTTTTGTGAGTTAATAAATCATCATTTAGTTTATGATAGGATTAACTATGAGCTTTGCTTTTGATGAGAGACCTAGGGTACAACTAACTCATCCTTTGGGACTGAAGCAACCTGACTATTATTGTGATTTGGGGGACCATCTGTCATAAAGGCAAGCCTGTCTAGTTTGCAAGATAGTTTGGAATAACCAAGAGGCCTCTCTGTGAGTCAATTTTAAAGCTGTTGTAAGTAGTGCCTCAGGAGCTGGCATGTGTACTTGGCTGGAGAAACCTAAGTATAGAATTCACAGCCAGCTTTGGTTTTGTGCCCTGATTTGTAACAGTCTGCTGTGAAGTTGGCACTCTTAATTGTGAGCCATTCTAGACAGCTTGATAAGATCAGTGGGGAAGTGTTAGTAGGAAAATTCTGGTATTAAAGTCAGAATTCATGACTTGTTTTTTCTTTGTAGGAAGAGTTGGTGTTTTTGGAGAATAGTAGGGTGCATAGCATTTCATTTGCCTACAGTCCAAGTGTAGCCTAAGATTTTTGCCATCTCTTTAGTATCAGAGCAAATCTTGACTGGATAAAGACACATATGAGTAGGAAAAAAGTGTAAGGCAATCTAGTAGAAATTTTGTGTTAAAATAAAGTTAGAAGTAGCATAATATGTAATGATTAGTGCTAAAATATCCATAAGTTATCATTTACAAGGGTTTAAAACAAAGTTAGTATTCAAAATGCACTCAGCAAGTGAAAATTGATCTCCATACATATGGATCATAGGGGAACAGAACCAATAGATATATCTCTTTAAGGAAAAGTAGATCAAAATGGAGGATGATTTTAAACTTTTGAACTCCCTCATTCCCCGTCCCATCAAGTATTCAGAGCTCTCCTCCCACTGTCCAAGGACCCCTAAAACTCTTTGATCTCTATCACGCACTGTGCAGGTGTTGGGTGAAATCATCCTCTTTGTGATTGGGTGAGGATGAAATCACATCTTTTGTGAGTGGTCAAGAGGAGATGAAAGTGATGATAGCATATAAAAGAAGCTGCACAGCAGCAGAACTTCAAAGATCTTTCCCACTCCTTATTGGGGTTCCACTGGCCTCTGGCTATGTTCCCGCTGCACTAGGAATCACACCACCACTCGACCCCAGAGAGATTAACAACATCTCTGGTGGAACTTTATGAGCTAAGTTGCAGGACTTAGTTTCAGAAGGCCATTTTCTGGACTTAGTCTCTGAGCAGAGCTCAGGACTTAGTCTCTGAGCTAGGTCTCTGGACTTAGTCTCAGAAGGGCGAGCCAATCTTACACACACTCCAAACAGACAGATAACTGAGTCCTGTGGTTAGGTCTGTGGGCAACACACCTGGATATTCAACTCTCACATGCACTCCAGACAGACAGATAACTGAGTCCTGTGGTTAAGTCTGTGAGCAACAAATATCACAGCCAAAAAGTTTGCATGCACACTCCATGACCAGAGGGTACAGCAAAGGGAAGTCTCTGCTGGGGGACTTTCAGGTCTCACTGTCTCTGGGAAGGAGCGGCCAGAGGGTACAGCTGGGACATCTTCCCAGTTGGGGGACTTTGTGTCTCACCATCTCTGGTATAGGCTATCCAAAAGAGGCTGCACCAATCCGACACCTGAGCCTTGACTCAAGGTGCATGCTTCCAAGGGAGCCTGGTTCCACATAAGCCCATTTCAAAAGCTCAAGGCTTTGAAGCTCTGGCATTGTCAGAACCCCTGCAGGTGTCACAAAGAACTCTGCTGACACAAAGCAAGAGCTGCACCTGTGAGCTCTTTCTCTAGCACCTTCTGAGCCACCGTTGCTACGGAGACTGCAACAGGGAGGGAAACGAAAGGCAGTGAAGACCAGACTGGTTATTTGAGAATAAATCCTCTCAAATTGTGGTAAGAAGAGGGTCCCAAGGAGGGTGAAACATCACTAACTGAGGTTAAAGGCAGGGGCCCAATCCTTAGAAGGTAGCTTACAGTGATAGGCAAACTGGTAGCTCCACTGGACTGCAGCAGGAAACACCTAAGTTGAAAACCCTTATTGTGCAGAGAAGGGGAAACAGATGTAAAACCTGAGATCTCCCCATCCCATAGGCAACCAGCCCTTGCTTGTGGGATGTTATAATTTAAGTGTTTTGTATTTGTCTCTAATGTTTTAATGTACTTTGTCTTACTATCTAGTTTGTGATTACATGTCTGTAACTGTAAGAAGGGAAATCCGGCAGAGAGTATTCCATCCTAAACTGTTACTCTGTAATGCTCGCTGAGATATTCAAGTGTTAATTGATATTTTTCAGTCTCTGAATCTCATTATAATTCTGTAAGATCTTGAACTAAATGAAAACGTGTTTAAGATCTTTTAAATAAATGTTAATACTTGTTTTAAAAGAAATTCTTGCTCTAAGTTTCTTCATTGCTCTGAATCTGTTCTTGATCAGCGGGCTGTAGCCATGTTTTCCACTAGGGGTTTTACCCATTTAGGCTGCACTGATCCAACCCTACATCTCAGAACCAATCTGGTTTGGAGACAATTAAATAATATTTTCTTGCTTTCAGGCAGCTTAAAACGCGCATGTGAGTTCTGAGGTAACACAAGGATCCTAGGTGCAAACTCTGTTTTCATGGAGTGAAGCTCTCAGGACCAAGGACCCTGAAACATCCTTGTGTAGTGCAATAATATGCTTTTTTGTGTGTTCATTATTGTCCTGGTCTAGTATATATAGCATGATAAATGGGATTCTTGGAATATTATGGGCTTCTGGAGTGTTCTTACTATGAGTTCACTATATGTGTGGGTTTTTTCAATATCACCAATTGATGTATGGCCCAAAGAAGTCATTTGTTATGTTGACATTACTTGCATCTTTTTTTTCAGTTGTAGAGTACAAAATGGATTCTGTAATGTAAATCAAGTGGGGTGAAAGTGACGGATTAAATGAGAATGAAAAACTAGGTGGGTACAGTTCCTTCCACACTTCTTTGAGATTTTTAAACTTGAAGATTTTTTGTAAGGAAAGTAATTTTTTTCAGGATTAATATAAATCCACTGAAATCCATTTTCTTCCTTAACAATATTTTTAATGAATTATTTGCAGATGGGTGGCTGAGATTAACTAGTTTTTTAATCAGCCTTAGAAGTTTACATATACTTGGGTATAACAGAGCTGTTTCCCCTACCGTAGTAGAAAAGGGATAAAAAGACCTGAAAAGGGAGCAGCCAATAGGAGCAGGTTGCTGCAGATCCAGATTATAGAAGAGGGCAGCAGACTCAGCTCTTGGCAGTCTTCCTCTAGTGCAGCAATGTCCAACAGTTTTTTCATACTCGTCAAAATTGTGGCAAATGTGTTAACATTTTTACCACATGACAAAAAATAACTGTGTTTTTATAGAATATTGAGGAGTAGAAAATAAACAATTTTTTGAATTTTTTACTAATAGAATTAATGATAAATCTGAAATATCTTTTCATTAGGTAGTGCAGGGAAAACAGGCATAAAATCAGTTAGACTATATCTCAACTCTGCCTCCAAATTTTTGTCCAATATCTGCAACCTCTATTTGGATTTCACCATTTTTACCACAGACAAAGTTGATTTGCAGAGCCATGTTGAACCAGAAATTGAAAACAGTTTTGGAATAACTGTATTTAGAACCATGAACTCATTTTGATTTGAAATAGAAGTTCACATTGTAACAATTGAATCATCTTTAAAATGTTGAGTTCTTTGAAGTAAAATCATATCTGTCTCAAAAAGGTGTCTCTCCAAAGAGAGAAGCTTCACAGGCTCTTAAAATAGTTGAGAATTTTAGATGTCAAAGTGATTATTAAGGGCAGAGAGATACTAAATTAAGACAATGTCATTATTTTGTATAGTGCAAACACACATATACAAATGCACTGTAGGCACAAAAATGTGGAGACTTTTTTGAACTGGTACATGTATAAATGAATTTTATTAAAAATTTTATTTAAAAAAATAGATGGCAGAAGCAAAGCACTAATTTGCCACAGGTGAATAGCCGTTCTGCCATATGTGGTGAGTAGTGACATGTTGGACACCATGGCTCTAGTGGGTGAGGAGGAAGGTGTGCTGTTAGTCTGGCTGCAGCAGGCAGAAACAGGGACAGCTCCGTGCAGGCTGCCTGGGTTTGACAGGAACACAATCCTGGATTCAAGAGAGAAAAAGGACCTGAAGATGGTGAGGATGTGCCCCAGGGAACCTGTTTTACTGAGTGGGGGGGTTGAAGCAGTGTTAGAGTTGTGTATAGGGCCCTGGGCTGGGGCTGGCAGAAGTGGGTGATCCTGGTCCCTTCTGGCTTCCACAGACTGACAGTAGTAACTGGGCTAGTGGCGGCTCCTGAGGCAAGTGAGCTGGTCTGAATTAGACTGTGCCTTAGAAGGGGAGAACTGAGATGGGACTTGTTCACAGGGCTGAGGTCCAGCAACAACGATGGAGCACAGGACACTGGACTGGTGACCACTTGGGTGATTCCCCAGTTCCATCAGCAGGAGGTGGCTGTCTGGTGAATTAGAAGCTGGCACCTGTCTATGTTGGGAATATATATCCATAACTTCTCCAAGTTTTTATGAGGTCTAGCAAGATGAAAATTCCCTCTTGCAGACTTTAGCAGGTCCAAAGGAGATCTATGTGGTGTGGGTGGAGTTATACCTGAGTGGGTTATAGGGACAGCACACAGTAGGCAGGAATGAAAGGGAGCAAAAATTCAACCAGTAGAAAAGCGTTCAAACACTTAAAACTTATTTGTATGAAATGCTCAGTTCTTAAAATTAATATAGATAATATGCTCAAACTTTCTGTGATTTAATTGCATAACTACTATAGGGCTGCATGTGGCAGTCCTTGCCAAGCAAGGCCTCCCTGAGGGGGAAAAAAATATCCTACAAGAATTCATCTTTGTACTAGAAACAATTAGCAGAGACCAGACAGTCACAAAAAAAAAAAAAAGTTTTTTGGGGAAACAACTTACTTCATTGCATTGCATGCAGCCATCATACCACACCTTATCTGATTTTTAACCAAATGTCCAAGTAAATATTCTACACGGAAATTAAGCTGCATTTTGTAAACTTTCAGGGGAGGGGGGATGAGGGGGTGGCTTCTTTTCAGGAAGCTATGGAAGGGGAGTAAACATCAGGTATATAAATGGGAAGCTATTACTTCTAAACTTAACCACAGAATAATTACAAGTACTACATTTATGAGTTCAGCAGACTAAGTGCCTGCCATACTTTCATAGCCATAATGGTACTTAAGAAAATAAGGAGAATGCACATTTAAGCTTTGATCATACACAGTACTTTTCACTGCATAGTCATCACCTAGAAAGAGAACATTCTGAGTAGCCCAATCTGATGTAGGATTATTATTTACATTTGTGTTCACATGGCAAGACCTTCTCTGATTTTTCTTGTGTTTGTTTTTAAGACTCTCCAGTAGTAGGAATTTCCTCTGGTTAGGAGCACAGGTCACTGAGCAAATCTGTAGCTAACACAAACTAATAAAACCCCTTCAACCAGATGAATTTCATATGAATTCAACATTCTTATTCATTCTATTATACAGCAAGCACCTCTGGCCTGTTAGAAACATCTTACGTTTACCAAAAAGCTCCATTCTAACATGTTTTCCTAACTGGTAACACACTCTGCCTCAGGCACAATGCTAAAAGGACTGGCACATACACTGTACCATTGAGAACTGGGACCTCATCTGGTGTGAACTGGCATAGCTCCACCAGCTGAACGAGTTTTACCTTAGTTTCATATCCCCAGATTGCTACTAAAGGACACACGCTTTTTGTTTGTTTTGCAGACTTTACAGTATTTTAGGATTTTACACAAATGTTTTGTGTTGCTCTAGCTCTTTCTATAGCTAGCTCTGCTGAGTCATACACATTTATATAAAATGATTGTGTCAGCACACTTTTTCTGACTAATAAGAACAGCAATTCAACACCTTTTTCAGTTATCAATATTTTCTCTAAAGAATGCATATTTTCAATGCTGGTCTGTTTATCCATCTGCAGCTATTTATTCAATGCTTTAAAACCCAAACATGGGCTATATTTATTAACTTTAGATTTACAAGAGTGGAATTTCTGACATAAGATTGGTTTTGAAGCAGCACCTTTATCAATCCATTATAGGTGAGACAAACCAAGAATGGATTATACTAAGTTTAGCAATATCACATGACTTGAACTTCAAACATAGAGCAAACACGAGTGCTATTCCCATGTAATTGTTTGTTTTCCTGTTGAGCCCTTTCAGAGAAAGAACTTCTACAGCAAAAGAGAGCTTGCCTGTGTTATGTGTTTCTACCATCATTGGTTAGGGATTCCAGGCAGCAGAGAGCTTCTGTAGGAGGTGGCTGGAAAATCCATTTTTCTTCCCTCCAAAGATTTTCAGGTTTTTCCTAAATTTTATTGGATCCCAGTCCCACACTCTAGAAACCTTTCCTGGAATGACTGTGCATGTGAATTATCTATGAAGCACAAATGGCACTGAAATATTCATCCTATTCACTCCTTCCTGATCCCTAAATGGGTGCAACACATTATCTTTTCAATATTTTGCAGGAGAGAAGATATCTTTTTTTTTTTCATTTTCCTTCAAGGGGTTCATATGGTTAGCTTTCCAAGAGATAATTATATCTTAGCCATACTCCTCTCTTTTGCAGCTACTTGGCTAAGATTGTGAGCTTTTTGGGACAGGAATTGTCTCTTTGTTCTGGGTTTGTAGTGCCTATCACACTGGGAGTTTAGTCCATGACTGGGTGCCCTAAGTGCTACTGTAATATTTATATTTAAAAACCTATCTTAAATCCCTCTCTTCTTCCCACTTGAAGATTTCTCTTGATATGTGTGATGCTGGCAGATCAGGGGCCAGCTCAAGCCAAGATTCTAGGTCCCACTGCGCACTGACAAATGCATAGCTGAAAAGCAGTCTGGTTTACCTGTGTTAAAATAGATTTTAAACTGGTAATGTGCTTAATGTTCAGGCTTTATGAAGGGCTTGTAGGATGCTTTATATATTAGTATCACTTATCTGCACGCTACACTATAGCCATAGCAAACAATTGCATTGTAAAACTCTGAAATTGTGTAATTCACTGGAGAGGAAAAGAAACATTAATTAAAATAAAGTGCTTGTCCTGCACAAAAGAAGGCCCATTGAAAACAAATGAGCCATTGCGAAGTATCAAAGGACAGATCTTTTTCATTGCATTCCCTACTTTCTTTAAGAAGGAGAGACCTGCAAATGAACTCATCCATCACCTTGGACTCTAGGGTGAAGGGAATAAAAATCCCTGACAGGAAGAAACTTGGTTATATTTGCTGCTTGAATTTTAAAGGTGCAAGAATTACTAAGCAAAAGAGACTCCTCCCCACCCTCCAAAGGACATACAGGCTATGTCTACACTGGCAAATTAGGCCATACTAATGAAGCTTAGTCCAGACTAATTTAGCCCATGGCCGCACTAGGCTTTCCCTAGTTTGAACTAAGAAATTTCTTGGCTCTAGCTAAGGAATGCCTAGTTTCAACTAATAAGTACTGACACTTGGTCCGGAGTTAGTCACTTAGTTCAAACTTTAGTTTGAACTAGGCCCGATGTGGACCAGGGCTAAGACTAAGTTTGGACTTAAGAAGTTAGAACTAAACCTGTTAGTCTGAACTAACTGCATGTTCTAGTTCAGACTATTGCTTTATTTCGAACTAGAATGCATGGTTAGTTCAAACTTAGAAATGCAAGGTTAGTTTGAACTAACTTCAAGATAGTACAAACTAAGCTCAAACTTCTTAGTTCAGACTTGTTAGTCTCAACTAAGTTTTTCAGATGTAGGCATAGCCACAGAGTCAGCTTCTGAGAGTGGTTTCTATGATCTTTTGAAGTCAGGAGTGATACTTATTTGTGTGTGTGTTACCTACTTTAACCTTGTGGATAATTCTCATTTCTTTTCTTAGTTAATAAAATATTTAGTTTATTACAGGATTAGCCACAGGCATTGTCTCAGATTTGAAATCTGAGGTAAAATTGACATGAGTAAGCAACTGGTCCTTTGCAACTGGGAGTAACCTGAATACTGTTATGATTTTGTGTGTGTGTAAATGATCTGATGCCCACTCAGGTTTGCCTGTTCAGCAAGACAGAATGGAATGTCTAAGGGAACTGCCTATGATTCCATGATAAGACAGAGTGCTTTAGGAGTTCACACTTGTGACTGGGTTGATGAAACCTAATTATAGAACATACAACTAATTTAAGGTCCTTGCCCTGCTTCTTAGAAGTGTCCCTGTAACTGTTACTCATGTCTGTGAATCTCACCACATAGCATGATAATAGTATCATACATACTTACATACTGGCTTGCTTGAGAAATATAACTTGGAGGAAGTGGAAGGACTGGGGTCTATATGTGATCCTTCACTGAAAACTCACATCTCCTTGGTTCCTGGCAGGAAAAGTCTCAATGCTGTCTGTCTTTTTCATAGGATGCCCCAAGGGAAGAATAAAACTAGTAAGTAATAATTTTATCTGACCTGTCAGATATGGCAAAGCTGTCCTCTCCTGTATGATCTAGAAAATATTTTGATCTGTCGTACAATCAGCAGCTACCTACCATTCTGTCTGGGACAACATAGCTGGAGCTAATTTAAACAATCAGGAGTGCCAAGCAGCAGTTAACAGATATAGAGGCAAACCATATACAGAAGCAGTAGTGTGTAATGCACTCCAGGAAGGCCACTCAGAATGACTCCAATATAGCTTCAGCAGGAAGAATTATAATTTGGGTAGTACTTAAAAGGCAGTTCTAGTCTAGGGAGTGATGGCATAAAAGTGCCATCTTCTCTGTTAACAGCTCTGCTCTCCGTATGCTTGTAGAATGTGCTTACACTAATTACAAACAGAAGTTTTAAAACACCTTTTTCTCCTGTAAAACCTAGTGAAGCCAACACAGCAAAGAGTGACAGAGATGGATCTGATTCCTTTCTGCACCTCATCAACAGAACACCTTACTCATTTCATTAGCTACACTTTGCAAAGCCGTAATGACAATAAGTGAAGCACTGCTGCTTAAAGGGCGAATTGGGCCAGCAGAACCTTATTACTGGTCATAAAAAGACAAGATGGTAGGAAAGAATCCAGCTTGACTATTAATTCTAGTTGTGAGTTTGTGGGGCTGATAGATGAGAGAAACATTTTTGCTTTTAAATAGATCATGTTTATTTGGGTACAATTTACTTTTAAATAGAGCATGTATTTGGGTACACAAAGGATACTTGCCAAAGGCTGTGAAGACTCAAACATTAAAAAGGAATGGAGGAGGCAGCCACATTGCTAGATCTTGATGGATCAGCAAAAAAATCCTGGACCATTACCAATAATTGGAATATCAATTTTCCTGCTTGTTGTCAAAAGCAGATAAATGAGCAGGTCTTAACAGACTCTGCAATGTCCTTCCTTATTTAAGCACAAGCCAGAAGGAAAAGGAGGACCCTGGCCACCTGTCCTTCCTGAAAAGATCTCTGTTAAAATTGTTGCAGTATGTGTTTTGGCAAATAAGGAAGGTGATCTATTCCTCCCCTTTAGGGAAAGTTTATCAGGGCCCTCAAAATGAGCAGGCTCTGCAAAAAAACATATCTGGCTAAATTAATGGTTTGGGGAAATGTCCTGTTTAAACTTTGAAGTTGCCTGCTTAACATTGACATGTTACTGTTACCCAACTGATCAGTTTCCCATTAGCTATCTTAAGAATGCTTATTAGTTAACCTCAGTGGAAGGGTTATGATAGCCCCTGACCCCACATTCTTAAGGCCCTCAGGGGAAAGATATTAGAATCCTGTTCAAACCTCTATTCTTAAAGTAGGAAGGGGAGTTGAACTGTGACTCTCTCACATCCCAAAGGAGTACCCTATGGCAGTGGTTTTCAAACTCTTTTCCTCAGGACCCAGTTGAAAGATTATTTATGCCCATGATCCAATAATTACATCTTTTGGAAATGCATTTGAGTTTTGCAGTGCTGGCAGCAGCAAGGTCTGCGACCCAGTACCTGAGGATCTGTGACACAGGATTGGGTCTTAACCCACAGTTTGAAAACCACTGCCCTAAGGCATAAGGCTAAGATATCTGGGAGGTGTTTTCAGCTGAGAACCCCAAGAAGAGGGATATAGGTGCTGAACTCCCTGACTTCAGGGTACCCTGCTTGCCTTTGCATTGCTTAAGGTGGATAAGCAGCTGGTATTCTGACTTTTGCTGGTATTCTCACTTTTCCATTCTTAGGCCCCAACTCTCCCATTCATTGCATAGGGAGTGTATGCTCTTAACATAGGCTTTGTGAATTCCACTGATTTTTTTCTATGTTCCTAAAATTAGGTGTAATAATACTGAGTGTTCCTTTCCACATCTAAGCTAGGATATCCTGCAAAATGCAGTTTGATAGATGGGCTGGGATTAGACATTTTGTTTCAGGAATACAAGTATGGGATTCAGAAAACGGATGAATGGGGTTTTAAGAAGTGTTCTATACATTAAAATATGGTGAGGAGTTACCTGCATAAGTATTAGGATTTCATTTTTGTAAAAATGATCTTTAAAAAAAAACAATTTTTTCTGTGCTTTTTAAAAAGAAACAATAAAAATACCCAAACAAACAAACTTTAAAAGCCACCAACAAGTAATCCACTATATACGTTTCCTGGCTTTTTCATCAAAATGGACATTTCCACAGGAAACTTGTATAGTGGATAAATTTTGGTGGGTTTTATGCTTGTTTATTTGGGGGGGGGGGAGAGGTTTGGTGGTGGTGGATTTTTTTTTTGAACATGTGACTTACGTATTTGCTTGCTTCCTCAAAATGAATGAAGAGGAAGACTTTACTCCAGGTGGGTGGAGGACAAGGGGTTACCTACAAAGAAAGCAGATTTGAAAAACAAGGATGTCTTTTCTAGCTTAGGTAATGCTGGAACTACATGGGTAGTGAGAAGTCTGGCTCCAGCAGTAAACATCAAGCTGCTAGGTCTCCTGATCATGAACTTGGTAACTTCTCTGGATAGTGATAATCTGTTGTTTGTTTCCTCAGTTTTTAATTTTTAAACCAAGAATGTTTGTATACATCTTCCTGGTTGCTCACTGAACGATCTTGCAAACATTTAGGCACATGCTTAACTTTAAGTAAGTGATTAGAAGTTAAGCATTTGAGTAAATGTCTACTAAGTCCTGCACCTGAATCCACATGTACAAATCCTTGGGTGTGGAGGGTGTACTGGTGGCACCAGGGCATATTTCCTACTACAGGATGGGGGCTTTCCTTTCTACTAGTGTCTTTCTTACAGAAGAAGGAAGGTCCAATTAAACCAAGGGTGTCAGACTCGTGGCCCCTGGGCCACGTGCAGCCCCTATAGTTGTTTCCTGTGGCCTGCAATGACACTATCATTATGGATATTTGCAATATCATTGTATGAAAAGGTTTCAGTGGTGCAGCTCTTGGGCTAACATACTAGGCCTTATGTGGCCCTAGTGGTGATTTTAGTTTGAGACTCCTGAATTAAACGAATCCCTCAAATTAACATGTAAACAATATTACAATTTAAAAACAATTTAATTCATAACTGGGAACAATCCAAATCTTGCAAGCCTTTCTTTTCAGCTCAGATGTGGTTTGCCTCTAGTGAAAGCATGAGGCGCAAAGAGAAAAGTGTCTGCACATTGTCACTACTCAGAGGAGCTCTTACAGACAGTCTTCTGTCACTCAGGTCATTTATTTCCCCCCATTTGGGCAGATTTAATTTGTGTTATATTTTATAGCAGCAATTGTCACTGATATTTTGTAATGACAGGTAATTCATTTCCCTTGCATTACATTTTTTTAAAGAAAGAAAAACAGAGAGAAAAATCTGTTCAGTATTTTCATTCCTACTTCCACGTAACAGAAAAATGACATAACCAGCTTCAAGCCCAGACTGAATCTGGAATGCATAATACCTCTCACTACTGTGATGAGTGGCTATATTGTCATCTCATCTTCAGAGTGAAGCGATTCAAATCCTTTAGTTCTCCTAAGAAGGATTTATTCCTGGACAACAGGCTCCAGTCTTGTTAACTTAAGAGCTAATATTTATTTATGTATTTTATTTTGCATGTGGTTACATTTGTTCGCACAAGCAGTTCAACTGATTTTTTGGAGGAAGTGGGCTAGTCAAGTGGGCTAGTCACATGAGCAAAGTTAAGCATCAGCACAAGTGTTTGCTGTTTTGGGATGTAAGACAGCAAGTCTGCTATTGATAGCATATGCGCATATTGCTGTCCCTCTGTACATGCTTATTGAAGTCCATTGGGTTCTATGAAGGCACAGCACTTCACCTGTTTGCTATCAACAATAGAGGTGAGGCCTAAGCTTTTTAGAAGCTTCTTTCATGGAAATGATTTTCTCATGTGCAGACTAAATTGAGTGTATGAACTAACAATGCTGTTGAAGTGTTTCTTTCTGAACTGATACAATAGTTCAGAAAGTCTGTGTGGTGTCTTAGAAACCCAGAATGGTGTTACAGACTTACCCGTCAAAGGTGTACATGTTTCTTTAACATAAACCTTCTTTGTCTCCATTTTTACTGACTACTTCCCAATCTTTCTTCAACTTGTTTCCCTAACAGGATTCCCCTCTCCCCCAGAGAAGATTCAAACAGACCAAAAAATTGGCATTCTAAGAATTTGTGGGTGTGCTATCATCTGTCCTCCATGGTTTCAGTTACACCTATGAATTCAGATATTTTCCTGTACATAGTAGCTTCATGTTTAGTGCTCCTACCATTGTTATTGCTATCCTGGGAGTTGCGTGAAATTTCCTTTAAGCTGGTAGATGTCAGAGCCAGTCTTCATTCATGCTAAATGTAAAAAACCATTAAGCTCATTTATGGAATGAGATAATTAAAATGATAAAAGTTACCACCCAAAATACAGCCATGTCAGAGCAAGCAGGGAGAGTAGTTTCACTGTGGACTAAATGCAACTGCAGGTGGCTGGGCATTGGTTTTGGTGGAGCTCTGTATGTGAAGAGAAACAGCAGAAGTCAAGGGGACAGCAGGACAATCATTGGGAGTGCTGGCCTGAGAAGAAAGTCTAGAGAGGGAGACCTTTTGGGGTGTAGTGCTGGTCTGAAAGAGGTTTGGGATCATGAGGAAGCAAACTGTTTCCTTATGTTTGATTCTTTCTGCATTCAAGAAAACAGGACTCTGTACGTAAACAGGGTTGCTTCAAAGAAATACTTGACTTCACCACAGCTTCTCCTCCTAAGAGAAACAAACTACAAGACCCCAAATATTTGCCATCTGCTTGGTTCAGGAGGGGTAACATTAGTTCTCAGGCTATAGAGACACCAGGTATTTGAGATGACATCAAAGCAGTAATGAGAGAACTCCAGAAGCTTGTGGTTTCATCAGCAGTAGTGGAATAGTAGCCAGGGAAAGGCACAAGTATCACACAGCAATCTTAAGTGTCTGGCAGGAGGAAGAAATCTCATGGCAAAAGACTCAATTTGCTTTTGTAAGTCACAAATCTGGGTGTGCCTGGATCTTTCCAATGGCCAGTGTTAAAAACATACACAGTTTGAAAGCATGTACACTGTCAAATGAATGCCCTCTTTATTTTTCAAAGTGTCTGAGGAAGTGGGATTTTCTCCCTTGAAAGCTCATGAGATAAACAAATTTGTTAGTGTTTAAAAGTGCCATAGGGCTTGTTTGTTTTGCTGAACTAGACTAAGACAGCTACCCCTTTAGAACTCTTTATTCTACTTACTTTTGCAATTTGGAAGAGGTGATGCTCACCCTCCTACCCTTCTTTCTCACTTCAGGGTGCTGGTTCTTCTTTCAGCACCATCTGGGTGCTTTGTCTACTGTCTTCACTTGCTCCTGCCTTTGTCCCACTCACCCCATTCTCCAGCCCCTCTTTCTTTCTACACCATTTTCACTTTTTGTGTCCATGCCTTCTGTCTTTTGCCCTGTCACAGCCCTTTCCTATCTTTGTGATCCCCTCTTATCCCTTCTCATCCTTCCTTTGCCCCTTGCTGCTTCTCCTGCCCAAATAGACTTCTCTTTATTCACAGCATTCCTTTCAATGGCAGTTGCAGGGCACTGTTTGCTCCCCTGCATACTGATCAAGGCCTACTTTACATGTGAATCTTCTCCCTTATGACTTTCACGAGCCATAAAAGAAACAGATAGCACATTATCTACTAGATTAAAAAATTGCTTTAGAGAACACCACAATGACTCTCCCTGTAAGATGATGCAAATTGTACTTCCAAAGCAATGAAGCCTTCTCTGATCTCTGCACATGCCCAAGATAAAGTGTTACATATACAAATGAGATCTCAACAATCTAATAAAACTAGCTTTACTTTTTCAGATGTTTCTAAATTGAAAAACAGCCATGGACTAAAATAGACATTACAATAAACTAAATTTAAAATGTGCTACTGAGTTTCTTTGGTGTTTAAAAATGTTAGTGTATTAGTAGGCAAGTCTGTATCGTTGACTTAAAAACCTACATGGGAATGACAAAAAGTGACCAGTTAATGGGGGAGAAGTGAGGTTTTGCCATCCAGGATTTCAGTCGGCATTATTGTAACTCTCACTCAGTGGCCTACTTCTTTATCAGTTATTTCACTTGTGATTAGATAAATAAATTTGAAGTTAGCTCTTAGGGCCAGTATTTGTGCTCTGACTAAATGACAGAACTTAATCTTGTGTGTTGGTAAAATCCTGTTCCTCTGGTAAAGTCTGACCTCATTCCATAGCCAGATATGCACTTGGGTTAGAGTCACAAAAGTGGGTTAAGTGTTGCAGTGCCAAACTCCTAGGTGCCTTGATGCACAGTGGAATTCACAGCCTTGAGTCAGATAGTTAGGCTCCTCAGGCATTATAGGGGGGGAGTTGGATGTCTAGGAAAGGGAGTCCTATGTGTCTGAAAGCTGAGAAAGAAGCCATCTAAGCTAGCTAGGAAAGAAATGCTAAGGAAGACTTTGGGCTCAGATCCACTAAACGATTTATGAGATTAAGCCAATTCAACCTTTTCTTCTCAATAGAGGGTGCCACACCCTATTATAATCAATAGCTCTGTAGTTAGAGCACTCATCTGGGATGTGGGTGAGTCAGAGACACATCCATGCATTAATGAAAAGTGAAACATCACAGAAGAGGTTTTGTGCTCTTATCCCCACCTGTGACTGTACCATAGCCTGGTGGTTAGAGCACCTGCCTAAAACATGGGAGATGAAGGGTTAAATCCATGCTCCACCAGAGGCAGTGTAGGGATTTGAACTTGATTTCTTATATCCCAGGTAACTGCCTTGACTATTGGTATAATGTGGGGGACACAAGTGCCTATCAGCTCCAAAACATCTCATCCTCAGTTATCTTTTGTGTGGATCAATCGTGGTCAGAGTTTTCCCACTGGCTCAAGCCCTGCAAGAAATATAGATGGGGAAATGCCTAATTAGAAAATCTTTCCTGGGTGTAGGTATGAACTGGAGTGCCAAGGAACTCAGCAGTCTCCAGATTTAGTTGTTTTTGTGCATGCAGGAATTTAGGTGCTTACAGGCATAGGCAGGACTGGGTGGGGAGGGATGATAGTACATCTAATGCACACAAAGACCAGCTGGAAATTTTTGTGGCTAGAGTGCATCTGATAATGGTTAGGACATTCACCTGGGCCATGACATGAATCCTTGATTTGGAAAAGATGCTTGAATCCCAATCTTCCATATCCCTAGTAAATGCTCTAACTACCAAGCTACTAGGTATTCTGGAGAGAAAGCAAGTCTCTCCTACTGGAGCACTTCCATGCTATCTGTCTAATTAAATATTTATGGAAGCAGGGATTTAAAAACCTGACTGTCAGTTGGATTTGGGATCCTGCTCCAAATCAGCTTCTGTGAATATTTTTTTTTTTTTTGAGAGGCCCACTTCCCCACACACAATACAGGAGGAACCTGGCAGTCCAACTTAGGACTGTAAAATCCACTAGGCAGCAGGGTACCTATGAGCTTAACATTACAATGCCTAAATTGCCTTGTGCTTCTCCCCATGAGGGTTTGATCCGAAGCCTACTGAAGTCAATGGAAAGCTTTCCTTTGATTTCAGCAGGATTTGGGCTAGGCCCCTGAGTATCTAGCTATAGGAGATGCTACAGAGCACTGTAGAGGAGCTTCACAGGTAAGAGCCACTGCACCTGCTCCTTCAGTTTAGGACCATTTGCACCAATAACTTGCCCATAACTGGTATATTTAGTCCCATGGCTAAGGATAGCAGTAAGTATGTGGCACAGAGGCTAGACATTTTCATCAGCACCCTGGTATGAGCTGTTAATTTAGGATGCTTTCTCTCTTTTTTTCTATTCAGAAAATAATTTTGTTCTATGATACGATGGAAAACTAATAAATAGAACAGTTAAAACCCAAATCTTTGGACGCTGTGATACTTAGAGTAGGGAGAACCTTTCCCACATGTGCGACCATAGGAAATGAGGAACAGATTCACCGCAAGTAGAGTATTGCTTTGATTATAAAGCCCCAGGAGGTACCTTTCATTTAGATACTCCTGTAAATACATCAGGAGAGATGATGCCCTGTAGCATGTCTGCCTAGTAGTGCTAGGGTTGGACACTGACCTGAACTCAGACTGTGCCTTTGAGTATCCCAATGCCTGCAACCTTGTTATCCTGTCACAATCAGCTCTGAGGGTGGGGTTTGAAAGAGTGGTTTTGCAATATTTGCTAGCTGGGTGAGCCTCCAGTAGTTTCAGATCCCCTACTGATCATTCAGTAAGGGTTTTATTCATCACTGGGAAGATATGGAAGTGTTTATGTATTCAACAACTGAAGTATGGCATGTAGGCATTCAGATACTGTGAGCAGACCATGGATCGTTTCACTCCATGAACTTTATGCTTTGACAAATACACACCTTCACTCACAACCTTCTTCTCCCTTTGCCCTGGAACTAAGAATTTCAAATAGGGGTGCCTATATTTAGGTTTCAAAGTCCATTTAAACAGGCCCCTAATGACATGATCTGAATTTCAGAAGGACCAAATAATCGACAGTTCCCATAAGCTACACTGGGAGCTGCTAGGGGCTTAGCACTGTTGAAAATTAGGCCACCTACTTAGGAGACTAATTTTAGGCACCCATTATCAGAAATCTTGGCCTCAGTGTAAGAAATTGGAAAAATAAAACAAAAAAAAAACCCAGCAACAAGTACAGAGCAAAGTTGTATAAAATGGTGAGTAGCTGCTGCTCCAACAAATAGAGGAAACGTTGAACAAATGAAAAACCCATAGGGAGTAGTCCGCTGTGCCTCGATATAGGATTTAACTCTGAGTGTCTGTCATCAGTGTAATCTATCTGGATATTAAACATTGTTTTCCACCTAGTGGTGTATTCTGTATCTTATGAAACTCCAATTTGACTTAATATTCCAAACTGTGAGCTTCCCTTTTATGCCCCATGAAGTCTAATGCATTTTCCCACCTGATGCCCTTATGTTACAAACGCCTCAGTTAAAGCAGGAGGATTAATATACTATATTTGTCTATTTCATGCTATAAATTTATATCTCTGGAAGTTCTTAAAAGCAAATTTAGCCTAGCTCTTTTCCTTAGTTCCCAGATTTGGAAATTAGGATCTTTAGTACTGTCTGGCTCAATAAGCCATGCATCACAAGGCTGCTTTCTAAGATGAAGGCTATGCTCTGTTGGGGAAGAAGGGGTGATATTACAGTACTGGCCTGGGATGCAGGAGACTGATCCTCCCATAACTTCTTGTTTGGCCTTGGGCAAGTGCCTCTATTCCTCATCTGCAAAATGGCAACATTACTTCTATCACATGGATGTTGTGAGGGTAAGTTAATGAATGACTACAGAGTGCTTAGCTGCAGGACTGAAATTATGAAAACCCCATAAATAAACTCAATAGATGGAACCCAGAACTGTAAATGTGCTATCTGGTGCACTGTAATTTAACTACTTTATCTAAAACAAGATTTGTGACAGTTTGGGGAGCGATAATGGGAAATATTTAGGCAACAAATGACTTTTTTTGCAGTATTGTAGCAAATATGTGACCACTACTAATCTTATGGAAACTCACTCCCTGATTCTGAATTATTGTCTTGCCCCCCAGAGGCATAATATGATCTATTCTGTTCATTCAGATCTGTGTTGGAGGGATGATTTATCACCACAGTTAGTGATCAGAGGACGAGTTGTACAGAGCAAACTGAAATATCAGTTTCAACATTTCGTGCAGATGTTACTGCTGGCTGGGAATCTTGTTACTGCTACAGCTTGGAAGACCATTACTTTATCAGGCAATAAAGGTTTGCTGAAACCAATCTAGCAAATTAGGGAAATAGAAAGATTAACTGTCGCTGTGTAGTAGAAGCGCAAACTTCTATCAGTTATAGTCTCTTCCAGCACGATGGAAATATCACTGTAATTACTAATTAAAGAACCCTATGTTCAGATGTTCTATTAGTATAGGATAGATTTATTACAATTGTACTACTGCTTGGCTGGTTCACACTTGTTATAACAATAGAGACTGAGCACAGCCAACTCTTACTCATCTCTAAACTGACCAAAACAGAGAACTTTTAGAGCAGGGATGTCAAAATAATGGCCCATGGGCCAGATCAGGATTAATTTTTTTTGTTATGATTTGAAAATGGACTGCAAAATGACACTTTCTTGCTCTGAACATGGAGGGAGAAAGGGTTGAGGAACCTGTGCAGCCACATGGCCTACAACAGGTGCCCTGCCTTCCAATGTTGCCCCTATATTGAATGAGTTTGACACCCCTGTTTTAGAGAGTACCTTAAATATATTTGCTCCCACCAAATTTCTGTTCTGTTTGTACTCAGGGCTAGGAACTATCTCCCTGATCTCTCTATAAAAATCTGCCAATTTACAGTGAGTACTTTGTTTCTTTCCTCAACAATTTTTTTCTTCTACCTATATATGAGGTGAGGGAAATGTAAAGATAAATTCATTCTTTATTTCTCTCCCTTAAAGGTTATGAGCAAAGTGTATATGATCACAAGGGATGACTGCTTAACATGCAGAAGGTCCTGGGTTCAATTCCCAGGGGGTTGGACTCGATGATCTCTTGAGGTCCCTTCCAGCCCTATGATTTGATTGATTGATTGATTGATAAAAGGGAGATAGTTATGCATATTTATTATTGAAGAAAAAAAATCTTGCTGTATACAGGCAAATAAGTGGTTATAGAAAGATATCTGCTGGTTCTTACCTAGCCCTTTTCCTGTAATACATTCATATTGCCACTATACTCCCACATGTCAACTGACTGTCCTGGTGACATTTCTCCTGAATTTCACTGGAGAGATTAGGAAACCTCCCACAAACTGCCCTTTCATACTCTCTGAAGCAAATCCAACCCCCTCTTTCTCAGCTGCCAGAGGCCCTGTGGCAAGGGAACGTATGTAGTTATACGGTACTGCTGGAAGGGGGCCATATACAAGTCCTCTGGGCTTCTGTTGCTGTTCTGGTTGGTTATGGACTGTTATTTTAATCCTTTGTCAGGATGCACAGAGAGCATTTTTGTCTTGTCTGCTTGAATAGAAATAAATATATTCCTGACTTTGCCAATGACCAGTCATGAAATTCTGGATAAGACATTTAACGTTTCTGTCCACCAAACTGCTCACCAGTAAAACAGCTCTGATCATGATGTTGATCTTCCTCTTAAAAGTTTCTGTGCAAATTAGTATTTGTATATTGCTATCAAACACCACAATGGAATGTCTACTTTAGTACTGAACCTGAACCAAAATCTTGGACCTGAACATTCCTGAACTTTGTCAAAGTTTGGGTCCAGATCTTAACTTTGCAACTTAAGTCAGTGGTGTAGCAATGGGGGGATGGCGAGGGACCAAGTCCCCAGGCACTGGGCTTCAGGGAGCACCATGCTGGGGTGTTTGCAAGGCATGGGGTAGCTGGCAGTACCCGGGGCAAGCACAAATCTGGGCTTGTCCATCAGGTGCCAAACACCCTTGCTATGCCACTGACTCAAGCCCATAATTAATACAAACACAAAATATTACTAGTTAGTTACACTCATGGATCTTTTTGACTGAAAGAAAAGGAGGACTCACTTCCAATGTCTGGTCGTAGCTTTTTGTCATATTCCCTCAGTAACTTGTTTAGTATGAGAGTCGCATCTGTGTCTTGTGTTTTTGGAGCTAATACCCATTTTTGGTTGCCCGTTACATCTTCATATTCATCCTCTTCAATCTTTCTGGAGCTGCAATAAAAATCAAATGTTATGTTACATAAATAAAATCTGAATTTACATTGACTAAATCTCAACAGGCATTTCAAGAAGTTTTGAGTTCTTCATTCAGTTGCAGCTATCTAGCTGTAGAATGATTTTCTTAAGGGATGACCTTTTTAACGGAAGAGAGCCTGTGTAGGGGATACTAACTGAACATAATTATATAATCCAACCTGCAGCATTGCTTCTCACTAAAATGTCTATCTGTGAATTAACACAGGTATCAGACTAGATGATTTAAAAAAAAAAAATTGGCCCTACCTATAGTGGCTAACTGGTAACTGTATGGTGGGTGAACATCCTGCAGTGTTTTATTATGACTCCTTCAACACAACGGATTCATCTCTTGCACAGCAGGCTAATAAGAGTATTAAAAATTCAGCTCTTTTAATACTTCCTGATCATTTCATCCTATTAATAAATTATTATACTCTCAATGTTTTTGAATTTCAGAACTTAATGCAGCACAAGGCTTAGAATTAAGAACATGCTTCTTGAATGTAATGTGGATTATCACAAATATGTTGCATAAATCTGTTTAAATCTCAGTCTTAGCTAGTCTGTTTTTTATATTTCCATACTTTGTCATTTCAGGAGCTAAGATTCTTCTTTTACAAAAGGTCAGCTTTCTTTGTTTTGTTACTAAGGAATTAAAATAAGTTGACAACTAACAATTGTCCAGAAACTTCAGCTAGTGCAAAACATGGCTGATCTGTACTGTTTTCACATGTGGGAATCCTTTTCCATCTGTGCTACTGGTTGCTTTCTAAATGTTCATACAAAAATTTGATTTTAATCTCCAATGTCTTTTATGGTTTGGCTTTCAATATCTTAGGCACCATGTCTATTTCATCTATATCACATTCGAGAACATCTGGGACCCAGATTGTCATGAGTTGTGCAGGTGCAAGAAGGATGATCTCAATGGCAGAACTTGGACCTGATGTTCCATTGCCTTTGTTTTGTGTACTGCCATTCTGGTTTGATATAATTTAACACCCATTTTGCAAAGTAACTATACAAGGACTCAAAGTAGTGGAGAATCAGTGGCATAAGCATTATATACACAAAAAATGTGCTCAGATAGACCTATTTGTAAAACTGCATCAGTGCAAGCCCACTGTAGAAAGGACCATAGGCTCAAACTTGCTTTCTCACCTTCCTTCTGTTCCAATTTGTTGATCTTCTTGGGCACATTACAATTTTCTTAATTCTTTACTCTGACTTTTTGTCAAAGGATGACTTGAGTTAGACCTAGAATTCATTTGTACTTTTACTTTGTTAGGTTCTGGAGTACTGCTCACAAACAGGGAAGAGTTGATCAGCAAGGTAGAGGTAAATGGCAAGCTAGGCAGTAGTGACCATGACATGGTTGAGTTCAGGATGCTGATTAAAGGAAGGAAGGAAAGAAGCAAAACACAAATGCTGGATTTCAAAAAAGCAGATTTTGGCTCCCTCAGGGAACTGATGGGCAGGGTCCCTTGGGAAGCTAATCTGAAGGGGAAAGGAGTCCAGGAGAGTTGGTTATATTTTAAAGAAACCCTGCTAAGGGCACAGGAAGTTGCCATTCCAATTAGGAGAAAGAACAGCAAACATGTGAGGCAGCCAGAATGGCTTAGCAGAGAACTCTGCTCTCAGCTTAAACATAAAGAGGAAGCTTACAGGAAGTCGAAGCTTGGTCAGATGACCAAGGAGGCATATAAAGATATTGCTAGGGACTGCAGGGATAAAATCAGAAAGGCCAAAGGACAAATGGAGTTGTGGCTAGCGAGGGATGTAAAGGATCACAAGAAGGGGTTCTGCAAGTTAATAACAAGAAGAGGATCAGAGATGGTGTAGGTCCCTTGCTGAATAGGGCAGGCATCCTCGTGACAGAGGATGAGGGAAAAGCAGAAGTGCTCAATGCTTTTTTTGCTTCAGTTTTCACAGGCAGGGTCAGCTCCCAGCCCACTAACATGGGTATGGCAGATGGGAGAGAAGAAGAGAGGCCCTTGGTGACGGAAGGTCAGGTTAGGGACTGCTTAAAGAAGCTGGATGTGCACAAGTCCATGGCGCCGGACGAACTGCATCCAAGGGTGCTAAGGGAATTGGCCGATGAGATAGCAGCACTGCTGTCCATTATCTTTCAAAACTCATGTAGAACGGGGGAGGTGCCAGAGGATTGGAAAAAAGCAAATACAGTACCTGTTTTCAAGAAAGGGAAAAAGGAGGATCCGGGGAGTTACAGACCTGTCAGCCTCACCTCAATCCCTGGAAAAATTATGGAGCAGGTTCCCAAAGAATCCATCCTCAAACACTTAGAGGAAAATAGAATGATCAGGAACAGTCAGCATGGATTTACCAAGGGTAAATCATGCCTGACCAATCTCATTTCCTTCTGTGATCAGATGACTGGTTTTCTGGATGCAGGAAGAACCGTTGATGTGATATACCTTGATTTTAGCAAGGCTTTTGATACAGTTTCCCACAGCATTCTCACTGGCAAATTAAGGAAGAATGGGTTGGATAGGTGAACTATAGGGTGGATAGAAAACTAGCTAGATCAAAGGTTTCAGCATGTAGGAATCAATGGATCCATGTCTAGCTGGCAACCAGTCACAAGTGGTGTGCCCCAGGGGTCAGTCCTGGGGCCGGTTCTGTTCAACATTTTCATCAATGATCTGGATGATGGAATAGACTGCACTCTCAGTAAATTCGCGGATGACACCAAGCTTGGGGGACCAGTAGACACATTGGAGGGCAAGGACAGGATTCAGGGAGACCTAGATAAATTGGAACAGTGGGCCAATAGAAATCTTATGAGGTTCAATAAGGACAAGTGTAAAATCCTGCACTTGGGACGGAAAAACCACATGCACTGCTACAGGTTGGGGAACATTCAGCTAAGTAGCAGCAGTATAGAAAAGGACCTGGGGGTCATGGTGGATGGGAAGCTAGATATGAGTCAACAGTGTGCTCTTGCTGCCAAAAAGGCCAATGGCATACTGGGCTGCATCAAAAGAAGTGTTACCAGCAGATCAAGGGATGTGATCATTCCTCTTTATTCTGCACTGGTGAGGCCACATCTAGAATACTGTGTTCAGTTTTGGGCTCCCCACTACAAAAAGGACAGGGACATGCTAGAGAGAGTCCAGCGGAGGGCAACCAAAATGATGAAAGGGCTGGAGCACAAGCCCCCTGAGGAAAGACTGAAAGCATTAGGCTTATTTAGTCTGCAGAAGAGAAGATTGAGGGGGGATTTGATAGCAACCTTCAACTACTTGAAGGGATGCTCCAAGGAAGATGGAGCTCGACTATTCTCGGTAGTAACGGAGAACAGAACGAGCAGCAATGGTCTCAAGTTACAGTTAGGGAGTTTGAGGCTGGATATTAGAAAAAACTTTTTTACTAGGTGAGTGGGGAAGCTTTGGAATGAGCTGCCTAGGGAGGTGGTGGAGTCTCCATCTTTGGAGGTGTTTATGGCCCAGCTGGACAAAACCATGACTGGGATGGTTTCGTGGGAGTGGCCCTGCCTCTGGCAGGGGGTTGGACTAGATGACCTATGAGGTCCCTTCCAACCCTATGATTCTATACTTTGCAGGGTGTGTGTGTGTGTGTGTGTGTGTGTGTGTGTGTGTGTGTGTGTGTG
>ML681989.1:11996734-12016840 GCA_007922195.1 Podocnemis expansa | reverse complement strand
TAGTAGCTGACACCTGGAGGGTGTTGGGCAATTCATGGGGTGTAGGGCGTTCACTAAATTGGTGTAACACTGTTACCAGCTGACACCTGGAGGGTGTTGGGCAATTCATGGGGTGCAGGGGGTTCACTAAATTGGTGTAACATTGTTCCCAGCTGACACCTGGGAGGGCTGTAGGGGTGTTGGGGTGCTCACTCCATTGGTCTAACACTGTCACTAGCTGACGGGGGTGTTGGGAAATTGAGAGGGGCTGTAAGGCGCTCACTCCATTGGTCTAGCACTGTTACTAGCTGAGAAGTCGGGGTGCTGGGAAATTCAAGGGGGTGTTGGGTGCTCCCTAAATTGGCGTCACGCTGTTAGTAGCTGAGCCCTGGGGTGTCGGGCCATGGGGAGATCCCCGTGCGGGGCTGACTTACCAGGCTTGCAGCACGGCCAGGAGGAAGAGCAGGGCGAGGAGCTTGGCTGCCATGGTCCGAGCGGGTGCAAGGCGCGGCAGGACGGGGCGGGGGTCCCCCCTAATCCCGGCTCCGGCCCCGTCAAACGCCGGGGCGACGCGTCCAGCGCCAAGGGGAGCCCCGGCCCCGGCCCCTGGCGGCGGCTCACGGCTGGGGCAGGCGGCGGCGGCCCCTCCGGCTTTGCCGAGCTGGATCCTCCATGCACCTGCGCGGGGAGGCCGGGAGCCCGAGAGCCCGAGCCGGGGGCTACGGGAGCGGCGGCGGGCTGGATCCCTCCCCCGGAGCCCTGCCTGGGCTGGCCTGGGCGCGTCCCCGGCGAGGGGCGCCCATCCTACTCGCCGCGCCGCCCGGGAGCGGGGCGAGCCCGGCCCCCGGAGCCACCGGCGCGGGGTCCCAGCCTCTGTCCCCGCCGCCGGCTGCGCCGCTCTCCCCGCCCGCAGGACCGGAGCCTCCGGCTGGGGATGGAGCCGGGCGGCGTTTCACCGGGGAGGTGGAGACTGCAACAGGTGGGCAGGCGCAGGGGCCAAGCCCTGCAGGTGCCAAAGGGGCAGCCCTGTCCCTCTAGTCCAGGAAAGCAAGCAAGGAGTCCTGCTGCACCTACACTAGTAGATTTACTTATTGCATGAGCTTTGGTGGGAGAAAATCCCGCTTCCTCAGAGGCTGGGGGACTTACAGAAGCGGGGGATGTAAACGCAGGGAAGTGTAAGACATAGGAACAGGTCACACTGTTATAGCCAGTCAACTGATTGCAGTTGAGGGCAAAAAATATGTGCAAGGAAATGTCAGTCATGGGATCAAATCAGACTGTAACAGCAAAGCAATTGACTGGAATTGAGCGCAAAAAAATATGCAGGGAAGTGTCAGGCATGGGATCAGGTCAGACCTTTAACAGCAAAACAATTGATTGCAGTCGAGAGCAAAAAAAATATCTGCAGGGACATGTTATTCATGGGATCAAGTCAGACTGTAACAGCCCTCCAGGGTGTTTTCAAAGGGTGCACCAAAATAATCCACCTTCCGTCTTGGTAAGAAGGGTCCAGAGGCAAGTCTAACCCAAAGAGTTTGCAAGCCAGCCCACACAGTAGCTTGCACCTGGACACTCCTTGTCATTAACCTGGAAATGATTTCTTTTTGACTGACTACTTTGGGGCTGTGGCCCTTTTTCTCAGGTGTCAGAGGCAAGACCCTTTTAAAAGAAATGTGCTCAGACAAAGGAATGACAAATCAAGGCTTCAAAGAGAAACTGCAGAATTGGCATTCATATGCAAATTTGACTGTGTTCCTTCAGGGGTAAATGGGGACTTTGATTTTATTTTTTTCCCTTATTACAGCAGCTGATTTGATCTCACTTTCCTCTATCTGCTGTTCCCCAATGTTTGAATCTAAACTACAACATTGATTTGCTGTGACAGTGTGACCTTATCCCATGAATTACCACTTCCCTGCACTTATTTTTCCTCCCATTCTCTAAGTGCCCGTTCTTCAAAGCATCTGACAAAAGTGGGAATTTTCCCCAGGAAAGCTCATGCCATAAATAAGTGTATTAGCCTTCAAAAGTGCCACAAGAATCCTTATTTGTTTTGCAGTCACAGGATTGTGTTTCTGCCACAAATATTGCAAGACACAACCCCGATGAAATGCAACCTCATTTCCTTGTGAAAGCCAATTGCACCCTGTAATCGTGGCGTTTCCCTCCTCAAGGGCTGTTAAATGACACTAAATAAACCCAAGTGATACCTGGAACTATAATGGTGAGCTCAGAGGAACTTGGGTGTGAAGGCTAAAAATAGTTTATTTCCCGAGATCACTAGAAGGCGTTGTGTTCCCCACGTTATTTATTACTGAAGTGACACAGCTTGGAGGAAATCCACCGTGCCCCGGGCACTTAAATTCCATGGCTGCACATTTCTCTCAGCCTCTGGTTTATTTGGCAGATTCTCCATTAGTTCCTACGTGTTGACTTCACCTAATGGCGTTGAATGTAAATTACTATTAATCACCTATTATAAATCGTCTCTCTCTCTCCTATGCCAGCAGGAGAATCCAGGCTAAGGATGGGCCCGCCTGGTCTTTGAAATACGAGGGATGCCACGTTCAAAGGAAAGCTGTATTTTTCCTGTCAGTGCTTTAAAGCAGCTGTTCTCAATCACTGTGTTGGGACACATTGCTGTGCCTCCACAGAGCAGTAAGTGTGTCAAGGACAGCCAGGGAGATAGCCGCATTATGGGGGGTGTCCTGTAAGATCACCTCCCCCCCAAGTGGGTGGAGATCCACAAGAGGTTGAGCACCATTGCTTTAAAATTCACCAGGGTGCCTGTGACAGAAAGCAGCTCTTTGAGCTGTTGCTCTGACCCAAGCCCCCTCTTTTGCGATGGTCGGTCTCCTCGTCTGAAACGCGCTTTGTAAGCACCACCTCCCCCTCCACTCCATCTCTCAGGTCTCCAAAACAGAGGAAGGTAGGTGTATAAAGACAGGCTATTGAAGGCATTTATTTAGTGCTTTTGTTTAACTTCTTGTTCCTAAAGGAAACACAAGCTATTTTAGGTGTCGGTGAAAAGTACATCTTCCTTCCATAAAGCAACACATAGTCGATAATGTTATATTTAGGATAAACAACCAGAGTCCCTTAAAGACTAACAGATTTATTCTGGCATAACCTTTCATGGGCTCCATCCAACCCACTTCCTCAAATGAAAGCTGATGCCTGTGGAAATTTGTTAGTATTTAAGGTGCCACAGGACTTTCCAATGGGGACGTAGACACGGGTTCCTGCATTACCCTACATAATCCAGAGAAGTAGCTGTTATTCGGTGTACAGCAAAAACACCTTAAAACTAACAGTCTGTAATGTTATATCTAGGGTAAACAATCAGAGTCCCAGGGCACCTTAGATGATAAGTTTTTAGAGACATAAGCTGCCATCCGAGGAAATGGATTGGAGCCCACAAAAGCTTGTGCCCTAAGAAATGTGTCAGTCTTTAAAACAAACAAGAGCTCCTGTGGCACTTAAAGACTAATAAATTTATTTAGTGCATGGGCTTTGGTGGGTGGAAATCCCACTTCGTCAGACAGGGGGCACTTACAGAAAGTAAAAACTTACAGAAAGTTCCCCCATCTTCTAACTGTCTGAGGAGGCGGGGTTTCTCTCCCACCAAAGCGCATGCGATAAACCAATGTGTTAGTCTTTAAGGGGCCCCAGCACTCTGGTTGTTCATTCTAAATGTAACATGCCGCTTAAACTCCCAGTTCAAGTCGCCGGCGGTGCGAAAGGGTGGCAAGCACTAGGGGAATGGGTTAAGGAAGGTGAGCCCCACTTTTCCCTGCTTTGTAGCCATGGGGAAGCCCCCCCCCCCCAGCAGACAGTCGGAAGACAGTGGGCAAAGCAAACAGGCTGCCCAGGAAAGTGGCACCGTAGATGGGTCCAGAGCGATGCACTCAGGGGTTTCCCTAACACCCCCTGAATTTCCCAACACCCCCAGTTGTCTTCTAGTAACAGCCTTATACCAAATTAGTGAGCGCCCCCTAGGCCACCCCAATTTCAAGTCCCGGGGAGAATACTGGATGCACCCCGCGGGGAAATGGGCCGAGGAGCGGGGGCGATGCCTGGCTGGGCGGGGATCGCCGTTTGTGTTAGATGGAGGGGGCGGCAAGAGTTTTGGGGTGTTCACACCAGCCGCCTCTGCTCGGTGTCAGCCGCAGCGCGACCCTAAATTCAGCACCGGAGCGCTGGACAGCGCCGGGAGCTGCAGGCGGCAGGTGGGGCGGCGCATCCCCAGGTCTGGTCCATCCAGGCCCCGAGCGGGAGCCAGGAGCTGCCAGCTGCTCGCCGGCACAGCTACCAACAGAGGGGGGTCGATACTTGCCAGGCCCCCAAGGGCTCTCCATCCCCCCTCCAGCTGAGGGGGGCTGAGGATGAGGCGATCGTGCTAAAGCCGCTGCTACAGAAACACGCTCCGATTTCACTCTGCTCCAGGGGCCAGGGAAGCGTGGCCGGGAGCTGGCTGGCTCCTCTTCGCTGCAAGGCTAAGATGCAACATCCCGCTGCCTCTCCTGCTTCCCAGGACAAGGAGGAGCTGCCGCTTGCGCGAGTCTTCCTTGGATGTAGGAGCCTCTTGCGGCTGATCTGAGAAACACTTCTTGGAGGGGCTTTTCCAGCGGGCCTCACCGGTGGGGTTTGTTAGGGCAAGCCAGGAGAAGTCCTGGTTATAGGCGATTCGTAACGGGGATCCTATCTGCAGCGTTGCCGTTTTAGAGCAGGAAGGAGGTGGTGCTCACAGGGACCTGTTTGGAGACAGGATTTAAAAGAGAGGCAGCTCAGAAGCGTCTCCCCAAAAAGCTCATGCAATAAATAAATTTGTTGATCTTCAGAAGTGCCACAGGACCCCTTGTTTGTTTTACTGAACTGGAGTAAGTTGTCTGCCCATTTGGAAGTTGGAAAGATAAAATATCTTCCACTGTCCTGCATGCTCTCACAGCTTGGAAGAACAAACAAAGAAGTTTCAAAGGGGCAGCCCTGTTAGTCTAGTAAAGCAAAAAGAGTCCTGTGGCACTTAAAGACTAACAAATATATTTATTGCATGAGCTTTCGAAGTGAGGTTTTCTGCCATGAAAGCTCATGCAATAAATATATGTATTAGTCTTTAAGTGCCACAGGACTCCTTGTTTGTTTTAATGAGCTAGACTATCAGGACTGCCCTTTTGGAGATAGGAAGAAGACAGTGAGGTTTAACTGTTAAAACTGAGGTGCTGACCATCCAGTCCTCAGCTTATCTCCACTAGAAAAGCCTACATTCAAACAAAACATCTTTGTTGGCCCATAATGCAAAAGCGCATCAATGGCCCACTTCATATTGAATGACACCTTAGAATACAGTACATGCCAACTGATTATACTAAACAGTGTTCTTCATCTTGTACTTCACTGTGACAAGCTGGTTACTTTTCTTGAAGAAAAACTCTGTGTAGTTTGAAAGTTGGTTTCTTCCATCAACAGAAGGTTGGTCCAATAAATGATATTACCTAATCCACCTTGTTTCTCTAATGAACCTAGTGGGTTTAGCTACTTGTGCATCACCACCAAATAAGGATGGAACTGGCTCCTCTCATTAATTTTTCCAATATAACAGAGGCAGCAACTTCCATCTTATACAGAAGCTCCTGTGGTATAATACAGCTCTTCTAGAAAGTGGTCCCATACTCTGGGTGCAGCTTGTTCCTGTAACAAGTCTGATTAACCACTACCTTACTGAACTCTTATATCATCATCAAAATCAATCCATGTAGGATTACCAGCCTGAAACTGGAGTTGTACAGTGATGAATCAGTTATTTCCCCTCTCTCCTTTACTCAGATCAAGCCAGTTATCATTGGTCACTCTCCCCATTCTCATCCTATTGTCTCTTCCATCCACTTCTCAAACTGTCCCAAATGAGACGCTAGACTTTGATGCAGAGACCCTGTCTTGAGCCATAAATACCCTTAAAATTTTTGTGGGCTGAGCTATGGCCATTGTGTGACTTATCAACATAGCTAGGCCAGCAAAAGCTCTGGTTTAAGAAGCCTAAAAACACTTGTGCCTGTCTCACTGGTTTTGTTCCCTGAACTGGAATAAGCTATACAGGCAAAAACACTTTTGTTCCAGAACAACATGCCTACCTTAGGAGGGATTTACTTGTATACACTGACAAAAGCAGATAAGGCCTCCACCTTTCAGCACCATGGGGCCTAAGTCCTGATTGCAGCCTCTGGACATTATAACTGACACAAACTGTGCTGCAAATCCTAGAACTATTTCTTATGCTGCACTGAAATACACTTAAATGTGGTCCCTCTTCCTCATGCATTTAACTACACCATTTGCCTTCTCTGGACCAATTCCATCTTTGCTATCTCAAAGTGAAGTGACAATTATCAAAAACATGACTTCAACAAAGAACATACTATTGTTTTGTTTAATGAGACAGTATTTACACTTTCAATATAATGTATTATATGTATTTTTTTCTGACTTATCTTTAACTGTTGTTCCACACAGTATAGACATGTCTTTTCTATCTCAGCTAATGCAGCAAAATCTGCCTATGGTACACTGTAAGTCGGGTTGCCTATCGGGCAGCTGTTCTGGCTATCTAGTGGCAGCCGTCTGTGGTCACGGCTGCTGGGCACATCCAGCACCCCGAGTCCCCACCTTCTAGCTCAGCAGGGCGAGGCAGATAAGGTAAGCTAGGCTTCAGCCCTCCACCAGGCAAGCCCCGTTATAAAGTTCCTCAAGTGGTCAGTGTTCACAGGGTCAGGTTTGTTGTTGGGGGTTTGCAGTTGTGAGGGATGAGGGGAAGGGAGATGCAGGCCCACCCACTCCACTGTATCTCAGCCCAGGGCCCTATTGGGTGGCAAAAGGCCACCTGAGAGCCAGTAGTGCACCTGTCAAAACACACTTGGTTGTGCAGGGCTAGTCCATGCCCCTCCCCTGGGCTACTTCCTCCCTACCAAACCCCTGGGTACCTTCCCCATGGTATGCCCATCAGGCCTTCAGCCATCGCCACGGGTGGATCCAGACCTCCCTCTATACCTTCAGCCAGCAGCAGTTCCTCCAGGTCACAGACATTGGTCGGCCCTGGGTCAGCCAGGTCCTCTGCGGAGACCAGTTCCTCAAGGTCCTGCGGACCCTGCTCACCTCCTCTCTCGGGTGGTTCCTCAGCCAAAGGTAACTCCTCCAGGTCCTCACATTGGGCAGGGTAGGTGGGGTCATCAAGGTTCTGGTTACACTCCCACCCTCCTTGGTCAGGGAGCTCCACCTTCAACCTAGTGCACCTTCTCCCCTGTGGCTGCTCCGTCTGCTCTCTTAAATAGTCCTCCCTTCCTCCAGCCCAGCCCCTTTGGTTCCAGGCCCACACTGGGTTCGTGCCCTTCCCTGGCCAGCAGGGGGAGTGCAAGAGCTTTGGCCTGGGTTTCACTTTGCTACACACACACCCTCTCCCAAAGCATCTCAGCACCCCCCCGTCTTTTAATTATTTAATCTCAGAGCATCCCTGCAAAGGTGGGAAATGTTACAATCTCCATTTCACAGGGAGGGAACCTTAAGAACAAAGGCTATGTCTACACTGGCAAGTTAGTTCAAATTAATCCTCCTTAATTTGAACTATCTTATTACCTGCCCACACTAGGCTTTCCTTAGTTCAAACTAAGAAATTTCTTAATTCAAGCTAATGAATGCTCAGTTCAAACTAGTAAAACCTGCTGGCTGGTTTGAACTAAGCCCTTAGATCAAACATTAGTTCAAACTAAGGGCAGTGAAGACTAGGATTAAACCTTAGTTCAAACTTAATACGTTAGTTCTAATTAGTCCATGTTTTTAATTCAAACTAAGAAATTCAAGGTTAGTTAGTTAAACTAACTTTTCCTAAAGTAGACATAGCCAAAGAGGCTTGTCCAGAAGAAGTCTTGGGAAGATAAAGGAACAGAACTGGGCTTCACTCCAGTCTTCTGTTCTAATCACTGGACCATTCTTTCACCATGACCCACCAGCATATATGAAAAGTTTATTTTTTTTCCTCATGTGTATTATTTTAAAGTTTTCCAAGTGTAAATTACTGTCGTCATTTTGTCCAATATGCACAAATCCATCTGGTGTTCCCTGTAATTCTTCAAACTTTCACCTGACCAAAACAAATGACTAGAATCATCCTTAAACTTTACCAACATGCTTTCCATTTTTTTTCCAGTCACTAATAGATTAAAAACCACTCTGGGCAGTCCCTGTTAATGTCTCTTTCCCCTATGGTCTGGTTATTAACTTCTTTTTGTCCTTGTAAATATTCTCTTTACAATACACAAGATTTTGTCTTTAGACCCAGAGTTATTTCTTCCCCCACTCCATCTTACCCTAGAATAGGTAACAACTTTAACTTTACTTTAGGGATAAATCCTCTCTAAAACATAGAATGGGCGGGTGAATGCTGTCCACAGCAATCCACTCCATCTTCGACACAACAACCAAACTCCTAGAAACTTCATCTTAAAAGGAAGTTAAATAAAAGGCCCAGTTCCAAAAACACTTCTTGACATGAGCAACTATACACGTGACTAGTTCCATGAAAGTCAAATAGACTATTCATCTTAGCAAATTAACTCAGGTAGGTATTTGCACTGAGTTTAGTGATGAGAACCAAAAAGTGTAAGTGGCTGTTCTAGAGTAATTGTGAGCAGCCCAGAAAAGAATAATTCAAAAATAATCTTCTTTCATCAAAGTATCAAACTGGGCCTCTTTTCATAAAATAAGAATTAAACCAAAACTGAGAGACCTCTTTGGACCCCACCTGCTCCTGCATAGGAATACTCCACAGAAGGGAAAGGAAACACTGGTGTTTCCACTCACTGAATATGCTACTCATTCTTCTATTCCTTCTGATTCTAGATGTAGTGGAGCAACCTCATTATAAAGGTTCGGCACCAGGAGAAAGCATGAGTCCATACAGAAAGGAATAGAGAAGAGTAAGTATTGGGGGCTCATGCCCCTTTCATTCCATCTCCCTTCCCTTGACTGAATCTGTGTCCTAAAAGAAACAGTACTCCTTATGTCACAATTCCCTTATTCATGAAATTTGCAGCAGATAACAGCCAGCCACTAAAACTATCCTAGCTTTTCAGATAAAATACTGCAGAGAACACAGTGAAATCCTGGTCTCCTGAGAGAGACTATCTACCCACTTGACCATCTTCCTCTCTAGTGTTTTTCTGATAGCTTTCATTCTGCTCTCTAGCCCTATTGGATTTTGCTGGTTCAGAAGGAGCACAATTCCTGTAGATTCCCTGGGACCTCTCTAAAGATGAGATCCTACAACTTGAATGGGAAAGCAGCAAAAATCACTGCACCTTTAGTTCATAATCGATTGTTTTCCTTTGAAGTTTCAGGGTGGTGAGATGAAGGAGAGGCAAGGAAGAAGCCAGAGAATCCCAGAAAATTCTCTAAGCCCAGGCCTCTCTCTTAGCTCCATATGGAGCAGAACTCAACAGACACTTTAAAAAGAACTGCCCCAAAATTGGTGGCGCAGAGAAGCCTACAGCGCTGGCTGGGTGAAGGTTTCCAATGCAGATTCAGGGTGGATTCAGGGCCTGATTCTGCAAACACTGATACATCATGAGCGTATTTACATATTCAGTACGTCTATTGGCATTAGTGAGAGTACTCTTATGCATAACATTACTTGTGTGTATTTGCTGGATTAAGTCCTTATCTGGCTTAAATCTAAAAATTCAGTCTAAAAAGGTTTTCCTAAAACTATAATCTACAAATGGACGACATTTTGCAACCAAGTACTGAATGCACTTTTTTTATTTAAACATTAAAAGGAAAGTACAAAAGCTACTGGAGCAAAGGAGCAGTCATAACAGACTTCTAAGAAGAAAGTTGAAAACTCAATTTACACTTACTGATTCATTGTTGAAGCAAAACACACTGGCAGCAGCAAGGAGGCTATAGAAAAGTTTCAGGCAAAGACCAAAATGCCCGTACTGTCTCTGAAAGACCCCACTGTCATGAAGTGTAGCTTTTTTTCTCTGTTATCTATTTTTTTGTATTGTTTGATTGTTTTCATGTTATTGAGAAGAAGAAATAGCCATTATTTCAGAGGCATCTTTTTTCATACACTTATCATCTCCTTCAAGGGAAGATGTTGTCCAAACTCATGAAAGCTCATGCGATAAATAAATCTGTTAGTCTTTAAAAGTGCCAAAGGACTTCTTGTTTTGTCCTAATGAAAGTGTATAATAAGGTTATTAGTCTTTTTTCTCCCCAGTATGTTCATAATGTAGTTTTAAAGATAATTTTGTGCAATGCATGCCTAATTTTTGCAATGAACAATAAGAATCACCCAGAGAAAAATGTAGCTGGTGTGTGAAAAAAAAAACCTGATTTTTTTCCCCCATAAGAGCAAGATTCTACCACCTTTATTTACATTGAGTAGCATCTTCCTCCTCAAGCAGTCCCACAAATATCTGTAACACAGAGTCTCAGAAAGTGTTAAAGCAGCTCCATTCAGTACTACATACTAAGCCTGGCCAAGTATCTGGCTTGATTGGATTATTTATGGAAAAAGATGCTATTGAAATGAGTAAGTGTGGTGGAATGTGACTCTACATGAAAATAAATAAATTTACAATCTGTATTATTCACCACATCCTATCAGATGACAATAATGGAGTATTTCTGCAAAATATGGGTTATGGCTATGTATGTATGACTGTATGCTGGACGTATAAAAACCACAGATATGTAATATACCTCAACAGTTAAAAATATGACTTATTTTATTCATAAACTATCAATGCAAGACATTGCATGCCATAGGAGCCTTATTCAATGTCTTCTCTTCTGTTCTTCTATATTCAATGTCTTCTCTTCTGTTCTAAAAAGATTTGTGGCTGTAATTATTGTCACTGCTTCTGAAACATTCGAGATTACATGTAAAAACAATCAAGGCAATATTATTTGTACATATTATTAAACATGCAAAAACTTCCTGAAGAATATTGTCCAAGTATAGAAAGTCTTCTGGACGTCATATTCTCCATGGTAGCATTTGCTTTATTAGTATGGCTCATGTGTGGTTTTGGAGTCCTTCAGTTTATTCTGGAGAAGCAGTGTCTTTAATAACAGGCTCCCTATTCAAATACGTGGCCCAATAGACTAAGTTAAAAGTCCCAAACAATACTGGAAAAACTATTCGGGACATTTTGTCAATCTTACTGATGCTGTTATAAGTCTTTTTGCTTTCTGCAGGCTTTTCTTCTGCAGATTTCACAGCAACAGAAGCAGCGCTTGAGATAGCAGATGGAGTTGAGTCCTTCGGTATGCTTGGCGTAGGGGCTGTCTTTCCAGCACTCTGAGCATTAATTGATTTGTTACCTGGTAAGTTGCGCTCTTTTTTCTGTAACATAAATAAGGAAACACCATTTAGTATAGAAGACAGGTGAAAACACATTCTAAGGGATTAAGCCAAAATGTCATCTTAAGTCAGTCACACAAACTGTTCACTAGTTGCTTTTGTTTCAAATCCCAACAAACTATTTATGTCCTGATCTTGCAGCCTTTACCCAAACAAAATTTCCACTGACATCAATGGCTATGTCTAATCTAGGGGTCTTAAGTCGACTTAAAGCCTTTTCAGTTAACTTAAGCAACTTCCTGTCTATATTTAGAAAGTATTAAGTCGACTTAGTTACTCCTGCTCTGTAAATCGGCTTAAGCATTTAAGCTGACATTACAAGGCAGGGCTCACACCCTTCCCCACCCCGGGACAGGCTCAGGCCCCAATCTTGTCTGAGGGGGGCCTGATCCAGCTCGTTCCCTGCGGAAAGGAGCTGGGGGCTGGATCTGGCTCCCAGCCCCTTTCTGCAGGCTGTAGTGCCTCGCAGCCGGTTCTTGCAGCCTGTAGAGTGGGGCTGAGAGCCTGATAGGGCTCTCAGCCCCTCTCTGCAGGCTTTGAGGGCCAGGAGTGGGCTCAGAGCCCCTGCAGCCTACAGAGAACAGCTGAGACCTCCATCGGGCTCCCAGCCCCTCATTGCTGATGGCAGACAGGGACTAGGAGCCTGACCTGGCTCCAATCCCCTCTATACAGTCAGGGGCGGGGGGAGCTGGCATTGCCCCTGACCTCTTGCAAGTGGCCAGGGGAGATGGCAGTTCCCCCTGCCCCTGGCTGAAGAGAGGGGCTTGGAGCCAGGTTCGGCTCCTAGTCCCTCTCTGGCCACACCACGCTGCTGGTGGAAAGGCCATGGGAACAAGATCAGGCTCCTAGCCCCTCTTTGTCCAGGCCACTGCCATCAGAGAGGAGCTGGGAGCTGAACCCAGCTCTCAGCTCCTCCCCAAAGGGCAGGAGCCGGATTGGGCCTCTGGTCTGTATCAGCCCTGGAGCTGATTGGGCTCAGGGTACCCAATCCATACCAGGGGCAGGGTTGGAAGAGGGATGCCCTACGTATGCCTGCTCCCTGTCCATGCATACATACCCTGCAGTAAACTTAACAAGTTTGACTTAAAGGCGACCTTCTTAAGTTGATTCCAACCCCCCCCCCCCAGTGTAGACATAGCCATAGAATGCTGAACAAGGACAGGAGCAGTGGGTTCCAGATTAACATGTACATTAGCAGAATCCTTTTGGATGTGATCCCCACACTGGGTGTGCACAGGTGAATTTAAATGCTCCAAAAAAAGAAAGTTTAGCTAGTAGGTGATACTCCAGTGTTCTGGGATGGCTGCAAATCACTAACATCACATCACTGAATAAGGAAAACACAAGTTAAAAGGCCTTGGGACCTCTATAGTTTTCATCTTGCTATTTATTTATTTCACAAGGAAGTTATGTAAGGTTTATTGCCTGCAAAAAGACTTTTCTTTAGGAATCATTTAAAAAATTCCTCATTACTACAATAGTCACCAAAGTGCCCAGTAAGGTCCTGATTCTGAAAATACTTATATACGTAACATTCCACCAGGGAATAGTTTCAATGAAGTTAACAGGATTACATCTGTGAATAGCTGTGCATATAAGCATTAAACAGTCTAAGTATTTACACACAGGGCCTACATTTGAACACTGAATATACTGCAGATGAAATGTTCATGGTTTCATACTGTATTTTAATATATATTGCGTTTATAGCAATTGCACTGGGATCCTGAGTCACTGAACTCAATGTGAGCTTTCCCACTGACTTCAATAACAGTAGAAATAGAGTGTCTATATTAATTTGATGCTACATGTTTGTTTACCTCCTTAATTTAAGTGAATAAAATCTCGAGTAATTAGAGCTATTAGAGCTAGAATTGATTTTTTGTTTTGGTATCCAAGTGGAACAAAGCCAATTGTTTCAGGTTGCTGCAAAATAAATAAAAGCTATCAGTGAAATTAAAAGAAGTTTTGGGTTCTTTTGAACCTTTTTTAAGAAAGTCAAGCTAATTTTGAAATGAAATTGTTTCAAAATGAAAAATCCAGATGCATATTTTGAAGACATTGAAAGTGTTTTGATATTTTGTTTTCCTAGCTGAAACTGCCAAATTCAGAATGAATTTGTGAATAATTTTGGCCAAACCAAAATGCAATTTCAATTAATAAAATATTTGTCCTAAAAGTTTTACCCAGCTCTAGCTGTGACATATATTTAACTCCTTGAAAGTCACACTTCCAAACAGAGATCAGTTCATGGACACTGTAGAGAGAGACTAATGCTTCCTATTCTTTCTGAAAGCATGTATATTTAAACAAACCAAAACCAAAACCAAAACCAGCATGGCTTGCAAGTTACCATCTGAAGGTCAGTGACAGTGTGACATGAGCAAATGTAATACAATGTTAGAGAAGAGTTGAAAATTGTACATTGTTATTTGTACTGTGCAAGGGTAGTCAACTTATTCTAGTGATTTAAAAAGTGTAAATTAAGAACCTTAATTTTTGCTGCTTCCAAGGCTTTTTTGCCATCCCACGCCCAGCTTCGCTTTGTGAAATAGTTAACAGTTGCAAATTCAATCAGCGCAGAGAATACAAAGGCGTAGCACACAGCTATAAACCAGTCCATTGCAGTCGCATAGGCCACTTTTGGCAAGGAGTTGCGGGCACTGATACTTAACGTGGTCATGGTAAGGACAGTAGTTACTCCTTTAGAGAGGAAATAAAAGGTTAAGTTTAGGATTCTTCATGAGACTTAGAATGTTTTATCACTTAAGCCCTGATTCAGCAGCATACTAAAGCACATGCTTAAGCAACACCTAGGAAATAACTGTTTGTATAGCACTTTAGAAGTGACCAATAAAAAACAAGGTTCCTGCCCCAAGGGGCTTGTTTTTCACTTCTTGAGCACCCAGCTCATCTTTCATTCCTACATATTTAAAGAACATTTTTAAAATTGTATGCCTCAAGGTTAGTGGTATAACCCAGATCTTACATATTTTATTCATTCACTTTGATATATGATACATTTATAGCAGCCTTCCTTTATAAAGAAATACATTGCAAAATCTGCTATCCATGTACTTAAGAAATGATGTAATCATCGGACTTTCTAACATTTGCAGAGATATCTTTGTGTAAAGATCCATGTGAATCCTATAATAATTTTTATTTCAGCCAACATAGAGCATAAATTCTGTAGAACAACCTAGTGATGCAGACTATCACAGGGAGTAAAGAGAAACTTGGAAGTCACTTTACCATGAAGGCAACTTATAAAACAAACTAATTAGCAGTAGCAATAAGGCAGGGATTTCAATATTTATTTTACCACATGGGGATTTTAAAAAGCCCCAGAAATTATTTTCAATAATTAATTTCCAATGAGTGTAGGTATCTGATCCTGCTGCCACTGAAGTTAATAATAAAATTGTTACTGATTTCACACAGACAAAGATCCACCTTTCAGTTTGTACTCAAAGATGTAAATTTCAGATTCAGTTACACCTTGGTAAATCTATAAACTCCAAAGATATCACTGGATTTAAAATGATGTAACAGAATTAGGTCCACAATCTTTTGGTATCATGGATTCTATATTGTCCTGACCATATCATACCACTGATTTTAGAGCAAAATTCTTGATTGAGGTCAGTGGAGAATTCTGTGTAAAAATAAATAGCAATGGCTCTCTGGGTATGTTGATGCTGGGGCCTCTGTTAAGTTGACCTAACAAAGTTGACCTTGTTAAGTCGACTTAAAGTTGACCTTGCTAAGTTGCTCAGAGAGTCAACATTGAAAACTCCTGTCGACTGTCTGTGTCCACGCTGCCAGGTGCTAGGTTGACGGAGGAGTGGTGCATTGTGGGCAGCTGTTCCACATTGCACCGGAGAAGTGTCCCTCTCCCCTGGCCACTCCTTTAAACCAGGAAGTAAGCACATCACCCTTCCTGGTGGCCAGGAACTCTGGGAGGGGGCCTGGAGGCCAATTAGGTCAACTTCCAGGTTTTCCCCATCTACATTGGCTTAAATTGACGTAATAAAGTTGACTGAAGAGTTAAATTGACCTTAAGAGGTGGTGTTATTAAGTCGACTTAAGGAGGTGCTTAAGTCAACTTAATACAGGCTCAGTGTGGCCACAGGAGTCTGTAAGTTGACTTAACATTCCTTAAGTCAATCCAAAGCTCCAGTATAAAGGTAGCCTCTAATATTAGTGAGAAAACAGTCTTTTGCACAAAACTGATTTTTGCACTCCTCCATTTCCAACCAGTGTATGTTTATATTACATTACTGCTTACAAGAAATCTTCTAGTCATAATTCAATAATTAGAAATTTAGAGATCCTAAAAGGATTTTACCTATTATAAATTCTGTTATACATATACCATTTGTGAATAAGTAATTATATTAATTTGCATTGATAATAGTCTTATTATCACCAATACAAATTAATTGTCACTAATTAACCTCTTTCTATGATTAATCTAGATCAACATCTCAAAACAGACACAATAAAACTTTGGAAGTTTAATCAATGTTTTCACTGCTGTGCCTAGAGTATTTAAAAAAACCCCTCCATTAACTATGATAATATCTATCAGAGTCTTTTGTTCTAAATCACCTGCTATTTTATCTGAAGGAAGAAGAAAACAAATCTTTGTGTTGTTACTTTTTTCACTCTTCTGTCACCAACCCTTACATAATTCTTTTGTAATTTTCATCAGAGTTGAACCAAAGGACTTGGAAACATGGTAGGAAGAGAACCTGGGACTTAAATTAGTATGAAGCTAGGAGAAATAGAACTCACTTGGAATACAAATAGGTCATAGTGAACTATTACTTCCTTAGTCCAAGTCACTGCTTTGAGTAAGACTATCTTTTCATAAACACTACAAAGATGGGAAGTACTCACCAAAGACTGTTCTAGCAGGGACTGACTCTCGGTTTAGCCAAAAGGAAACTTGTGATAAGATCACAGTCATAATGCATGGAAGGTATGTCTGGATGACAAAATAACCAATCTTCCTTTTCAGGTGAAAATGTGCTGTCATAATAGTGTATTCACCTATAAAAAGAAAAAGGAAGAGATGGGAAAAAGTCTGTCCAGGCCTGAAATTGATGTATACTGCTGATTTCTATGCCTAAGTCCTTAGATTCCACCGTCCACTGAAAGCACACACTCAGCTATTTCTACTTAATCAAAAATGCTTGGTTCTCCATGCAGCCTAGCTCTACAGTGCTAGAAAAATCAGGTTCCACTGATGTTTGTACCCACACCTCCAGAATACTACTGCATAATTCTAGAACACAATGAACTGCTCCTACTGCACTAAAAAGTTCAAAATCCTGACCTGTTTCAATGCCACAGGCTGCAGAAATTTGGATAGGTGAAATGAATCCTTTGATCCAGACAATTTCCTAGCCCTGGACCTCAAATTCTACCACCAAAATAAAGAGAAAATCCAATTAGTCATAGTTCATCAAATAATTCTAGAATGCATCACGTCCCAGTTTTACAGTACTGCAAAAACCCAGATCTGGTATTGGGATCTGATCTGAGCCCAACAATTTTTTTCAGTCAAACCTCCAGGTTTCTACAAAGAGATCATGTACAGACACTCATGCCGCATGGAATGTTTCTAAACTATGGCATGTTCCAATGACACAGCATCACGAAATCCTGTCTCTAGAATATGGATCCTACTGATTTTTGTTTCCAAGCCCTTGAATTTCACCCCACTATCACAGAATACTTCCCATCACTTCTAAAACACCACACAATTCAGCATGCCCCAGTACCAGAACACTCAAAACCCCAGACTTAGATTGTAATGGAAAGTTTGAACTGTATTGTAATGGTTTGTCAGCAAGTGGTGGTACATGAAGCCTACTGTGCCCTATCTTTAAAAAGGGCCTACTGCAGCCATGTTTCCTAGTCTATGCCATGGACAAGGAAGCTGAACCCATCTTGAAATCCTTCACCCTTGGAGAGGAAAGCCACACTACGGTACTGGCTACACTTCATGAGAATTTTACACCTTCATATAATGAAGTGAGTGTGTTTCTACCAGCCTGTCCAAAAACATAGGAAGTCTGTGGAAGCTTTTATGAGGCTTGTCTGACATGGCAGAAAACTTATGCTTAAGACAAAATGGAAGAGCACATTAGTGACAGAGTAGTGACTGGCATGTTAGACAAGTGACTGCCAGAGAAACTGCAAAGGGGGAACATTTAACCCTTCACACAGCAAAAGAAAAGGCCAGATAACTGGAGATGATTAAAAATCTAAATAGAGACCAATAGCCACCAGCAAGAAACCTACAAATTTCTTACGAACTTGCAGAGTCATGACAGGAGATATAGCACAGCTCCAAAAAGCAACTGCAATCAATCCTCAAAAGCAACGTGTGGTGAGCCCCAGGCAAAATGTAAATACTTTTCAGACTAGAGGCACAAAATGTGGGAAAGATCACCATACAAGAGGGGATTGTTCAACTCAAGAGACAAATACTTTACATTTGCATTTAAAACTGGACATTTTTCTACATTTTTCCAAACAAAAGCAATACAGGAAGTGACCACTGAGCATCAAGAGCTATATTGCTCTCAGATCAACCATGCGTAGTGACAGATAGCCAGCCTGGAAGATGGGACTGACTGTTTTTGGGAAGACTGTTAATTTTAAAATACATGTGGTGCAGAAATAACAGTCATATCAGAAGAGACTTATTACTTCCAACCCTACTTGCAACTGAAAACAGCAGATACTGTCCTAAAAAGTTTGGGAAGTATTTTGAACTGTATTGGACAATTTTGCCCAGAAACAATGTACAAAGACAAAAGCTTTCATTTTAGTATATATGTGATTATGAATAATCAGCTGCACACATACAAAATGCCTAGGAAGGAGTACTGAGGAAGAAGATTTGGTGATCATAGTGTCTGACAAGTTTTTTGTTGATGAGAAACTTGGGGTTACACATGACAAATCAGACTCCAGAAAGGGCTACAGTAGTGAGGAAATGTTTTGAGCTGGTGGGGTATGTACACTCCAAGGAATTCCTATCCTTTTATGTCATAGAGTAGAAACTATGTTAAATAGCATAACTGAGAAAATTCCTGATCCCACTAAATGGTGTGCAGTGTAGCAGGTTTGTGCAGGGCCTCTGGTTACTTGGGTCCTCTGAGCCCACCAACCATTCAGCAACATTGACTGTGTGCTCCCACCAGTGGGATTTATTTACAGGTTGCTTTCGCACCATCTTTTATTTACTGTTAAGAGAGGTTATAGCCAGTCAAGCTCCTCATGCAAAGCAACTCAGGATGGCTATTTCAACCTCAGACAACAATCTAGTCCAGGGGTGGCCAAACTTATGGAACTCAAGAGTCACACAAGTTGTTTAGTAAACCTTCAAGAGCTGCACTGAGACATATAACCATATTTTACCTACTCCAAAATTACTAAGTTTAAAATTGATTGCATACTTCAATTTAAGCACAAAAAAGAGGGCAAATATTGATCCTACTAATGTCAGATTCTAATAACTATTTAATGTTAGCATGAAAACTAGGCCTAACTATACAATAGAAACTTGGCTTCTCCCTGCCATCCCAACTATGCTATCGCTTCTCCCTGCCCTCTTCAACCATGCTGCGTTTCTCCTCACCATCCCTACCATGCCACCATTTCTCCTTGCCCTCTCCAACCATGCCATCACTTCTCCTCACTGTCCCAACCATGCCATGCTTCTCCCCACCATCCCAACCCCCCTCAACCCCCCAGGCCCTGATGCTGGCTCCCCCAGGCCAACCCCCCCACAGGGCTCCCTTACCTGGCAACTCCAGTGACTAGGCACAGGCTGGGGCTCCCCCTCTCGGCATGCTCAGAGCAGGAGATTTAAAACTCCTAGACTGGGCTACTTTCCTCTGGCTTTCTTTTGCGAGCCACATGCGGCTCCCAAGCCATAGTTTAACCAAGCCTGATCTAGTCCCTCAATGGCATGATCTGAGAAAGGTAGCCAACTCACATCAACAGATAAAAATACTTTATGAACACTTTTATAACTGTTAAGTTCCAAAGGGACAGCCATGTTAGTCTACCTCAGCAAAAAAAGAAAGGAATCCTGTGGCACTTAAGGACTAACAAATTTATTTATTGCATAAGCTTTGATGGGAGAAAATCCCACTTCGTTAGACACTTAGAAGATGGGGGAACTTACAGAATGGGAGCAAAATAAATGCAGGGAAGTATAAATCAGATCACACTGTAACAGCAAATCAAAGCAGTTGTTAAGATTCAAACACTGGGAAACAGCACACAGAGGAAGGTGAAGTCAAATCTCCCGTTGTAATGGGAAAGGAATCCATAGTCATGACTTAATCCTGCTTTTACACAGTTGAATCTGCATATCAGTTCTAGTTCAGCTGTTTCTCTTTGAAGTCTTGATGTCCTACTGACTTGCTTGAGCACAGCTATTATATAACTGTTTTATAACTCTTGTCACTTGGCTAGAGAACTGTCTGATGTCATTCAGTTAGGCTGTGTTCTCACACAGCCAGTTATTTCGATATGGTTGTTGCGAAACAACTTGTATCGAAATAACGCTCGTTGCGAAACAACTTATTCCGAATTAACAAAATGTTAATTCAAAATAAGGCAAAACCAGGTCATCGAAATAGCAAGTTCACACTGTGAACTTGCTATTTCGAAACCATGCC
>ML681989.1:11922326-11996334 GCA_007922195.1 Podocnemis expansa | reverse complement strand
GTTTCGAAACAACCGTTGCGAAACAACGGTTGTTTCGCTCCCGCATGTGGTTTAAGTAGTTTCGCAACAACGGGGTTGTTTCGAAACAACGGGAATCGTTGTTTCGCAACAACCGTGCGTCGTGTGAACAGCCAAAATCTCATTTCGAAACAACCTCTGTTGTTTCGAAATAAGAGGGCTGTGAGAACACACCCTTAGAGAACAGGAACCTGGTGTCTATTGTGGAACCTGTTTGTGTCAAAGTAAATAAAGGAGAGAATCCAGCTGTTGTAAAGGAAAAGAATCTCTCATTCCACCAATTTATGAGCTATTCAGACAGATCATGGGGAGTTTAGCAGAAACAGTCAAGATCTTGTTTGTTCCAGAGACTGAACAATCCACTGAGCAAATTTCATAAACTGCAAATGAGGGATTAGGAGAAGATTCTCATACTCCAAACCTGCCAGAGATAGCCCCTGGACAAAGAAGTCAGTCTAGATATCAAGTTTTATCCATTCTGGCCATACAGCTAAAAATATAGTTTGAACTTACTTAGTTCGAAGCAGCATGCCTCCATTGGGCTAGTTCAAAGTAAAAGCACAAATAAGTTCAAACTAAGCAGTTAGTTCGGACTAATCAGCCAAACTAACTACTTTGAACTAAGCTTTGCCTAGTTAGAACTAATTTTTGTTTTTTAGTTCAAACTAGGCAAAGCCTAGCGTAGACAGGATTCAAATTAGTTTGGATGAAGCTTGCTTTGTCCAAACTAATTTGCTAGTGTAGACATAGCCTAAAAAACTTAATAAAGCAGTAGTGAGAGAACAAATATCCTTCCAACATCGTCTCTAAAGTGACATGATCTATTGTATTCTCCAAGTTAGATGACTTGAGTGGTTTCTGGCAATTTCATTTAGCCAGGAAGAGTGTTAAATTCATTACATTCATTAGACCATTTGGGACATTTTACTTGCAAAGATTACATTTCAGGATTGCCAGTGTTCCTGAAAATTTCCCAAGGAAATGGCAGAGCTGCTAAGGAACATAAATAGGGCAGTCCTTGGTATTGCCATGGGGCCCGAATCAGGAGACTGCCCTCAAAAGGGCAAAAGAAATTAAGACTGGAGTAGTTAAGTTCTACAATGGCTAGTGCTGATGCCAGTGGCTACAACCCTGTTGGAGCACTGTTGCATCTACATGGGTCTGAGTAAAACCAATTTGCATTCTGTCCTCATACACTTACAGAAGAGAAATGATATATACAGACTGAAAATGAGTGCCTGGAAACTGAATGTGCTCATGAGAACTTTTACAGATATGCATGTGAAGAAATTGTCAGAAATCACTTGAGGCATCTAGCTTGGAGGATACAATATATGGTGCCACTTTAGCCAAAATGCTGGAAAGGAAACATTTTTCTCTCACTATTGCTTCATTAAGTCTTTTAAAATGTATGATATAATGGTCTATCTAATAACAACACTTCTAAAAGACAGACCCTGGAGAAAAGGCTAGCATCAGATTTATGCAAATTTAGAGGAGATCATTACCTAGTTGTAGTGGATTATTTTTCTGTATATACTGAAATAATATATCTGAAAGATACAATCTGTTCTAGTGTTATCAAAAAATTAAAGAGCACATTTTGGTGTTCTAGAACTACTAGTGACAAACAACAGACCACTATTCACCACAACTGAATTTAAATCATTCCAAACCAAATATGATTTTGAACACATCACTAGCAGCCCACATTACCCACAACCAAATGGAGAGGCTGAGAGGGTTGTACAGACAACTGAGAAAATACTGAAGAAGGAAGATCCATTCCTTGCTCTTCTGAACAACAGTCAACATCTTGTTTGTTCCAGAGACTGAACAATCCACTGAGCAAATTTCATAAACTGTAAATGAGGGATTAGGAGAAGATTCTCCTACTCCAAACCTGCCAAAGATAGCCCATGGACAAAGAAATCAGTCTAGATATCAAGTTTTATCCATTCTGGCCATACAGCTAAAAATATAGCTTGATTTGAAGATGGGTAGTAGATGGATGTATGCTGAGAAAAGTAAGTTTGAAAAAAGTTTTAAGAATTATTAAAATGCAGAGGAAAAAGACAGGATGGAAAGTTTAAACTGTATTATAATATTTGATCTGGAGGTGGTGCTGTGTGAAGACCACAGCTACAAGTCTTTGCCAAATGCTAGGTCTCTGTTTTTTTTTTTTTTTAAATGGAGTTGTCATTACTAGTGTCTGTTTTGCCCAGTGTGACAAAGATGGCATAGAGCATGCTGGATCCTTCTCATTTGGCACACAAGACTCCAGATTCCACCACCTACACAGAGAACTATGTCACAATAACTGGGGTCTGGGACCTGTCAGTTCCTTCTGACTTTTGAACTCAAGCCTCCAAAATGAACTGCCACACCAGATGGCCCATATGTCCTCTGCTAATATGCCAGACAAATCTTGCATCTGACTCATCCTCATACAACACTGCTGCAAAAACTTGTATATGGCACCTTGATCCCACCAGATCCAAGCACTTTTTGGTTCCCCAAAGCACAAATCTCTCTATGTAAATATAGCACATTGTTCACCTTCCAACTCCACAACAAAAAAATCCAGTTCCTGATACAACCACTCTACTATGAAATTTGCACAAAAATATCCTACAACTGGCTCCGGCTAATATTTGCCCCAAATTTACACATTTTGCACTCTAACTACATAGCCGAGTAAAGTCACTCTTGTTCTGATATATACTGCTATAATTATGTGGTAAAAGAACTGAATGCTGTCAGATCCTGGCATTTTTGGTCAGGCCCCTGAAATTTATTTTCTTCAGAAAGAAGTACAACCTAGATCTTTACCACTTGAGCTAAAGCAGTGGTTTTCAAACTTATTTTTCTTGGGATCCAGTTGGAAAAAAAATATTTACGTCTGTGACCCAACAATTACGTCTTTGAACAATGTATTCCAGTCTTTTGGTGGTAGCAGCAGGGGATCCCACGACCTGGTACGGGGTCGGGACCTGCGGTTTGAAAACACTGAGCTAAAGGACTAACCACAAGACTTGGAAGCAGGCAGAGGTTGTTATCCTCTATAGTCCATCCTCAAGGAAGATGCATAACATGGTGAAGCTAGCAAAACAAACAAGGAGTCTTGTGGTGCATTTAAAGACTAACAAATTTATTTATCACCTGACTGTTAGACTTTAAGGATATGTCTACACTGAAGGCTGTGTTAAATTGACTTAATGAGGCTGACTTTAAGCCAACTTAAAGTCAACCTTGTCAAGCTGATTTAGAGAGTCCACACTGAAAACTCCTGTTGACTGCCTGTGTCTACACTGGCAGGTGCTAGGCCAACAGAGGAGGGGGCCTAGGAGGGGACCTGGAGGCCAATTAGGTTGACTTAAGGGCTTTCCCCATCTACACTGGCTTAAATCAACTTAATAAGGTTGACTTAAGCCTTAAGTGGACCTTAAGAGGTGGTGTTATTAAGTCAACTTAATGCAGTTTTTAAGTTGACTTAATAAAAGCCCAATGTGTCTGTAGGAGTCTGCAGATTGACTTAACCTTCCTTAAGTCGATCGAAAGCTCCAGTGTAGACATACCGTAAAAGTGCCACCAGATGCCTTGTTTGTTTTGCTCAACTAGATTGACATGGCTGCCCCTTTGGAAATGGTGAAGCCCTAGGTTACAGACTGCACAGCAGAGAAATTAGCTTTGGCAGATGATTGGTGAGATACACTGCAGTTAATTGACAAGGTATGCAGCATAGCTATACTGATATGCAGTACTGCCGAAACCTCTTAGGCCACATTTACAGTTAGAATCATAGAATATTAGAGCTGGAAAGGACGTCATGAGGTCATCAAGTCCATCCTCCTGCTAAAAGCAGGACCACTCCCACTATATCGTCCCAACTGGAATTAGGCTCTTCAAAAGTCTTCCATCATCAAAACATATTTTTACAATAGCTGTGGAAATGAGGCTTCTTTAAAGAATGTACTAGTAGTTTTTAAACTACAATGTTTTTTAACGATGTATATTTCTTACTGAGAAAACCTGATTTTCGAGGTGGGGGGCTTAATGTCGAAGAGAGCTTGTGTAGCTGCATTATGCAGATGGGAGAGAGTGGATGTAATAAAAGAAGTCTGATGACCAGCAGTAGCTATGATGGTGGGAGAGCATCTCCTGTTGACATAGCACTGTGCACGCAAGCACTAATATTGATAAAATTTATGTTGCTACAAAGTGTGTTTTTCATGTTGCTATGAGCAACAAAAGTTTTACATACGAATGGCCACACAGGGTCAGACCAATGGCCCATCTAGCTCTGTATCCTATCTTATGACATTGGACACTGCCAGGATTAGTTTGTGAACTGGGTCGTAGATGAACTGGATACAGGAGAGATCTACGTACCAGCTACATGTGGTTTTTTATTTTATTTTATTTTTTTATTTTAAGTTGCTACTGCATTAAGATGGTGGAGCCTGGATTTTCATGGTCAGCTCAGAGCTGTCAAATAGTGTTGTCTATTTTGATGCTACATATTCAGGAGGGGAGAGGAGGAAGTATCAAAACTTGGTAAGAAGCAGTAGGCTACAGAATAAGTGTTCTTTCAGTGCTATTTAGCAGGGATGTATGGAGAGCTGCTTTTTTATGTTTAATTATAAGTTAGATAACTAAAAATAATTATTCTCATTTATGAGGCTGATTCACATCTAGCCTGTCATTTCTTACATGACATTATGGCACTGATTCCCCAAGGGTCTCCACCAAGAATGTATGTTGTTCGGTGTTCAAGGAAGTACCTCTGCAGTCTCCTCCATGCTGCCCCTTTTGGTCCAATGTGGTACAGCAGGTATGCCCCACCTTAATTTCTCCAAAGTGGGTCAGCAGTAGGTTCACTTTATCATCATGAATTGGTGCAGTGCAGACTCCAGCCAGTCCCTTAAAGGCCACAAATAATAAAACAGTGTCCTCCTCCTCCTTTGTCACCTCCTTGCCCTGCAGTGTGGGCACTGACCATCCACAGCAGCACCCCAACCTTTATCCCATGGTGGTGCAGCATGGACACCCCAAGGTGTTTTAAAATGTGAACCTTCCTTGAAGCCTGGGGTGGAAAAAAAAGTGGAAAATTCTGGCAGAATCCAAGCATCAGACATGTGTTTTTGTGCTACTGTTGCACCAGACTATGCTGGGGTCAGGAAGATACAAGTGCCCAGATGTGTGCTTTATGCAGGAGATGGAATTTTGGGAGCTCTGATTTGGGGTTTTGCAACACTGTAACATGGGGTATTTTTTGTCACACTCAGAGTAGGTGGATGTGTTCTCTGCGTAGTCAGTAAAATTAGGGGCTTGAGTGTAGATTAGCAGGGTCTGGCAGCATATTTGCTTTAGATCTGAGTGTTGTGATACTCTTGCCTCAGGATATGCCAGGGTCTAGAAGTGTTTATTATAGTTAAAGCAGCTGTCTGTGCTCTTTATTTAGATACTGGAATTTGAGGCTTGAGTGCAAAAACTGGCAAGATCCAGACCAATCCATGTTTTGGAACTGGAATTTTGTAGTGCTGTGGTGCTGTGATATGCACAAGTCCAAGATCTTTGGAGCAATAGAAAAGACTGGATTTGTTCTCCATTTATTTGCTCTTGATATCTTCTCTCTATAAGCAGTGCAATTTGGGCATCTTTGTGTAAACACTGATGGGATATGGCAGGATCTATGTATTGGGTCAGCGTTTTCGCAGGATGTTATAGCTAACACATGCCAGATTCCAAGCTTTTAGGTGCAATCTAAAGAGCAGAGTACCTTTTTAGTTCAGGCAGAACTTGGGGAGCTAGATGAAAAAACTAGTGGGATCTAGTAGGATTGGTGAAAGATCCGGCTTTTTTTTTTTAATTTATTTCTAAATATAGCTACTTGAAGAGATAGCTTCAAAGATATGTAAATCCTCAGTACCTAAACATTTCCCTTTCCCCTGTGTAATTGAAGGGGTTGTGCAGTTTGGCAGGTGATTCAAAATATGGCCCAGGGATCCAAACTGTTGGAATTGCACAGTATTCTTCTCCCCATCACCCCATATTTGACGATTCTGTATGTGGGAGAAATGTCTTAAACATCCGATCCCAAGCAACCCTGATTACCAGCCTACTGCAAGCTTGATGAAGTACAGAAAATCCATCACTGACTGATGCTTTCCCTGTGTAAAATCGGATTTTTGTATTTTGCTAATCCCTGGTTACAATCTGTGTCCTGCTCTTTGCGATCCACCCTGCAATCAGAATCCAGCCTGCCCAGATATAACCTGGAACATTACAAAAAAAAATCTTGATGTTGGAGAACTGTAAATTATTAACCTAAATCTTAGCAAACAGGAGGGGAGTTGATTTCTGGGAACAAACTTTTTGATCGCTCTGAGGAGTCGGCTGTTTCCTTAGGTTGAGGAGTGCAATGTGGATTCATCGGCAAATCTGAGATGTGAAAGTGGCCCGGCACTGGCATCCTGGAGTGGCCACTGCCTGCTTTGGATTGTTTTCTTTCTCTCAGGATCAGGGCAAATTTCTAGGAGATGATCCTGTACATCCTCTGGATCTTTTTCATAGCAGTTTTGAAGGCAAGAGGAGAGCTTCCATTCATTGCAGAAAACAATGCAGCTATGATGGTGAACTGGTAAGGAAACATGTCTTTGTTCTTTAACAAGAGGCAGCTTGTTTCCCCCCCAGTTTTCTTCTATTAGGATAATGACAGGGATTATTTCTGCATGCACATACTGGTGGCTGATTCTTTTGACTTATTTAGCAACTGTTACATGGCTATGGAACAGGTCAGGAATGGCTAGAATTTGCAGGAAAGTGGGAAGTAACTTTGTTTTGTGGTTGTCTTCTGCTATGCAAGATTGTCCTTGCTTTGGGATCATTTGGAGAGTGAACAACAAGCCCAGGTGGGCTCAGAGTGGGACCCATCTTTCAGAGAGCTAGCTGTTTGTTTATTTGTTTATTGAATTTTGAATAGAAGCTTTTAAGCACCTTTACTCCTTATTCCTAATGTTTAAGTGTGTCTGTGCACATGCATGCACGCTAAAGAATCCTAAATACCCTTTCCAAGGATAGACACAGGTTACCACTTTGGTTTACACCTTCTCCTTCAGGTCTCAAATCAGATCTCAGAACCTGTCACTTTTAACCAGTGACAGGAGTCAGGTCCCCAGAATAAATATCTCTCAGTGGTCTATTAGTGTTAATTTCTGCCCAGAGCACTGTTCAAATCTACATTGTAAAAGCACCCCCCCATGAAACCATAGCAGGGAGGAGGAGTGGGAAATGGATATTTTTCTTTCAAAGATTCTACTCCATTAATTCGCTCCAGACAAGTGTATTATATAACCCGTGAAAGCCTCTCTGCTGCACAACCCACGTAACTGTCACGTCTGTCGCCCTCCTGGGTGTTTCCCCCACCCCCATCCAAGCACAGGGCTGCCCTGACGTGGAAGCCTTAAGCAGGTGGCAGGGGAGGGATGAGGGGCTCACGTGGATGGCTGGGATGGGATTAAAGCTTCTTTGCCTAATGCTGCCACATCTGGCGCCTCCACTTCCAGTTATGGAGGAAATGGAAATCCTTGGGGTTAGCACCTCCTCTCCAGCCACGTGGTGCCCTGATCATGATGCAAAGCCCAGTTACAGCTGCCACCTTCCCTCCTTCCCCTTCTCCTATTGGTTTCACCAAGCAAATCATTATAAAGCTAGGACTTGTACAGATCTGATGTGTGGGCAGCATTTGCCTCTGGGCTGCTCCTGCATCAGGGAATAAGTCTACAATAGTGTGTCAACTACAGGTGCAAAGAGCCAGTATGCTCTCCCCTCTTCCCCAGCCAAAGAGTCAAGAGCCTGACTGCATCTCCCCACTTCAGCTATTTTTGCCTGTTGGCAACTGTGTGGTGGGAAGAGCCACAGTCCCATACCTGTACTGGTGCTGATGTTTTCAGTTCCCACAGTCTGTCCCATGAGATGGTACTGGTTAAGTCGGGATCCATCTTCTGCAACCACCACAGATGTAGTAGTGCTATTTGTCCAGACATAGACCACTTCAGAATTGGGGTAAGCATCTGTTAATGGAAACAAAGATGACAGATTAAAACAAATATTAATTTCCTAGTGGCCTCTTAAATTACACAGTTTTGGGAGGGGCAAGCAGAAAGGAGTGACAGTGGGTAAGAGAAACAAATAAAGATGATATAACAATATTCCCATATGTCTAGCACACAAAGTATTAGGTTGAAGGCTTCTGATATAACAGATGTGTGGGATGGTTTGTCAAAGACAGGAACAGCGGTGCTACAAATATAATCCTTTAGGGCCCCTTGATTTGGGAGAGATTGACTGGCAGAGTAAAATGTGTGTGCACTGTGGTGTGCTTGGGTGGGGTTGGTGAATGTGGGGGCACACGGTAAGGGAGGCTGATGTGTCTGTGTGTGTGGATGGGGCTAGCCCGTGGGTGCAGACGTGTGGGCTTGATATGATTTCTCTCCTGCTAATATTTTGTTTTGGAGGCCCTGGAAATCAAAGGCAATGTGCAGGGTTGCCAGCTCAAATTATTTGATTGCAAGTCTCATAATATTTAATATTTTGTGTCAAGCCCCAGCATCTGGAGTCAATGAGAGAACGTGAGGAATCTCAACTTTCATATTTCAAAAAGTTTCAGACCCATGTGGCTGCAAAGGAAAACTTGAAAACAACATCCCTAAAGTGTTAAAAACCAGGAGGCAAATAATAAAAAAGGAAAAAACAAAAACCCAAGCTGTGGTTTTTAAGGAAATCTCATTATTCTGGTTGTGACTGGCTTATTATTTTTGAATTCTTGAGTGTGCCATTATTGCAGTGGCTTTGAAATGAGACAGACATGTTTTTACCAAATCCTCTGGAAATCTGATGACCAAGGGCTTCAGTTCCCTTGCAAAGAGAGTGCAAAATGCAGGTGTGACTCATGTAGATACATTTTGTAATAATCTAGGAATATTCATATGTAACTCTATTATTGAGATAGACTTATATTGGGGTAGTGGAATGTTTATTACAGTGGTGGCCAAACTTGCTGACCTGCCCCAAAAGCCCCTTCCCCACTGGGCAGGATCGTCTAGCCCAATGGTTGTCAAACTTAGGGTCAGGACCCAGTACTGGGTCGCAGACCCTCAAGCACTGAGTCACGGCACCCCTTTGCTGCCACTGCCAAAAGACTGGAGTGGGTTTGTTCAAAGATGTAGTGGCTGGGTCACAGGCATAAATGATTTTTTTCAACAGGGGCCCGACGAAAAAATGTGAATATCATGCCCTAGTACCTTGCCAAAGGATAGAAGCTCAGAGCTCCCAACCTTAGGCTGGTAGGCAGAGAATGGTGCGGGATGGGAAGGAGGTATGGGGCCTGTGAGCTGCACTTTTAACTGTAAAAGAGTCACCTGCAGCTCACAAAACATAGTTTGGCCATCCCTTATTTATTACATTCTCAGATTCCATGGGATCTATGCAGGGATCTAACTTAGCAGCTTCTTGGGTTTAAAAACATCCAGGCATATATTTAAAAATGAATGGGGGAAATTGTTAGAATGAAGAATCCCATACCCTGTCTTCAAAAAGTGGCAAGGCTTGTTCTTCTAAAGTTGGTAGCCTGTTTTGGAAAGCTGGGGCTCAGAAAAGGACTTACGAATTATTGTTCATAATAGCATGTCCCTTTCTGTGATCCATACTTCAAGAAGACTGGCTAGGAGCTTGCTCCTTTCACTCCTCACATCAGTCTGGCATTACAGTGCTTCTGGGAACAGTGCACCCTACTTCCCTTTAGGTGGAGGCAGTGTAACCTAATACACCAAACTCTGGACTGAGGAGACCTGGATTCTATCTCCAAATCAGTCACTACCAGCAGGGTGACCTTACACAAGTCCTGTGCCTCAACTTCCCCATCTGCAAAATGGGGATGAAGCTAGTGAGCACCTTTGCAAAGTGCTTAATGATTTACTGATGAAAAAGTTCCAGAAAAGATTCAGGTGTTTTTATTAATAATAATGATTATTAAGATTATGAAAATGCTAAACAAAGTTCAAAGGAGGTTCCAAGAATAGGCGTGGGCCTGAAAAACAAGGCTAACAATGTGAGGCTTAAGATGCTGAATTTAGATATGGTTAGAAAGTGCCTTGATCACTGTGCACAGGTACTTACACATGGAAAATGATGTGATAGTGGGGGATTTTCAAATTTGCTGAAAAGGGCATAACAAGATCCAAAAGTTAGAAGATTCAGTTAAACAAATTCAGCCTTGAAGAAACATTCAAAGTCCTGGAAGTGAGGGTAACTAAACATTGCAACAGGGAGGTTTGGAACTCATCACTTGAAGTCTTTAAGACATGACATACTTCTTAATACATTTTTTCATTCTGCTTCTGAGAAAAGTTCTGCAGCCTTTGTCAGTGGGAGGCAGTGGGGAGATTGGGCCGGGGGATCATGGTGGTCCCTTCAGGCCTTGGAAGCTGTTGTTCTAGAAACTTCCCCTTCTTTCATAGACCACAGAGAACAGGAACGATTCCATTGTCTTTGATATACTCCAAATACTTGCAGTTCTGCGCTGTATAACTGTAACCAAATCTCATGTTTCAGGGCTTTAAGGGTCAGGAAGGAATGCTTTTCTCCCTCGTGCACAATTGGCCAGTTGTGTGAGTTTGTTTGTTTCTTCCTCTGAAGCATTAGGGATTGGCCACAGCTGGAGACAAAAACCGGATGGGATGGATGAGTGCTCTAACATGATAAAGAGAATCTTCTTTCACAGGTGGCCTAATTCACATGACTTGTTCACATGTTCAAGGTGAAGCTAATCACCAGATTTGGGTCAGGAAGGAATTCCCTCTCTGTCAGGTCAGATTGGCTGGGACCTTGCAGGCACTGTGTCTTCCTCAGTAGCACGGGCATGGTTCACCTGCTGGAATAATTTAGACATAGATCATCAAATCAATACCCTGCCACTGAGGGGCCTTGACCACTGTTGGCATCTTAGTCACAATTATTCTATGCCTTCTGGCACAGAGCAGTTTAGTTTGATGCCAGGCCTACACTATAAACTTAAGTGTTAAATGTTAGGCTGATTTACAGCAATCTCAGTAATTACTGCCATGGTTCATGTCCATACTACCCACCTTTTGTTGATAGTAGACATCCCCACCAGAAGCACTTCCACTGACTTAAGGGGGAAGGAGGGCTGAAAGCCCAGGCTCTCAGCTCTGCACACAGCTCCTACCTCACCCCCCAGCATCCTGGCTGCCCTGGGTTCCCATGTCCCTGCCAGGAGCACAGCTGCTACTCTCTCACCACCCCACTCCCCCAGGCTTTCAGGTTCCCCATTCCCTGTCAGAAGTATGGCTGCCTCCTCTCTACTTCCCACCCCTCCAACTATCATCTCACTGCTTCCCATCGGGAGTGCGGTAATCAACCAAGTTCTTGTCTCTCCCCTGGGATTCCAGCTGCCTGGAGGCTCCCGGCTCCTGGCAGGCAGCACAGGTACTGCGCAGTCTCCCTGCTTCATGCAGTCAGTCTCCCAGCGGAAGACAGCTGGACTCTAGCTGGAGTAAACCCCTACCCCACTCCAGCTTTCTTGTCACTTTCACAACTCCAGCATGCTGTGCAATTGGCAGCGACAGCCGCCAGCTAATGTAAGTAACCAGCAGTGCTTACCAGCACCTTCAGGTCCGAACTACACAACACAAGCGGTACGCCTCTCACAGAGCTGGAGTTACAGTGCTGGTGTAGTAGAAGGTAGACTATAGTGTAGTCACTTACATAATACACTGCCTTACATCAACCTGATGCTGTAACATAGACCAAGCCTACCTAAATACTGAATTTGTTTTAGGTTATCTGAGTGAAATGTAACGGCTGGTGAGATACAAGAAATCAGACTAGGTGATTGAATGGTGACCTTAAACTCCATGGAACTTTGAGATCAGAAAGGACACAGTAATCACCGTGGATGTACATCAGATTGTTGCTTGGGCCAGTTCTGAGAGTGGTGGAATCACAATCCCATCCAAACAGAGATGATGTCTCCAAGCCTGGGGCCTGAGTGGGGCAGGGGTCCATTTGACAAGTCCAATCAGTGGTGCTGTTAGCCACTGAACTGCCAGCAGATCAGCAGAAATTGTAAGCAAAAATTTTTTCTTAAATACACAACTACTATTCAGTGCAAAGAAGCATAGTGGAAGCTGCAGTGTGCTGGAGGCCTTCCAGGCTCTTAACAGCTTTGTTAAGATATTACCACCAAACTGAGTAAAGGTTTGGGTGATTTCCCAGCCTCTAGAGAAATCATTCGCTCAAGAAATAATGCTAACTCATCCTTTTTATCCCTGGAGCTCATAAAAAAAATTATCAAGATCAATTTTTTTTTTTGGTCTTTGTAATGGCCCACACTACTGAAAGTGTCAGGTTTTATTATATTTATTTATTTTTTAAATAAAAAGGCCTAAGGGAGTTTATCTCACTACCTCCTCTCTACAGGATTTTTATTCCAATCCTCCACTTCAGATTACACAGTGTATTAGGCTTATAAACACATTCCATCTCAGTTCTCACTTTCAGGAAAAGCAAAATACAAAGCTTTGTAAGCAAAATGTAAACAGATGCAGTGACTGCTTGAGTCTGTAGTCAATATGTAAGAATAGCTCTGAGAGACTTGAAATATCCCAGGCAGCCCTATGGGTGTCAATATTGTTTATTATATCACTTCTGGTAATTTTAGCAGACACATCCAGTTAATATGTGTTTACCCCAAAACTGCAAATTGCCTTCCACCCCTCCTTAGGTGCCAAAAGCTCCAGTTACTGCCCTCCTCCCCCCAAGCCTCTGGCTTCATCTTTGACAATTTATGCAATGTAATTATGCAATGTGAAATAGAGAATTGGTGGTGCAAGAGTAACCTAGAATAAAATCAATGTAATATCAGGAGAACATGTGTGATGTTATGCCAGTCATCATAATGAATCCCATAATAATCTGCTTTTCTGTTTAAAACATGGTTCTACACAGTTTCCCATCACCCTGCTAGAGTGCCACTTAAACCCATCTTGTGTGTGTTTATGAAACAACTTTTCTAGTTAACAGATAAAATAAATGATTGATCCTGGTCCTGCCTCTTCCCTGCTTCCCCTCTACCCACAGGAATACTGGGCCTCTTGTAGAGTAAGGTGGAAATTTTTCATTAAAATACTGGCACAATATTGCTAGTGGTGATGTGAAGCAGTTGATTTCAATTGGGAAACTTGAAGGATGTGCACATGAATCTGCAAACAAAATGTGGCACATGCGATCATCAAAAAAGTGTTTCATTCAAACAGATTCTGAGGTGAGGTCAATTAACAGCTTGCCTTTTAAAAATGAGTGGGAACATGCAACATTTATCTCAATGTAGGAATTTTTTTTTCTCTCAGAACTCAAATTATTAATTTGTTATTGTTTAGACGAATATTTCTGATTTCCTAAAGGAGGAAATCCTGCTTGAATCCTCCTCTCTCCTCAAAATACATATCACCAACACAAAAGAAAGAGGGTATGAGTTCTGGACAATGGTTTAAACATATAGAAGTGGCTGACATTATTAAAAGCTTAAAAAATGAGTGAGAGCTAACTGATGGCTGCTTCCTATGAGACTTTTATAAAAGGCTTGAAGATATTCTGGTTTATCAGCTTCCAGAAAAAATGAAATGAAATAATTTCTGCTGGAATCTGAGCCAATGAGCTGTGTCATAGTTTTTTCAAACCAAACAAACACTCCAAGAAATTAAAAAATGATGGAGCTCGCTCTTGTTATTTTTTCTTAATGTGGGTGGCTAGAGTCTTATAAAATGTCAAATACACTTACTCATTCCATAAGTCGAGGGAAGCATTCATAGACATGTAATGGGAAGGCCAATATCTAACTCTCGTGGTTTGATTTTGTTTGCGTGTGACAGGATTTTGACTGGGGCTGGAGGATGTCTGATAATAGCACAAGAAGTTCCAGCCTTCTAGTGAGCCCTCAGACCCTCCATTGATAGGATCTTCACTTCTTGGTTGCTTTTTGGGACACACAGCAGCCACCCATGGCTGCTGCAGGAAATAAGTGGGCTATGCCTACACTGGCCAAGCAGTCCAGACTAACTAATTTGGATGAGGTCTACACTAGACTTTACCAAGTTTGAACTAAGTAATTGCTTAGCTCAAGCTAGGCAAAACTTAGTTCGAACCCCTTAGCTCAAACTAAGCACTTACTTCAAACTTTAGTTAGAATTAGCACGATGTATGCTAGTTCAAACTTAAAAAGTTCAAACTAAGCAGTTAGTTCAAACTAGCCATGTTTTTTAGTTCAAACTAACTTTTTAGTTCAAACTAAAAAGCTGCGGTTAGTCTGAACTAGCCTGAGGATAGTTTGGACTAAACTTGCACTTATTTAGTTTGGACTTGCAAGCCCGAACTAAATAAGTAGATGTAGACATAGCTGTGGTGTTCTCTTCTCCTCCCCTCAGCATTCCCACACCATTTTCACAGGAAGGAGGGAGCTAAAAAGCCCAGAAGCTTGTGGTGGCTTCACTCCCTCCATCCATTTCCTTTCCCCTGTCCCCCAGCCTGGCAGAGGGGGCAGAGAGCTCATGAAGAACAGAGATGAGGCAGGGAGAGAATTGATGTGGGGACAAAATAGATACGAGCTTGGCTGGTGTGAGGGTGGGAGGACAGCTAGAACTGATGCAGGGGCTGGGGTACAAGATTGATTTGGAGCGGACAGAATTATGTACCTGGCAAGGGCTAGACAGAGAGAGGGTGAAAGCACCTTCAGTATGGAACAAACCTACCTTTTCCAATACATTTGGGAAGATGGCAACACTAATGGTCACAAACCACACACTAGGAGCATGGGTGAGTTAAAAAATCAAACAGACCAAAAAAACAACAGTATAATTGTTTGGTTTTTTGGTAGTTTGTTTGTTTGTAAAGTTTCATTACTTGGGAGTGAATAATGATTTGTGGGGAGGGTCTGAGACATGAGGGTTTGTGAATACTGTTATGAAGAAATTTGAGAAAGTGCCTCTAACAAGGCAAAGCACTGGCCTGAAAAGGCTTATATATATGCGCGGGGGGGGGGGGGGAAACGGATGTTTGGCCCTGAAACTAGATTGTGTCCAATTTTTCCTGGCTGGTGTAGGCAAGGGAAAGCCTTTGGCACAATAGCAGTGTTAGTCAGTGGAGAAGCTTTATTTCATTTACATCTTTTGTGTTCAAACAAATAAATTGTGCCCTGAGGCAAGGCCTTGAAAGGATGGGGCCACGGCATTGCATCCCCTATCAGGCTGGTGAAACAGCCCACAGTGCCAGCTCCCCAGCATGTTCCTGGGAACCACTCTCTATGGTCTGTGAAGACTGGAAGCTGCCAGTAGGGTTGTCTGCTTGTCATGGCTTTGTCCCTCCTACTCAGTGGTCAATGACGGTAATCAGTGAGTAATATTCTCTGTGTTATATACCCACTTCTCCCCACCACCTACTCTGAAACTCATCCTATTGATGGCAAACTGCTGGAAAAGAAGTTCATGGGAGCATGACAGGAATGCAGTTATAAAAGGTGGGAAAGGGAAAAGAGGCAGTACTGCAGAGGCACAAAGTGTCCCTGGACTACAGTGGCTCTCCCAAGGTCAATGGGCTGAACCATTCAGGCTGTCCAGCCACTGTGTGTTAGCTGTGGATAGGTATTCCTCAGAGGGCAGTCACCTGGAAAATACTCAAGTTTAAACTTTTAGAGTTTCTTAGCCTCTACACATCAAATACTCAGATGATTTAGGCCAAACCTGCAAATCAGGAGGAGTGGTGTGTGGATCATTTCCAGGATCTGACTTTAGGTCATCCAACAAAAAAATAATAATTGCATGTATGGCTCACCCAAGACAGTTAGGTTTTATACCCAAGTGATAAGATACAAAACAGTTTAAGTTCCAAAGGGGTAGCAGTGTTAGTCTAGTTTAATCAAGAGGTCCTGTGGAACTTAAAGCCCCATCTTCAAAGCGTCTGACGAAGTGGGATTTTCTCCCCCAAAAGCTCATGCAATAAAGCAATTTAAGAAGAATTTTGCACATTTTGTGGAAAGTTAAAGATCTATTAGACCCAGTATTGACTGCATTACTAGATGCTACCAAATCATACAGTGTGGTGTAAAACAGTGGTTTTCAAACCATGAGTGAGGACCAAGTACTGGTTCATGGCATCCCCTGCTGCTGCTAAAAGACTGGATTGCATTGCTGAAAGATGTAGTTGTTGGGTTGTAGGCATAAATGATTTTTTTCAACTGGGTCCTGAGAAAAAAAAAAGTCTGAAAACCACTGGTGCAATATATTTTAGTCTTAAATTTAGAAAAAAAAATTCTCTCAAACCACTAATAACTGGTTGAAGAAATAAATTAAGAGGTTCCAAAGAAAGCTACCATCACTCGTTGTCCATTTTGTTTGGTTTGCCTGCTTAGCAACATTCTCAAACTGTGTAAATCATTATGATATATCAATCATACCATGGTATTATCAGAGTGCCTAGTCTTGGAGCTACTTCTAATCCCTACCAGAAGCAGTCTACTACAGACATCCCAGACCCATTAATCAGTAAAGATGAACATAAATTATCAGATTACACAGATGGGATTCTTTCAATTATAAAGGATTTTTATCTGTCACACAATCTAAAATATATGAATTTTGATGTCTGCATTTGGTAAGATTTCATAATGTAATTTTAAAGGTTGAAATAGTTGCCTTATGGACTTCTGCTTCATTTGTTTTTATACAGAATTTGCACAGTGCAAACCAAAAATATGTTTCACTTAGACACAAAGTTAAACGTGGGTTTAAAGAATTTTGTTAAAGGCAATCTAGGTTCTGTTACTCAGAAAAGCAAGCAATGACCAGTTTGTGCTTTAAAAAGGCTACTGAAACTCCAGATAGCTGATCTATTTTGTGTGCTACTTACAAGAGTGTTAAAATTGAATTGCTGAGTTCCAGGTTCATTGTCTTTTGAAGATTTCTGTACCAAATGTATTTGTTTACTTGTAAAAAAAAAAATTACTATCTCACCCCAGGGTTCAGGAATCAAATTTAGCTCTTTTTAGTCTCTGCATCAACACTAGTTGTAAAGAATCTGTCCTTGCGTGCCCATGTAACTGTGGGCAAAATTTGTTATACAACTGATATACAACAGCTAATAATTTTGTTGATCATATGAGAGTCAGAGTACCATTCAGTCTACACTGCACTAAATGTTAAAAGGAGAGAAAACAGTAGTAAAAACATAGTTTTGTATAAAAACAAAGCAGATGTGGTACTGAATATGTACAGAGGTCTGTTGGTGGAGAAGTTGCATTTTTTTCATAGTTTTCAAAACAGAACTATAAGTTTTAACTACTGAGAAAAAAATTGTATAGACGTATCTATGGAATGATAAAGGGCCCAAGATAAAGATTTTTAAATAGTATACAAAACAAAGCCTTCACATTGACTCTAGTGGGAATTAGGGGTTCACAAGGAGATTTTAGGGTTTAAAATTATTTAAATTCAGATTGATCATTTGGCCCTTAAACTAGCATGCGGTTTGGATAAATCATTTACAATGAGTCAGGAGATTTGAATAGCTAAGTGACATGCAGGTGAGAGACTAGGGACTAAAAAGTGGAAAAACCCACTGTGAGACATTTCTGGATGGTGTTAGGTAATCTGTATAGAATACTGAAGCCAATCTTGGGAATATATTTTTAGCCATGTGTTTGGAACAACTTCTCCACGAAAGTCCATGAGAAACAAAAATGAGGGCCACACATGGTTACAAAAAGGGTATTTTCTAATTTTAGGCCTATTAAAAGGATCATAATTTTTGTCCTTCAAATTACAAGAAGAATATGGCTCTATACTAAAGGCAATATTTTCCATCTAAGAAAAGTTTTCTTACATCTTAGCCTTCCTTTTCCACAGGAGACAGAACAGAACATTTTAAAATGTTCCAGACAGACCTCATGAGGCTTCATTACTAAGCATCAGTAAAATACTACTATAACTGAGACACTGCTGTAATTGAGACTATTAAAAAAACCACCTAAAATAGATAGCTAGAAATGGCTGTGTTTCAGAGAGTGATGTGCAAGCCATCACATTCAAGGGTTGGTATTAGAGCATCAAGTAACTTTTCTTCCTCTGCAAAGATGTGGAGCTACATACTTCACTCATATTGTAAAGTAGTTCAATATGACAGCTTGATGGCATTGATTCTGTGTTGCCAACATTCGTGAGTTTTTAGTGTTTCCTTAAGCTTCTTTAGCTTTTGGAAGAAAGTGTTGAGAAGAGAACCTCAGCTTCATTAAAAAAATATATCTAGTCCATGTATTTTCAGAGAAAAGAATGAAAATGTGACTCAAGTGCACCCTAAAAGCTCAAAAACCAGAAGGTATATAATACATGTTGTGTACCTTTTATTTTTAAAAGTCTCATGATTTCTGAAGCCTAACTTGGTTTTTGAATGCTTGGTTGATGATACTCTTGACTACTTAGAAACAATCAATTGACTGTGTTGGACACCAGAGGTTGTTTGTAAACTAAAATACAGAAGCATCAATTGTACTAATAATATATAGATACAAATGTACACATGTACTCACAACTCATTCAGGAACATCTGCTGCCACAGAAAGACTGGATCATTTAGGTAGAGCTCTACAGTGAAGGCTGTATAAAGCCAAGCAACATGACTCCTGAAGGACCCCGATTATGTAAGTGTGATGGAGTGTATGTCCTATAGGGGCTTGAAAACAATTAGCTAGAGAGCTCAGTCAGGGCACCTGGCTGCATATGAGAAGTATACTGATGCCCAGTTAAAAATGAGTTCTAGCTAGAGAAAGAGTTGAATGATTTCTATTAAGAGCCCAACATAGAAGAAGATGTACAAAGAGAGGTCTGAAGCCCTTCTCATGGTGATAATGAGGTGGGCAGGGTTGAAGCTACTAAAGGCCCAAGGTCCAGGGCCCTGGGATTGTTCCCTGAATAAATAACTCTGACAAAAGGAACAGTAGAAAACTAGGAAACCTCTGGAGTACAACATGCTCTGGCAATGAGCCCTGACAAAAGGGAAGGACTGAGGGCTTCAGGGAGCTGTTCCAGTGAGGACCAGAACAGAGGGATGGAAATTTGAGACTGAGAATGGCAGAAGTGGTTTAAGTTTCTATTTTTAATTCTGGATTTATTGGAAGACTCTGGGGGAACCTGTATGATGGGTGAATCCTCACAGGCTGTGGCACCCTGAGGCAAAGGGGTAAGGACCACTGGGCCCAGGTTGAGAGGCTAGGGACCTGAGGCAAGGTCTTGATGTTATTTGTTGGACTCCTGTTTTTCAGACAGTGTTACTCTGGGGCTGGAGTGGAACTACAAGGGAAAGTCTGCACAGCAAAACAAAAACAAAAAAATGAAGCTGGTCCATGCCAGCTGACTCAGGCTTCTGGGGCTTGAGCTGCTACAGGATTGTTTCATTGCTGGGCAGAGGTCTGGTCTGGTCTGAGGCTAGAACCCGAGCTTTGGGCCTCTCACACCACACAAGGTCCTACAGCCTGGCCCTGTCTGTGTGGTTCTTAAGAAGTAATAGAAGGAAAGGGGACTCCTTACTCACCATCCTCAGCACCCCTCTTCCCTTATAAGGGCTACCCTGAATCTAGGTCGTGGTCTGGACCCGCAGTGAAACCACCTAGTCAGGAACAATGTGCTAAGAAAAACAAGTAGCATACTGAGTCATATTGTTGAGTTGTGTACTGAGGGATCTAGCTGCTCTCATTATGCTTAAAGTGAGAAATAAAATGGGAGAGACAAACTCCTTGCTAGCAAATGAATTATTCTCTGATCCAGGGACTATCACTCCCTCATGTATGACAGGAAAGCAGCTTCTTCAGAAGCAGCCATGTAGGCATGAGTTGTCATCAGGACACAAGATGACATGGATCAATACATGGCACCTGGAAGTCTTTCCTGGTCTACACGAAGTCTGAGAGTCTCTGCTGAACCTCTAAGAGATGCAGCACAGAAGGTGCAACCCAGGGAAGGGTGCAAAGACGGCTTTAAGCCACCCTTGTGCTCTTCTGATTCTGGAACCAGAGTGATCCATCCAATGGCTATTACCAGGTTGCTGCACATAATCTCTCTCAATGCCACCCCCTGACCTGGCATACTTGCTCCTGCACCTCTTCCAACTCTTCCAACAGAGGGCAGCATGGAACCTATTAGGGAACCAAACATAATGCCCACGCTTGGGAAATTCTGACCCAGGGAGTTGCAAGATATTCTTGGCTCCTGTATGCCACTAACATGGTATTTAAGGGGAGAATCACTGCAGAAGCTTTTAAACAGCTTATGTTGTAATGCACGCTACACTGAGCAGTGACATCTCAAAACCTTCTTCCCTTTGCCTCTCCTTTTCTATCTCCTTTTCTTTTGCTCTCTGCAGTTAGTATTTATAGCATAACTTATTTCTGAGTGTTATGTTGGCTGATTTGATGCAGAATGAATTTGTGAACTGATTTTACAATATGCTTGATGGTGGCCATGGCCATGTAACTGACTCTCATGTGGAAGGCACCAGAATCTATTACTTCAGCTTCTGTGGTTCTATTTTACCTGGCATGTGAATGCCAATATAAATGTCAGTGGTAAAAAGACTGGACAACAGAGCATAGGGACATTTTTAAATTGCAAAATATCTTGGGAATTCCCAGGTACATCAGCATGTAAGCAAGATGCATGGCAATTTCTGCAAGCTGCTGACTCAAAGGCAGCTGGGAGTGTTGTAGTCAAGCATAATGAACTGTGAATCTGAAATTGTATTGGGCAGTTATGTTAACTGCATTGTTAATGCTACCTGAATACAGTGCATACATGGAAAAAGGCTGGTTTCATTTCTTTTCTACAAAATACATATAAAATCTTCTAAAATACAAACATAGAATGCTTATTGCTTTAGGGCCTGATTTTGCTGCCTTTATTCACAGTGAATGGTCTTTTACTTTACAAGTAGTCTTTCTAATCTGAATGGCTCAACCATGTAATATGTCAGCAAGGCTGGCAAAATCTGGCTCTGAGTATTAATATGTTTCTTGGGAAATTAAAGTATATATTAAGTTTAACATGTTGTTGTTCAGCCTCATACAATACAATATGGTGAAATTTTGACACCACTATGGTTAACAGGTGTTTTGACACTTGTATGTAGTCTTCCTTCCTTCTGAGGAGGAGGAAGAGGAGGAAGAAGAGAATCTCAGTGGTTTACAAACATGAGTCCAATTCTGAAATCATCTAACAGAACTACTCACATCACTATGCTTAGTAAAATGTGTTTGTGAAACCTTCCCCTCATTATTTGCAAAGCACCTGGAGACCCTAAGAATGAGACTACAGAATATTAATCATGTATTAAGCAGTAGAATGTATTATTATCATAAATGTTTTAAAATGCATCAAGTAAAATACTATTATAATTATTTATTAATGTTTTTAATTTGGTGTGAGATAAGAACTGGTTCCACTAACTATGAGTACCTAACCTGAAACACCAACAGCACCCCAAAAGGAAGGCAATCAAAATTATTGGAGATTTCTGAATAATAAGGGCTAAGTGACCTGTGAGCAGTCAATGGCTACGTCTACATTGTAAAAGATAAGTCGACTTTATTAAGTCGACTTAATAAAGTCTACTTAAAGTTGACTTAGTGAGTCCACAGTACCTTAAGTCGACTTTATAAAGTCGACTTTAAATGGGTGTCCTGGCTTAATTCAACTTTATAAAGTCAACTTAATGGCCCCACTGCACTAAGTTGACTTTATTAAGTTGACTTAGTGAGTCCACATTGCCTTAAGTCAACTCAATAAAGTCGACTTAATGGTAAAGTTGACTTTATAAGTGGACCTTATGAAATCGACTTTACTGGACCCTAAAGTCAACTTTATTGCCCTGCAGTGTAGACAGGGCTCTGTTTAAGTTGACTGAAGGGCCCTTAAGTCAACTTAAACATATAATGTAGACATACCCAATGAGTGACAGACCTACAAAAATAACTCATCTCTCCTGACTTCCACCCAATGCTTTAATCTTGAAACTATGCCTTTGCCAAACTTTACTTTAACTGTGGGAATCTTCCCAGATGTGGAGTCATCATCACTAAGGCACGGTAATGTTACACAGAATAACATCTCGTAAGCTGTGCCAAGATGTTAAAAGATACTGTATTGTGACTGGAAAATATCCAAGCAACTGATGTAGAACAACAAAGCATTTTATAAACCAGTGTTCTACCCTGTGTATCATGCACTTTGAGGTGCTGTGTGGTTTGTTTTTTGTTTGTTTTGTGTTTTGACAAAGTCCATCTTACTGTCTTCCACTTTCTAACATTCTTTTCCCATAGTTGTAACAATGAGTTAGTTCACAATGAGTTCTTACTCTACTGATCATGTTCCAAATGTTATGATCCATTTCTTCCTTCTCCTGGGCTGGCTCATTTTTCTATTGAGGTGTGATACTGGAGAGGGGATTGGAAATTGGATTTGAGTTAGATCTTTGTAATCAGAGACAATGTAGAGGCAGTATAGTCAATTCCCTCCTGTATGTTTATGAACAGTGCTGACAAGCAGATGTTCTTGGTGGTCTCAGGTTGGTACAATGGGTTGAATGTATGAGGAACCTTTAAGTGTACCTGATCTGGGGACTTGCATGGAAGAGGGATAACACTCCACTCAAAAGTCCCTTATGTGTCCCGTTCCATTCTTCCAGACCAATCTGGGAGAGGGGAAGAAAGGAAGCACCTCCCAATATCCAAAAGACTAACTGCCCAAAATCCAGGTGCAGGTATCTTCAAAAGAAAAAATCACTGAGAAGAACAGGACAGTTACATAGGAGTTAAAGTAAATTCGGTATCTCAGGATTTAGGTGGAAGATTCCTATGCTGATGAGTGATTGATTTACTGGAGAGGAGAATGAGATTCATTCTCACTTCTGTGACAGACCTTCCCAGGTGAACTTAGATGAACCACTTTATGATTCTTGTATTCTAGTAACATCTAAATGTCCTAATTAAAATTTGGATCCTTTTTTAAATAGATTCTCTATAAACACTTAAATGACCTACAGTCCTGATACAGAGGAGATTTCAATGTCTCTGGGCTTCCATTCCCCAGAGATACCGTATATCATCACGTATAAGCTGAAAATTTTGTGCCTGAAAATTGGCTTCAGAACAGGCTCTCGGCTTATATTCAAGGGAATATGGCAGACAGCCCCTCCCAGGAGTTTCCCAGACCATGTGGCTGGCCAGAGCCCCCAGTGTTGCTGGGTGGCCATCTTGGGCAGTCGGCCAGGGCTGGGGCTGGAGGAAGGAAGGGACCCTGGCGCCTGGAGCAGCCATGTAAGGGGGCCCGGGGTGGGGGGTCGACCTGGACATTGAGGCGGGGATTCAGGGAGGCCAGGGAAGCAGCGGCAGGGACCGGGGGTTGGGGAGGGGGTCGGGGAGTTGGAGAAAGTGATGGGATGGCCAGGAGGGTTGGGGGGGTCAGGGAGGCCAGGAATGGGGCAGCAGGGCTCGGGCATTGGGGGGGGGTCAGGAAGTCTGGGGAAAGCAGCAGGAGGACCCAGGGTTTTTGGGGAGCCCAGGGAAGCAGCGACAGGGACGGGGGATTGGGGGGTGCCTGGCAGGCTGGGAAGAGCAGCAGCAGGGGTTGGGGGTGACAGGGAAAGGGTGTTGGGGAACAGGGGAGCAACAGCAGGGAACTGAGAAGGGAGCAGGGGGGTGGCAGTGAAGAGCCAGGGGGCAGCAGGAAGAGCAGTGGAGCACCAGTGGGGAAGGGGCGGAGAAGGGGGACAGCAGTGAAGAGCCAGGGGGGGCAGCAGTGAGGAAAGGGCAGAACAGGGGAGCAGCAGGAGGCGCAGGGGGGCAGCAGTGGGGAAGTGGCAGAGAAGGGGGGCAGCGGAGGAGGGGCAGCAGTGAAGAGCCAGGGAGGCAGCAGTGAGGAATGGGCAGAGCAGGGGGACAGCAGGAGGAGCAGGGGGGCAGCAGTGGGGAAGGGGCAGAGGAGGGGGGGCAGCAGGTAGCAGTGAGGGAAGGGTGGAGCAGGGGGTGGCAGTGAGGAGGGGGCAGTAGGAGGAGCAGAGAGCAGCCGTGAGAAAGGGGCAGAGCAGGAGTTAGCAGTGAGGGAAGGTCAGAGCAGGGGGCAGCAGGAGGAGCAGGGAGGCAGCAGCAGGAAACTGAAAAGTGAGCAGGGGGGTAGCAGTGAGGAAAGGGCAGAGCAGGGGGGCAGCAGGGGTGACGGCAGTGAGGAAAGGGCAGAGCAGGTGGGAGCAAGGGAGTAACAGTAAGGAAAGGGCAGAGCAAGGGGCAACAGTGAGGTAAATGAGAAGTGAGCAGGGAGCAGCAGTGGGGGGGTAAGAGGGGTGACAGCAGTGAGGAAAGGGCACAGCAGGCAGGAGCAGGGGGCAACAGTGAAGAAAGGGCGGTGCAGGGGGCAGCAGCAGGAAACTGAGAAGTGAGCAGGGGTTTAGCAGTGAGGAAAGGGCAGAGCAGGAGTGAGGAATGGACAGCAGCGGGGCAAGGGAAAAGCAGCAGCAGAGATTTTGGGGTAGGGAAGCTGTCAGAAACTCCAGAGGAAGCCAGCAGCAGTGGGTGGGGGGTTAGGGGCCAAGGCCAAAAGGGGACCTTGGCTTATACCTGGGTCACCAATTTTAGCTTCTTTTTGGGGCTCAGAATTGGGGGGTCGGCTTGTGCCCGGATCAGCTTATACCTGATTATATATGGTAATATTCCCCTGCCTTACAGCATATGTGAGAATAAACTTATGTTTGTGAGGTATCTAGATATTATGGGCTGGGGCAACACTGACACCTGCGGTGAAGCACATGGTTCCAACAGAGACATCCCTTAAGGGGGGAAATCTGTTAACGAAAATTCTCTGTCAGGAATTAGCAACCCCCAGCATGCATGCCAAGAGTGCCATGCAAGCCCCTTTGGAGGCACACACAGTGGCCTCTGCGACATTACCAAAATTGCTGCTCCTGCCATTGAAACCCGCTCCTGGAGGCTACTTTTGGTGCCATGCCTGGGGAAGAGGTTCAAAAAAGAACTAGGAGTTCATGAAGGATAGGTTCGTCAATGGCTATTAGATAGGAAAGGCAGTGATTGCTCTTTTCAGAGGCTGGGAATGGTTGATAGGATGGATCACTTTATTCTGTCTGGAGCATCTAGTATTGGTAACTGTCAGAAGACAGGATACTGAAGTAGATGGACTAGTGGTCTGATTCACTATGGTTGTTCTTAAGTTAGGGCCTTAAAATAAATAAAGAAGGGTTTGGAAAGTGATGATGTAATATTGCCAATGGGACAAAGCAATGATCCTTAGCCTGTGGCTCTAGTCTAGCATTTTGCTTTGGGCTTTATGTTGTCAGCTAAGAATGTGCAGTAACTTTCCTCTAGCATGCTGTAAATGGGGAATGGTGCGACTAGCAGGTGGGCAAGCTGGGATCCAGAACTCCCTTGGGAACTAGGGTTAAAAATATTGGGCACAAAAGTTTGCCTTTTCTTTTATGCTGCAGAGTTAAACTGGGCCTTTGCCTTTCTGTATGTTCATGCAATTTGTGCCAATTTTGTATCAGTTATTTAAACCTTCCAAGTTCTATGTCTCTGAGAACTGACTGTCCTGACCTGTCACACATGGAAAATTCAAAGGGGTTTCAAAAGAAGTCTCCACCCAACCTTCACAAAGCAATACTTGATTTCACCTTTTTTTCCCCTTTGCCTTGAAAAATATTTTCCAACTTTTTTCAAACTACTTCTTCCTGACAAGCCTGATAGACCCAGTTCATCTACCACTGAAGAGACTGCTTACTAAGCAGACAACATCAGGCTTGCTACCTTTATAACCACACTTGCAACAGCGGGTAACTGTCTTCGCAGCTCTTTCAAAAAATGCTGACTGTGTCACTGGAAGGCACTTTAAAAAAAACATTGAAACATTTTTATTATTCATGATCTTGCCTGTTGGGTGGCTGCCTTATCTATTGATGGGAAGCCAGATACTCAGCTAGGTCACTTCAGAGGTGTTATACCAATTTATAACAGCTGAGGAGCTGACCCGGCGTTTGCCCTAAACCTAACTGTAAGCTGGTGTTAATTATGATTGTGAGCTATGTGTATAAGTTTAAATTTAAGTGATGAATAAGAGTGGGCCATTTGGGGCTCGTGGCACAGACCCTGTTAGCAGTGGTTTCTTCTGACTCCCTCTCCTTTTTCTGCTATAAATCTAGTTGAAGTTAATATATTTACTTCTTTAAAAAAAATCTGAAGTGATGAATCAGCTGAACTAACAAATATGGAAACATTCATTAAACACAGTCATTCTTCTGAGGACTGAAGGATAGCAAATCTACTTATTTATAAATTACCCTAGGTGTGATCCAGGGAATTATAGGGCCCATTTTTGCTGCCTGGCAAACTAGTTGAAAATGTAATTAAAAACAGAATAACAAAACACCTGGAAGATCATGATCTGAAAGCATAAGGTCAGCAGTTACTTCAAAGGAAAACTGTTTTATTGACTCTCTTAGAGTTCTCTGAACATGTAAATAAAATGGAGGATAGATAAAAGAGAAATAGTTGGCTTAATTAATTTAGTTTTCCTAAAGGCCTTTAACAAGAATCTGCACAAAAAGAAGGTAAGAAGTCATATGGTAAGAAGCAGAGTATTGCCATTGATCAAATATTGACTAGGAGGCAGGAAGGAAAGAGGATTACATGGTCAGTTTTCATTAAGGATTTGTACTAGGACTCATGTTGTCTAATGATCTAAAATGTGAGATGAGCAGTGAGGTAGCAAAACTTGCAGATGACAGTTATTTAATCACTGGAGTACAAATGCAGCACCCTTCAGAGCAAGAGTCCAGACATTTTTCTCCCCTTTCTAGCTTGTTGTTATGTTGTTTTACAATGTGTACGCTGTCTTTTCTCTCACTGGTTGGGAGGTTGAGAGGAGAAGGGCTCGAATGCTCCAGGTGGGCTTTGCCCCATTTGGGCCAAACACCCAACTATATTAATTGTGTCTTTAGTGTTTTTCTTATGGACCATTCAGGTCTTTGTGTATATGTATTTCCTACCCCCCTCCCTCTCCCAGCACAATTTAAATACTTAATTATCACTGGTACAAGTAGATGCTTACTGCTCAAAGTGTTCTGACCATTTTGGAGAAGAAACTTACAATATTCCAAAATAGGTAGTAATATCTGCATCAGATGGAGACCACAAAGGTATTTCCAAATAATTTTGTAAGCTTTATGGCCAAAAATTCTACATATAACTTATTTACAAAGAAATTTTTAATATACAGATTTCAGGACAGGGATGTACACTAAAGAAGGGAGCACTGGTTCACTACATTTGACCAAAGCTAGAAAACAATGAGGATGAAATTCACTCATCGGCAGTGGGTCACCACAAGTCCTCCAGAGCACATAAACTTCATGCAAGCCCCACTTCAAAAGTTTATATGATTTTTGTGGTAGGATTTGTGGTGGTCTTTTGTGCAGTGATCATAGGTTAATAACTAGAGCTGGTTGTGAAAGGGTCTCTCTGTGCACACAAAGCTTGAAGATTTTTTTCATATTTTCCCTGTCCCAAAGAAAGTTGAAAAGTCAAAATTTCAAATTTTCACATCCTCAAAATCTAAAAAAATAAAAATAAAATAAGAAGTTTAGATCAATGGGACTGATCATTTTGGTAACTTAAAAACAAATTTCCTTTAACTTTTTAAATTTTTATTACAATTAGCTTAAATGTCTAAACAAAACTGTTGTGAACTGAAAAACTTAGATTTTCTAGTAAGTGAAATAAATAAATAAAATAATACATCAGAAAATGTAACATTTTTGACAGCTTCAAATCTATTTTCAGTTTTGATATGTAGGGTCAGTTTTGATTTTTTTTTTTTCCTTCCCTGCACAAAGTACTGGTTTCAATGAATCTACTGGTTTTTTTAATCACAAAATTTTTGATTAGCTCTATTAACATTCCTTCCCTACACCAAAGACTGATTATTGTGGCAATGAAACTGATAGTATATTATATTACATAGTTTGTAGTTCCTTAAGTATTGAAGGAAGGGGCCTCCTTCTCTTTCAGTGCCAACGGGGGGGGGGGGGGGGGGGCTCAACTGCATCTGCAAATGGAAGTCAGCTGTACTTGTAGTGATTTCCCCTTTGCCATGTCAGTGACCTGTGTGTAATGTGCAGTATATTACAATAACCAATCTTAAAGACCTTGGATTTGCTTTGCTGCACCTCAGTGAAATGTGTAATAAAAGACTGAAAGACTCTTAGAGACTTAAAAAGATTCTAGCTTGTTGTTGAATTGAATAGCTGATACTTGCAACAAGTCCATGAAGTAAACTAGTGAAAGCTATACCTTCTACATTGCATTATGCAGATGAAGCAGCCATGTCACTATAGGAGAGACCATGAGATGCCCAGAAACCCTTAGTGTAGGGCTTCATAATACAGTGGTTAAGCAAAAGCTTAGGAGCATAGAGCACAGAACAGAAATGAGGGTCTAAGAGATATTTCATTTCCTTTACAATAAACCATGGGGAGGGACCAATATATTAAAAACCACATAGAAAAGGACAGAACCTTCCTTTTGCAAGACCACCCTTACAATGACTCGGTCAGCTGCACCTCTATGGCCAAATGAATGTCAGTAGGGATGTATTCTAGACCCCTTGGTTCTCAAAGCACACACCATTAGCTTTAGTAGTATTAGAATTGTTCTGTGGACAAGTGACTAAATTCACAAAATTAGCCATACCATGATACAACACCCAGCAAAACTTCAGGGAGTCTGGTGTAGCTTGGTGGGGAAAATAATTGGTATGAGAGTCCAAATGCACAGGCAACCACAGAAATAGTACAAATAGAAAACTAGATTAACCAAATAATCACACATTAACTTGACAACCCACCTCTCCGTAATGCAGCTTTCCATACTGTCAAAGCCCTGACAAACATTAACTCACAACATGAACTAATTCATCTTCAGGACAAATCTGTGACTAAAGTTAAAAGGATAAAATTAACATCATGAGTAAAATGTGACTTTAGGAGTTAAGTCAGTTGTCTGGGAAGGGGGCTCTCTGGATTAGACATCTGTCCGTCTGTTCAAAGCAGTGGGTTCTAATCCTCATACTGACACTCATGTGTGACCCTGAGGAAAGTCAATTAACTTCTCTCTGCTTCAGCTACCCTAGAAGTAATCATATTTATCTGCCTCCATATGGGCTCTAGGAGACCTAACTGAACTCTGCTAGTAAGTACTCATAAGGCCAATCAATGAACAAGATCCATGTACAGCTCCCAGCTCAAGGGCTTTGCCTGATATACCTAAATTAAAAAAAAAATTAATCTGTGTTAGGATAAGGGCTGCGTAGGGTTACCAGATGTCCGGCAAAAGGAGGACATGTCCTCCTTTTTGCCTTGATGTCCTCCATCCTCCAAGCATTTGAGAAAAAGCGGCTTTTGTCCGGCTTTTTGCCACTTTGATCTCACCCATAGTGATAGTGATCTCACCACAGAGCTGAGCAGAGTTGAAGGTGATACTCAGCACTGAGAACTGACCCTCACTTCAGGGCAGCCACTGATCTTCACAGCAAAGCCAAATGGAGCTGGGGGGGGGGCTCTTAAAGGAGCAACAGAAAGGGCAATGCCAGTCTACCTGTCCTCCTTTCCCGTCCACCCCCCTGGCTCTACCCATGTGGCTGGCTGCCTGTGGGCCATGTGTGCTCTTTGCTGGGCTGCACAGTGGGTCCACACTGGCCCTGTGGTTGGGCTGCTGCCAACGTGTTATAGGGCTGGGACCTCTTAAAGAAGAGTCCATGGAACTCAAGGTGAAAGCATCTGCTCTCTTTTATGCTAAATATCTGTACCCTGACCAGTATTCTCCCCAGGACTTGAAACTAGGTGGTGTGTAGGGAGAGTTGTAGGGGTAATTGGGGTGCTCACTAAATTGGTATAACACTGTTACTAGCTGACAAGTGGGGGGATGTTGGGAAATTCAGGGAGGCTGTAAGGGGGTGTTAGGGAAATCCCTGACCCTGACTTTGCGGGGCGGGTAGATGCCAATGTGGCTGTGCAAAGTTTAGTTGCCTCAGGGACAGAGATATCCCAGTTGACTGAGGGGGTTGCCTAAGAACTTTAGAAGCTGCCTGTGAATGAGGACGGGCAGGGAGATAACCTGAGAGTACGCACTCTTCTCAGACTGTACCCCACTGCCTCACTGCTCTTAGTCCTGGTTTCCCCTACAGGCTTCCTCTCTGGTCTCCTTGTCCCTATAGTTCTATGCAACTTTGCTCACAAACAAGAGGAAAAAATGGCCTGTAAGAGTAAGTTTAACTGTAAGCGATGATGACTGTAAGCCGGGTTTGCTGGAAGTGTGGAGGGTCAACTTGCTAATAACAGAGAGTTGTTATCTTGCAGAGAGAGGCAATGGCAGGCTTCCTTTGCATTTCATGATCACCTGCTTCCTGTAGCCGAGGCTTTAAGAAAGGCAGTAATTGTGGTGGTGGTATGGGGCAGCCATTCGTGGAGGAAGTAGTCGGGGTGGTGGTGGGGCAGGCATTTGGGGAGGTAATAGCTGGGGTAGGTGAAGGGGGCCTGGACATGAAGGGGACCTGGATGTGTATGTGTCTTCCTTTTTGTACTTCCCTGTCCTCCTTTCTCTGCTTTGGTATCTGATAACCCTACGCCTGTGAAACTTCCACGTGGATCAGTTTCACTTTGGCAAATTTAGGAAATGAGGAATCAGTAGTAGGCCCATAATGGAAGGCTTACTTTGAACTCCCTATTGGAAAGATTAGGTCTTTCCCATAATATAACAGTTCTATTAGATAAGGGTGCATAGCTAAAGCCAAATTCCTTGCTAGTATAAAATGGCATGGCTCCACTGATTTAAATGAAGTTGAGTCTGTTTACACCAGCACGGTTTGGCATCTTGCTCATCTGTCCATGTGCTCATGCCTTTGTTCTGCCCTCCTGCCACTCTGTCTGCTCACTGACTAGTTAGCATTCTTCCTTCCCCCAAGCCCTCAACCTACTCCACTGTTAAGGTGCTTAAAATTTACTATTTTCATTATACCTCCTGCTGTTCTCCTAACAGACCATTTTAAAATATCTTTAGGGGAAAGGTGGAGAGGAAAGCAGAAGGGATGTATATTGCTTATAGCATGTTCAGCATGAAATCCTTGTGAACTCAGTGAGCTAGTCTTCACTGACAGTGGCAAATTCACTGCCCTGTGTTTGAACTTCCTGATCAATGGTGCAGGTCTGTTAAGGCCCATTCAGTCAATCAGGAAGTTGATCTCTAAACACCATCCCTGCAATTAGGTAGTGCTGAATCAAAGGAAAGCCCTTCACTTTGACTCAGCACAGTGGATATTCCAGGCATAGGGAAGTTGGAATGCAGATACACAAATTAGTTTAAGCAACTTGCGTATCTCCATTTGACTGCCACGGAAAAGGATAGGCAGTGTAGATTTGTCCTGAGGAAGCGCAAAACAGTCTTGAAGAGGATAACTCAACACAAGCCAGCCTTGCTATTATGGTAACAAATACTTGGTTTCCTGAAAACACAGGTAGTCTAACCAAGGAAAGCCTGATCTGGCATCTGCCACACCTCCAAGTACTTGCATATTAAATCATTCATAATACAGTTCCAACAAGCTCCTTGGTGGTGTTTCATCTATAATAAAGGCATTCAGAATGCTAACCAAACAGCCCATAGCATGCCCCTTTTGTCTAGGAATTGCAGGTGTCTAAACAGTGAGCAGTACCACATATCAAATGGTTCAATGCCTAGACCCAGTGGGACATGTTAAAATGACATGCAGAAAATCAAATTGTAGGTTTGTGTACTAAATGCGTCAAATGGTAAGAGCTAGAGGGCCTTTTGCCACAAAAAGTAATAATGTCACTTGTATTTTACTTTGCAAACTTAAAATTATTTATGTGGAAAAGCCCCTTGCCCCCCGCTGCATGACACATCCAACACATAATGTCATATATAGGTAAGAGCAACCAGCAATATTCAAGCATATTCTTTAAATTTATGGGCTTTACACAAACCAGTGGTGTAACTTTCTCTTCTGTCATTTTAGAGAGTTCTTCACAATTTTGAACCCTGCTTGGGAGGGGTGTGTGTAAATTTATTCATATTGGCCATGCTTTGGCCAAGCACTTACGCACATGCTTATTTTTGGATTCTCTGCTAATCTAAATACACATTATGGAAAATAAAGTTATTTCTCATACTCTGCAGTGTGCACATATGAATCCTTTACTGTAAATACAGAAAAGCTTAGATCTACCCAATGACATAGTTTTAAATTATGAACAAATATCTAACCAAGTTTCTTTACAAAAGCTGCAGCTGTCATTATATCAAAGAACATTAGCAAACATCTAAAATCCTTAGAAAGAGAGGAAGAAAGGTCAAGTGGTTAGGGTACTAGATTAATATTTGGCAGTTATAGCCTCAGCTCGTTGCTCTATCACAAACTTCCTGTATGATCTTGAGTAAGTCACTTCTCTTTCTGTGCCTCAGCTCCCCATTTGTGTATTGGGGATAACAGCACTTCCCAACTACACCAGGACATCATGAGGATTAACATATGGAAGACCATGGGGTACTCAGATACAATTGTTATTGGGATATCTTCCAGGAAGAATTTTTTTCCAAATTTTCAGTTTGTGATTAGCTTCTAACACATAAATCACACTTTCATGTGAATGCACATTCCAAATTTCATGAGTTGAGAGATAATTGTATAGTTTGCTGTTAAATCTTTAATCTTATAATACAAGTGAGTGACACAAATTCAAATTCAATGCCACTGGTTAACATCACTGCACTCAACCAATGAACTTGAATCTGTGACCCTGCAAGAAACATTTGGGTCTAGACCAGGCATAGCCAAACTGCAGCTTGGGAGTCACATGTGGCTCTTAAATGAAAAATTGTGGCTCCCGGAAGAATGTCAGCAAATCAATTTAGGAAAGCAGCTCCAGCCTAGGAGTTCAGGAGTGGGTCAGGACAGTGAGAGAAGTGCGGCATGGTCAGGATTTTAAAAAAACTCACCACTAACCTGCAGTCTTCTACATCGAGCAGCAACTAAGTTTTTACTGTATAGGCCTAATTTTCATGGTACTCTTAAGTAATTATTAGAATCTGACATTAGTAGGATCGATATTTGTCCTCTTTTTACAATAAAATTAAAGTGTGCAATGAATTTTAAAGTCAGTAATTTTGGAGTAGGTAAAAGTATATGGTTATAGGCCTCAACGCGGCTCTCGAAGGTTTAATGATCAACTTTTGTGACTCTTGAGTTACATAAGTTTGGCCATCCCTGGTCTAGACAGATGAAGCTGGGTCTTTTTTGTACTTCAAGGAAATTGAAATCAAATGACTGAGTTTGGCAATCATTACTGAATACAGTGTTTTTACTTGTTACCAACATGATCACAAAAAGACAAATTCATAACAAATATTAAACCAGCACACACAACAGATAAAAGCAAAGATTAATCTTGGTAGGATTAGAGAATCTACACTGATACAATGCTTTTAAAACATGGATATAAGGAGAGAAAAGTGTTGGGAGAGGCAAAACCATGCAGTTATCTTGTTTCAGAGACTCATTAAAGACCCTGACTGGTAACTTCAAAAGCCTTTGAACATTTTCATTGCACCTAGAACCTCTGTTTTGATTACTGAAATAAAAGATGTCCACTCTAGTAGCCTAGTCTTTTCTTTAATTAAAGGCTTTGTATTTAAATATAGCCATACAATCCCCTAAAGTTATTTTTAAAGTAAGCTGCTGGCAGGGCAGCATTATGGTGGATTACAGATTTAGGGTATCAAGAAAAAAATCATTACTTCAGCATACAAGTTAGAGGATAATGTGCATGCAAACAGTACTGTGAGTGTATGTATATATAATGTTTGTATGTGTATGCACATAGGTTCATGTAACAATATATAGGACAGCACTTATCGAAGAACAGATGGGCAGATTTGCCTTCTCTGATAATCTCTAGGTATTGGTACTCCATATTTTTAGCCAGTATTATACATGTAAACCACCAAAGAACAGTACATATGCAAACACAGCAAGAGCACAACTAACCCTTTGAAAAGTTCTGCATTTCCATAAAAGTAAAAAAACTCAGTTATTTAAAAAAAAGTTATTTGTTTGCATCCAGTACTGAATAGGCACCTAAAATATCCCCATGAGCTTCTGACACACAGATTACCAAGACACACACATAATCTGGAAAGTAGCAGTGCTACGCAGGACGCAGTCTATAGGAGATTAAGAGATGGGGTGGCAGATTGAGTGGTATCAGATCAGTCATATTTAGTGAAAAATGAACACAAACTGCCCTCACTGAAAACTACAAATCAAATCACAACTACATTCACGGTTCTTAATTGTGACAACAACAACTTACAGCTTCCAAATTTTAGTGGGCAAGCATGTGCATCCATGGGGAAGTCTTCAAGCTGCATGGGGCATTCAGCAGAAATGGTCAGTCTGTGAGAAAACAAAACAAAACAAAACAAAACAAAATTTTTATCTTAATCAGTGCTTTGTAGGCTGTTCACTGTTGTATCTGAATTTTGACACAAACATGCTTCACATGGAGATTTGTGAGCAAGTCTCTGTTTAAATGGGATGTGAGGTACAATGTGAGCAAGTGCTATGAGACATGGGCTCAATCCTGCAACTCCCTATGAAATCTCTGGTACAATTTGTGTGTAAGAAAACTAGCTATACAGTGAGAAGGCTCTTTCCTTAGCGAAAAGAAAAGAAAAGAAAAGAAAAGAAAAGAAAAGAAACTGTGGCTGGACAAATAGCTCCAGAACAGCCAATGCTTGGAATATAAAGGTACACCTTGCACTTTGAGGATATCTCCATCAAGCCAGAGCGCCTGACTAGACACTTAATGCTTTATATCACCACACTGAAATGCATGTTCTGGAATACATAGCCTGTTTTCCATGAGGAGAATAAAGTATTACTGTCATAAGAATGGCCATACTGGGTCAGATTAATGGTCCATCTAGCCCAGTATCCAGTCTTCTGGCAGAGACTGGTGCCAGATATTTTGGAGGGAATGAACAGAATAGCCAATCATTAAGTGATCCATCCCATTATTCACTCCTAGCCCCTGGCAAACAGAGTCAAGCGATGTTCAGAGCCTCTGGCTGCATCCCTGACCACCCTGGCTAATAGTCATTGATAGATTTATCCTCTATGAACTTATCTAATTCTTTTTTGAACTTTTAGTTTTAGCCTTCACAATATCCCATGTTAGTCTGCACGTCATTTTGTTCAAACAGATCCCTTCAGTATTATACATGGGTGCACTCCTGTGGGGGTTCATATCTTCTAACAGTCTGACTATAGTTTTTTTTGGGGGGGAGGAGGGGTACAGTTACCTTACAAGTCCACATACCACTGCCCAAAGGTTCTAGAGCTATAGTGCCTGCAACAGACTTTTACAAGTGAAGAGGACAAGGGAGCTGTGGGTACTGCACTGATATTGTGAGAGGATGGAGATATTGTTGGATGTGGTGGAAAAGAGGAACAGTTGTGCAAGGGGAACTAAGAAGATGGAAAACTGAGGGGACACAACACAGGTAGAAAAGTAACAATAGCTTCAACACAAGAAAGAAATCCAACTTGATACACTATTTATCAATAACAGAGAGGAGAGGCTGCTTCTAAGATGCAATAAGAGCAATAGGTGAGGTCCAAGTTACCTGCCCTGAAGGAAGGAAGTTTAAAAAAACCTCAAAATCCTGAAAAGAAAATAGAGGGAAGAATAACATGGCTTTAAGGGTACATGTACTTTCAACAGTTATTGACCCAATCCAGCAAAATGCTTAAGCATGTTTTGAACATTACACATCAGTACTCCTTTGATCATTACTGGGACTACTAATGTGCTTTGTGGAAGTGAGGCCTGTATAAGGAAAGGTTCTAGTTTTCCCATGTACACAACCTTGGAATTCAAACTTCTAGCAAATTTACTTTTTTCTCTTGGTGTCTCATTTCCCTCACTCCCTTTTTCATCTCTTCACAGTTATATCCCAGATACCTTCTATACTAGACTGCAGAAACCCTAAAAGCTCTGCAGGCCTTGGCTCAAGGTAGATGTTGTATTGAATGAGTTTTAACAAATGCATTTCCTCCCTTCTGTTCTGACAGTTTATTCCACAACCATCACACACAAGACCACGATTATCTCAAAAGAAAATCACACATGCACAGCAATAGAATCTACCACATCTCCATAGGAATAAAATGTGTTCTCCTGACAACTAGTCATACAACTATATTCACTGTTTCTCATAAACCTCTCTGTCTGGATCTGTAAATATAACATTTACATAGAGTGGGTTGTATTCAGCCTGGCATTCTGGCAAATTCCATACATTTAACCCAAATACTTTGGTCCCAGTGCCCAAACATCTACAGAGGACTGTAGGGGAGTGCAAAAGTTGCCCTACCATCTACCAGGGTGCTCAGAAGTGTCTGGCACAATCAAGAAAATGGGCCTTCTGGGCAGTGGATGTAGCCAGCCACGGCAGCGGGAGACTTGCTGACTCATCTCATTTTTAACTAGCCTCATCTTCCATTCCATCTAGAACTAGATCTGTCCTGAGCCCAGTGGCTACCTCAAAGAAAGAGAAAAAGCAAATACAGCCTGCCTTTCAGCAAAGGTAAATCACCCTTGGTTATTACTTCAAACTGCTGTACCAGCAAGAGTGGATCTAGCCAACTAGCTAGCAAGACGCAAAATTAAAATGTATGCAGAAGTTAGCTCTATGACATCAGACTTGGAAGTAATTGTATCTATGCTCCACTCCAGTCTTCCTTTTTTCATCCTTCCTCAAAGGATCATTATTCCTATTTTACAGCTAGATAGGGATCAGATTTGTATCAGCAAATGCTTATTTCACTGTATACACACAAACCAACAATTATTTCCATCAATAATTACTGAAATTAACAGATAGGCAAAGAAAGAAAAGTGCCGCTTGAGAAATTACTAGAGCTTGATTTAAGGACATTTCCTTAGTGCATTTTGACATCATGTTGAAAATTTATGTTTTTAATAGTTATCAAACTTTAACTTTTTGAATTGCAACATCTAGTCATTATTTCCTCCCACCCACCCACCCAACTTTTCGTAACACCTAGCACCCACAAATTCTGACAACTGTGAAAATTTACATGAACTAAAAACTGGAAAATAAATGCCTAAAATAACTGATCGCTGCCAAAAAATACTTTAAAAAAATCAAATTCTGCCAAGTCTACAGATAGAAAAACTGAGGCACAGGGTTCCCATGACTCACCCATTAACAAAAGGCACAGGAGGGCAGAACTGAGCTTCTGATGCTTGGAACACAATATTTTATTTAATGGCACACGCTACCTGTCTTCTAAAATAACATTTACACAAAATAAAAAAGGGATGGCAAGAGCTCTACATGCTTATATTTTTAAGGAAAGACCCATACTGGGCTCAGATTCATGTACAGTATTAGAACCAGAGCCCCAGTAGCTGAAACCGCAAGAAAATTTCATATTAGAAACTGACTTCTTGTGCTGGCTTGAAAATAACTGGTGGAGGCCTGGATCCTAAAAGGTGCTCAGTTCTCTCTCATTCTCAAACAGGAAAACACTATTAGATCAAAGTGCTCAGCAGCAGGCAAGGTAGAGCCCTGCATGGAATTTCTCCAGTGCCAGCTACTAATGGTTTCTGTGTCAAAGCTGTGGTTTTGGATGTGTACTTCTCTTCCATTTCAGAGGAAAATACCAGCATTGCACATAGCACAGGGACAGAAGACAACAGGAACAGGGGTATTGCTGGCACTGGGCTCATGGGGCTCAAGCCCCGAGTCCTAGTGCCCAAGCCCTGGATCCACTGCTGGGCCATCCACAGCAGTGACTGCAGTGGCAGTGCATGAGCCCCGAGTCCCAGCATGCCGAGCCTCAGGTCTTTTCCTGGGCCAGGGTGCTTCTGGATAGGAATCTGAAGAATATCCCAGAATACACATCCAGAAGTGGCAGACAAACCTATAGCTGGTATGAACTTTCAAAGCAGTGAAACAGGCAGTCATCTAGGGTCCTGAGCAATAAGGAGCCCTATCCTTAATTTGGTAGGCACAAAGGAAAATACAGAAAAATATATAAATTGTTCCCATCTAGCACAGCCAGTAGGGCTGGAAGCCTCTGTTCTTTCAGTCTTGGTTCATCAAGACAAACTATCATTAGAATCTGTGCTTCATCTGAATTGCAGACTTCACCATTACATGCCCATCACCTTCACACTGACATGCTAAAAAAGCAGAAGCAAGCTCTTTGTGACAGCAACAGACAGCACGATAGCAGGAACTTTTCCAGTTGTCTCATCTTTTAGTTCCTCAGTGTGGCCATTTATTCTGCCATTTTTTAATCCCACTTGTGAAATTTTCCTTTTTCTTTTACCTGTTCTTCTTTTGCCTTATCCTATGCCATTGTGACAATTTTTCCTTTGGCTTTGGTTAGTTCAGGTTACCAGGTAGGTCCATAGAGGCTGATACATATAAATACAGTGCTGCCCTCAAGCAATCATTACAGCTGTGTATGATGTCTGTGCTGTACGGCTTTCTTTTGGTAAGCAATTTTTTAGCTTCTTTTGTACTTACTACTCAATATTTTGAGGGGGCCAGAGTCTTATAAACGCAAAGACTTCAGGGAATTTCGTTGAAATTTGGTGTTCTTCATTTATAGCTACACACTAGAAACCTTCTTTTCACTTATTTTTATTTATTACAATTATTTGTATTAAATTTTTAGTGCACATAAACCCAAGCCTATATGAAAAATTTGTAAGATTTGACTGCCAAAATTTAAATGTGCTATCTTAGTTATTTTTGAGCCATCATGAATTTCACCCCTTTATTTGTTAATTAATGCACATACTTTAATTTTTTTTTTAAATGTTCATTTTAACTTTGCAGTTCAGCATTAACTCATTTATGTTAACTGAAAGATGATCAACTTACAAACTTCATGATGGAAAGATCTTTAAAAACAGCATACCCAAGAATAATTTACAAGTTCCAGAGGGATAGTCATGTTAGTCTGGTTCAGCAAAACAAACAAGGAGCCCTGTGGGAAAGGGGGGCCAGTTAGGGTTGCAGGGGGAACCAGGGCCACTGGCAGGGTGGCAGTGGGGGCCTACAGGGGGACCTTTAGAGGGCTCCACAATGCAATTTCAACTAAGGCCCTCAATTGCCCAAGACCACCTCTGCTTCAAACCACCTGGAAAGAAGCAGGACTTGTTTGAAGTTCTGTCTCCTTCTAGACACACATTTTCAGCAAGCAAAAATTCCACTCACCTTACATGTCCATTCATACACAGTGCCAGTAGAACACTGGAAGTCATTATTAAAGAACTCTTATCTTTAGTAAAAAGTTAGAACTTGATTACCCCTTTTATACACAGCATTTTTGTACAGCTGACACAATAGAGTTACTCCTGGTTTACAGTGATGTATAGGAGAGGAAAAACAGGCCTTTGGTATGCATGCACAGAATAGGGTTTTGTTAAACCTGTAGTTCCCAACCTGTGTTCCAGGGGGATCAAAAGAGGCCCCTGGGAACTTTTAAAGTGGGTCTCAGCTTCCCTCCTGCTGGCTGAAAAATGGAGTCACTCTCTAAGGACCCAGGCATAGTGTGTTTTCACAGGGCTAAAAGACTGATAGAGGATCCTTGCAGCAGCCAAAGCAATAGGAGAGTAGCACTCCTATTCCTCTATGTGTAGCAGTGAGTAGCACTGCAAAGTGTCCTACCTAGGTTCATAGGTTCTAGGGTCCCTGCTGGAGGCAGAGGGAGGGGACAGGAGAACTGATCTTCTGCCCCTCTGACTGCAGTTGGGAGCTGCTATCTTGGGAGCCCAATAGAGTGCGCAAAGCTTCAGGATGCATGTGGTTTCTCTGCCACAGCTAGGGAGGTAGGAGATCAGTGAACAAGAAAGCAAACTGCTTTTTGAGAGGATCTGCCGGTGGAGGTCCTTCAGGGCTGCAAAAAGGACTTACATGACCCCTTGAGCCAAAAAGGTTAGGAACTACTGTTAAACCTTTTTTGAACAAAATCAATTCAAACTGTGTTTCAATGGGCCCATCAAAACACATATCTAACCTAAGGACTGTCCCCAAACCAAACTTCTCTCTGATTACTGAAGCACAAGAGTTATTAAAAAATAAAGTTCTTAAAAAAAAAAAAGTGTGGGTGGGGTTTGGGGAGTTTGTTTTTGTACTCAAAAGCCCACAATTATTTTTACTCAAACTTTTGAGAAGCAAAAGTGATTCTTGAGCAGAGATCAGACATGGAACATTGCTGTCTAAGAGATGGAATTGTGACAGAATTGTGAACTGAAAAACAACAACTCTTTAGAATAAAAGGTAATGTCAATGGACCCCAGATTTCAGACAGTATGTGCAAGGCACTTCAGCTACAGTAGCTACTGTATCACCACTTGTAATTGTTAGCATTTATAGTGTTCTAGACATTTGAAGCACGGAACAAATGTTAAGTAACTGAAGAGAGGCTGTTTACCAACCTTAATAGATTTTTTTGGGGGGTGGGAGCAGTATCAGTTAACCATTTATTCTTAATAAATTATCTATAAATAGTACTTGACAGTTTTAACAAAACTGTATGATATACTTCATTAAAGTTTTCATATTGACTGCTATTAATGTTTATAGAAGACCAGGTAGCCTATTCCCCCCCATTATCATCTACAGTGTCTCCTCCCCTCAGAGGACTAACCACATCATGGTCTTTCAAAAAAACCTCATGCTCCCTTATTTACCATGCAGATATACAACATAGTCCCACTTTGAGTCCCAGGCAACCCAAGGGCTCACAGCTGACCCTCCCATGCCCCCAGCCAACAAACAACCTATCACCCCCACTTCCCTGGTCCATTTATCTCCCCAGCCAGCTTACCAGCTGTTCCCCATTCCTTCATTAATCCAGCCTGGGACCTGGCTGAATCAGTAATCATAGCTGTTACCTCTACTGCCAAGCCCCTTTGGCTTGGATTTATGGAAGCAGGTAAGGGATTTACTATTTACTGACCTGTTACAATATTAAATTCCAGCAAAATGTACTCTATAGCTAACATAAATACATACATGGTGATTCAAATGACATGATTTCAGGTAAAAGAGAACATCCACATTTGGGGCATTGGGAATTGAGCATCAGTCCTTTGCTAAAATTCAGCAGATTCTTTTGTCTAGGTGTACCATTTTACTGGACTGGGAGTGACCTATTTTCAAGTCACAGATGTAGAGATAAATTACACTGGCAGATCTTTGGGATCTATAGCTGTACCTCCTACAATCTGTGTATGTTTCCAGAAGGAATTAATGCCACCCCAACAATCTCAGAGATGCTTGGGACCCAGGAGCTCAGAAAGCTCTGTGAGGCATCATTGCCTTAGGGAACAGTCAAGCAACAAGAGACTCCCTACTTCCTATCTCTGGCTGGCTGAGAAGGGAGAGGAGGAGGCAGAGGCTATGCTATGCTACAACACAGCACAGCAGACAATCAGAAGTTGAGGAAAGCTATCAAATAGCTTCCCTCTTTGCATGGAGCTAATGCTACTGGTAGGGAGTGGGAAAAGCATAGGAAACTCCTTGGAAAGTGCATGTCTGTGAGCTTGCCCTTTCAAAAATACCTTCCAGAATGTCTCCTGCAGCTGCTAACCATAAAAGGTACATGGAAAGGCAGCCACCTGCACAGAGATGGTGCAGATGATAGCAGGAACTGCTTATGCTTAGCCAACAGTACTACAGGGTAGAAAAAAAATAGGAGAAAAGCGAAGACATGGGTGAAGCCACGAAGTATTTACAGGGGACTACTGAAGACTTTATGGGGGTAGCTGGTGAGGATAGATGCAGATCAGGCATTTGTGGTGGTAGGATATGGAGGATAAGACAGGACTTTGACAGGACGTGCAAGGACCCTTCCCAAAGATACAAAACTATTGCTATGGAAGCAAAACTAGGTAGATCTTATGAGCTCTGCATAGCTAGCCACCATCCTACTGTCTGACATTGGTAGGTTTTAAAAATTGTATATGTGAGGAGGAGAGCTCGCTAAATTTCTGCTAGAGATCCCCTGTGATACAGCTGTGGTCCTTGCCTCCAGACTGGAAAGCACTGATCACAAAGTATGAAAACTGCCTCCCTATTCTATAAGGCCAGTTGCGATGCTTTCTTAATGTTTGCAGGCAACATTTGCTTGAAATGTATCTCACCTTCTTCTAGCAGTCAGTGATCCTTCTAGAAAAGGGTGAGTGGACACTTTTGGCTCACTTATTACCCCTAAATTTTTTAAATGGGTGTGGCTTTCTGAGGTGACAGATTTCAGATGCTGATGGAAGAGTTTGAAGAAGTAACTCTAGCACAAAAGTCCTCTAGGTTGAAAAGCTCTAAGCAAAACTTTTAACTAAACATAGGATTGGTTTCTCCTTCTGCCTCCAACCACTGTAGCCAAATCCTGGGGGAAAATGGTGAGTTTTGACTTTGTAGTGTGTGTACTGAGTTTTGTTTCAGTTTTAAGGGACAATCGAGAAAATCATTTCCTCACAACCACAGGATGGGAGGGAAACCCCCCTGCATATAAAAGGAATGTTGAAGACTAGAGATGAAATAAAGGGAAATAGAATAGCATTGTTTCATTATATTAATGATGAATACCAGATTCTGCAGTCACTCTTCTTTCAACAAATAAGTGCAGTGACTCACATAATTTAGTAATCTGCAATATGTTCTCATTAGATGATTATGTGGATAAATGTAGTAACAGAAACCATTTTGTGGTATGTATAAATTGCTAAATTCACTGCAGTACCCACTTAACCTTGATCTAAAAAGACATCTGATGAATAAGGTAAGTGTGTGTTATGTCTTAGGAAACTTTTAAAACAAAATGATTTCTTTCTGAGACTTTCACAATAAAATATGACTGAGATTCAGTTCAAGTAGCTATTTGATTTGGCAAGCTACATCATATGCTGGGCAACAAAACATTACTGATGTCAATCCGCTCTTGAAGCAAGCATAACTCTTGGAACATATTTAAAGATCTCTCCTTATTCCTCAGCCTTTACTTACAATCTTAAAGTAAATCACCCACCATCTTCCCTGTGCACAGATTAACACTGTAAAGACGTCTTAAGACTTGGATAAACACTTATCCACTGTATTGATGGCTGAAAGAGTCATGCTAAGGTGATGAAATCCTGAAACTTGCTTTTGACTGGCTGAATGAGTTGTCTACAACATGATTCATGGGGGGGAGGAAATGTAAATATTACAGGTAGTGCTGTTGCTGCTTCATTCATGATGTTTCTTATCTGCACTCATTTTGTGTATTAGACTGCCTTTGGGAATGAGCATATCTGAGTGGTTAAAATTCAGGGCTGGGAGTCAGGAGGTCTGGATAAATTTATGCATCTGCCCCTAATTTCTGTTTCACTCAACAATTTTGTGCAAACTACTACTATGGTCCTACCTCACTACAGTGGTGAGTTCTAATTCATTTGTATTTATATGACTACGCAGAATGTTTTGAAAACCTCAGAGTAAAAGAGAGATACAAGAGCAAAATATTCTAATTTCTGACATTATCTTGAGTTCATTCTGCACAGTGAACAATTCAGACCTCTGGTGTACATTAAAGGAGAACTTTTGTCATGACTGAACCAAATCCTTAACACAAGTTATGCTAACATTACCAATGCATATGCTTATTCAGGATTCCTAAACCAACAACACTGACTTACCTTGAGCTGCCCTGAGTAGAAAGGATGGGGAAAACGCATCCATGTTCAGGCTTTGGCAATATCTACACAGTGATGGGGACCTCAGGCAAGTAATGTCCCAAACCATGAAATGTGTTTCTATATCCTGAATGTCATTCTCCTCCTGCTGGTCTAGAGAGAATTACTGGGACTCTAGGACAGGAGTAAAGTTTGTGAGAAACCAGGAGGAAGGAAAGATCAAACAACATGCTCCTTAAATGTTCCTTTAAAAGGGAGGGTGGGAGTAGAACTATATTGAGTTTTTGGGAATGTCTTTCTCATTGGCCAGCTACTGGGAGCATAGGGGTGATCTTTATATTGGCGAAGCCTTATTTTATGTTCCCAGTCAAGGCTGAAAGCACTGTTTTCAGCTGATTTCCTTAATTCTGCAACATACTAGCAATCTATAAATATTAGCAATTGAAAACTAATTTATTTCTATTTAGTCTTTACTCAGAAAGTGTAATTCAAACTGTAACTTTCTAATAGAATAACTGTCTCTATGCATGAAACAGCACTTCATTTCCCACTCCAAAAAGTCATTAAACTCTCCTATCCTTCACCTCTCTTCTCTGTCCGGATTTCTTTAAGAAAGTAGCCACTTAATTACGGCTGGGTTGAGGAGTGGCTGGGATAAGCAGTGTGAATAAACAAATCTGTAACTACATAAAAAAAGTGCATATATCTCTATCGATATCTGACTACATCATCCCCTCAGACCTTCATGGGTCACCAGTCTTCTTAGACTGCAATCTCCAAGGCAGAAAATGTGTTCAAATATTTGTACAACATTGAACACAATGTGTTCCCCTTCCTCTGTAGCGTGGGGCATGACTCAATTGCTGGTGGGCTTTCTTTATTTTAAAGTCTTCAAATCATAATTTAGGAACTTTAATAACTTAGTCATAGGTTAGAGGTTCATTGTTATGTGTGGTGGATGAGGTTCTGTGGCCTGTACTGTGCAGGATGCCAGACTAGATAAGGGGTGTCCAAACTTTTTGGGTGAGGAACCACATTGTAATTCTTTTCTCAGTTGGGGGGCTGGTGAGAAAATTTTTGATAAGATATACAAATTGATCTTATTAATAAACTTTAATAAAATAATGATTAGTGTGATATTTGGTATTGCATTTGCTTGCACTGAGTTCAGAGGACAAGGGAGGCAAGGGTGTCTGTGTGAGAGGGCAAGGCAGGAGGGGAGGGGCTGTAGCTGTGCTGTGTGCAGGTTGGGAAACTGACAAGGGTCCCAACCAGCCCTAGCTCCCAGGCTCTTGCAGCAGCACTCCACGGGCCAGATTAAAGCCTTTGGTGGGCCAGAGTCTGACCCCCGGGCTGCAGGTTGGACAAGCCTGGACTAGTCCCTTCTGACCCTGGAGTCTATGAGACTATTGGTGATATGCTGAAACAAATGTTAAATGCAATAATTATCAATATGGTAGTTGTTATATCCTTGCGTGAGCTTGACCTGTCAACTCTTCTATGACTTGAAAAGTATGCACCAGTTATTGATAAAAATGAGGCTATCTGGTTTCTGATAAATAGAGCTGTGAATTTGTTTCTACTAACTATTCTAGAAGATAAACTATTACAGTTTAATTTCCTTACACCAACAACTGGTTACATGTGACTTTTCTTATCAGGCTCACATTTATATTCCCATCAACTGGACTATGAGGTATCAAATTCACCACTCTTCTAAATGTCTTTGATGTCCATGAATTTTTTTGGATGCCAGAAATTGAACTGAGCATTTCAATCAAGGAGGGGAGGACTGAAATACACTCTCATGTGGAAAGAGTTATTTACCTACTGATATTTTATAGACTTTTAATCAGCTTCTTGAAGCAAAGTTCCAAAGGGGCTGTCGTGTTAGTCTTGTTCAGCAAAAGAAGCAAGGAGTCCTGTGGCATTTTCTTTAAGTACCACAGGACTCCCTTGCTTCAAGCAAAAGAAGTAGGCGCTGTTTTGTGGTTACTTGCTTTTTTAGTTTCTAAAACCACCTGACCACCACAACTCTGCGAGTGATATTTGAAGTACCCCAGTAAGCGGGCTTTGCTGCTGCTGCTGCAGTGAATTAGCTCTCATGCCTCATAATTACTCTTACAATGAACAGTCATAAAGCTATTTGCTGTATGATCTTACTTCCTATTTCTAATACAGTCAGAGCTTCCAAAGTGGCAGAAGCACGCACAACTAAATTCATCCTTGGCAGAACTTCTCTTGACTTCAGTGCTGAAATTTGGACAATCAGTTTATAATAAATGTTTTAATACATATGCCATTAACATGATTTAAGAATGATTTCAGGGTCAAATAATGAATTTACATTTGTATATTAAGTTAATTATTCAGATCCAGACTCCATCTTCCCATTTGCTTTATAGAGCTCTAAAATTTGGTTTTATTTAAACAGGTTGCTGGCTGCCTTCACACTTAATGAAAGATCTAGTGAAATGCTCCTGCTTTTCAAAGAGTGAAATTCCAAATCCAGTTGTCTTCTATGCTTCCATAGACAGAGCACTGTCAGAGGGAGTGGTTGAACAAAAACAAGTAGAATTAGTAAGAAATAAATATATTTGTTATATCTGAAACAGATGGATACAAAGATAGTACTTTGAGTTTAAATTAATTCTGACTTCAGGTGGGACAAATGATTTCTGAGATGTATCATTAATGGAAATTTTGGGATGGAGAAAGGATGGAGGGATCATAATTTCCCACATCTAGCTAAATCACAGTCCCAAAATCTGGCACATGAAAGCCTGATGAGGAAGGGTGACTAAAGCACATAGACCAATGAACAGATTATATGGAGAAAGGAAACATCTGTATAAACTTTGATTGAACATTTTAATATTAATATCCATAAATCACCCTGAAATCAACCTCTGTACCACATGACTAAAGGATAGCAAGCTAATGCTGATATGGGGGGCGGGATCCAGATATGAACAAGGCAATTACAAGCCAGTAAACTCAACTTCGGTACCAGGCAAATTGGTTGAAATTATATTATAGTAAAGAACAAAACTAGCAGACACATTGATGAACACAATATGTGGGGGAAGAGTCAAGGTGTTTTTTTTTTTATAAAAAGAAATTATGCTTCACTAATCTGTTCTTTTTTGGGATAGTCGTCAAGTATGTGGACAGTGGTGATCCAATGAATCTTTTGACAAAGGTCCCTCACCAAAGGCTCTTAAATTAAGCAGTGGGAGAAGAAGAAAGAGAGTCCTCACATGGGATTAATAATTGATTAAAAGATAAGAGACAATAGGTAGGAATAAAATATCAGTTTTCATAATGGAGAGAGGTAAATACTAGGACCAGCTCCTCCCACCAGGATCTGTACTGTTCAACATATAAGTGATTTGGAAAACAGAGTGAATAGTGAGGTGGCAAAATTTACAGATGATGCAAAATTACTCAAGGTAGTTAAGTTGAGAACAAATTGCAAAGAATTAAAGGGATGTCACTAAACTGGGTGACTGGGCAAGAAAATGGCATGCGAAATTCATTGTTAAGTGCAAATAAGAATGTACATTAGAAAAAAATAATCCCAATTCTACACACAAAATACTGAGATGTAAATCCATGATTACCACACAAGCAAGATTTTGGAGTCATCGTGAATAGTTCTCTAAAAGCATCTCCATGTGCAGCAGCAGTCAAAAAAGCAAATGGTATGTTAGGAATTATTAGGAAAGGGATACACAGAAAAATATCATAATGCCACTATATCTTTGGTGTGCCCAGACTTTAAATAGTCCATACAGTTCTGGTCACCCCATCTCAAAAAAAATATTAGAATTGGAAAAGGCACAGAGAAAAGCAACAGAGAATAATTAGGGTTATTGAGCAGTTTCCATACAAAGACAGATTAAAAAGAGCAAGGGTGTTCATCTTAGAAAAAAGATGACTAAGTAAGATGACTAAGAAATATGACAGAGGCTTATAAAATCATGGATGGTATGAGGAAAGTGAATAAGGCATGCTGTTTACACCTTCACATAGCATGAGGACCATAGGCCACCCAATAAAATTAATAGGTGGCAGTTTTAAAACAAATAAAAGGAAGTACTTCTTCACAGAATGCAAAATCAACCCATAGAACTTATTGCCAGGGGATGCCATAAAAATCGGACGTGTAACTGGCTTCAAAAAACAAAAAAAACCCATTGAGGATAGGTACATCAATGGCAATCAGCCAAGATGGCCAAGGATGCAAGCCACATGTTTTGGGTGTACCTAAATCTTTGACTGCCAAGAGCTGGGATTGGACAACAGGGGATGGATCACTTCTTAATTACCCTGTTCTGTTCATTCCATCAGAAGCATCTGGCACCAGCCCCTGTTGGAAGGCAGAACATGGGATTAGTGGACCATTGGTCTGACTCATTATGAGCATTCGTATGTCCCAAGGGGCATCTGCTTCAGATTCCTGACCTGAATAATCAAGGAAAAGACCACTCCCAGGAAATTCTTCCTAGATATTACACTCAGGCTAATGAATATGTGAGAGTTTAATGAGCATAATGTAATAGAATTCACAGTTGTCTGTTTAACAAATCTCTGTACTGTGATTTAGAAAGCACCGAATAAGCAGGGATGCTATAGGAACACCTTAGATGTATTTGAAGAGTATAAACGTCAGTGGGACATGAATTATTTTTGCTTTGTTGCTGGGAGTATAATTTTGAAGTAATGGGATGAAATTAAGAAAAAGAGAGCTGGGCTGAAATTATATAAAATCTCCCTAAAAGCGAAATCTCCAAGGAAAATATTTTGAGACCCACCACCTGAAACTTTGCTAGAGCAGAGTAAACAATTCACTAGAAAACAGATGGAAGGCAACAACTAATTATAGGAAAAAGCTATGAATTAGACAACTCAGGTGGACCTTTTCATATCTAATTTCTTTTATTACATTAGGTGTTAGCAAGATACTGTCTTGTATCAACCTCTTAGATAATTCACTGGGGAGTCTGATCTGTCAGTACAAATAAAAAAGTTCTTTGGATAAAGTTATTTCCAACTAGGAAGATTGTTATAATCTCAGATAATGAAATGACTTGGGAGCCCATTCTAGTGACTGATCTCTCACAATGAAAGACAAAGTTTAGACAGCCATGAAGAAAACTGATGGAAGCCAGTACTCATCTTTCATGATCAAAGTCAGAAGAATTGTAGGAGATGGAAAGACACTGGGTAACTATTCCCTCCCAAAAGAGAACAGTCTTAAATCAACCGGGAGTCCCTTATGAACCAACAAAGCTTCTCACACAGAGAGAGGCATTCTTTCTGAATATTTCCAACTTTATACAAAACACTTCCTTCCCCATTGGTTTGAGACCTGGAATTCCTCCCTTACAGCCCCAAATATATAGAGAATGATGGTTTCCTTCAATTCCAGACTCTAAGCTTCCTCCATGCTCCTAGAAAGCAAATCTTCACCTCAGCACACTAATATTTGAAAAGGTAATCACTCGGGTATGAATCAACTGAGAATTTAGCATCATCTTTAAATTTCCCATTTCCAAGCTAAGCACAATGGGTACAGCATTCAGCTAAGTTTTGTACAGTACCACATACAAATAGAATAAAACTGATTGCACAATGGGATATGGGAATGCAATATTTTGTGGCATGTCAGTGAAGTACAAGGCATGTTGCGTACCTTCCTTTCATTGGTAACATGCAATTCAGTCAATAGGCAGTAGTTATCGGCCTGTCTCTAAGCAAACAAGAAAATAGCATTCTTCTCAGGTAGGGTTACCAGACATCCGACAAAAGGAGGATATGTCCTCCTTTTTACCTTCATGTCCTCTGTCCTCCAGGCATTCTAAAAACAGGTGATTTTGTCCGGCTCTTTACTTGTGATCAGTAGAATGTTAAAAAAAAAAAAAAAAAAAGAGCCCTATAAGAGCCAAGCTCCTGAGCCCAACAGAGGGACATTCCCCCAGCAGCTGGGTGTTGGAGATGTGAACGCAGAGGTTGTCATGTACGCACATGGCCCAACTGCAGCTTGCTACCAACCAGTCCTCACTAAGAAGTTGGGAATTTCCTGACTGTGGGTTTAGCTGGTCCATGCTTTCTGACAGCAGCTCAGTGGTTAAAAAAGGAGCCTCTTAAAATCAGGGTCATGGATTTGAGACCAATGTTAGGCATTTTAAATTTCTGGCTTATTGCTTCCTACGAAAGGGCTAAATCAGGGAAAAAAAATATAGGGAAGCTAATAAAATGAAGAAAAATAAAGTACACCATAAATAAAATTACTAACAGAGTCCAATTAAATAAAACAAAGGGGCACATTTGAACTGGACAGAAACAATTTAGGGCAATATTTTAAAAATCGTAAAATGGGCTGCTGTGGAAAATGAGAGGTGAAGTAACTTTTTTTTTTGTTTTACTTTTTATGTGCTTGTCAAATTTATATTTACAAATTTAATTTTTTAACTTTTTTTAGTCTCATGAACATTAATGAAAGGGGTTATGAAAAACTTTCATTTAATGAAAAATCCAGTTTTTGGTAAAAACACATTCTGGTAATTTTTTATTTTAAAAAAAAGTAAGAAACATGACGTTGTGCAGTTTTAACACTGTATTCATTAGTCATTGCCCATTTTCCATGATATAATATGGTAATGACAGTCATATTAATAGTACATTTTCTCCATGTCCTCCTTTTTGTACTTCCCTGTCCTCCTTTCCACGCTTTGGTAGGATCTGGTAACCCTATTCTCAGGTGACATTCTGTTTTCCCTAATCTTTTCCTCTTCCTCTTTCTTTGGCAGAGCCAGCCCAGGCTAGCTAAAAATGGGGACAGCTTAAGTGACATGCCATAGAAAGAAAAAAGCTGTGAGACATATACTTAATTTCAGATATGTGTAATACACTCAAATACTGTAACCTTACGGCTTAATGTTCTAACTTATCCCCATGTATATGCATGCCACTATTTTAAAGCATTTTGATAATCCGTTGTTAGAAGAATTGAAAGGACATTACTGTGCTTCAGGGGAGAAATCTGTGCTAGCCTTCCATAGCATCCATCTACAAAACAAGATGCTGCCCTCTAACTTCCCATTATATGTTGTTGGGCTGGATAAATGTGTGATTTATGGCATATAGTGTTTTGGATAATCCTTCATAGAATCACCTTTTAGATTATTCACTGATCTTTCAATACAACATAAATGTGCTTCAGACAATGTTACCACCAGTTAGGGAGATATTATAATTTCAAGTAACGAAATGGCTACGGAGCCTCCAAACAGCAATGGACAAAACTAGACAGCCATACTGATTCTTTTAGATCTGTCAGATGCCTCTGGAAATATTCTTGAGCATAAGCAGCTGTTTACTTGCCTGTGGACGCTGACAGGATGGAATCCCCTATAGTGATTCTATTTTTCTTTCTTTCTTTCTTTCTTTAAGAGTACAGAAGGTAGGCAACTGCTCATCAACCTTAGGGCTGTTTCCTGTACGGTTTTGTTCTGTCATCCCGTCTCTCCAATGTGTTTATGGGAAATTAGGTTGTGATGTCTTTTGTAACACATGACATCCTTCATTTGTGTATCCATCTCACTTGACTTGTCCATTGTGGCTTGCTCACTATCTAATTGATTGGGTATATGGATGAGAGCTAGCTGGTAGGGACTTAATCTAAATATAATTCGTAGGATGGGGGAAGCAATCAGCTAGAATGATATATCACCCCTACCCTTGACAGAGGTGTAGGCTTGCTTTTTGCTATGTAGCCTGGCAACCTCTGGCTAGTGTTGGCTCTCCTGAATGCCCAGGAAATGCTATCTTCACCACTTTTTTCTAGCAATAATGTTTTTGCAAGAAATCTTTTTTTATGATGCAGATTTTCACACAATTATCTATTCTTTTATTACTGCTAGGATAGATCATAATTCCTTTGAAGCTACATCTAAAACTACTTGGGAATTGCTATCAGAACTGCATGTTTATTAGGTGATATTTCCTGTAGTAAAAATTTTATATCACACTTTGCCCTGATTTTCCTTCCACGTGTCGGTGAAGTTGTTTCATTTTGACTAATGGATCCTGGCCATATAACCTAGTTCCAGAATTGTGAGGGTACCACATGAGAAGAGACCACTTGAGATGCTTGATAGCACCCTTTGTCAGACAAAGGGCTTTTGATTCGAGTTTTCCCTTAGTCTGCCAGACCCTGACTTTGATCAGTGGAAGCTGAGACTCCTTAGCATTTCAGGAGTTTTTCAGCACTCTGCAGGATTGGGCCCCTGAGAAAAATCAGTTTTTCTCCTGCAGTGAGGAAGCAGTTGATTGATCCTTGATAGTGAATGAAAAGGAAGCAATTCAGGAGGGGAGAGTGGGAGGAAAGGGAAGCAGAGAGGGAGAGAGAGAGGACATGCATGTGATTAACTTATTTTGAGACTTATTGAAAACTCGTTTGGTGGTTGTTTTTTGTAATATCTCTACAGTTCCAAAAGAACTGGCCACGCATTCTTATAAACACATAAGTAAATATAGTTGCTGTACTGAAATGAGAACAAAATACACTGATCAAACAAAAGCGATTCAATCTAGCCAGCTATTGACTGAGCAGTCTCTGAGCACGTCTACACGGCTCTTTTATTTCGAAATAACACTCATTATTTCGAAATAAAAAAATTTAGTCTACACAACGTATCGATATTTCGAAAGGACGGACCTCGCCCTTTCGAAATAACGATCGTTATTTCAAAAAAGTTAAACCTACCCCGCCCTCGAAATAGCCGTTATTTTGAAACAGATGTTTCGAAATAACGGCTTTAGACCCATTTGGACATGTTGTTTCGGAACAAATGGTAAGCACCCTGGGAGGAAGAGCCAGCCCCTCAGCACCCTGGCCAGGGTGCTGAGGGGAGACAAGCCGCAGGGCACGGGGCGCTGCCCCCAAGACCAGCGGGGAGCCCTGCAGAGGGGTGCCAATGCCCCACTCTCCCCGCGCTGGGGCTGCTCAGAAGCCTGGCAGCAGGGTGCCGGGGCTCCCCATTCTGCCCGCTGCCAGGGCTGCTCCCAAACCCCACAGTGGGGTCCAGGGGCGCCCGGCTCTCCCTGCCGCCAGGGCTGGTGACAAACCCCACGGCAGGGTGCCGGGCCCCGGCTTTTCCCCGCCGCAGGGGCTGCAGCCACGGGGAGCCGGGTCCCACCGGCCCCTCAGGCCCTGGGCTCAGCGGTGGCAGCGGCTGCAAGACCCGCGGCTGCCCCGCCACCAGCTCGGGGGCCTGCAGCTGCGGGCGGGGTGGCCGCAGCCCAGGCGGCTCACCCCACGCCCTGTTGCGGGGGCTGCAGCCCCCAGTGGGGTGGCCACAACCAGGGCGGCCCACGCCGTGCCCTGCTGGGGGCGCTGCGGCCACCCCGCCCCGGCTGCAGGCCCCGAGCTGGTGGTGGGGGAGCCGCGGGGCCCGCCGCCACTGCCCCCGCTGAGCCCAGGGCCGGAGGGGCCGGCGGGACCCGGCTCCCCGTGGCTGCAGCCCCCGCGGCGGGGAAAAGCCGGGGCCCCGGCACCCTGCCATGGGGTTTGCCACCAGCCCTGGCGGCAGGGAGAGCCGGGCGCCCCCGGACCCCACGGTGGGGTTTGGGAGCAGCCCCGGCAGCGGGCAAAGCGGGGAGCCCCGGCACCCTGCCGCCGGGCTTCTGAGCAGCCCCAGAGGCGGGGAGAGCGGGGCATCGGCACCCCTCTGCAGGGCTCCCCGCTGGTCTTGGGGGCAGCGCCCCGTGCCCTGCGGCTTGTCTCCCCTCAGCACCCTGGCCAGGGTGCTGAGGGGGTGGCCTTTCCTCCCAGGGTGCTTAGCACCCTGGGAGGAATTTCAAATCATGTTGTTTTTTCAAAATAAAGGTTTTATTTCAAAATAAGTCATTTCGGAATGACTTATTTCGAAATAAAACCTTGCGTGTAGACATAGCCTCTCTGTCTTTCAACTGCACAGGTCTGCTAAATAGTTCCACAGTCAGGTCCATATAATGAAATTTATGGCTGTGAATTGACAATATCTGGCATAGGTCCTGCTGTGATGTCTATATAAAACAAAAACAGCCAAGATTTTTGACTAAAAGAACTCTTTTGTTTTAAAAAAAAGATAAAGCTAACTTTTCTTGGAGAAGTCTTGAAAAGAACCTGTAATTCCCTTGTAATATCTACACAGTATTCAGATCCTTAATTTGCATTACAATATTTCATGAAGGAGTAAATTATAAACTAAAGTGCACCTGAGCACTATACAAATGCAACCAGTACATTTGATCTTAATGTTGCATAAAATATTTTGAGCATTGCTAACTAGCCAGTCTGCAAATAACAAAAATGTGCTTATGCTGCCATCAAGTGGCTGTTTGTTATACCTGTTCCACGTTGCTGAATTTTATGGACTCCATATAATACCAATAGCTGTATTTTGTTTTCAAATGCATGTAAGAGTATATAAGCAGTTTGTAAAATTATTGTAATTTCCTAAGACCAGCTGGTCAGAAATGCAGCATAGTTAAAAACACAGCTCTGGAACACATGTTATTTTTGCATACATTTTGGCTAAACATGCAGATTCGTATTCCCACAATTTCACTACAGGTCATTAATACTATAAGTTTATCAAAGTTCCTCCTTATTTATATTCCACAGCAATTGCTTAAAAAAATACAGCTCACTTAGCTGTTTTGATTTACTTTAGAAGGAAGACTTCTTAACTGCTATCCTCATTTTTCAAAGCTTTTTGTAACAACTGAGCTTCACAACTGTATTTGCACATAACTGCTTTGTACTTGTATGACAAGATGCACTCTGTTTATTTTAATTAACTGTTAAAAAAAACTAAACACTTTTCCGGTACTCACAAAATTATGAAATCATTATGTAGCCTAACAGAATATGAGGTGCCTTTCTTAGCATAAGTAGGTCCATAATGCTAATATCAAAAACAGACAAATCAGAAAGTCCGGTAAAGACAATACTTCCCCCTAGGGGTAGGATTAGAATTTGCAACACTAACTGCATGACCCCAGTTTGTACAATATAAACCTTATTAGAAAAAATAAGATTAACCAAATGCAAATCAACTTTCTTGTTTTTATTGCACAGCATACTGCTGTAAAGTAATTGTTCTGTGAAATCAGACTGTGGGGTATATTTTGGTCCATGGTATATTTTGGTGCAAAAGGACTCGGACAACATGTAGCCAAAGAAGCATATTTTTAATGCTTCATGAGCAAAAGAAAGATTTAATAGACTTCCTCTAAAAGACTTACTCTTAGTTCTATATTAGACACTATCAGGAGAAAATGTAAAATTCAAACAATGTGTTTTCATCATCATGAAATATAAACAAGGAGTCCTGTGGGCTACCCTGTGGAACTTGTTACAATGAAATATATTTCTTCAAAAATTCTAAAGCAGAAAGTCTGAAACCAAAATTATCATATTCCAAAGGGGCAGCTATGTTAGTCTAGTTCAGCAAAATGAACAAGGAGTCCTGTGGCACTTATAAAAACTAACATATTTATTTATCGCATGAGCTTTCATAGGAGAAAAGCTACTTTGTCAGATGCTTTAAAGAATTATTATAATTATCATAAAACTCCTTTACATTTAAATTGAAATGACTGGGTGAGATGCTACTCTGCATGTGATCCTATTGCTATGCATGGACTATTAAAACTAACCAGCATCCCTGTTTATATTGGGGCACAACTTCACCTTACAATCCACTGGAGTTTTGTATTTTGATTCACACTTCGTAGTTCTCACAAGCTTTCAATGTTTACCTGTTTCACTCCCTGTTAATGATATTCCTTGTATTCTGATTAGCATTTTTCTACAGATCTTTATGTGTGGGTCTTTTTTCCCCTCAAGAAGTAGATCTCTAAGGCTATGTCCACACATACATCATTATTTCGAAATGAGTTAATTCGAATTAAGGGAAAGCCTGCTTTTGGAACGGCTGTTATTTTGAAATAAGGCCGTTTGGATATGCTGTTTCAAAACAGTTGTTTCAAAACAATGGTGTTGTTTCGAAACAACATGTCCAAACGGCATTATTTCAAAATAACCATTTTGAAATAACAGCCATTTCTAAATGGATGGGTTTTAAGCTGTTTCAAAATGACGGCTCTTATTTTGAAATGACAGAGCCTGTCATTTCGAAATAAGAAAACGTCGTGTGGACGTTCAGTTTTTTATTTTGAAACAACCAGTGTTGTTTCGAAATAAAAGACTTGTGTGGTCATACCCTATGAGTAGCATTGTTCCATGTTTCAAATAGCTATTCTGTGGAAATCCTAGCCAATAAAACTTCCCCATAGTCTCTTGCTAACTTGATTAAATACTATACATTGCAATTCCAAAGAGATTGCAGGGTACCGTACACACTGCTCTCTTTCTCCTCCTCCTGGATAATCATTCGAACAGCCCAAGTGGAAGGCCATGAAAGTGGTTCAGATGTCTCCAGCCATGACACAGGGCCTGATAAACCCTTATTCAGATTACTGCTGCATGCAGGCTGGGAAACGCCACATATTATCTCCCAATTTTATTTTATTTTCTCCTAGAGGCAGGTGGGAAAAGCCCCCAAACTGGCAAGGCAGTGGCCTGAAAATTCACAAACCACCATGAACAAAGATCTGGTGGAAGCCACAAAAGCAAGACATGCTCATGGTGAGGCCCTGTGCCTCCACATTGCTGATAAGTCCCTCATTAGTCACTGTGACTCCCCTACGTCCTATGAGTGGTGGGGAGATGGAGTTACATAGTGTGTAGGAGCAAAACTGTGCTAGTTAGTTCCAACTCACCATTTATCTAATGCTGAGATTCACAAAAGGTTCTGGAGTGGTTACAGCAGACTATGGAACAGGAAGGGAAGTCCTCACCATAGCAGCTGGAGACAGAGGAGTGATGCTTAGCCAAGCCAGGCTGGGGAGGGGGTTCTTCCCTCTGGTTTTAGCAGTGAGGTAAAAGCTGTGTCCTTTCCCTTCACCATCACTACCCCAACTCTCGTTTACTTTCCCATCTGAGGTGTGAGGGGTAAAGAGGGGATATAGCCATCTCTCCAGCCCTGAAAGAGATGACTACATCTCTTTCTTCCCTTCTTTCTGGATTCCCAGACCAGGACCCTGAAGAGAAGCCACAGAGCAAGAATTCAGTCCTTAGCCTGGATCCACAGATTCATGCTCCCTCCACTGTGGAAGCAGAGGGGCACAGCTGGCTTTAGGTTTGTTTTTGCTGATCACATTAGAATGGCCTCCAGGTCTTTAATTTGATTATGCCCATAAGAGGCTTCTCAAGTTTCTTTCTGCTTCTGAGCCTAAATCGCAAAATCAAGCCCTGAGGTAATGCTATTGGGGTTACACTGGGATGCAGTTTCTCCTGCTTCTTTTAACTGACTTTACGATACAGTAGTGGTTCCCAACTTGGGGTGCGGGGATCCCTGGGGGTCCACAGGGTTATTGCAAGGGGTCTGCGAATATATCTGGCCCCAGTTGCTGCTGGCCAGTGGTAGGTGGCCTGGGCTCAATTTGGCCCCAGACACTGCCAGCCAGCAATTCATGTTGGAAAGGGCTCTAAAATTCTAAATGAATTGTATTTGCCTGCTGTCAGCAGCTGCACCCTGGATATGGCCCCACCACTTGGGAGCAGGCAGGGGCCAGGTCCTCCACTGCCCTTCTGCAGCACTGATGCCTGCAGTTAGTTCCCAATAACGGCTATTACCATTTGGGGGGTCCACGAAATTTTTTGACATTAAAAAGGGGTCCTCACACTTGAAAAGGTTGGGAACCATGGCTATACAGCAAGGAAAAACCCCTGGCTAGCCCAGCCCATTTGACTCAGGCTCATAGGATTTGGGCTGGGGAGCTGTTTTACTCTGAGTACACAGCTGGGCTCTGGGACCCTGTGACATGGGAACAACATGAGGCAAGGATTTAGGGATTGCTTAGATCTGGCTGATACTCATGCAATGATAAGCTTAGGATAAACATTTTCTTCTCTAATTTTAGAAATCTTTTTAAGTGCTGTCCATATGACTACACCCTCAGTGCAAACCCTATTATAGATACAAAGCAGTCTTAATTACTGCATATGAATTACTTATCATGAACAAATCAGATTTCAGTAATGTAGGAGTTGTTCTAGAAGAACTTCAGATAAAGCAGGTTATACTTTAACATCACTGATGCAACATCTAAGTTAAGAAATGATGAGGCTTAATACAGTATCAGATCAGATACGAAGCAGGGCCTTATAGTTCAGACACAGATCCAAATCTCAAAGACTAAAAACGTACCACTTTTGTCTTAAATTGCCCATGTTAAATAGCTTTGTAAGGCCTTATCTGCTGCATGCAAGGCTTTATTCTAGGAGAGGCCTGTCCCTTAGCTATATTAAAACTAGAAAGAAACAGAAGTTTTAAGCGTTCAAGGTGTACTACACCAGAGACAGATTTAACTTTTGGTCATTCAGACAGCTCTCTCACATCACATCAGCAGAGCAGTTGAAAACACACACAACACAAGAGTGCAGACCTACATAAAATAAGTAGGACTGAATAATCTGCTCTCCAGAGAATATGCATTGCATTTCACCAAAGGAAATATTTCAGCATTAGCATTGTTCAGAAACTGCAAATTAATTACCATAGTTGTTATAGGCAGCGATTATGCTTTCAAATTTTTTTGATATTTTCATAAAAATGTGCAAAAAGAGTACTTCACTGACTCCATTGTGAGAAAAATCTGACATTCCAAACAAATAATTGTAAAGCTACTAGAGACGAAGAGTCAAAAAATATCAGAAAAGTCTTTACCTCATGGTATAAAGTAGAGTGCCATCATCTTCAAGGCGCAGGAGTTTATTCGGCGTTGTCATGTTGTGAGCTATAGATTTTTTACCATTATGGAAGAAAGTGTCTGGGGTCCAGATCTTGCTGGCAAGTAGATTGTTAAGAGGAAGGCGTTGCATCGGTCCTTTGAATCGAAGTCTTTCATCTTTCCAGCTTTGTCGGAAAAAAACATCAATGGTGTATTCCTGGTATAAAGAACCAGCCGTGTTAATAATGTGTCTCAAAAGACTTAATCATTTGTAGAGTTATTTTAACACCACAAATAATAGTGATTGAGGATCTCTATGCTATAGCTTACCATTTCTGTGTCTGACACTGGACCAAAACTGGTAACATAGATGTCTGTTTTCACCTGAGTTATTCTCTCTGTAATGAAGAGAGACAAACTGTGAATCAGTAAATGATCACTATAAAAAGTAACTATAGATCCTGGATATGTCTCTATTAACTTAGGCTGGAATTTTCTAAGAAGTCAGAAAGTTTGAAATTTAATGGGATTTGGTTTCCTAATGCTTTGGCTCCTTTGAGAGCTTTAATGAACTTTTAAACATTGGCATTTCAAAAGATTTAATGGAAGTGCCATTTTTTCAATAGTGTCATAATGGTGAAAGTAGGTAAAAAAAAATCTTAATATACATAATAATAATTAATAATAAATATTAACTTACTGACTCCATGAGGTGGAATGCACCCTAAAAACAAGTATGAAAGGCTTGATTCTTGAAAGGCCTTGCTATACCCCTCTGGAAGTCAATGACACCAATGCAAGACCAGCATGATAGCATTGAATGTACTGTCATACATCATACTAATGTAGAAGACTACAGCAGGTACAAGGCAATAGTGAATCAGGCTCCAAATGCCTAAAGCATTTAAAAGCTACATGGACAACTCACTGCACAAACAAGGGAAGAGAGAGTTGAAATAGTAAGTATTGTGGCGAGAATAGTGAAACAGGTGGCAGTCTGTTAATGCCATGAGTTTCATTTGGATTTATCCTTTTTAACTTGTTTTGTGGTTATGATTTTAGAGTCATGGGACTATTAATATGTCTCTGTAGAATGGATTATGGCTCAACAGCCTTTTGAAAATATTGCTTTTTAAGGAGAGTTTTGGACAGATGGTAGACCAAGTCAAGGAGCGGGGGTTCCAGAAGCATGTGCTGTGTGGATAAATGGTTGAAACATCAAGCAAAAAGTAGCTAAAAGAATACCTTCAGCAGATTGAGGGGGAGCAAAAAGGCTAGAAGACCAGAGAAGTGAATGGAAACCAGGTTGTAAAAGACCTGGGAAAGCAGAACAGGAAGATTAAATCTGCGCAGAAAGTATAGAGAAGCTAGTACAGAAATGTGTAAGGAGGCTGGTATTAGGGATTATTAATGTAATTTGAAATGTTGGCATTTAAAATAGCAGATATAGGTGCCACAAAGCAGACACAAATACAATTTCATCAGATCTAGCTGTCTGTAGACCACGATTTTTTTGTTTTCACCTTTTTATGGAGATTTTTGTCACTCACACCCCATAAAACATGTCTGATTTAGTCTGCAGAAATTGTACATGTAATTTCCCAATTGTGGAATTTAAAAGGTGAAGTCAGGTGTCACCTTTCAAGGGAGTATTTTCAAAAGGAAAAATAACCTTTTCAGCTATAGAAATGCTCAGTGACGATTACGAGACTATGAAAAATCATTGGACAGTCTGACTCAAACCTGATTTGAATCCAATGAGAACAACTAGAAAGACTTCAGTGGGTTTTGAAGAGGGCCCTCTGTGCAGGGAGACTGGATTTTCTAAGGATGCACAGAGTCAATTAAATACAATTTGTTTTTTAAGGAGTAGGACATTGGCTAAAAACTACTGTATTACTAGTGAATGGACTTTCCTATTCTACTAGAAATGTGATGATCTCATAGTGGAACTCCCATGCAGCCCTTTCTCAAGTAAGACTCTTTTTGATTTGAAAGGGAGAGCTGCCTGAGCAAGAATGAGGCTCATTCTGTCAGGTTTGGGCCCTGAATGGAAATTTCTAAATACCAGTCCAATCTGCAATGCCTTAGTGCTGTAAAATACAATTCTTTTAACAGGTTTATTTTTAAATTAGTACTAAAATATAATCTATTGTGTAAGAAGACTGTGCTCTATGGCAGATATAATTTTGTACAGTACACATAATATATTCACTTGACATTTTTTCTTTCCACTGAGCTTTACCAGAGACAAATAACCATTTTACTGCACTGGAAATATCATCAGTATGGTGAATCATTCCAAAAAGCAACAGATTCTTCTCACTTATACTGAGCTGAAACATCTCTGCAGTTTGCTTTATTGTAATGCATAATAATACACAAAGTATACTATACCAGTTTAAGAATAAAAGGCAAATAATAAAACTAGGTTGCCTTGACCCAAAGCCCAACTCAAAGGGACAATCTGTATGGTTTGCTTCAGCTAAGGCCAACATAAAGGCCTGAAGTTGCAATAGCTCACTTCTCCAATCTTTCAGAAGAAAAATGCAGTCTTCTAGAAATTGACTGTTCCATGCCTCTTATAGTCTGTTAAATGGGGATTGAGTCACTTGTAGACAATTAATTAATTTGCAATGCTGCGAATCCATACAGCCAAGCTGACCAGCAGCAGGGTTTCTTCTGACAAGGAGAGACTCCTCTCACCAACTTCTGGATAGGATCATTTTTGTCAACACGATCAGCCATTTGTTTACATGATATTTCCATTTCATTAGGTAAACAGAGCAAACACATTTAATAGATTTAGTCTACTGACAAGTATTCATTTTACATAGGCTTCACTGTAGTAATTACACAAAGATACACTAAATGATGCAACAGAAACTGTACTGTACCTCCCAGGCCTGGCCGCAGCCTGTTATCATAGCCATCCAGTAGGCCGTCCAAGATCCTGGTGAATATGGTTATATTATCATTGGTGCCATCTCTCCCTGAAACTGTTGGCATTTGTGAGAGGCTGTTTTAAATAAACAAAGGAAATAGATTAAAAGCTGTAATCAGAAGGATCCATGGAGATTGGCGATCAAAGCCTTCTTCCTTCTGGTTTTCCACCCCCCTGGATTCTACTATTCAGATGAAATTCTGCAATGTGAACTACATAGTTTTCCTCTCTTCCTTATGCCCCTCTCCTGGGTTGTTTTTGTTTTTTGCTGTTGGGAGAACTGGTGATCTCTCTTTCTGTACAAGAATCTCAGAACATCAGTGATGAAAAAGTAGCCCCCATTAAATTGATGGCAAAATTCCCCTTGGCTTCAGTGGGGCCAGGATATCACTCCAAATTTTCTTGTGTTTTAAAAAAGCATAGCGCAGAATAAATAAGATTTCTACCTTCCTCCTTGTTTTCATGAGTGGCTCTTCGCTTTCACTGGGCAAATAATTAGATCTTGTGGGCCTGATTCCATAGACATTAGTTCAAATCACACATTTCTTGCTCACTATAAAGTCTCAGACTTCAGTAGACGTATCCAAATAAGTTGGGTATGGTGGTCTCTTAAGCAAGTAAAGCACCCATTTTCATTTTTCTTTTTTTAAGTGTCTGCTTAAGTACTGAAGAATCAGGCCCAGGGTGCTCTGAGAGTTTACTGCCAAAGCAAAATGAACCTTTATATCCAGAGTGTAAGGAAGTAGGCTACATCTAAAAATACTGGAAGGAAGTTGAAAGACTATTTTGCCAATGACAATTAAAATACTGGGTCAAAAGGGGAGATCAGTGGAATATTTTCATTGAAATATCTTTTTGTTTCGGTGAAAAAATAGATCAACAATTTGTGCATAAAAAAATTCATTTCTGGTCAAAATTTTCCTTAATTTTGTTTTAATCAAAAAGCCAAAACTCAATTTGTTTTCATTAAGAATTTTTACCCACACTGCTTTTGAAAACTGAAAAGACATTTTCTTTTTATAGGAACTGAAAAATATTGATAAGAAAGAAAGAGGAAAGACAGAGAAATCCTACAAAATAATGCAATTTTTCAACTGCCTCTTCTAATCACAGATTCTTAGTGTGGTTGCTTATGTGTCTCCAGAACACAAAGATATGCCTGTAGCCACCTCAACCAACCCACACAGAGGCACAGCTGCCCAGAATCCTCCTCCTCAATCTTTTTATTCTCACCAGACAAACCCACATTTAGTGCTAATGCTAAAGCCCTACAGGCGGGGACATTATTGCTCAAATATAGGCCTGTCTGGCATGAAAGCAGACGAACGGCCTCTCTGCACATTCCCCTCCTGTGGAAAAGCTTGAGAAAACAAAGTGTATGAAACTCACCAAAATTCTTTTCAGTGTTCTCCCTTTAAAGTGGAGAGGTTTAACTATTTGCTTGTTGAAGGAAGTGAGGACCTGGGAAATCCATGGAGCTGCAGGCTCTGGGAGATAACCAGGTTCCAGTTCTGCAAGTTCTGGGATTGCTGGCCTCTAAACTTTGCTCACCAATGATCTTCCCTACTTACAAACATCTATCAGATGGAGCTGTGCTGATTCTCATTCTTATTTATTTACCCATTTGTTGTCCCCAGAGAAAGAGGCAATGCATATGCTCTTCTCAATGAGGATCTTACAGTGGTTTATGAACACTAATTTAGCCTTGCAGCACTCCTGTGTTTGGTATTATTTGCACTTCATAGAAGAGGAAACTGATACAAAGAGGTTAAGGACCTTATTCTGATATAAGAGAAGTTAAGGATTTTATTTTGACCTATGTTACACAAGTTTTACACCAATGCACTCCACTGATTTCACTGAAATGACTCCTGGTTAAAGTAATATCAGAAGCTGACCCTAAGTGAACCACCAATGTTTACACAGTACATATTTGTCAACCAGCAACAAGGGATTATATCCTCACCCTTGCCCCACCTCTTCTATAACAGGTAAAAGGACCCGAGTGGTGTAAAAACGTTTCTGTAAAGCCATTTCCAGCTAGAGGAAGATTCCCCAACACGGGCACTCTGGGAGATAGGCAAAACACTACTTTTAGAGGACCTCTTCAATAAGCCATGATATAGCGGAACATTCTGCGGGCAGGGGAGTGGGCAGCTTGGCATAGTGGGGCATTTCAGTGCAGGGACTGCCTACTATGGAGAGTCCCAGAAATGCCAGAGCCCAGAGGGCAACCCTAGGAACCTGCTACAACCTTCGCTGCATTTATTTCCACACATTCTGTAAGTTCCCCCATCTTCAAAGCATCTGATGAAGTAGGATTTTTCTCCCATGAAAGCTCATGCAATAAATAAATTTATTAGTCTTTTAAGTGCCACAGGACTCCTTGTTTGTTTTACTGAACTAGACTGCTAAGGATCTCTGCCACCCTTTAAACAGCCCAGAATCAGGAGAGTGCAAAGCCTTAAAGCCCCTTCCCCTGGCTTCTTGGACACACAGCACGAATCTCACGCCCTGGTCAAACAAGACTATCCAACCACTTTATACTCTCAAGGTTAATTTAACTGCCAGTTCTGTCTCCTATGACCACACCTGCTCCATTTTCCATGGAGTGTCTAACTTGAGTAGGATGGTGCAGTGCAAATGAGATCAGCTAAAATATCATAGCAGTTTGATCCACTAGATTCAGATTAATTAATCAACCATTCTGTTCATTGACTTACTGGGCAACTGATAGATTTTTGGATAATTGGTTGTATGCTTTAACATCAGCAAACATCAAATGGACTTGAAGCATATAATTGAAAACAATATCCTAGCAAATGGAAGAAGGTGACGGAAGATGTAACTATTCAGTGAGCACTCCTGGCACATAAACAGAATCCCAAAAGCCTGCTTAAAACATTTATCAGTGTCTTTTCTCCCCCAACAGCAGAAAAAGGACATATTAAATTACTTTTCCTGATAGATGAAAAGATGAAATTGCCCTTTGTACTTTTTTTAAGGAGATGCTAAGACCATTAGGAGTTCATTATTTTCTTTCTCTCTCTCCTGTCCCCAGTCCTTACCCTGGTCTCACCTGAAGGAATTAAATTCCTCATTAAACAGTTTAAGGTGCTAGCATGATTGTTAGATCTTAAAGCTGTCTCCAAAAAGGGAAGTCGAGAAGCTAGTTTAGAAAAATAAGCCTTCTTTTGGTAGGTGGCCAAATGAATCTCTCCAGGAAACGTGCCAGTGAACTCCTCTATTTATTCCACAAACTGTTAATTTGTCTCTCCATTCTGGTACAACTCCAACCCTAGTGAAAACCATGTTCTTAAAAAAGAAAAGCAGCTTTGGCACCTGAAATATTGTCTAATATCTAATTTACCCTTTCTTGTGACTGTGCTTGCAAGGACTTATCAAGTAACTAGTAGTATACAATTGCCTTATCACAAACAGTCCGAGTGTTAACTGTCAGGCTTTGGACCAAACTGCAAGAGAGACAGTGATGCTTAGGACTGTGAATGATTTATCTTTCAGTATGGATGCCTTAGCATCTTTAGGGAGTTATAAGGTCTTGCATTGCTGGATATTGCTGCTGCTTTCGATGGCTTCAGTTAGGCTGAACTGACAGCAATCTTAAAATAGTTTGACATGAAGTACAGGGGCTTGATTTTGTTCATGTTTGCTTGATCTTAGGCAGTTTGTCTCTTTCAGTTTTAATTCTTTTTATCGTCTCTTTGGGGTCTTTCCCAGCTACACTGCCATTCCAAAAACCCTTCTTTAAAAACAATTAAAACTGTTCAGTGACAATAATGTGCTATTACAACATTTACAAAACCCAATCATTTAAAGGTATGGAAATGAATCTTGAAGAGAGCACTCTAGGATATAACATTTTTTACAGTGCCCATAAATACGTTCTTATAAAATATTAAGAAATGTATATGTTATTGTAAAATTAGAACCTTAATTCTGACATAAGGAAAATGACATTTTCATTAGTAATCTGAAAATATAAACTGCACACAAAACCCTTCTATGAAAGAAATATTAAATGTTTACATGTCTGTATTTACAGTGTTGCTGTAGCTGTACTGGTCTCAGAATGTTAGAGAGACAGGAGGGGTGAGATAATATCTATTATTGGTCTCTCCCACCAGCAGAAGATGGTCCAATAAAAGGTATTACCTCACCCACCTTGTCTTTCTATATGTATGTGTTAGAGATACTGCAACCCCATATAGTATCTTTGCAGAGAATTGTATGAAATTTAGGAATGGCTTATGTGCCCTACTCCATGGAGATGGGGAGAAAGGGTCACCACATCTCCATAAGGAACAAAACACAGTCAGAATGGTTATCATTATGGAAATTTCCAAAGGGATAGCCGTGTTAGTCTAGTACAGCAAAAAAAAAAAAACAAAACCACCCAAGGAGTTGTGTGGCACTTTAAGACTAACAGGGGCCCTTGTCCCCATGCATATCACCAAAAGGAGCCACGGGGGGTGGCTTCTTTCCATGAGCAGGTCCTTTCAGCCACATGCCTGGGAAGCACCCCCACCCATGCACCCGCACACTCCAGCAGTGGCTGACTCTGAATTTTCAGGTAATCACTGCTTTTTCTTGACTGAGGGGGCCACTAGCACCAGCTGAGGGTCTGGGAAGAAGCGTCAGCCACTAACTGTTTTTCCCATGAGCTTTCATGGGAGAAAATCCCACTTCATCAGATGCTTCGAAGGCTGAGCCCCGCGCCCCTGACCCACTGGCAGTGGGGGGGGGGCAGCTCCAGCTGCGGGCTGAGCCCCGTGCCCCCAACCTGCTAGTGGTGTCGGGGGGCAGCTCTGGCAGGGGGCTGAGCCACCCCGTAGGGGCTCACCCCCCCACTGGGGGCTGCAGGGTGAGCCAGCAGCGGCTCACCCCCAGGGGGCTGCAGCCCCTTGCAGCAGGTAACAAAATAGCATGTTCACACTGTGAACATGCTATTTCGTTTCCCGCTTTTTTCCCTATTTCGAAATGACTTTTTGCTAATTTGAAGTAAGTCATTTTGAAATAAGGCATTGTTTCGAAACAAGTTGTTTTGATACAACTTGTCTCGAAACAACCATCTGTGTGTGAACACAGCTTATGTCTTTTTGCCTGAGATAAAGCATTGTCAAGCTTTAGGGCTGGAGATAGCTGGTAGAGAATTACCTACTCCCCTCCCTTGTGTAGGCTACATTCTTCACTGATGAAAAGCCAATAAAAGCAACTCTGCTACCTTCTGCACTAGTCAACCACCTTACTTCCAGATCAAGGAAAGAGAAAGGGTGTGTTAGGAGAAGTGTGATCAGGAGGGGACAAAGTACTGAGACTTACCCCAGGAGTCAGCAAGCTTTGCCGACCCCTGGGCTGACCCTTCTTCCTAGACCCTCAGCTGGTGCTAGTGGCCCCCTCAGTCAAGAAAAAGCAGTGATTACCTGAAAATTCAGTCAGCCATTGCTGGAGTGTGCGGGTGCATGGGTGGGGGTGCTTCCCAGGCATGTGGCTGAAAGGACCTGCTCATGGAAAGAAGCCACCCCCCGTGGCTCCTTTTGGTGATATGCATGGGGACAAGGGTCCCAGGTATGCTGTGGAAAGAAGCCGCCCGGAGCAGCTCCTCTGGGGGGTCCCCAGGCACATCGTGGAAAGAAGCTGCCTGCAGTGGCTCCTTTTGGCAGCGGCATGCCAGTGAGAACAACTACTCCGGGCAGCTTCTTTCTACGGCATGCTTAGGACGTGGGCATGGCGGGTTCCCCCTGTGCCTAGCTGCCCCTGAAAGAAGCTTCCTGGAGTGGCTTTCAGAGGCAGGAGCAGCAATTTTTGTAGTACCAGAGAGGATGCCATGTACCACTCCAAATGGACTTGTGATCCATTGTTGGCACACATGCCAAGGGTTGCATACCCCTGTCTTAACCTCTACCAACACAAGGCAGAGTAGGCCCCTGCTGGCTCTAACTTTTACCATGGCTGAGGATCAGGGAGCTGCAATACATCCATCCCTCTCTACTGCTTGAAAATAGTAGAGCCTTAATTACTGGCATTCCAAATTGCTTAATGAAGAGTAGAACTGTTGGAAAAAACGCAAAAAAAAGTTGACTTTTTTAGTGCAAAATGTTTTACCAGGTCCAATTAATAATTTTGTAACTGAAGAAAGAGTCAACAGAGAACTAGGCTGGTTGCTGTTTGGTTTTGTGACCACCTTACATCTTGTCTTGCACCAGTAGCACTGGTTTCCAGTCAGATTTCACAGTAGCTAAAAGATATTTCTGGTGACTCACAAAGTGACGGCTGTTCCAAATTCCAGCTACATTAATTTTTTTGAAGGTATGATGCTGCAAGATGGTCAGCTGCAACCTAGAATATCAGATACCTCACAGGATAAGATGCTGAATAAGTAACTCCTCTTCCTATGTGATGGCAGCTGTGTTCCAATGATACAGTTCATCTTATACTTCACTCCTGAAATGTGCCACTCGGAAGAGTCTTTCTGCTTTGCTCCTGCCTCCAGGACAGGAGGAACGTGCCCACCTTTTGTTTTTTCTGGGGCTAACTGACACTGTGTTTCCTGCACCCTCAAAACACTCTTTGAGTTCAGACAAAGTTTTTGTTGAACAAGGAATGCAAAATCGGACTCACTGTCTAATTTATAGATGTTTGCTTTTACTGGCCTGTCATTGGTGTATATGTGGTTTTTTTTTTTGTTTTTATTATTTATTAACATTACAGTAATTTCAGCATAATTTTAAAGGATATTAAGATACCTCAATATAGCAAGGTATTATACAACTTATGGTCTGATTCTAACAAGCTTGATGTCAATCTGATGACTCACATTGAGCTATTTATGCAGAACAGACCTCAAATTTTTGTTATATGAACAATGCTGGATGATCTGGGGTTTGCATTCTGATATTTCTTTGATCTATATTTCTGAATTTTAATTTTTTCACTTTTTTAATAACATGCAACTATATTTTCAGTTCTGCACTTCTCTTTTCCCTCATGGCTTAATGATGTGTATAATTCTCAACAATTATTTCATACACAGCCTTCTTTTGAGATTTTAAAAATCATTCAGGGGATTTAGATACACAATTACCATTTATTTAAATGGTTATTATGTGTCTTAGTCTCCTAGGCAGATTTTAAAATCACAGCCTTCATCTACAACTTCTTTTTGTGTTTTTGGTTTTTATTTTTGTCCACTGAATCAAAATGGCATTCACTTTTCCTTAGTGTACTATAAAACAAACTAAAATGTAGCACGGCATAGCAAAACCTACATGATTCTACATGATTACAGTATGGTCTAGCGGCAATAATAAGTGTTAACTGCAACAATCAAAGAGCCAGTACTTTTTATATGCAACCTTAATATTTTATATAAATGTAGTAGCTTTTAATCCAGAAGAGTCCGAAAGCACTTACATTGTCACTGCAGCTACTTCTGAGTTAGAACTACTTAAGGCACACTGCTGCCAAACTGTTGGATGAGCAGGGTCACTATTTGACCTTCACATGTAGTGCAATGGGTAGGATACTTACTTGGGATACTGGAGACCTACATTTCAAGTCTCCCCTGTGCCTGAGGGGGAGCAGGGATTTGAACAGGGACTTTGTCATCTCTTAGGTGAGGAGTCTCACCCAGAGTCAAATTAAGATTTACTGGGGCCCTAAGAACATTTGGGGTCCCCACACTATGTGGTACCCAGCTGCTTGAAGCTGGGGGTCAAGGAGTCATGGACTCCCCCCCCAGTTTTTAAAATGGGTGCAGTAGCCTCTGTCAGGCACAAAGCACAGCACCAGCCTTTTCCAGGTAAGAGGCTGAGGTGGGTCTGAGCAGAGCCATAACTACAGCAGGACGAATGGGGCTCTGCCCAGGGCACAGCAGAGCAGCTCAGTAGAGCCACTCTTTTAAAAGGAGCATGTTGCGGCATTGGCCTCAAGCGCTGCTAATTGCAAGGGGTGCTGAAAGATAGCTTTACAGCTCTGGGGCTGAGCCTCCTTCTTGCCACAGGACCTCACCCTCTGCTCCTCCTCTTCTCTCGGAGGCTCTGTCTCCTGGCCATGCTAGAACTCAGAGCTGGGCCATGGTAAGAGATTCCCTGGGAACCCAAGCTGCTGTGGAGAACACTGGATCCTCCACCTGCCTAGAGTAGCATGCCTCAGGAGATGGGGAAGCAGACCAAAGGCTGTTCCTAAGCACCCTGCCCGCTGCCCAGAGCCAGATGGAGGGTCCCAAGGTTCCCCCAGTGGCCCAGGCTCCTAGAAAGTTCTTACCTCACTTTAGCATTGACATCTGGTACCTGGACTGGCCAGGAGGCAAGCTGTGACTTAGATCTTATTCTAGTTCTGAACTCTTTAAAAATACAATCTTGTTGAGATGAGGAGCTGACAAATCTATTATTATTAAGTATTTTCCCAAAGTAAGGAGTCGTTAGTGCATGTCCCAAGACACTCAATTAGAAAAATTAATTTTTCAACAAACTCATAGAAATGTATTTCCTAAGAATATAGTCACTTTACATTTCTAGAGGTCTTGCTAAATGCTTTGTTTAAAATCACCTTCATAGGGTATTTATGAAATGTTAGCTGTTTTCCTTACTCAAGTAGATGTTTATAAAAACCTAAACAGAATTATAATCCGTTCTGTAGAAATCAAAAGTCTGATTATTTTCTCAGCTTACAAACCTGTATTTTCATTTTGAGCAGGAGCAAGCTCAGTTTTAAATAATTAATTTTAATAACTGGGAGCCCATACTTAATTATCTCTGCCCTAATACAACCTGCACTGTCTTGCTTCACCAGTTACACCCTGTGTACAATGCTCCAGAAGAAAAAAGGTGTCAGCACTTCTTATCTGAGTGCTCACGAGGGGCTCAATTCTGCAACTTGTTGAGCACTTTGACCCCATTCCAGCAAAGCATTAAAGCATGTGCTTAACTTTAAGCATTTAAATTTAAGCACTTTTTCCCATTGAAATTACATGACCACTCATCTACTTAAAGTTTAATATGTAATTCAGTGTCCTGCTACCAAGGACAGCACGTTCTGCATATGACAGGCTTGATGTCTATGGCTATAATCTGGAATTTCTTGTACGTACAAAAGACATATTGACTTCAGCATCCATCATAGCCAATAGGAAGCAAAGAATATAGAACTGCTCCATAAACTGGTGAGGAACAGAACACTTCATTGGAAAAATAATTGCTCCCTTTCCCCTTAACATTAGTACTGTATCAAAATCAAGTTATTTTACTTTTTGCCACACACTAGGAGGACGCAGGGCTTTAGGTATTCTTAAAGTCTTATCTGTGAATATGCTCCCTTCAGTTAAAAAACATTTGAACATGTGGCAACTTACCCGAAACGACTGGCTAAACTCATGGAAATGCAGAGAAGGATGAAGTTTTTGATCATGCTATAACTAGGAAACATTCCATTGTCCATTCCAAATGAGTTTAATATTATAATCAGTTGATTTGGGAATTGTATTCTTTTCCCACCTTTTTTCTTATGCTGTAAGAGACAAAAAATTAAATAAATAAAAGAACCAGACACTCACACAGATGATGACAGCACTCACACAATAAAAAATATTGCCTATAAACAGCTCATACTGTATTATACATGGTGATGTTTTTTTTGTTTTTTTTTAATTCAAGGCCCTTCTTTTAGCTTGAGCTAATAGAAAATTGCAAAATAGAAGAAATTATTTTGGGTGATGCTCATCAAGCAAATATTGTAGTATGTCTATATTTTTAACTCTTACCTAGTTTGAACAACAGTGAAAGGGATGCATAATCAAATCCTATTTGTATGTGCTTTTCCTTTTTTTTTTTTTCTTACATTTTTTTTCTTCCACATTCAATAACAAATTTGTCTTTCCCAAATATTTTGTTAGAAATGCCACTATTGCTCTCTGGACTTCAGGCTACTGCTACTTGGTGCATTAAGGAAACAAAACCATGATCTTTATTTTACATGCACATAAACCTCCTGCTAGAGGAAAAAAATTACAATAATACAATAACTGCCTGTGGGATTGATTGTCACATTTTGAATGTCTGCCTCAATGATTAAGTAACCTAATAATTACAGTACTTGAGAGAGCTGTCTCCCTGCTCAACTACGTACCCTTACACACACACCCTCTCTCTGCCTTTCAAGCACTTCTCACTCCTTCTTGATTTTGGATCTGCTCATGTGAAGGAACACTCCCTAATCACTTACCCTTTGACAGTCCAAAAAACCAAAAATGATTTAGCCATTACAATCTGTGAACCACTCTCAACCCTGTAAGTATTCAATTAACACCACAACATGCAAGTCAGTGAGGCTGGAGGGCTGTCCTTTGACTAGTGGGAAATGTGAGTTAAACACATCTATGAACAGCTAGGGAGCCATTTCTCTCAGGGTCTTAGTGACAGATAATAACTTCCCAGCTTTTCCAAGCAGCCCAGCCCTGGACTGGAGCAGTGGCTTCTCTTCCCTTGCTATCCTCTCACAGCCCAGGAGCACTGCAAAGATTCACAGCATCATCATCCCTTCCAGCCTTGCACACACTGCCTTGCAAATGCAACCCCAGCCCTGTCACCTACCCTGCAATCACTGTAGCCTTCCCACATTTACTTGCTCACCCATTGCTTTTTGCTCCCCTGCAGCCTTTGCTGGAGTGTGGAGTGCAGTCTTGTAGTCACCACCTCTCCCTATTAATGCCCAAAGCAATCGACAGACCTACCAAACACTGCCTACTTCTCATGAAAGGCCAAACGTGACCTGCCCAGCTCCTCAGCCTAGAGAAAAGGGAGCCCTGCAGAGCTGCTACTAGGGGCAGTGGGGCTGCAGTATACATGGTCAGTCTTCGTCTCAGCGTCCCAGGGAAAGTTTGCATGGGTATGTGCAAGGCACAGTCACTGACTGAGCAGCAGGTGCAGTGGCCGCAAAGGTACTCTGTGGAGACCATCCTCTTTCCACTGCTCCTGTGGGACACCAGGACTTAGGTGATGAACCTGGGATGCTGAAAGTTGCCCACCTGGGTGGTGGGCCCAGGCAGCTACCTCCTTCTGGGCTCCCTCAGCTTCAGTGATCTGTCTCCTCTCTCACCTACCTCTGCCCATACTGCCAGCTTTCTACTGGATTAATGGGCCAAAGTTGTTTAAACACCAGCCCCAAACAAAGTTGCTCAGTTTGTTTATTGAAACAAAGTGTTGTGGTGTTTTTTGTTAACACAGGGGTCTATGCATGAATAACAAAGGAAAGCATTAGGCACCTAGTACAGATTTCATTTTAACAACAACAGTAATAATCATCATCATTTTTAAAAGCTCCACGATTCAGCAGGAATTCATCCCCATTAGCAACCCACTCATGAGATGATGAACAAAATCCCACAGGGAATTTGGATGGGATGGTCACTCCACTAACGCCCTGTCCCTTTAGGCTATTAAAAAAACTCCTGCCTGACAGATCTCAATACATCCAACCCAGCTGCTCCCTACAAAACCCCGAAAGCGAGTGACCTCCCCAGCCCCCCGCCCTAAAATCTTTCCATCCACAGTCCCCTGCACCCTAGAGAGACCCAAAGCCCCAGGACCAGCTCCATCACCCAGCCTCCTCCCCAGAAACAGCCTGCTGCCAGCCCCTGCCTCCCCAGTAATGACTGTCACCCCCTGAGCATCCTGCCCCCGCCCCACTGATCACCGTGGCACCCCAATACCCCCTCCGCCAGAGACACCCCAGCGCTGCCGTCTGCCGCTCCGGAGCTGCGGCTGCGGATCCCCCCGCTGCCCCTCCAGCCCGCCTGCCGCTACCTCCGAGGCCGGGGGATCCTCCTCGTCCACCGCCGGAGCCCGCAGCCGCCGTGTGAGCGGGACTGAGAGGGGCGGGCGGCGGGGGAGGCAGAGCCCGGGTCGGGACGGGGTGCGCGCTGCCCGCCCGGCCACAGGAGGGGAGGGGAGGGGAGAGCCCCGCAGCCCCCCACGGGCGCCTCTGCCCCGGGCCGCCGCCTCTCACCTGCGCTGCGACCGCTCCGAGGCAGCGCGGCCGGGGGCAGCTCCATGGTGGGGCGAGGGCAGGACAGGTGGATGGCCTCCGCCGCCTCCGCCTCGCCCGGCCACGCCCCGCTCCGCCCCCCCTCCTCTGCCCCCCAGCACAGGCACTGCTACCTTCCCCCCTCACCCCCCCAGCACAGGCACTGCTACCTTCCCCCCTCACCCCCCC
>ML681989.1:11893616-11921926 GCA_007922195.1 Podocnemis expansa | reverse complement strand
CAGGCACTGCCAGCTCTCCTCTCCCCCTCCCCTGCATCTCACCTCAGTACAGGCACTGCCCCTCCCATCTGCTCCCTCCACCCCCACCCCCAGGTACACACACAGCACAGGCTCCCTCTCCCATCTCTGCACCCCCCTCAGCACAGACACAGCCCCCTTCCATCCTCTTCCCACAGCACAAGGCCTGACCCTCCCATCTGCTCCTCTACTACAGCACGGGCACTGTCCATCACCCCACGCCCCCCAGACACAGCACAGGCACTGACCCTCCACTCCCTCCTTCGAGGACACACATGCAGCACAGGCACTACTCTCTCTCATCAAGGTGCTGCCCCATCTCCTCCTCCACAAGGAGAGGCAGCACAACACCTCTCACTCTGCCTCCCCAGCACAACCAGTGCTCCCTCACATGTCTTCTGCCCCCCCCCCCCAACACACACCACAGGCTCTGGGTCTGCTCCTCCGCAACCCACACTGCGCAGGCACTCCCCCTCCCCCATCCCAAAATGCAGTGGACTATCAGCAAGCTGTCCCAAAATGCTGCAACCCTGGACTCCAGTTAAATGCAACTGGCATTTAAAAATAGCCCAGTTCTGAAGGGAAACAATAGCCTCGGCCACCCTTGTTCTTCAGGCAGCGCGGTGTGTCACTTGCAAGGCAGCTGGGCGCCAACAGAGGCTGGCACGCACATGACAGAAATAGGAGGACAGGCCAGTTGTCACCGCCCTATCCTTTCCTGAGGTAATCAGTGGGGAGGGTCTGGGATGTGAACCCCTCAGCCAGCTTCCTGGAACAGACTGGAGCGTGAGCCTGGGTGGGCACAGGGAAACTTGCTATTTGAAAATATCTGAGTCTTTCTAAGGTTTGAGGCTTCTGGGCTGTGTTTAAGAATAATCTCACTGCCCAAAGTTAGGGTGGATATTTGGATGGTTTAAACACAGCAAATCCTATGTCTTGGCAGGGGATTAGTCTAGAAGGCACTGTGGTCCCTTCTGACCCTCTGGGTCTATGATTCTATGACAAGGACAAGCCATTTGTTGCCATATATGCCTTATTCTGGACCCACGCTGCTACAGTTACTCTGCATACATTTCCCTGTTGTGGTTTATTGCTTGCTGAGCATTGGCAATAGGTTTGAAACTTTATAAAGCATTTGATAAAATACATAGACCTCATCCTGCAGGCCCTTCTTGCACCAAATTCTAGTATATTTTTAGTGATGTATTTCTTCACCACATACCTATTAAGTGGTATATCTGGAGACTTCACACCAAACTGAAATAAAGGAAGGCATCTTTATCCAGCTCCTCTCTTCCTCTCACACACATGCTACTACCTCCTTTCCATAATGACATCCCATAAGACAGCAAAGTATAAAAAGGTCAGCCCTGTATGAAGCATTTTTTCCAGTGCCAATTGACTGATGATGGACAATCCACCTGCGCTAACTGCAGGACGTACAAATTGCTTCATTGAGGGTCTATTTTTGGCCCCAATTTCTTACAAGTATTTTATCCCATGGCCATTTGTCCTCATTCAGAAAAGTAATAAAAGTTTGTGCTGACGTAATTTTGCTATGCAACATTACTATATTTAAAGATTTGTTAATATTTCCATCATAGACACCCCAGTTTAAAAATGAAATTTAGTAAGTGATTGATCCATGCTCCATAGTGCTGTAAACTTTAAAATATTTAAGTGGTAGTTTGTACTTGCACAGCTAGCTGTCATAATAAGGTTCTATATTACGCGTTCAGTATCATGGAGCCATCATACATTACTTGTATTATGCATTTCAGAAGACACTGATAATTTCAATATTTTATTGGAATGCTTGTTAAGGATAACACCCAGAAGGAAATAAACCTCTGCCATGCAGAATATTTGGTGTATTCTCTTTACTATGCATTGAAGCAATACAATAAATAGTTCAAAATAATCATGTGAGTGCACCTTACAAAAATACATCAAATTCTCACAGCAAGTTTTATAGACCTGGTGATAGGATGTATGGCCTTCATACATCATAACAGAATACTGAAGCTTTTCTTATCCTTTTTAAAATATCCATAAAGATCAAGGAAATTAAATGAGGAAAATATAGGACTTCTACTGCCTCCATTGGAGTTAATAGCAAAACTCTCTTTTTTTTTTTTTCCCCCCCAGATCAGGATCATGCTGGCTCATATATTAGTGTACTAAGTGTCTGATGGAAACCCTCTAACGCATGCAAATTTAGAGGTCACTGACAGATCCTATTGTCCCTATTTAAGCAAAACTCGTGTTGATGATTGGACTTTATGTGTATATCCTTATTTTTCACTCACCTGCAGTGCCTCTGTATTTTACAGGTTAAGCATTGTGGTCTTACATGCATACCCAATGCCTTATATTTTCCTTACTGTTAATTAATAATTCAAGTTCCAAAGGGGTACCAATGTTAGTCTAGTTGAACAAAACAAGCAAGGAGTCCTGTGGCACTTAAAGACTAACAACATTTATTTATTGCATGAGCTTTCGTGGGAGAAAATCCCACTTTGTCAGATGCTTTGAAGATGGGGGAACTTACAGAATGGGAGCAAAATAAATGCAGGGAAGTGTAAGACATGGCATGAGGTCATACTATAACAGCAAAACAAAGCAGTTGTTAAGACTCAAACACTGGGGAACAGCATACAGAGGAAGGTGAGGTCAAATCAACTGCTATAATGGGAAAAGAATCCATAATCACAATTTAATTCTGCGTTCACACAATTGAATCTGCATATCAGTTCCAATTCTGTTGTTTTTCTTTGAAGCCTTGATGTGTTACTGACTTGCTTGAGCACAGCCATTAACAAACAATCAACAGAGTGATTAATGAGGAATAACTGGAGTTATGAATGAGTATTATTTACATAATGGTCTATATGTTTTTAAATACTTAGTAAGAGTAAGATAGGTTAAGAAAAGATTTTTTGATAACAATTTCCTTGCTTTACTGACCCTTAACTTTGCTTTGACATTTATTTTTTATTAATCTGAATTGAGTTAAAGAAAAGGTGACAAAGAATTCTTATCATTAAATAAAAGCAATTAAGGAGGTTGACCTAGATTCTTCATTTCAACTAGAAAGAGTTACACGTTCCTTGTTCCACTTTTCATGTTAATGTAGTCTAACATTCATTTTTTTAACTTGTTAGATCTTTTCCTCAGAGCCATATGCTTCAGATGAATATTTATTTAACTAAATCAAGGAGATAAATCATTAAAAAAAACCTGGAAATTGGATGGTGGTAAAATAATAAACCACATGTAACTTCTTGAGGAAAAATGGAAATAAAGCTATTTTTAAAACAGAGCATTTTATAAATATCAATTTAATTTTAGGCTGTTGTGCTTGCCATGAAAAGCGTCAGTTTACAAGTACACATTGCTAAATCCCATCTGGTCAGTCAGCATTTTTTTCTGTTTAGTTGAGTATTCTTGGTAAAAATCTGCAGTTTATGATTGGACCATTAGAGGGTATCATAATTCCATGTAATCCTAGTGTTAAATGGAATTGATATCTCTTGGAAAGATACCTTGTGAAGTTAGAAAACTTGGTCTGATGGTGGAGCACTTACACTATATGTTATTTCACACCCTGTATACAGAGTCCAGAGCCACTATTTGTGCATGTATAGGTCTACGTAATTGTGGAAATTGGAAGTAATACACAAAAGATAATTAATAGAAGAGAAAGTGCAAAGTAAATTTTGTTGGCTATCAACCAATTACTGTCTAATACCATAGATATGATAAAGGAAAAATAAATTGACTATGTAGGAAACATGAAATATAATGGGCCAAATGGGATACTTGTGGAGTTACATCAAGGATGAATTTGGTCCCTTGGTTGTAAGCAGCATTGCTGATTTTCCCGTAACTGTTGTTTGTTGGTTGTTAATTAGACAGACATTAAAAAAGTCTTACTCTCTGCTAATACCATTTTCTATACAGTGCTACTGTATCAATACCAATACTTTCTACATATACCATTTTCTAAACAGTGCTACTGTAAAATAGAATTGATTCCATGCGTCAATTTAATTTATCCTTCCTATGTTCAAAACATATTATTCATAATGAATGACATTCACCCTGGGGAGAGGTCCTATTTTGAGAGCTTAACTCAGACGTTGAGTGGTGAATAGGCCTTTATGTTGGGCCTCTGCAAGAGGAGAATTTCACCCAAAACAAACAGCAATTTTAGAATTCTACTGGTAATGGGATTTTCTTTGTCTTCACAGAACACTATGTTACATGTGAGTTTCAAGTATGATTTTTTCGATAGGTGCTTGTTGACTATGCTCAGCCTACATGTATACTCAGCTTTCCTGTTCAATTTAAAAAGTGAAAAAATTAACTGATCTTTACAATGATCAAGAAAGTGGTCCTTTGTTAGTTCCATGCCAACATACAAACCAGCATGGCAATAACCACTTCATGATGTGGTTTTGTATTTTTGTTAGCCTGTTTGTCCACCTCCATTTTTTATTTGGTGCATTTTGAGTTGTAACATGGATCACATATCAGGATAAATAGATCAGGCTCAGTTACCAGCTACACAGACGAAAATCACAGTGAAGGCAGGAAACTCCTATTCTGGTGTGGTCCAAGGGTGCATATGTACCCTTTGACTGGGAAACGGGCACAAAGTACAGCTCCTAGAGTAGTGTCTGTTGTAAGATCTGAGTAGGCAAGGGCATGTTGCAACAGAGGCTCAGAGTTTCTAATTTAGCAAACCACCTTTTTCCCCCTGATGAGCTATGCACAAACCCTATAGATTGAGGAGAAGTGGGCAGGAGATTCACAGAACAGGCAAATTGTAGGTAATAAACACTTTCCCATTTGCCCAGCCAATGTATTTCAGCCGGGAACTCTGGTGTGGAAGAGTATTTCATTCTCTGTATCTTCTCAGTGTTTAACTCCACGAAGACCGCCCAGTAATGGCCAGTTGTGATAATAGTTCTAGTGACATGAACACTTGTTCAACAGAAACTGGACTGATTCAACAACCATTACATATGTGTCACTGAGCATTCATCAGATGGTAATGACTTACAGTCACTATTGACACCTGGGTTGGATTTGAACCAGAAGTTTCTGTGCTCGTTCCCTCTTTTCTCAAGAATTTTGACAGAAACCAACAAATGGTTGATGTTGGTAGTGTCATCCTTTTGACAGGCATATTAAATTGATGATAATATTACTTTTACTGAATTATTTTTGCTGCTGTATGTGAGAGTGAACAGAATAGAACTTAAATTACTGATGAAGAATGCAGCCAATGTTTGAAGAATTTTGAAACACTTGGCATTGTGGCACTTCAAACGTACCTAGGGTTATGAGGTACTTCCCAGAAGAAGATTTGCGGGTGCCTACTACAGATCAGTTCCTCAACACCGCAAGCTGCTGGCAACACAAGTATCATCTTCTAGGACACTGCAGCCCGTTCCTTCTGTGTGAGTTACCGAATAGGCCCAAGCCAACCACCAAGTCCTCTGAGAATTCCTCTTCAGCTTCCAACCCTTGCTCATGGCACACTAAGAGAAATACCAGACCCCTCTGGTTCCCAAAGGAACAGCATCACCTTTCTTGTCATTTATGCCTTAGAATAGTGGTTCTCAACCCTTTTTCCTCAGGACCCAGTTGCAAAAAAAAAATCATTTATGCCCATGACCCAGCAATCACATATTTGAGCAATTCACTCCAGTCTTTTGGCAATGGCAGCAAGGAGTGCTGCAACCCAATTCTTGAGGGTATGCGGTCCAGTACTGGGTTCCAACCCTAAGTTTGACAACCAGTGCCTTAGAATACTCTGCTTAACACATAGCTACTAGATTTCTTTATAAAGAAACAAAGTATCAGTTTATTTAATAAAGAACAGAGATTCATGTGATGGCAAGGAAAAATACAGGAAACAAAAGGTTACATATAATATAAAATCATAAAACCCCGTCTACAGCCTAAAATTAATTAATATAACTTTATTCTGTCATAATAGCAAATGCTCAACCAAAATCCACTCAGTGTATTAAAGCAAAGCTTGGCTGTGATCCTCCATTCATGAAGCAAGGCCACTGTGTCAGCTTACTTCCCACATCAAAGATACCAAGCTGTCCCTTTGGACCCCCAGTTATATCAAAACAATCCTTTGATCTTTAATTACAAACAAGACATCCTCCTTCTGTGCATTTCCTCCTATAGATTTTGGAATCTCTTGTTAATTTCTTACTCTTGGTTAGTAAGTGGTATAGTGTACAAATGGATATCCATTGTGAAGTATAGAATAAGCTTGGCAAAGTTCAGTTTTTAGTTTTGTTTACAGTTTGACAATTTATACATATTTTAATGTTCAACTTCCTCAAATTTTAACAACTTACATTTTTACTGTTCTGGGAAATTTGGAGTTGGGTAGGGTTGAGGTTAGGGCAACACCGATGGAGGGGCTAGATAAGGTGTCCAGCACTGACAGTGGGGCTGCAGTCAACTCACCGTGATGCTCAGAGGCTGAAGACATCCAGACTTGAGATGTAAATGGAATGTGGTCTGAATCTGGCAGAGCAGAGGCTCCTAGCCAAGCCTGGAAAGAGGAGTTGAATCCACTGCTGAACAGTTCCTGCCCAGGAACAATGCCTGGCACTCCTTGGTGAGGAGTAAGTGAGTGGGGCTGTTAGAGTAGAACTAAAGATGCAAGGTGCAGGAAAGGCAGCCGTCCTGGCAGTGCAGAGCGAAGACCCCCAGCCAGGACTGCAATAAGGAGAAGGAGGAGGAGTCTCTGGGCCACCAAGCAGGCAAGCCCTCTGCTGAATCTCTCCATCCCCTGGCAAGCACTGTTCTGCAGCAGGCTGGCCTTCCTTGCAGCCACAGAGTTGTCTCCTCCTCCTCACAGCCCTGAAGAGGGGTCTCTGCTCTGCCAGCCAGGACAACAACCTCTCCTGCACCTTGAGGCAGAAATTCAGTGTCACCACCCCATGGTGAGGCAGAGAGCTTTCCGAAACTCCACTACCACAGCCCTGCTCACCCACACCCATGACAACAATACTACGGATCCTTGGGCAAAAAGGGAAGCCTACAGAGGGCACCCTGTGCAGCCTAATCCCGACAGATAGATAAGCATCTCCTGCCAGTCTGCAAGGAATTGTTCCTGCAATGTCTCCTACCCAGAGCCAGCCCAAAGGTTTTTGGCACCTTAGGCAAGCTATGACTTTGGCACCCCCTCACCCCATATCCAATATAAAGACAAATGATAACATATGAATATATTTTTAAATAGAGAAAAAAATCACTTCCATCTCATTTGGCATCCCTGAAAGCCTGGTGCCCTAGGCGATTGCCTAGTTGTGTATACAGTTTGGCCAGCCCTTCTCCTGGCAGTCATGCTTTAATTCACTGACCTTTAGCATATATTTTCCAGTAAAGATACATAACTCCTTAAATATTATCATTATTTACATTTAAAAATGGTTATGATGAGAAGTAGAGACCTCTCATCCCATCTTCTTTTAAATTATTATGCATAAGCTTGTCCCAGGGGGTCCCTGTAAAACTGTATGTATACCCTATTAGCTCTGCTGATTGACATCAAGAAGTTCCTAGGTCACCAGTATGTTTGTTAGTGAAGCAAAAGGGTAATTTTACATATCATCTTCTAGACTGTGCATATCCCCTATACAATGCTTTGTACAGTCAAATATCCAAATATGTAACATGCTTTTCACTCTTGACATGAATGCTCTGAACTGAACTGCTTTTCTGACACATGACCTATCATCTTTGGGCCTATAAACATTACTGAATAGAGTTATGTAATATTTGGTCTGGTTTTCATGTGTGACTTTTTTAGAAAACAAAGGAAATGATTTTGTTTGTTATCTGTGCTGACACAAGTAATCTGGTACCAAAACCCACAAGCACCCGATGAAGTTCATCCCAGATAGGGTGATGATCTGTATTTATTCAGGTTAGGAAGGAATGAAAGTGTATATTTTCTATGTGGCAGAAGAGGCTTCTTGTACTATGTCAACAGCACACAATTAAAGACATCTGCAGATACTGGAGTAGTTTTTGACTGAACATGACCATGTGTTTCAAAAGAGATCAGGAAAACCTTTCCTATTTCCACAGAGACCAAAGTTTGCCCTTAGATGCATATCAACAAAATCATAGGGAGTTACACATCATTGTGAAAATGTAGCTAATAGATTTCTTAGATTCGGAGCCCAGAAAAGGCCATCTATTCTGATCTCCTGTACACCATAGGCCATAGAATTTCACCCGGGGAGCCCTGCGTTCCCAGTAGTGTCATAAACTGACTGTCTTCTTTTCCTCCATCTTGCTTCGTGAGAACGAAGACAGTTCAGGGAAGCCATGGGCAATGCAACAATCACCTCCTCTTTGTCTCAGTAAACATGTTCCTACTGTTAAGTAACCTTGGACCTGCTCTATGTATCATTCTTTACTGACACAACATATGTTTAAGAGGAGATTGCAGGCCAATGAGACTGGCATTACTAGTCAAAGAGGATTTGAAATAATGACGGAACCCAGTTAAAACACAAGATCTGAGCTTCTCTGAAATTTGAGGAAGTCTGGCTCTGCATTCAAATTTAAAATACACCTAATGAGAAGCTAGCCCAAAGTACTGGATTCATATGCCACTGCATTTTTGGAAAATTTGTACAGAAACAGATCTGAACTTTGCATGTTTTGCCCATCTTCAACATTAATATCTATTGCCATATCTATAAACATAGGTTTCACATTAATAGCAATGGAGTAACCATGCAAAAGTGACCATGTGTTTAAGCCTCTGAACATGCCCAATGTGAGCTAGATAGGTAGAGAAAGTAGGACTGAAAGTTGCATAGTTAACAAACGCAGTGTAACTTCTCCCGTGTCTGACTTCTTTTTCAACATTGCCTTGTCTGAATACATAATTCCCAGACTACTGGAAATCTACCTGTGGATCTCTTAAGTAGTTAGAATTTAACTTCGAGACCAGTAACAGTAGAAATCATACTGTTATCAGATTACAGTTCTGGAGTCTGGATAAGATTGCACCTCCAGCCAGTTTTAATCCTAGTCACTGATATATTCAGGTAAATTAAAATGTATTAAATCCTGTGACTATGGTCTTATTGCTAAGAATGTTATCTATAAGCTCAAATTAAAAAAAAATATAGTACAGTCAGGCTTCAGCCTAGAAGCCTTCCTGAAATTAAATTGTCTGATCAATTTTATGTAAAGCTACAATAGCTAATTTATTTTAAAAATGGCTAAAATCTGTTAATCAGGATTTGAGGTGGCTATTGATAACAGTCAAGACTATACGTAAAATAATAATGATTCATTGTGGTACCACAGTGTATGATTCCTGTTGTATTTTCTAAGGACTACACCCTATCATTTTCAACAAGCACTTCATTTTTATTATATGGATCTCTAAGGGGTGAACTCCACAGTCCCTCCTGCTGGTGATCATGGGGCTTAGCTTTGCTTGTGGTGCCTCAACGCCGTCACTTTTTCACCGGGACCTGCATCACTCTGTGGACCACAGCATCCTCTTCAGTGACACAGCCCTCCAGCTGTGCCACAGTCTCTTCCCCCAACTTCTGGGGAATCTGCAGGCTACTATGCAGCCACTTGCTTCAATGGCTGAAGCCAAATGACCAGCCATGTCCCCTCTGACAAGGAGGAATCCAGATCCACCTACTATGTCTGGTCCCAGCCCAGGGACCTTGTAGATGACAGCGACTTGCCGTGTCCCCTCAACTTCCTCTTTACCTTTCTCTGGGCCACTTCCCTGCACCCTTTTCACCCTCATCTCAGGGGCCCAGCCTGCAAATCTCCACCACTGGTCTGGAGCTGTCTTTATCTTCTCATTTCCTACCTGCGGCATTGCTCTGTTCAGGGGGCTAGTTGTCTCAGCATGAAATGTAGTTTTTCCTCCTTCAGCTCCAGGGACTGACTGCCCCTGTTCTGCATCTCTTCTTTACATGGCCTGCCTGGTCCTGATGGGCTGCTCCTTGCCACTCCTTTCCTATTGGCTGCTTTTCTTGCAGCCTTCCTAGGGTTCTGTTAACCCTTTAATGGCCAGCGTGGTGCAGACACCGCATCAGACGATCCAACATGGCATGCTTGCCAGAAGGATGGTGTGTACATCTCTAGCTATGCAGTAGAATAAAAAAAAAAATGCCAACTCCACATTTTGAAGCATTGTAGAGGGCAAATATACAATTATTTAAGTCAGTTTGGTGTTCTAAGTCAAATAGAAAGGAGTTGCAAATACCTGCAAAGGGAATTGAGAGGTTTTATTTGCAAATGCTTTTTGCTTCATTTGTCCAGTTTTAGTGCACTGAATGGAAGCTATAATCAGAGAACACTTTTCTGTACTATATTTGTGTTATTTCTGTACAGCAGTTGGGAACGAAACACTGCTGATTAGTTGAAATCGTCTTTGAAATGGTCATCGAGTTTTAGCATGAGGTCTCAGCAACATGGAAACCCTGTCTGCAATGCTTGTTTCTTTAGTGTAGTGCTGACATAATCATTACGAAATTCCTCTTAGTCACTAAAGAGTAATGGAACTGGACCCAACTTCTAAATGTTTCTTGCACAATCAAGATGCCATAGTCTTAGATAAAAGACTGTTCTTAGGATAGTGAACGCTGACTTGTGCTATTCTGCACAAAACTATTTTTGAAAAGGAAATAAGGTACAGGAGGCATGTGTACATAATGGAAACTGAAACAGAGGAATTACACAATTACAGACAAAGACTACCTAAAAGATCATAAAGGGATTTTAGATCAGGAAAAGTTTGGTAATAGATAATGATGCAAATATGCTAAAACCAAGAATATTTGCTCAGATTCAAATTACATTATTTACTTCTGTGTAGTCCCACTGGTTTCAAAAGTAAGGTACTAGTTAGTGTAAGAATGATAGAGTCTAGTCCATAATGTTTGGTGAAACTGGAGAAATAGTCTGAGGTAAATAGAATGAAATTAAGTAACAAACAATCCATTGCACTCATAAAAAATAGGCAATGATTGCCTAGAACGAGTGCTGCAGAAAGGGATCTAAGTGTCATAGTGGGCCACAAGCTAAATACGAGTCAAGAGTGTAACACTGGTGCAAAAAAAGCAACACCATTCTGGGATATATTAACAGGAGTATTCTAAGTAAGATGTGAGAGAGAATTCTTCCACGCTACTCCACACTGATTAGGCCTCAGCTGGAGTGCTATGTCCAGTTTTTGGTGCCTCATTTCAGAAAAGATCTGGACAAAACTGGAGAAAGTTCAGAGAAGAGCACCAAGAATGATTAAAGATCTGGAACACTTGACTTACGAGAGAAGATTGAAATAACTGGGTTTATTTAGTCTGAAAAAGAGGAGACTGAAAGGGAACATAAATGTTTTCAAGTTCCTAAAAGGTTGTTACAAGGAGGAGAGAGAAAAATTATTCCCCTTAACTGCCAATGATAGAACAATAAGCAATGGGCTTAAATTACAGCAAGGGAGGTTTAGGTTGGACATTAAGAAAAAAATTCCTAACTGTTAGGGTGATTAACCAGTGCAATAAGTTGCCTTGGCAGGCTGTGGAATCTCCATCACTGGAAGTATTTAAGAGCCTGTTAGAAAAACACTTGTCAGGGACAGCTTAAGATGGTACTTACTTCTGCCCTCAGTACAGGTGACTGGACTTGATGACTTCTCGTGGTCCCTTCCAGTTCCTATGATTCTGTGTTTGGCTGTTGTGAGAAAAGGCAAATAAGATTTTGCGGTATATATGTATTTCAAACTTATATCGACCTTCACACACTGTCTATGGTATATCTACACTAGCGGATTAGCAAAGCTTAGTTCAAACTAGTTAGTTCGACTGGTTAGTCTGAACTAACTGCTTTGGTTGAACTTATTTTGAAATTTAGGTTGAAGTAGCACGATGTAGTCATCCTAGTTCAAACTAAATAAGTTTGAACTAGTGGTTAGTTTGACCTACGTGTGTTTTTTTTTAGTTCGAACTAACTTTTACTTCAGACTAGACATACTTTTTTAGTTTGAACTAAAAAGTTAGTTTGAACTAAAAAAAGTGCAGCTAGTTAGAGCTAAAAAGTTAGTTCAAACTAAAAACCACGCTTAGTTTGAACTAACCTCACATTACTGAGTTTGGACTAAGAAAATCTGAAATAAGTTTTTAGGTGTAGACATAGCCTATGTATTTATAAATGTGTATTCATATGTGTATATGAAAAGCATCTACAGAAGTATATTACATGGCATCTCTCTACTGAAGTTTATTACACAGCACTCTCTCATTTTTATTTTGTATATGTATATATGAAAAAGCAAGAACCATGGGATATAATTCTATAAATTTCTTTTGGAATTTTCAGGCACAGGTTTTTCAGCCACTTGGACGTTCATGTGTAAAATCTTATATTCAATTCCAGTCACCTTCTCTATAAAGGATATTGAAATAGAATGGGCTCCATGGAAAGCAACCAAAATTGATTCAGTTTTATGGAAATGATTCCTAAAGAAAGATTAGCCAGGGTCAAGCTAAAAAGTAGAAGCTTTTTGCAGCCTAAAGAGATTTACCTACACAACTCTTAATGCTACTTCTACATGTAATTCCCTGTTCAGAAAGATTCAGTGGATAGAAACCCTAAAAAGAACATAATAGAAATTTACAGAACCAGGCTAACAGGACTGATGCTAATAAACTGTTTGATAGACATATGTTTAAATGTCCATTGTGGATTGAAGATGAAGATTCTCATAAGCAAAACAAGAAAAAAAATTCTCTGCTTAGTACATAGTAATGATATGAAACAAGAGAGCCTTGGGAAGTCATCAGCTATAAATCAATGCAGAATATATAAAAAACATTAACTAGATTTAGGAACCTCAGATGTTAATACACTGTTAGAGCAATATTTTTTTTTTTTACTGTAAATGGGCTTTGATGAATTGTTTTTTTTCCCCCTTGCTATTATGGTTTCTGCTGTTTGTTGTGTTTTTACATATGTGATGGATACTTTCAAATAAGTTATTTCTGCTTCTGACCAACACAGATAAATATTAAAAATGTCACCAGGTTCCACTATTATAAAATTCGACATAAACTTTTACACTTATCCTGTAATGATTTACTGTAACAACTACAACTACAAAAATACATTAACATATACTATTTGGAAAACTGCAGACACAGCATACATTTATTTTACGGTCTCCAATATACTGCTTTTCAGTCTGATTTAACTGGCATGTTGTGGCAGGGTTTGAGTGTAATTCAGGCCAGTAGGGGTCATCACCATTTGCTCTGCATCACTGGGTGTCTTACAATGACTTTCTGCTGTAACTCCCAACATGAGCCACTCACCACCAGAAATTTAGCATGCATCTCATGCCTTGAGTGTCTGTGAGCTAGGCAGTTCTGGTTCAGCAGCTCTGATCTCATCCTCCCTCTGTACAGTCCCACTGCCTCAGTTTGGTTTCTAGCAGCTGTGGTTACAACTAGCAAGGTGACCCCAACACACTGTCAATCCCATATTTCCCCAAAACTGCATGCTCTGTAATGTCCAACCTTCTTGTGGACAGTCCAGAGAAATAATGCACTTCATTCGTTCCTCTAAAGACACAAGAATATATCATAACTTCTTACCTAGGGCAAACACATCCTTCCATTTAAACACAGCAGAGTTGACTTATGTTAATAGTAAAAACAAGTTTATTAACACAAGGAGATAGGTTAAGTGAAAGGAAAAAAGTTAGAAACTGTTACAATACAATTAAAGTGAAAATGAATCTAAAAATCTTTCGGGTATATTTATATGTACAGCGGCATAGGAGAGAGTTTTCTTGTCAACATTAAAAATAACACTTCTGTGATCAGAATAAGCTAAGTCAGTAGCAGAGCTTCTCCTGTTGACATAGTGCAGTTCACTCAAATGCTTATGTCAGCATGACCTATATCACTCAGTGGGTGGAACATTAAAACCCCTGAGCACCATGTGAGTTGCTGACATAGGTTGTTGTGTAAACATAGTCAAAAACTTAATTTAGCAAGATACAGGTTTTCTCATGATGGTTTGTCATGATGGTTTGTCACTTATATTCAGTTTTCAGAGCTATCAAGCCCTGCCCTCAAACCCTTTTGGTTGAAAGAACCATTTTTCTAAGCTTTGCAAAAGCTGATGTTTGTCTAGTGATGAATGTAACCCCATGTCTGTCTGTCTGTCTCTATCTGGATGTCTTTGCTTATATCTTCCAAGTCCAATGATTTATTTTATCAAGAAGTACAACAACCTCATGCTATTATACCCTTACCACCAGTGGGAATGTTCCTTGAGTCCTGGGACCTAAATATACTATCCAGTACAAAAGAAAGTGGAAATGCATTTCTTACTGCTACTCAGTCATAAATTCATAATTTTCTTCTAATCCAACTAAGCTATGTATTCATTATTGCTTTTATAAACTGTGCAGTGAAGTGAAATGCCATTCTTCTATGCTTCTAAAACTTACTCCCTGCTCTGGGCAAATCCTTCTTCTATATGATCACCAGGCACACAAGCCATATCCTTTCTTTGTTACTCAAAAAAAGGTGACTTATGGTGTCAAACTCTGGTGGAAAATGCAGGTCAACTCCTTTGGTTTGACAGGACTCGTTGCAAGATTTGTCACCATGCTTTGCATTTCAAGTGTGGGAACACCCAGTGGAGAACAGAATGAAAGTTTCAGATAATGGGATACCAAGCCAATTTCTACCTGTAAGTAGGCAACTTTGTCAGCACAAATACTTGCATACAACTTTAACGCTGTCTCTTGTGAATGGAAATGACAGATTTTGCATGTGTGAATTTTGTTCATTCCCATAACTAGGCATTTTAGCACCTGCAGTGAGCAAGCATATTTGCGCCCCCTACCAGATTTTTTAGTCCTTTCTCTACCCCATTTTTACACCCCCAAAACTTGTGCTCTAGGCAGCTGCTCCACGTTCTGTGCCCCTAGCTATGTCGCTGATTTTTTTCGTCCTCATGTACATGTGGCAGTGTTCCAAAATAAGGGAACAAGAGTATAAAAACAAAGTGGTACGTGCACAAATGTAGGCCATACTTGGAAAAGTTAGCCTCAAATACTTCAAGTTCCTTTTAAATAACAACCTAGGATCATTGCTTTATTTTAATTAAAACAAACAGTGATTCCAACTTTACTGAAAAGAGGGGTGGGTGATTTATTGAATAAGGCAAAAGCAAAAAAGAGTCAGTCATAAGCTTTCAGGGGCTCCATCCCAGTTTGTCAGATGCAAGTGGGTTGGAGCCCATAAAAGCTGATACCCAAAGACATTTGTTAGTCTTTGAGGTGCCACAGGACTCTTGTTTTTGTTGTATGCAGACTACCACAATTACCCCTCTGGAACTTAACTGAATATGGGTTGATTATAAACTGTTAAATCACAAGTAATTAGATTCTTTAGATATTGATAGTCACTAGAATGGACTCCTGATTTGTTTTGAAAAGCAGGAAACAATAAATTAGACAGAGGCAAATGTGCTGAGTGAAGAAAGAGATCCCGTACTTAGAATCTAGTGATCTTTGAAGTCTTGCTGAAGGTCTAAGGAAGCACACCTTAATGTTGGATAAGTAAAATGCTCTGTGCAGACAGGAATATATCTCACGGGTAATCTAGGCTTTATGCATATCAGAGAAGATCTTTAATAAATACATTTTCTTAAAGCTGTTATAAACTTTCAGAGGTTCAGCAACAAAACAAAACAAAAAATCTTAGGCTCTATGCCCACATTGGAACCTGATAGCATGGGACCCTGGACCCACGGCTATTGATCTAAATGGCTATGTCTACACTAGGGGCTTAAGTCAACTTAAGCAGGTCCCTGGCCACATTTGGCTTTTATTGTATCAACTTAAACACTAACTTAAGTCAACCTAATAACTCTCACTTGTTAAATCGACTTCGAGGGTTAAGTCAACTTCAAAAAGCTGACGTAACAAAATGTAGCCATTAAAATCAACTTTATAAAGTTGACTTAGTGTATTAGAGCCATTTAAGTTGACCTTATAAAGTTGACTAAAACTAAGGAACCCATTTAAAGTCAGCTTAACAAAGTTGACTTTAAATGGGTCCCTTTGTTTAAGTCAACTTTATAAAGTCGACATAAACAAATGGGGCCTCACTAAATCGACTTAATAAAGTTGACTTTAAAAAGCCCTGTAGTGTAGACATAGCCAATGGGACTTACAGAACACTGCATGCACTGATAGGCAGTTCAAAGGAAGAAATGGACAATATATTCTCATAGTTCAAGTCGTTCATATGTCAGCAAATCAAGGAGGACGTGCTTGGCTAGAAGAACCAGCTCTCAAGGTATAGCTAAACTACAAAGACTACACTGGCATAGATAGGTCTTTGTAGGTTGTGCAGGTGTAACCCCAAAGTGTAGATACAGCCTATGCCAACAGAAGCACTCTTCCTCACCACCTTTCCAAGTCACAGTAGCTACATCAACAGAAGCATTCTTAGTCAACACTATTATTTGTCTTGGTGTTAGATAGATATAATTATTACATATTCAGAGTATGAATTACCACATTCAGAGCCAAATTACCAAGGCCCAGGGAAGGCACAAGCATGACTGGTTCTGAGGTAGGAAGGAGGTTGTAACAGGATGAGAACAACACTGGGTGCCAGGACAATGTCTGGGCTGGAGCTGTGGTGGAGATGATTAGGAGCAAGACTTGGATAGATAAGCCTAGTGAGGCAGAGTCTGTAGGCTTGTGCATTGAGCAATCAGTAAGCTGGAGAAGCTGCTAGGTTTAATAACTGACCTGCTGGCTTCCTCAGCCAATCAGGCAGGATAGTCCATCAGATGAGCAGATGCTGCTGAGAGTCTTACTCCTCACAGATACTTCAGTTATGAGTGGCTTAAAAAGAATGAATATTTTATATACTGTAGGCTTTGGATGATATCCAGTAAATAAAGCAGGCACTAACTGAATGATTAGGATACATTTAGGGAACAATTGCTCATTAGTGAGCAGTGGCCACATTGTGAACTGATTGAGGCAGGAAGCAAGGTCCTGCAGGTCTAGAATTCAGACCTGTAGAGCTGCCAGGCAGCAAACAGCTCCATGCTGCTCTTAGCAGCTGCTGTAAGTAGCACATGCTCCACTAACAATAATCCTGTGTGAACTCAGACCATGGGACAACCTACCTCAAGGAGGAAGCAGCCTCATGGTTCCTGATCGGCTTATCACTCCACCAGGGGTGGTCTAGGAAGCATCCAAGTATCAGAGCAGATTTTCTGTACTTCCCATGACTATTCTTGCTCCTGAGCTCTTGGCTTTGGTGTTTGCTTGATTTGGATTTCACCTGTGACTCAGACCCCAAAAACTGACTCAGACTCTGGTATCAACCCTGTCCTGGAACCTGACTGTGAACTCCCCCCAGCCTCAGGCCAGGTCTACATTGGTGGGAAACTTTGGTAGCAGTCCATAGGATTTATACAGGCTACACAGAGTACCTTGCATAACTCTGGTTGACTTTCTAATTCCCCTTCCACATGGCATCTTAAATATGCTGCATCAACAGGAAGCATTCCCACCAATGCAGCACTACACCACTTGAAGGGATGCTTTCATTAAGTGAACCTCCAGAATGGCTGGGTTTTAACTGATCACTAAACTGAGCCTGAAAGATCAGTCTGAGGGTGGTGAATTTGCTGCCATCAGTGTAGACACCCTCAGATTTGACAGCGGTCCTGCAGAAAAAATATAGGTGATCAATTCAACTGTAATTGTGTGTGTGTGTGTGTGTGTGTGTGTGTAATTTTCCATTTTCTTTGTTTGTATGTACTTAGGGCTAGAACCTGGATATTGCCATCAATGCTTGACTCCCAAAAGATTTCAAAAGGGATAGCCGTGTTAGTCTAGTCCAGTAAAAAAAAAAAACAACAAGGAGTTGTGTGGCACTTTAAGACTAACAGATTTATTTTTTGCATGAGCTTTCATGGGAGAAGATCCCACTTCCTCAGATGCTTCGAAGATGGGTGAACCATCTTCGTTCACCCATCTTTGAAGCATCTGAGGAAGTGGGATCTTCTCCCACAAAAGTTCATGCAAAAAATAAATCTGTTAGTCTTAAAAGTGCCACACAACTCCTGTTGTTTTTCCCCCCAAAAGATTAACATTTAGAGAGTGTACATGTCTTTAACACTTCATGTGTAATTTGTATCTTAAAAATAGGGAAGGAAAAAAAGTGGTGTTCCCTCTTTGTTCTGATGACACCATCATTTCCATATCCTTCTGCTACACTCTTATGGACTTTCAGATTACTCCCAGGGCAGCTAACCTACTTACTCTCTTCCCATAGCAGCCTTGTCAGTGAGTACAAATTAAACACCCAAAAAGGCTTCCTTCTGCACATACTAGCTTTAATGTAAGCCACAAAAAATGTGCTTCATTTCACAGCTAAATTAATAGTTCAGTACAACTGTCAAAGTGACTTAAGTGGCCTGAATTACTGAAAATAACAAGGAAAACAGTGAAGACCACTCTGGAAAGTGGTATGCTAAAGCTCCAGTCAGACTATTACAGTAGTCTGAAAAAGTTTATTAGTCAGATTCTACGCTTCATTATACCATCTCTGTCACATCTGAGAAAAGCGTGTGCAATACCCAAACCAAGCATCCCTTGGTAATTATATCATTTGGAGAACTTTATTGTCATTCTTATTTTGTACCTGTATATAGGATGTGTCAGTGCAGTGGTCCTACAGTGGTACATGAATAAAGATAATCAAAGTCACAGTTCCTTTTCTTTGTATAAGAAGATCTGAGCATCCTTTCCAAGATTCAAATTGTACACATTTGTTGTTCATTTCTCCCACAGTCGAGTGCATAGTGGATGTGAGATCAGCATATAACAAACTGGGATCATATTTTGAGGATTTGTGACAGGAATAGGAGTCATCCACTGAACAGTGCATGTGGATGGACACACAAAATGGAGGAATGGGTATAGCTGCCTGCCTCATAATCTACATATCTATGTCTACAACATTCTAGGTATACTTATCACAGTGCAAGGTGCACTTGGTGGTAACTGATTCTTATTGAGAATAATGTGGTTGCAGGAGGGTAATATGGCAGAATATGGGCTGCAAGGAATATGGAAAGTGGAATTTAGTTCATGACATTTCAAAGCATTTGTGCTCTCTACATTTATTTAGAAACGTCAAACTGATGATCATACATCAAAGTGACAACCATAACCATGGATCACTTCTTCAATCTTACTTTATTATGACCTGACCCTGCACCCAATTATGCCCATGAGTAACTCCACTGATGTGAGTTCAGTACAACTGCTCATGTGCCAGGAATCAGAGCTTGTAGCAGAGCTAGGCTGCTGGATTAGCTATCTCATCTGATTGACTTCAGGGACCAGTGGATTGGTTCTTATGCCAGCAGAAGCAGCAATTGGCTGTCTGTCCAGTGTTCATGCTCACCTCTGTGACTGCCCCACCTCAAACCTTTTCTTGACAGCTACCCTTCTTGCTCCAGTACCTGATCTCCAGCCTCGCCTGTGGTTCTGACTTCGGACTGCTGGTTCCAGCTTGACACTTGACTCTGGTATCTAGTTCCTGCCTTGTGGCTTGCTCCTTGGCTCCAGTTTCTTATGACTGTCTTTGGCCCTGGCTCTGGTTTGGACATTTGGTTCCTGGTACCTTCTCTGATCAGTGGGCTAGACCATCTTCACCCTGCTTACATGACATCATGAGTGTAATGTTATTCTTGTGACAAACTTACTAAATGTTTGTAAGATTATCTTCTTGGTCTTCAAGTCCCTGTTTATCATCTGGAATATAAATCATTGGTGTTATTGGCTGTGAACAAGTCCAGGTTACAAAACGCAGGCATGCAACAGTTGTCATGGATGGGTCTGTGACCTTATATTAGTTTGTGAGTTCAACCTCTGCCACCTTACACTGAAAGAAGCATTTTGAAGTGGTTTGCATATGTAGTTTCAACATTTTTGTATGTGTGGTTTGCATATGTCCACTATGCTCTGCAGAAATGAAAGCAACCTTTTAAAGAGGACAAAGAACTTGCTCTCCGCCACCACTGTAATACATCAGCACATCACAAATATACATGGTGTGTACCTCACAAGGCCCTGTGAGGTGCAGATAATTACTTCCCCATTTTTCAGATGATAAAATTGAAGCATGTGAAGATGATCACAGTTACACAGGAAGTTTGGTGGAGTTTGGAATAGAGTCCAGCTTCCCAGTGCCTTAACCAAAACCCCATGTTGACCTCTGCTAAGTGAGTATGCTGATGTGGGGAAGAGCACAGTGAAACCAATAGCACAAGCAGAAGAGATGGCCCATTATCTAGGACTAACAAGAGCCCCAAGGCCCAGGTACCACACCAGTGGATGCATTACAGTCTCAAAATGTATATTCTGCCAGGTTCCCCACATCACTAGCTGACTCACACTCTTACTATACTGTAGTCAGAAATAAGCATTATCTAGAAACACATGCATGAAGATACATTTCAAAGGGGAAGCAGCATATACTTATCAGTTCGTTTCAGATCCGCACTCTAAGGAATACATGTGGCAAAATGACTCTTGTACCAGACACCCACCAATACCACTTTCTTCTCTCTCCTTTCATGAAATCCCTGAGGGACAGATTCTCTGGTTTGTTCTCGTCAATTTGAACTGATCAGATGGCACTAAGAGAGCCAAAACTTGCCCTAAATTCCTTGCTGGGGATACCATGAGCTTCTAAATTAGGGGTCTCAAATACGCAGCCTGCGGGCCACTTGGAGCCCACAGAGCTGCCTCCTGCGGCCCCTGATAACCCCCAGAATCCTGGGGCTCTCACCTTTTCAACCTTGGAGTTTTCAAATGTGGAGCCTCTCTGCAGATGGAGACCAAGCAGCCTCACCTCCCCACTGCGTTGTCAGCCACTGACAGGGAGGAGCTGACCTGCTGCCTGGGAGCTGCCCTATTCACATGCAGCACTTCATCAGGAACTGCCCTATTCACAAGCAGCATCTGAAGCAGGCTGAGCTGTCCAGAGAAGGCTCAGGTGGAGGGAGGTCTTAAAGGAGGGCAGCCTGAGCCTGGGGGGAGGGTTCACAGGGGGGCTCCATTCTGGGGGAGCAGCAGAAAGCCCCACCACTAGCCACAGCACGGCCCCCAGGGCTTTTCCCGCTGCTGGTCTAGGCACAGGCAGGAGGTGTTTCCCCAAAGGAGAGTGGGGTAGTATTTTTGATTCTGCCCACCCCAGTGCTGCTAAATTCTGGCCGGCAGGGGATGTTTTCTCCTCTGCTGGCCCCACTCAGCCAAATTCAAGCGGGCAGGTGGATGGGGGTTGTTTCCCCTTCTGCCAACCCCAGAGTGGCTAAATTCAGGTGGGCGGGGAGTGTTTTCCCCTATGTCAGCCCTACCGCAGCCAAATTTGAGTGGGCAGGCAGGCAGGGGGTGTTTCCCCCTCTGCCGACCCCAGCACAGCTAAATTCAGGTGGACGAGGGGTGTTTCCCCCTCTGCCAACCCCAGCGTGGCCAAATTTGAGCAGGTGGTGGGGAGGGTGTTTCCCCCACCACTGGTCCCAGTGCTGCCCCGAGGGCCAGGCAGTGGGCTGCTTATTTATGGTCCTGTGGAGGGCTCTGACCAAACTGTTTGCAGCCCGTCCCTCTCTTCTCCTCCTGGCTTGGGGATACATGCAGGCCCCTCTTTTTAAAACAAAAAAAAGCCCAAAAATCTTCTAAAACAATTTAATTTTATTTAAAAAACTAAAACCTTTATAAAAATTTAATTTCAATTAAATTTAATTCAATTTTAATAAATCAAGCTGCAATTAATTTATTTCAATTAACATCAATTTGAATTCAATAAATTAAATTTTAATTTAATTTTAATTAAATTAACTGGTTGTCCTTCAGGGTTTCAAAAAGTATATTTTTTGCCCTCAGGCCAAAAAAGATTGGGAGCCACTGATTTATAATGTAAAATTTTAAGTGTGTTTGTTTAGTCTTTGTCTTTTTGATGATTTTGCCATCTTGAATGGAAGTAATTCTAAAAGGAAACGTGTGTTTTGGCTTTGGAAAGACTGTCAAAATTAGCACAGACTTCATGTTACAGTTTCAAAAAAGTTAATAAATTGACTTTTATTAGCATACTATATTACTCTTCATTTTTTACTGTACTTCCACATCATTGCATGAGAAGGTTTCAGTGGTGTGGCTCTCGGCCCAATATCCTAGTTCTCATGCGGCCCTGAAGGTGATTTCAGTTTGAGAACCCTGTTCTAAATCTTCTTCCACATAGTACCCAACAGCAGGAGGGGCCAGAGTGCCAAAAACTTCAATTAGTGCAGTTTAGAGCAGTTTCCAAGCTGCTCTTGATTGAGCAATCTTCAAACTGCTCTAGGACCAGGGCAGAGAATCAGGGGCTTCCTGACTCAGAAGCTGGATACTGTAGAGATTCTGGCCCTTGGTATTTAACACTAATTAAAAAGAAACCATGGAATTAAGAGAACAAAATAAGGGAAGACAACCATCTGCCTCAATGTGCCCTCAGTTTAAATAGCACACTTCATGAAATCATTCATATTTACATGTTCTTCAGGGCTTTTTCTGTAGGAAATTGGACTATCTTAAGAATGCTTTTCAGTTTTAACTGGGGCGCCTCTTGGCTTCCCACATATTAAATCACCATCAATGCTACACACAGCATCATGTTAATGTGGCTGTCAGGAATAATCACTGTTACTGTATCAACAGATTACAAAATTAAAGGGAATCTCAAAGTCTCTTCTTCTTCCACACTCTAACAATATCTCTTTAGGATAACGTACCACTCTAGCGTATAACAAGAGAAGAGCAGGTTGTGCAAGAAATGCTACACACACACACACACACACACACACGCACGCATGCACAGTTCTCCACAGGAGACCCTTCCCACAGCTGTAGTGTCTATGATCTGCTGTGTGCTAGGGCCCACTCCTCACTAATGTTCAGATCCACAAGCCAACCTCAGAGGCAATAAGCAATGACCTTTCTATCTTTCCAAGCTGGCCTTCAGAAGTGGCCAGCCACAGAGGTACAGTATCAGCTGCATGCCCTCTGTACCATGCAGTCTGAGGAGGCATAAATGCTTCCCAGACCTCCAGTTGTTGGTGCAGCTTTGCGTAGCCTCCAAGGCTATGTCCACACATAAATGCTGATTTCAAAATAACTTATTTTGAAATAAGTTATTTCAAAATAAAATCATTGATTCAATTTAAGTTAAATCGAATTAAGCCGAACGCACCAAATCAAAATAGAATGTCCCAACACAGGACTTGCTATTTCGATTCAGCAGAGGGGCACCCTCAGAGGTGTGGCAACATGGCCCCTTGGGAGGGCCATGTTGGTACCCAATTCCCTGCCTGGCTCTCACCTGGAGAGCCAGGCAGGGGAAAACAGCACCCAGGGCAGGGATCCCCCTGCCCTGTGCCCCCGATGCTGGTTGGGCAGTGGGGTAGGGAGGTGGGGCACCCCCGCTCCTCCCAGGATGGCGGATCTGGGAACCAGCTGGACCCGCTGCCCTGAGGGACAGGGGCTGCGGGACAGGGGTGCCCCTACTGTTCAGTCCCCACTGCCGGGCAAGCAGCGGGTGTGCAAAGTGCCCCCATTCTGCTCGTCCTGCAGGTCTGGCTGCCCTGCCAGCTGTGGCAGAGCCTGGGCTGTGGGGAGCCCACTCCTGGACCTCAGCCCTCCTGCACCCCCATGCACCTCGCCTCAGCACCCTGGCCAGGGTGCTGAGGGGGGCAGGACCCCCTCCCTGGGTGCCATGCACCCAGGGAAGGAAGTCAAGTGTAAATCGATATGTGTGACATATCAATATAAATTTCCAAAGGGATAGCCATGTTAGTCTAGTCCAGCAAAAGAAACAAGGAGTTGTGTGGCACCTTAAGGCTAACAGATAGTCTTAAAGTGCCAGACGACTCCATATTGATATAACACAGCTAGATGGAGTTATTTCGAAACCAGTTTCAAAATAACCCTCGTTTCGATACAAACTAGGTTTTATTGTATCAAAATGATTTTCCTAATTTTGAAATAAGGGAGCTCCTTATTTCAAAATGAGGAAACATCGTCTGGACCTGTCAACTTTTATTTTAAATCAATGGTCGTTGTTTTGAAATAAAACCCTTGTGTGGACATAGCCCAAGATAGGCTTGTGTCTGCCAGGCACTATCTGTCTCTTGTTATCTAGCTGTAAAATATAAGTAGTCATTCACCACAGTAATGTTTTCAAAGATTCTCATTTAAAACAAATTGTTCTAACCAAAGCACATACACAGGGGTCACTGAAAGATATTGATAAAGGCATACATAAAAACATAAGTTAGAAAAAAAATTGTTACAGAAGCCAATAGCTTAGTCTTTTCAGAAGGGAAACTGGAAAAGACACCGGAGTATGTCACAGTGGAATATGCAAACTGTCAACTCCGGTTCTTTATATACAGGATTAATTACAGTAGACTTGGAGCAATGTCATTTTGTAATGAAGGTTCCTATCAAGAAGAGGAGTACAGTTAAATATTGATAAAAACAGTAAGTTTGGGATTGTCTTTTCAGCTTGCTGCTGTTTAAGAGTGTGCATTTAAATCTTCAAAATATAATTGTGCTTCAGAAACCAAATGATAAAACAGAACTTTGCTTTGGAAATTCTCTTTTAAAAGGTTCAATCTCGGGCAAGAAGTAAATTAAATTAGGTTCAGCTAAGTAAACTGTATTCTCATCTTGGATATGTCTACTGGAATGTTTCATTAATATTTAAGATATTTACTATTACTAATAATATATCTCTCTTAAAATCATACACCATATGCAAACTAATCAGTCTATAATAAGAGATATACCTGTAACTGAAAGGAAATTAGAATCATAGGAGTGCTACAGAACAGATGCTGGAGTAAATAATTTTCTTTTCCCTAACATCTTGGGAGAAGTTTTTAAAAAACACATGAGGGCTTCATTCCTATAGTGCAACTAGAGCTACATTTATGATGATTCTAGATTTAAAATTAAGTGAGGAGGTTGTCAGAAAAGCTGGATTCTATTCCCATGTCTGATACTGGCTCACTTTAGAACTTGGTAAGTCAATTAATACTTTTGTGTTCAGTTTTGCCATCTTTTAAAAGGGACATTAATGCTTATCTCACAGAGTGTTAACAGGCATCGTTAATGAATGTTCATATAGCCCTTGAGGCCTTGTGATGAAAGGTCCTATGCATAGTTAGTTTTAAGCATTTTACTATTAGTATTCAGGGCCGGACCAAGGTATTTTGGTGCCCCCCCACCGGTAGCCTGGGTTGGGCAGAGCTGGATGGTAGGCCCCCTGTCTGTATCCCCCCCCCCCCCCAAGCCTGGGCAGGTGGCAGGCCGGTGACACGCAGGCTGCTGGGCTGAATCTCAGCAGCAGCTTTGCTCCCCAGGCCAGGGTCGGATGCCTGTCTGTAGCCCGATGCTGGTGATGGATTCACCCTCCAGCCAGGGCAGGCTCCCCTCCCACAGCCAGATGCCAGCAGAGCATGGCACCCCCTCCAAACTGGTGCCCTAGGTAACTGCCTAGGTTGCCTCTATGGGCAGACCAGCCCTGTTAGTATTATTACAGTCCCTTGGCTAATCAGCAAACATCTTTACAGTGTCTGATACCTTTCTGATGATTTTAATAGATAACACAACTTTCAAAAGTTGATTATAAACAAAGCCATGAAGTTTTCTGTCTCTAGTGGATGAATGAACACAGTAAGATCTTGACCAAATATTAAAATCCCCTCTAAATTAGAAAATATGGCTCATGCAAGGAAAGGAGGTAGGGTGGGATGTTTCATTATATTCTGGACAAATTTAAATGCTTTTTACTAAATAATTTAAATATTTTCATGTTTTATAAAAACCTTTAACTTGTAAATGGTGTTACTTCTTCTGAGTTATTTTTCACACAGAGTGTCTCCTCGCTCTTTGAGAGAGTGCCAGAACCATTTAGCTTCACTCTACAGTTCTCTCCCATACCACCTGATATTAAGCAGAGTGAATGTGGAGATGCAAACACTTTCTTACTAACACAATTTGAGCTAATCATCCTTCTTCACATCAGAACTTTCCAGTGTTTAAGGGAAGGTTGTGGATATAAGAACACACCTCTTGAGGTGATGATATGATGTTTTTAGACATCCCAAGGAAACAAATTCTTACCTATTCAACCCAGCTCTGTAGAATAATGTAAGGATGGGAGTTGTGTTTTTATATTGACATTCCCTAACACATCCTTGGCCAATGTCATTTCATTTTGTGAAATCTTCATTTCTAATGAACATTATAAAATTAAATTTTGTTTAGAAGGGGTTTTTTGATTTGTGCTTAAAAATGGTATTGTATAAAGTTGTTTATAAAGCTGATAATATTGGTTGGGCTAAAACTAGCAGCTATTGGGAATATGCTTTCTTGAATTATTTGCTTAATTCAACTCATGATTCAATCTGGTCATGTATATTTGTACCTTTTTTATTAGCCTTTCCATTTACATTCTGGGGATAGATTTTTGTTTGTGCAGCTGTTTGAGAGGGGAAGTTTACATCCATGCCAATATAGATACTAATGTATGAATTAATATTTGCATGTATAAATGAGCATATTCATTGCAGATTGTCAGGAATGATTTTTTACTATGAAAATGTTGATGAAAATGAACATTCTTAAAACTTTTGTTGAAAACTTTCTGTGAAAAAATGTGGGGTTTCCCTGAAAAGCCAAAGAATGCTCATATGTTGTCAACCAAAAACTATTTTTTGTTCTAAACTGAAAATCTAAATATTTAATGATTTTTTTTGTTTTCAGTTGATAAAAACTATAACATCATTTTTAGTTTTGTTGATTAAAAATGAATATTTTCACTGAAAAAAAGATTTTTTTTGGTGAAAGCCCATTTTTCAGCTAAAATAGTTTAATTGGGGAAAAAAGTCTATAGGTTCTAATTTTGATGATAAAAATGACTGCCTAGTCCTGCTGTATATTGTAATTTCATCTATACTATGATAGAACACAAAGGTTTCATCCATTACTATGGGGCCCTTTGTGCTTGGCATAGATAAAAACATAGACAGAGAAATCCCTATCATAAAAAGTTTAAAATGTAAGGCTCCTATCCTGAAAAGCAACTTGGAATGTGGAACACAGAATCCTTGGATGTCATGGATATTGGGAGCCACACTGCTGGGTTGCATTGACCAAAGAAAGAGTTTTCAGTCACCTTGTGAAAATCAACTAGGAGTTATTGTAACCAAATATGAAGATAGCCAGTTAATCTAGCTTAGATGTCTCTTGCCCTCATATGAGAAAGAACCCAAATATTTTAAAATCTGAAATGCACGTGTGGGCAATTATTATGCTTTGTTATATAAAGAGGACAGGAAAATATTTAAACATTTTAGGTTGCTTTATTTCATAGAAACACAGGATTGGAAGGAATCTCAAGAAATCTAGTCTAGTCCCCTGAACTCAAGGCAGGAATAAGTATTATCCAGACCTTCCTGACAGGTGTTTGTCTAACCTGCTCTTAAAAATCTCCAGTAACAGAGACTCCACAACCTCACCAGACAGTTTATTCCTGTGCTTAACCACTGTGACAGTTAGGAAGTATTCCTTAATGTCCAGCCTAACCTGCCTATTGCTTCTTGTCCTATCCTCAGGAATTAAGAGAGAATAAATTTTCTTTCTCCTCCTCCTAACAGTCTTTTAGTACTTGAGAACTATTATTATGTCCTGCATCAGTCTTCTCTTCACCAAATTAACACACCTCATTTTTTTCAATCTTTCCTCACTGGTCATATTTTCTATCCCTTTAATAATTTTTGTTCCTCTTCTCAGCATTTTCTCTAATTTGTCCACATCATTCTTGAAATGTGGAGGCCAGATATGGACACAATGCTTCAGCTGAAGCCTCATCAGTATGATGTAGAGAGAAGGATCTACTTCATGAGTCTTGCTTACTACACTGCTGTCAATACATTCCAAAATTATATTTGTTTTTGTTTTGTTTTTTTTTTGCAAAAGTGCTACACTGTTGACTCATATTGCACTTGTGATTCATTATGACCCTCAGGTCCTTCTTGACACTATTATCCCCTATGAAGATCTATCTATCTATCTATCTATCTATCTATCTATCTATCTATCTATC